>BSBM01000861.1:5115000-5810000 GCA_027924585.1 Larix kaempferi | reverse complement strand
CATCTCCCATAAAATGGGTCTATTGATATGAGCCTCAAGATCACTCGAACTATGGTGATTTCCTTCTTTCATCCAGCATGTCATCTGTATATAGCAACCATCTTCAACCTTATAGAAAAGGTTGAAATCCACATCACCCGTGGTGGTCATCAAGCTCGTCAAATGACTATCGATCCTGGGTACCTATTGAACCCGTACAAATCCTTCTTCAATCATGTGATTCTCTATCGAATCTTGGGATTTTGCTCAATATTCACTTCTTCTTCAATTACACCATTCAAGAGAACGGTCTTGTCATCCATGGGTGTAATCTATCTTTGGAAGTGTGTGTCTAGCCACTAGAGCAAACATATCATCGTGATCCTCTTCCTCTTTCTAAGAGAATCCTCTATCCATGAGACTTGCTTTGTACTTCTATAGTATGTTTGATTTGTAAGTCTTCTTGTTGAACAGTCATCACTTGTTCTTTAGAACAAGTGTTCATCATCCTTCTTTTGTAGATCATAGCACACGTTCTTTCCTACAAATGAAATTCAAGTACATGATTAGTAACGCTTCATAATCATCAAATCATGTTGACATTTCAATGATAACCTATTATGCATACTGATATGATTCACATATCTATGCAACTATCTTGATCAATACTTTTCCACAACACTTTTCCATATCCTGTATGCATATAGTGTCTATCTAGATGCCTTCCATCTCTACCAGAAAATACTATCAAGAGCATGCACAACTCCCAACATGTTAGCAAAGAGGTTTCATTCTAGACAAGCAACAATGAAATGTTTGTCCAACTTACCCATCATATGCATATTAGTAGTATACTGTTCAATGCTATATGAATGCTTACACTATGCATGATACATTTCATGATTCTAGGAATACAAATATGCATACAACTATTACGAGCAATATCATTAACTACTCATAGATTCAAGAAGTAATTAAAATAACAACTCAAATACTTGTCTTTTATGTTTGTGTGGTTTCCTCCCTCTTGATCTTTGTTTTCCCTTTATGATAGCATCATGATTATATGTCTTTGAACTTCTATCCATCCTCATAAGTAGATATTCTATGTGATCAAATAATATGGATGATTCTTTGTCTTCATGTCATCATGGTCATATATTCTTAATCTAGAACTTGATTTGTCTTTCTTCATGTACCTTTCATGTTAGTAGACAACATCATCATCATACAACACCACAAGTGCATTAGTACAATCATAAGTGTCATAACCCTAATCAATGGATCTCTTCTATCATTCACATGTATTCATAATTTTACTAAGGCGATCAGACAAATATAAAATTAATCATGATTGTACTAACCTCAATAATATGAAGACAAACATATCATGAACTTAATCATTAGATAAATAAAATAGATTTCAAAACATACCCGCATCTCCTCAAGTCATACCTGTAGATATTGCTTATAGTCTTCTCTATAAGAGTAAAACCCTAATATTCCAAAGTAGATTACTTGTAAACATATTATATAGATTCATGGTTCTAGGATGATAAAATACAAGTTCCATTTAAACCTCCTTCATTTCTTCCCTATGATTCTCCCAAGTTTGCTAGGGTTTCTTCTTACTTGTAGAATCCAGAAACCCTAACTTTTAATCTCCTTCCTCCCACAACATTTGATGGAATATTAATATCTATGATGAAGGGATTTCAAATCCATTTTCAAAGTTTCCAATGTTGCATCAGGTGTCTCCAACATTGTATCAGGTCCTTCCATACCTAAAAACTGAAAACCCTAAGTGAGAACTTCTTCCTCCTCTTCTTTGATTTTCGCTATTGATCCATTTCAGATGTGCTGTATTGTTTTTGGTGTATCTCTAAAATTTCGGATCCTCTGGGTCTGAAACTTCGACCTATGGTATCCTGACCTGTCATATTTCCAAACCCACACATTTTAGCTTCATTGGATTCTCCATGAGAGAGATATGCTATGTTTCCCAACATGATCTGTTTATAGGATGAAACAACATAGTGAACTTGTACGGCATGCCATGTGTCATTGTTTAAACTTCGGCCTCTAACAATCGGACCTGTGAAACTATAGTCCATTCCCTAACTATCACCTTTTAAGAAAACCCAGCAAAAATTCCTCATTATAGATGATAAAAAGTACAAAGAAAAAACCCCAAACAAGTGCTCCTTCTCCTTGCAGATATCTCTCTCTCTCTCCATTGCGAATTACACAAGTGTGTGTGTGTGTCCAAATGAGGAGCACATCACTCATATTTATACTTTATCTTCCACTTAAATTTTTCCCTAACTAGGTCGGCCCCAACAACTTAACCACTCAACTTAATGTTGACTGGGTCAACTCCTCTAGGGGACTTAAACACCCCATTACAATTGACTCAAAGGGGATCTATTGCCCCAACTTACAAGGCAGGATTTACCTCAATGAATTTACATAATAAAACACAATAATGACATCCCAACAAAGGAATAAAACATCTCCAAATAAATTACAACAATAAAATACAATAGAATATTCTTCGAAGTTACAATATTTCAACAAGTGGTGGTGATTAAGATGATGATCATGATGAAGATGATCATGATGAAGATGATGATGATGAAGATGATGAAGATGATGATGATGATGATGACGATGATGAAGATGTTGATTAGCAAGAGGGAGATGACGATGATGATGATGATGGTGGTGATGATGATGAAGATGAAGATGATGAATATGATGATGATGAAGATGATGATGATGATGATCAATGATGGTGGTGGTGATGACGACGACGAAAACGATGATGATGATGAGGATGAGGATGAGGACGATGATGATGATGATTATGATGATGACTAGGATGAGGATGATGAAGATGATGATCATGATTATCATGATGATGATTAGTATGAGGATGATGAGGATGATTATGATGATGATGATGATGAAGATGAAGATGATGATGGTGGTGATGGTGATGATGATGATGCTGATGAAGATGATGATGATGATGAAGATGTGATGACAAGATCTTTACCTTGGTCTTCACTAAAGTCTTCTGAGCTTGGACAACATTATAATAGAATGGTTATGAGTGATTATTCACTCCTATAAAGAATGCACTTTATAGAACTACCAAACAGCTCAGTTAGGATCTTCCTCTTTTAAGACACCAGACTAGGTCCATAAGTATTGATTCTTCATGTGCACAAATCTAAGAACACGAGGCTTCACAGGGACCAAAAAGTTGTATTTGTTTTTTACTACTTCCTCATATCATATTGAATTGTCACATTAGTCCTTAGAATGGGTGTTAGGAGCAATCCTTAATTTTTAACTCAAGTATATGCTCCCCCTATCATGTAGACGTCTTCATTTACTGATCTCCCCCTAAAATTGTGATGATGAAGATGATGATGATGATGATGATGATGATGAATATGATGATGATGATGAAGATGATGATGATGATAATGAAAATGATGATGATGATGATGATTATGATGAAGATGATGATCATGATAATGGAGATGATGATGAATTGGATGATGATGATGATGATGATGATGAAAAATATGATGATGGTGATCAAGATGATGATGATGATAACGAAGATGTTGATGATGATGATGATGATTATGATGATGATGATGATGATGAAGAATATCATCATGACAATGATGATGACGATGATGATGACGACAATGATAATGATTATGATGATGATGATGATGATGATGATGATGATGATGATGACGACGAAGATGATGGTGATGATAGCAACAAGGATGATGATGATGATAATGATGATGATCATCGTCATTGTTGTTGTCATCACCATCATATTCCTTGTCTTCATCATCATCATCATCATCATCATCATCATCGTCGTCATCTTCATCATATTCGTCCTTGAAGGGACTTATGTATAGGATCTCACTATAAGCAATGCAACCAATACAAATTATGACAAAACCCTAGTTAAATTAAATTAAATTACATTAAATTAAAAACATAGAGTTGTTTAACTAAAATTAATTTAAAATGCAACAAAATATAAAATATGCAAATAAAAAAAAACCAAAATAAACTAAACAAAAAATAAATATGCAACTAAAAAAACAAAAAAACATAGAAGGAAACGACTCTCGTGCACTAGCTCATTAGCAGCATCCAGAGCAAAACAACAAAGAACAAGTTCACTCTTGCGCACTAGTTCATTAGCAGCATCTAGAGCACTGGTAATTTGATGAGCAGAGTAGTGGTAAATCAAGCAGCAGGGGATACCAGTCCAGAGGATACCAGTGTTCCTAGGGGAGGCAATCCAGCGACAGTCTAGAGGATAAAAAAGGGCCCAATAAATTCGATAAGCCCATTAACCCTAGCAGCGTGGGAATTTGGGAAAAATCCCACGGTTTTGACTGTTTCCACACTAAATACAGATGTTTCACTATTTACTTAATTTTTTCCGACAGTTTATAAGAAATATAGGGCATATTTGAGGGGAAAAATGACCCATGACGGGCATTTTTCCCATCAAATGCTAGCCCTGAACCCTTCCATCGCTCATTTGATAGAGAACGAGCATGAAACCTACCATGATGACCAAACAAATTTAGGATTTTCGTGTTGCAGAACACCGTAGCAATGGTAATAAAATGGTATTGGGTAGTGTAAGATGATTCAGGGTTGTGATAAGACAATTCAGGATCCAGCATCACCCTATCTGCGTCCATGTGAAAAACCACTCACAACTACCTAAAAATGGTCTAAATTTGGTGACATTTCACCATGTTATACTATTTAGAAAAAATCAGGCATGGAGGGAGGGAAAAATTCGCCAATTTTTATGTGTTTTCTTGCATGGAGAGAGGGGAAATGATGTCTAGAATCCTCCCCCTCCACCAAGGTTGATTCTTATCATTTAAACCCTCTCCCCATAGCTAAAATCACTAACAAAATGTTCCAAATTTGTCCAAATCATTTACAATTTCAAACATGCAGGGTAGGGAGTGGGAGTCATACCCAATGGTATTCCACCTCATTTCATGCTTGAAATTAAAAAAAAATGGTGTGTTTTTTGCAAAATTGACCAAATCTAGCCCAATTTTGGACAATTTTGTGCATGGGCCCACTTTCCCTCCATGTATAAAATTGCATGAAATTTGGAAAAAAAGGGCAAAAGATGGCCAAATTTGGTGTAAGTTAAAGCGTTCTCAGCTATTCTAAGGTGCCATATTATAGGGGTTTCTAACTGTTTAACATTGTATACCAAGAAAGAATACTGACCCCCCAACCAATCAACCAATATGTTATTGGAAGACACCACATTCATGTGGTTGTCTCCGTTGGTATAAGGGTGCAAACACGAAAATGGGTAATACATTTGCTTGTTGACGATTAAATTTGTAATGTTTTTTGTTCATGCAAATTCAAGCAATCAAAACTCATATATACATTGAGAATTTCACTTTGAAGAAAAAAGAAGTTTTGTAGAGAATTATGTTACTCCATACTCATTTTTTCTTTTATGGACATGATGTTATAAATTTCATGTGTATTAATTGCATGCACCTAAATTTTTTGGCAAGGATAATCAGTGAGTAATACACATGGCCACCTAGTTTCTAGATATAATTATTCATTTTAGGGAAAACTATGTGTTAGCTTTTGGTATTACTTCAAAAGTGTTCTCACCTTGGTAGAAGAGCAATAGGTCTCCTAGCCCCTTGTGATGCTTCATGATCATATCAATGTCTCGGTTTGGGTGGATGCTTGGCCTTGGTTAGTGTGTTGACATGGTACCCTTAGGAGATTGTTATGTAATCAACATGTTGATAAACTAATTGGGTGCACACAATGGGGGAGTAGATTGCTTGATCAAGGGAGGTACTTACCTAGGAGGAGGAGCATTGGCCACTTAACCCTTAGATCTTGGGACCTACACACCTTGCAGGTTGGACACTTGATTTGATGATGCTTGGGTTGAAGAGGATACTTCATGGAGGTTGGTGATGGAACCAAGGACCTATGTTGAGGAGGAGAGTTGGACCTTTTTTACCACATTATCATACAATAGAGTACCATTGTGCACATGTAGCACATAGTTAGAGAAGGAGTACATTGCATGAGGAAACTTGCATATCAAACCACTATGGAAGAGGGAGTGTTAAACTAACGTCGCCGAGTTTCGTTGGGAAATCCATGAATGAAGTAATATGACCACCGCCCGTTCCAAATTGAAGCCCCAACATGATCTATATAAGGGGGAACCCCATACCTCTTTGCATGCATTAACTAGTCAAGTGGCCCAAGAAACACACTTCTATATCCATGTTGTGAACAAATTCCAAATCAAATCAAATCGTGTGTTATACTTAAAAATAATTCAAATATAAATAACTTTAAAAGAAATTACACCTTTGAGAGAAAAATAGCTTTTGATAAATTTTTTGGGAAGAAATAACTTTTGATATTAAAACATTATAAGTAAATATATTTGCATGCTAAATTATATCCACTTGGTAACTTATATTCTTGTTTTATCGAGCGTAGGTACCACCAAATAGGTATCTGTCAGATCTATCTTCCTCGAGTGATGATGAAGTTATACTCGGAGAGGTTGAAAGTGAGACGTGTTGTACTAGATCTACTCGTTCTATATCAACTAGATCGGAAAAGGCAAGGAAAATATTTTGTATATGCATGCAATATTTTATTGCCAATGGAGGGTCATGTAATTATGATCCTGAGAGAATAGGTGGCATTGAGTTCCCCTTGAGGTATAGACATCTAGTGCAACGATGGGTACCTAATAAGCTACCTCAAGTGGACACATATTTCTTCATCAATTGGAGGATGTATCGCATTGCTCCTTCGTCCTTACATGGATTGGGGATATATTCCATGGATGGAATAAAGGTCGGCTATGGCACTGTATCTGAATTGATGGAGTATGTTGGAGCATTATACAAATACAATAATTGGTTGATCTTGGTCCAATATACTCGAAGTATGCGGAGATACGGATTTGCCGCAAATTATATACAACTAGTAGAAAACAATAAAAACAAAGGGGCGACTATGTATATTGATGGGAGACCAAAAAAGTCCGGAAACGTTGTTGGATTTATAAATAGTACATGGCCAGTGACAACAACTAAGCAACCGAATTGCGAATTTGAGGGACGCGAAGAACATCATATATTTGTATGTGCAACAAAATCAATACTTCCAGGTGAAGAGTTGTTGATCGATTACAACTTAAATCGAATAGATGTGGCTTCCATGGTCCATGGTAACCATGGAAGGTCACACTCTATGCCTCATCAGTTAAATGCTAAATATAGTAACTAAACATGACTACAATAACTAAATGTTTCAATTTTTTCTATTAACATTCGATTTCCACCATTGACATTTTCTTTTTTCATGCTTATTATGAATATTTCTATGTGATAACATGCTTATTACACTATTATGCTTATCTCATTTGTTTTATGTTACAATTATTGACTCAACTTTTATTGATTGATTTATTTTGTCAAGGTGGCAACAATGGAAAGCCACATGTTGCTTCCACGGTCCAGGGTGACTATGGAAGGTCCCAATCTATGCCTCGTGAGGTAAATGTTAAATATAGTAAATAAATATGACTACAATAACAAACTGTTTCGATTTTTTCAGTTAACATTCGATTTTCACTGTTACCATTCGCTTTTTTCGTGCTTTATGTCACTTTGGGCTCTGTTTTGGCACGATTGATCTAGATTTTCCAGGAACACTTGTTTATGACGTCAAGGGTTTGAATGTTGTCTCTGCTTGAGCTTGGGTATACTTGCAACACCGAACCTGCCCTTACTTAGCACCATGGTATTTTTTAAATATTTTAATATAATACCTAAGTATAGTATTCTAGGTGATTATTTTGGATTGAAAAAATCATATATATAGATAGGTAGGAGAAAATTAATATGAAACATACAGGTTTCTACTGAAAATTGTAAATTTTGGTGAGTATTACAATAAAAAAACATATTTTATGTAAATATAGGCGATATTAGAGAGTAAAAATGACCAAATAACAAATTTATTTTTTGAAAAAAAAGCCCCAAAAAAAGCCAATTGGCAAAATTTCACCCCTAAAAATTACCCTTCTTAGAATTTTCCTTTATGAGGGTTTCTACATCAATTTTGGTTCTCCATCCTTCATGCGTGTGAGTCCATATTGCTGCTTTCTATGGTTATGTTTTTTGTTCCGTTGACGGTCTTTGTCTGTTTTGAGGGATACTTGGTGTGCTCGTTGATTTTTTGGGGTTGATCTTTATTGTGCCATACCTCTTTGAGTGGTTGGTTCTTCTATTGTACTTGTATGTTCTTATTATCAACATTTATGGTCTCTCTCTCTCAGCTATGTTTATGCCCTTTACTAAGGGCCAATTTGTTCTAGTTATTGACTTGCCTCTAAGAGGAAAGATTTGATCTGGAAGTTAAAATCTGAGTACAAGGAAGGTTCTTCCCATCAGGTAAGTCATCATATATGATTTTGACATGTTTGTTCTGTGATTTTGATGCGTTGTTTGTTGTTTAATGGCGCATACAATTTTTAATGGTAGTCTTGCAACATGGTATGTTTTGGTAGGTGGTAGTATGATTCCTTGTTATTGGTTTTTAATTTTTCAGGTCCTAAGGAATTTGTATATATAAACACTAAGGTTCCCACACTCTTCATCAATGTACAACACTTCATTCATGGGTTCTCCATTTCAACACATAATTTTCATCTCTTTCAACTTTAACACAAGGACCTCTTGGCCCTTGGGAGTATGAAGGTTGAAAGAGATGAGCATTATGTTTTAATGGAGTAGTTGAAAGAGATGAACATTATGTTTTAATGGAGTAGTTGACAGAGGTGAAAATTATGTTTTAATGTTACAATTGTGCTATCTTGGTTCACTAATTTTGTTGGTGCAAGTGTGCTTCCATGTTTGCTTTCCTGTTGGTTGGGTATTTTGAAAGTCGGATTCCGGCAAAACCTAAATGAGGATGAGAGGATCACATCTTCCAAGTTGAACCCTTCCTATACAATGATGATAAAATTTCAGTTGTTGCATGGCACATATGTGGACCACATATCTTTGAGAGAGAGTCTTGTTATGTTATGTTGAATTTTTTGTTATCCCACTTGTTATGTTATGTTGACTTTGTGGTTAACCCACTTGTTATGTTATGTTTATGGTTATCCCACTTGTTATGCTATGTTGAATTTGTTATGTTAAATTTGTTGTTATCCCACTTGTTCTATTATGTTTGTAGTTAGCCATGTTTGTGTGTTGACTTGTGGTTAGCCCTCTTATGGTTAGATTTTTCGTTGACCCTTCATTTAGCTATGTGCCCTCCTTAGTTTGGTTGCATGCCACTTTGATTTGAATTCTAAATTGATGACATCATGCCTATCCTAATCGTAAGAGAAACCCTAACATCACTTAGGAGGACCTTCTAGGAGGTCTTTGAGAGGATATAAGAACTAGTATACCCTTTGTTGAGAACGTTGTCTTTATGTCACTTTGAGCTATGTTTTGGTACGATTGATCTAGGGTTTTCAGGCACACTTGTTTATGATGTCAAGGGTTTTTAAGGTTGTCTCTACTTGAGCATTATTTGTTTTTTGGGTAAACAAGTAACACCCAACCAGTCCTTACTTAGAACTGTGCTTTATGAGGGTTTCTATAGCAATTTTGGCTCTCACTCCTTCACGCATGCGTGTCCATACTGCTGCTTGTTGTGGCTTCATTTTTTGCTGTGTTGACTGTCTTTGACTGTTTTGAGGGATACTTGGTGTGCTCGTTGATTTTTTGGGCATGATCTTGAATGTGATGTACCTCTTTGAGTGGTCAGTTCTCATACCATACTTGTATGCCTTTTTTATCAACATTTATGGTCTCTCTCTCTCTCAGGTATGTTTATGCCCTTGACTAAGGGCCAGTTTGTTCTAGTTATTGACTTGCCTCTAAGAGGTAAGATTTGGACTGAAAGTTAAAATCTGAGTACATTAAGGAAGGTTATTCCAATCATGTAATTCATCAAATGTGATTTTGTCATGTTTGTTCTGTGATTTTGCTACGTTGACTGTCTTTGACTGCTTGAGGGATACTTTGGCGTGCTAGTTATGAAGCCCACTTAACTATACAACATAGTTAATTTGTTATTTGATTTTTTAAGTAATAAGACTTGTTCTTTTGTATTATTAGATAGATGTATTACTGCTCTTATAATTTTGTGTAAACAACCATACTATTGTTGTTGTCATTTACATGTTATTGTTATTGTATGTTTCAAATTTAACACAGAGAACTCTTAGGAGTGTTAAAGTTGAAAGAGATGAAAATTATGTTTAAATGTTACAGTTGTGCTATCTTGGTTCACTAAGTTTGTTGGGTCAAGTATATTAGGAATTTTTTGTTCTTGAATATGCCAAGGATTCCATGTTTTTTTTCCCCTTGGTTAGGTGTTTGTAGGTTGGATACTTGATTTGATGATGCTTGGGTTGAGGAGGATACTTCATGGAGGTTGGTGATGGAACTAAGGACCTACATTGAGAAGGAGAGTTGGACCTTTGTGACCACATTTTCAAACAATAGAGTACCATTGCGCACATGTAGCACATAGTTAGAGAAGGAGTACCTTGCATGAGGAAACTTGCATATCAAACCACTATGGAAGAGGGAGTGTTAGAATAGCATCGCCAAGTTTCAGTGGGAAATCCATGAATGAAGCAATATGACCACCCCCTATTCCAAATTGAATCCTCAACATGATCTATATGAGGGGGAACCCCATACCTCTTTACATGCATTAACTAGTCAAGTGGCCCAAGAAACACACTTCTATATCCATGTTGTGAACAAATTCCAAATCAAATCAAATACTTGTATGTGCAACAAAAAAAATACATCCAGGTGAAGAGTTGTTGATTGATTACAACTTAAATCGAATAGATGTGGCTTCCACGGTCCAGGATAACTGTGGAAGGTCACACACTATGCCTCATCTGGTAAATGCTAAATATAGTAACTAAATATGACTACAATAACTATATGTTTCGATTTTTTCTGTTAACATTCGATTTCCACCGTTGACATTCGCTTTTTTCATGCTTTTTATGAATATTTCCATGTGATAACATGCTTATTACACTATTATGATTATCTCATTTTTTTATGTTACAATTATTGACTCAACTTTTAGTGATTGATTTATTTTGTCAAGGTGGAAGCAGTGGAAAGCCACATGTTGCTTCCACGGTCCAGGGTGATTGTGGAAGGTCACAATCTATGCCTCGTGAGGTTAATGTTAAATATAGTAAATAAATATGACTACAATAACAAAATGTTTCGATTTTTTCAGTTAACATTCGATTTTCTCGTGCTTATTGTGAATATTTCCATATGATAACATGCTTATAACACTGTGGCAAGGGTCTGCTCATTGCCATGGAGTAGAAAATGTATCTTCTCCTTCGGAGGTAAAAGTAAATATTATTGCAATATGTCATTTTTGTTTATGTTACAATTGTTGACTCAACTAAATATGACTACAATAACTAGAAACTCCAACCCCAGAAGATTTCCATGTGACAACATGCTTATTACATTGTGGCAGGGGTCTGCTCATGTTCATCATGGAATAGAACGTGTGCCTCTACTTCTGAGGTAAAAATAAATATTATTGCAATATCTCATTTTTTATTATGTTACAATTATTTTCATAATGTTTATTTATTGATTTATTGTGTCAGGGTGGCGCCAGTGGAAAGGTACCTGCTGCTTCCATGGTCCAGGGTGAACATGGAAGGTCACAATTTGTGCCCCATCATGTAAGTGTTAAATATAATAACTGAATGTTTCGATTTTTTCTATTAACATTCGATTTCCACTGTTGACATTCACTTTTTTCGTGCTTATTATGAATATTTCCATGTGATAACATGCTTATTACACTATTATGCTTATCTCATTTGTGTTTATGTTACAATTATTGACTCAACTTTTATTGATTGATTTATTGTGTCAGGGTGGCGGCAATGGAAAGCCACATACTGCTTCCACGGTTCAGGGTGACCGTGGAAGGTCACAAGCTATGCCTCATCAGGTAAATGTTAAATATAGTAAATAAATATGACTACAATAACTAAATATTTCAATTTTTTCTATTAACATTCGATTTTCACTGTTACCATTCACTTTTTTCGAGCTTATTGTGAATATTTCCATATGATAACATGCTTATTACACTGTGGTAGGGGTCTTCTCATTGCCATGGAGCAAAACATGTATCTTCTCCTTTGGAGGTAAAAGTTTATTGCAATATCTCATTTTTGTTTATGTTACAATTAATGAATCAACTAAATATAATAACTAAATATTACTACAATAACTAGAAACTCCATCCCGAGAAGATTTCCATGTGACAACATGCTTATTACATTGTGGCAGGGGTCTTCCCATGTTCCTCATGGAACAAAACGCATGTCCTTTACTTTTGAGGTAAAAATAAATATTGTTGCAATATCTCATTTTTTATTATGTTACAATTATTTTCATAGCGTTTATTTATTGATTTATTGTGTCAGGGTGGTGCCAGTGGAAATGAAACTACTGCTTCCATTGTCCAAGGTGACCATGGAAGGTCACACTCTGTGCCCTGTCAGGTAAGTATTAAATATAATAACTAAATGTTTTGATTTTTCTGTTAACATTCGATTTCCGCTGTTGACATTCGCATTTTTTGTGCTTATGTTGAATTATTGATTGATTTATCGTGTCAGGGTGAGGATCGTGGTAAGGAACCTGTTGCTTCCACGGTCGAGGGTGACCGTGGACAGTCCCCCACTAGAAGTAGATCAATACAGGGTTACTGTGGGAAGTCACCGGCTACAACACCACATGAGGTAAGTGTTAGTTCTTAATAGTAACTAAATTTCATTACAATAACAATGTTTGAATGATGTTAAAATTATTTTGCGTAATTTTATTGTTTGATGAATTTAGTACAGTGCACTTGATCTGGGTGATGAGGTGCTTGAGGATGAAATTTACTATTCCATAGACCCAATGGAAACTATAAGGAATGCTTTGAAAAAGGAAAACATAGAAATGCTTGCCTTGGCTCGCATAAGGCCCATGACACATGAGAATAGGGCAAGGATTAAAGAGGTGAAAGAAGAAATGCAATCTTATGGGGTAAGTGGCATCTTCACATATTTTTTTAAGCTATGACATGATTTCATATCTGATATTATGTTTTCTATTTTTCCAAGTGATCGATAAAGTAATGTTTTTTCTTTGTAGGATTTTTTACAAGCCGTGACTAAAGAAATTGTCGAGACAGGTATATGTAGCAATGATGCTCCAATGCAGCAAAAATGTCGGCAAAGCAATGTACCAATGAGGCTTTTTGACACTCCCGTGGTTGGCCTTGAAACCATTGATGAGGGCACTGATTTTGATCAGCATGAAATGCCGGAGCATGATGAGACGGAGCCTAGGACTCCACATGACTCTGGAGATGAACGTACTGTAGATGACCAGGAAAATTTTCCTGGAGCAGCACGATTAAAAGCACCGGATCACTAGATCTCACCTTTCTGGTGGATGATGCTTGTGTTCTGATCAACATTCAAAATATTGCAGGTATTTATTAATTAATTTATTCATTTTAATCATGAAATTGAAATGGACATACGTTGAAATTATTATAAATTAATGGATTACATGTTTTTGAAGGAAACAATGTTTTCTACAGGAATTTGAATGACAAATAATTGGAGTTGTTTGGCCCCACCATTCTCACATGGTGGAATAGCCAAGATAGTGAAAAGAGATATGAATTGATAGACCACATGGTAAACTTGTTCGAAAATACATTCAACAAGAAAGTGGTTGCAAAGTTAGCCGGTGAGAATTTAAAATATACTAGGGCCCAATATAGGGATAAATTGCAACTTGACCTCAAGCATGAGCGCCCTCCCATGGTTCCAAAAAAAGAGTGGAAGGAACTCATAGAGGATGCAAAGGAGAAATTGTTAAAAAGACAAGGAAAACAACCATGACCTGGTAAAGCAAGGTCATCGTTGTAGTGAAATAAGCTAAATTGCTTTTTTCTTTCTTGTTTCAAGTAAGAATTCTGATATCTAAGGTTTTTCAAAATTTTCATATATAGGCTACCTAACACCTCCAAAGCAACCAAGGCTAGAATGGAAAAGCACGGGAAACATAGACTGATCCGGGGTGGCTATAAAAAACTAAGAGCCCGAATCATAAGAAGTAAATGATTAACTGTAGGGAATATTTATTTAATAGTAGCGAAAAAATATCTGTTTTTGATACTGGAAATTTTAAATGTGTTATGCATTGCGGGGGAATACAGTCCAAGCTTCCACCACTGAGGAAGATCTAAATCTTGGTTTCCAGTATGGTTTTCAAACTGTGATTGAATATCGGAAAAGCTTGGGGCAGACTCCAATCTCCCAAATGACGCAAATGCAGGTAAATAAAATGAATAAGGCCATCATTGCAGTATACTATTAAAGTCTACTCAGTTTTGATTATGTCACCCATAACTAAATATTTAAGTTTTTTTAAGCAAAAATGCGACCGAAACAATGAATCTAGAGGTACTCAGCACGTACCAATTGATGTTGGGGTGTGCATGTCCCATGAGAGTGGGGAGAAGAGTATCCATTCTGGTATGTATACTTTGGAAATAGAAACATCTACTTTGATTATAGATATATTTTTCCTGACATATACTTATTTTTAGGATATTCCTATACTCCATCCTAGTCCTACCAGCATTTTCATCCTTTGCATTTTCAGTCTTGCATGCATTCCTGCATGCAACATACATCTGCATGCTGCCCAGTCATCGGGTTGATACTTCCAGCACCTAGTCCCTAGTCTTCTAGCACTCGGGCGCTTATTTCCACTCAGATTGAGCCCTCCTAGCCAGTGATGTGCCCACATCTCACCATCCACTTAACAAGGGTGCCCTTCTTCACCTATTAGTCTAGTTGTCTTCAATTAACTGAGTTCTCTCCTTGATTTAAGGCTTGACTCACTCTTAAATGACCTTACCACTCCGATGGACCTCCAATGTGACTAGACTGCTCATTCTGACTTTAGTTAGATCCTCATGCGCCCTCCACTGAGCCTCTTTCATTCAGTTAGTGTCTCCATGTGCCAGTTACACTCAGTTACAACTACCACACTCGGTTAGACTCAGTTTAACTGATGGTTGACAGTTACTTGAGCATTGATGACTCCACTGATGATGAGATAGAATTCTAGTTGTGCTCCAATGACACTCCAGTGATCTTTTGATCACTCCATGAAGGCTAATTTGAATTTCCACCTTGGCATTTGAATCCTCATGCATTGTACTAGTTATTTGTCCATATTGTGATTAATTAATTAGTGTGTGTGAAATATTTTTGCTTATATCCGAGTTCTATTGTATTATTATTCTGTTGCTCATCTTACTACATTGACCACTCTTAATCTTATTCCTAAATTCTTTCATTGTGAGGTATACATCATCTCTTAGATCTTCTGTGAGGATTTTCACATGGTATCAGAGCATGTTGAGAGTATTGTTTATCTCCATTCCTGATAGTTTTTTGTAGGTTATTATCAAGATTTTGAGTGCAGCAATTGCAGCAGTTTCTGCATTTATGCAGCAGTAGCAGTTGTAGATATTCTCTATTGTTTTTATAGGTCTTCTATAGCGTCCATGTTTTCAGAAGATCCTCCTCTTTATCTATTCAACTATGTTGAATGGAAACCAAAAATGATAGCATATTTGAAGAGACATGATCTCTTTGATTATTGTTTTGAAAGAGAGTTTGAATCCTCTAAAGAAGAGAATGACTGGTTAGATGAAGGTGGAAGAGCTATTGCAGCCATGATGTATGCTATGTCTCTATCCATGGTATTTCATTCCCTTGATGATGAATATGTTAAATCTCCAAAAGAGCTATGGGCCCACGTGTATGAAAGTTTTGGCAAGCAGAATGAAGGGATTGGTCCAAACCCTTTTGAGAGAAAGCAAAGTGAAGCATTCACCCTCCTTGATGATCTCATTGATCATGAATTAGTATCAAACATATCTCATATTGAAGTTAGCCACAAAGAAGAAGAACTTGCAGATTCTACACTCATGCTCCAAATTTCTTCTATTTCGAATTATGTGCCAGCTCACACTCTAGAAATTGTAGAAGGTCCTTAATCCTCTCTTGCACTAGAGTTTGTTGGTTTGCATCATGATCTATTGAATGTTTCGGAGGTAAAATCAGCCATTGGAGGTAATGCATTCGCTCTCCTTGATCACTCGCCTCTTATGTACTACTATATGATCATTATTTCATGCTTTCAAAAGGTTATTGAAGATAATGGCCATTGCCATTCGCTTGGGATAATTTCTCATGCACTTACTGGTTTTGATCTCACCTCTAATGGTTCAAAGGAGATCTCAAGAAACCATGATTCAAGTCTTGGATCTAATTTGGATTCTAAGCAATCACTACTTGGGATAATTTCTCATGCATATGATGGTTTTGATCTCACCCCTGCTGGTTCAAAGGAGATCTCAAGAAACTATTCTTCAAGTCTTAAATCTGATTTGGATTTCAAGCAATCATGTGACGGTTCTTTTTGGCATAATCTCACCCATGATGGTTCGAAGGAGAACACAAAATACTATCTGCACATTCACAGATTTGATCCTACCTCGGCTGATTCGAATCATAGGTTCAAGGATCATCCTCATACTTTTGGATTTGTTCTCATCACATTCGATCTGAAGAGAAAGTACAAGCACATGCTTTCTGAGCATGATCCACTTCTTCCCAAGAAGAAGATACCTCCAGACATATGACCAAGCATCACACCTGCTTGAGTTTGGAGCATTTACTTTTTGTGTGTTCCTTACAGTCTATTTTGAGGGGGGGTATTTTTCCCATGAGGTTTTCCCCCATTTCCTCGGTTTATTGACTGTTATTATTATTCATTGTATTGGGTGACCTTTGGTCTTAGTTACCAGGGCCCAGGATGGATTAAGGGGGGGTGTTAGGATATTCCTATACTCCATCCTAGTCCTGCCAGCATTTCCATCCTTTTCATTTTCAGTCTTGCATGCATTCTACATGCATTGCATGCTGCCCAGTCATCAGGTTGATACCTCCAACACCTAGTCCCTAGTCTTCCAGCACTCGGGAGCTTATTTCCACTCAAATTGAGCCCTCCTAGGCAGTGATGTGCCCACATCTCACCATCCACTTGACAAAGGAGCCCTTCTTCACCTACCAGTCTAGTTGTCTTCAGTTAACTGAGTTCTCTCCTTGATTTTAGGCTTGACTCACTCTTAACTGACCTTACCACTCCGATGGACCTCCAGTGTGACTAGACTGCTCATTCTGACTTCAGTTAGCTCCTCATGCACCCTCCACTGAGCCTCTTTCATTTAGTTAGTGTCTCCATGTGCCAGTTACACTTAGTTACACCTACCACACTCAGTTAGACTCAGTTTGACTGACGTTTGACAATTAATTGAGCATTGATGACTCCACTGATGATGAGATAGACTTCTAGTTGTGCTCCGATGACACTCCAGTGATATTTTGATCACTCCATGAAGGCTAATTCGAATTTCCACCTTGGCATTCGAATCCTCATGCATTGTACTACTTATTTTTCCATATTGTGATTAATTAATTAGTGTGTGTGAAGTATTTTTGCTTCTATCCGAGTTCTACTATATTATTATTCTGTTGCTCATCTTACTGCATTGACCACTCTTAATCTTATTCCTAAATTCTTTCATTGTGAGGTATACATCATCTCTTAGATATGCTGTGAGGATTTTCACACTTATAAATTTTCTTCTTTCAATGGAAGACCATGTAGCTCAGAAGGGTGAACTGCAACAGGAACCAAGTAGACAAACAATTAACACACCAACTGTCACAGCTACACAGATAGGTAACGAGCAATATTATAATGTTAATTAAAATAATGAAATATTTATTTCAATAATATTTCAACATATCGATATGCTCATTTCCATTATTGCAGTTCACACCCCTTCAGAACGGCCTCCATGCCCTACTCAGCGACATACAAGAAGTATGATACATGAGGGCATGGAAACACAAACAGTAGTAGGAGCTGGAATAGTAAATACTACGTGAAATGATGATTGCAATACCCTACTCGTCAGTTATTACAATGCAAAAAAACAGAAATCAACAAAAAAGTAGATGTATAAATTCATGACTTGTATTTTGATGTATATCAATGTTGTTAGTCTGAAACATTGTTTATATGAATTACCTAATTATGCTTCAATGTTTATATGTTTATATGTTTTGATGACTAGCCTAGTTATGCATGAATGTTTATATGTTTTCTATGTAAACAAAATCATTTATTAGTTATGTGCAATTGAGAGCGATGTGAGGGGGGGGAGGGGCCATATGAGCTTCCACCTTCACATGGTTGGCCCCATTTAGTAGAGAATATTAAACTATTCTCGAAACAGAGAGGATCCCAACAAGGCATAAATAGTTTTTAATTCCTATGTATTAAAGATTGTTGTAAATTTTTAAATGCATGTCTATTTCTTAAAATATTGTTAATAAATTTAACATTTCACGGTTCATTGATTTCTATGGGACTTTGTAGTAGGATTTAAATACCTGTTTATTTGCTTATATATTATTTAATCATATAAAAACTCTATCTTTGATGATTTATGTGAGCCTTGGCGATGGAAATGCATATCGTGGACAACGCTTATCAAGTTGTATGGGCGAATGGATTTGGCGAAAGGACAATGATAAGGTAAGGGTTTTGACGAGTTTTTTTAAAGTGGGTTTTGACATGGTTTTTTCCTTCTACTTTCTGCAAGTTCTACAGTTATTTTAGTGTTTAGAAGATTCGTCTTGAAATGCATCAAATATGCCATTATTTTATGTTTGGGGATCATAATCAGCATTTTGAATTTTGGTTCCTATTTTTTAATTGATGCTTACTATTGAAGGATAATAGGAATCCATTGTGTTGAAATACCACTCTTAGGTCACTACCATAGTCATCACACACTAAGACAAAGGCCTTAGTGAACTCTGACATAGTGAAAATAGGCTTATTATACAAAAGTGAATGAGATCCCCACTCAAAAATTATACATATAATCCTAAACAAGATCAAATGAAGAATTTTGTCCACTCATTGTGAAAATCCTCACAGCAGATCTAAGAGTTGATGTATACCTCACAAGAAAGATTAATATTAAGCAGGAAAATAGAAGAAGAGTGGCCAATGCAATGTAAAGGAACAACAGAATTACGACACAGTAGAACTCGAATAGAAGCAGAATAACATCACACACTAATTCATTAATCACAATATGGACAAATAAATAATACAATGGTGAGAGGATTCGAATGCCAAGGTGGCAATTTGAATCAGGCTTCATGGAGTGATCATCAAATCAATAGAGTGTCATCAAAGCACAACTAGGAGTCCTCATCATCATCAGTGGAGTCATCAATGCACAAGTAATTGTCAACCAGATGTCAAACTGAGTCTAACTGAGTGTGGTAGGTGTAACAGGCACATGGAGGCACTAACTGAATGAAGGAGGCTCAGTGGAGGGTGCATGAGGAGCTAGTCAGAGTCAAAATGTGCAGTCTAGTCTCACTGGAGGTCCATTAGAGTGATACAGTCAGTTGAGAGTTAGTCTAGCCTTAAATCAAGGAAAGAACTAAAGATAACTCAACTAACTAAAGTGCAACTGAGTGGTAGGTGAGAGAGGGCGCCTAGGATGCATGCAATTGCATGCAGGGCACACTAAGCACTAGGAGGGATAAAAATGATCAGTGAGAAGCTCTCGGGGCTAGCTAACTGAGGGCTAGGTGATGGGACTGATGACTGGGATGCATGCATACATGCAAAATCATGACTGCATGCATGACTAAAAATGAAAAAATGGATAATGCTGGTAGGACTAGGATGGAGTATAGGAATATCCCAACAAACCCCCTTAATCCATCCTGGGCCCTGGTAACTGAGACCAAAGGTCACCCAATACAATGAATAATAATAACAATCAATAAACCGAGGAAATGGGGAAAACCTCATAGGAAAAATACCCCCCCTCAAAATATACTGTAAGGCACACACACAAAATAAATGCTCCAAACTCAAGCAGGTGTGATGCTTGGTCATATGTCTGGAGGTATCTTCTTCTTGGGAAGAAGTGGATCATGCTCAAAAAGCATGTTCTTGTACTTGCTCTTCAGATCGAATGTGATGAGAACAAATCCAAAAGTATGAGGATGATCCTGGAACCTGTGATTCGAATCAACTGAGGTAGGATCAAAACCATGAATATGTAGATAGTCTTTTGTTTTCTCCTTCGAACCATCATGGGTGAGATTATTCCCAAAAGAACGATCAAATGTCAGTGATTTCCTGGAATCCAAATCAGATCGAAGACTTGAAAGATGGTTTCTTAAGATCTCCTTTGAACCAGTAGAGGTGAGATCTAAACCATGAAATGCATGAGAAATTATCCCAAGCGAATGGCAATGGCCTTCATCTTCAATAGACTTCTGAGAGCATGAAAAAATGATCTTACAGTAGTAAATAAGAGGTGATTGATCAAGGAGAGTGAATGTATTACCTCCAATGGCTAATTTGACCTCTGAAACATTCAATAGATCATGATGCAAACCAACAAACTCTTGTGCAAGAGAGGATTTAAGAACCTTTGTAGTTTATAGAGTGTGAGCTAGCACTGAATTCGAAATAGAAGAAATTTGGAGCATGAGTGTAGAATCTGCAAGTTCTTCTTCTTTGTGGACAACTTGAATATGAGATATGTTTGATACCGATTCATGATCAGAGAGACTATCAAGGAGGGCGAATGCATCACTTTGCTTGCTCTCAAAATGGTTTGGACCAATCCCTTCATTTTGTTTTCCAAATCTTTCATCCAGATGGGCCCATAGCTCTTTTGGAGATTCAACAGAATAGAAGTGGTGTACCATGCATCGAGACATATTAAGAATCATGGCTGTAGAGTCTCTTTCACCTTCATCTAAACAGTCATTCTATTCTTCAAAGGATTCGAACTCTCTTTCAAAAAAAAAATCAAAGACACCATTTCTCTTCAAATGTGCTATCATCTGTGGTTTCCATTCATCATAGTTGAATGGAGAAAGAGGAGTAATTCCTTCTGAATTCATGGAAGTTGTTTCAGAAGACCTGCAAAAACAATAGAAAATGTATGCAACTACTACTGCTGCAAAAGTGCAGAAACTGTTGCACTCGAAATCCTGATAATAACCTACAAAAAAGTCTTAGGAATGGAGATAGACAATACTCTAAACATGCTCTGATACCATGTAAAAATCCTCACAGCAGATATAAGAGTTGATGTACACCTCACAAGAAGATTAATATTAAGCAGGAAAATAGAAGAAGAGTGGTCAATGCAGTGTAAAGGAGCAACAGAATTATGATACAATACAACTCAGATAGAAGCAGAATAACATCACACACTAATTCAATAATCACAATATGGACAAATAAATAATACAATGGTGAGAGGATTCGAATGCCAAGGTGGAAATTCGAATTAGCCTTCATGGAGTGATCATCAGATCAATAGAGTGTCATCTAAGCACAACTAGGAGTCCTCATCCTCATCAGTGGAGTCATCAATACACAAGTAACTGTCAACTAGATGTCAAACTGAGTCTAACTGAGTGTGGTAGGTGTAACTAGCACATGGAGGCACTAACTGAATGAAGAAGGCTCATTGGAGGGCGCATGAGGAGTTAACTGGAGTCAGAATGGGCAGTCTAGTCTCACTGGAGGTCCATCGGAGTGATACAGTTAGTTGAGAGTCATTCTAGCCTTAAATCAAGGAAATAACTAAAGATAACTCAACTAACTGAAGTGCAACTGAGTGGTAGGTGAGAGAGGGTGCCTAGGATGCATGCAATTGCATGCAGGGCGCACTA
The DNA here is from genome assembly GCA_027924585.1 of Larix kaempferi. Classification (NCBI taxonomy): domain Eukaryota; kingdom Viridiplantae; phylum Streptophyta; class Pinopsida; order Pinales; family Pinaceae; genus Larix; species Larix kaempferi. Next base: position 5,787,913 of record BSBM01000861.1, on the reverse strand, counting down.
AGCACTAGGAGAGCTAAAAATGATCAGTTAGAAGCTCCCAGGGATAGTTAACTGAGGGCTAGGTGATGGGACTGGTGACTGGGATGCATGCAATTGCATGCATGCATGCAAAGTCATGACTACATGCAAAATGCATGCATGATTGAAAATGAAAAAATGGATAATGCTGGTAGGACTAGGATGGAGTATAGGAATATCCCAACACTCATAGAATTATGTTACAATGCTTCAAAACCTGCATAACTGGGATCGATAAGAAGTCAACAATCATATCTACCTAACAAATTATTGGAAGTTGTTTCAAACTCAACAATTTGGCCCCACGACCTTGTTCAAATAGGACACATGAAACACTTGGATACTCTTGGAGTGATTTGGAATATCAATTCAATACGAAACTTGTCCAATGCATTAGCTTAAAGGGTTTTGGCACTAGATTCTAGGAGCCCATGTCTTCGAGAGAGGTCTTCATATAGGATTGTAGAGAAAGGAACATATGGACCCCTTCTTCAAATGAATTCCAAGCGCTCAAGAATGTATTATGTGCCACCACATTTTATTGCAACTATTGTTTCTTCTTTTTTTCAAAATAGAGGAAGGCCATTTCAGATTTATATTCTTAATGCATGTCTTGATAAAAAATGTGTATGTGCTGCCATTAGGATTAGTATTGGCTTCGCACATCTTTTTGAAACTTTACAAATACACTTGTACATAACCCACATTTACATATGCATTAGAGAGGATGGACCTACTAATACGAGCTGGCTATATGCCATGCATTTCTATTTCTTCCATAAAAAACTTGCATGGCAAGGAGCAAAATTGCATGCTCTCATGATAATGTTGTAAGTGACAAGTTTAGGTTTTAATTGAGACATCTTGGATGCCTAGGTATGAATGACAATAAACGAAAATAAATTGAGACATTTACATATATTATGCTTGGATTTCTTACTATTTTATTTTTTCACATCCAAAGAGGTCTCCATTTCAATTTCAGATATACATTATGCAATCCTAATTTCTAAGCTTTCCTCATAGAGATATTTTTCTTTTGAAGTGTTAAAGGAACAAAAAAATTGACCATAATGAAAAAAATCAACAAGACCTTGGAGAATAGTATTTCAATCTTTCTTAGAAGCACCTAGATAGTCCCTTTTGTTGGCTTGTATAACTGTTCTTGAGGTTTTCTCTAAAGACCCAGGTTCTGTGCGGTTCAAGGAACTAACAAAACCCCTTTTCATCGGCCCTTTCAGAAACAATTTGCGAACAGACTGAGGTCTCACCCAAGGCAAAGTAATGGGGGGGTTGCAGAATGAGGTTTCCACAACCAGGTGATGAGTGTTTAAACTAATTGGTGAACAACGCACTACAAGACTCGTGCTACGGACTTTGGCCTACGTGACATTCCACCTCCTTGCAACTAACACTTAGGCTATCGCGGATCCAAGGGTTGGGAAATGTAGGGTACCCCTTCAACAATAGGACAGTGCAACTGATGACTGTGCTTCCTACTAACACTTATGCAACTGAATAGATCTTACTTAGTGTTATAAAACACATTCAAAAAGCATAATAGACGGGACCTTGCAACCTTACACACTATAACAAACAACAATATCATTGTGCACCTCCAGTGCTGCATGTTTATCTGACTAGTTCATGCATTCGTCTAACTGTGAAATACTGGTGCATCCGACATTCATTCATACATGTGATTACTTAACATATTATTCCCATCATCATCCTTATGGAGAATACATATAAAAGAAAAGCACATAAACGCATAAACAACACTTAACCATTCATCATAAGTAACGACACAAATGCAAAACATATAGCAATCACATGACACAGAATTTAACATGGTTCACCCCTAGGATGGGAGCTACATCCACAGGAACTGTTGTTATATTATATTTGGGAAGGGTACAACTGTTCCAGTCAGTGCACTCAGCTGCAGACTCTCTTCTCTCTTTGTAGGCCTCTGTGCACTCAACTTGCAGATCCTTTTACACTAGCATTCACTTCTTAACACTTAGAGGATTTTACAATGAATATTATTTAGCTACCATAGATTAATGATTACCCTTTCCCTTACAAAATGTGCCCTTTTATAGATCGTTCCCATAGGTCATGTCTTTACAATGCATAGGATCAAAAAACATAAGGTTCCCCCAAAATGGTGTGGTTACTCGCCACCCTGCCTATCGTTGTCGACAGCTTACTCCACTCGCTTTAGACTACCTTGTTGGGCTACTTGTGGCTCACACGTTCTTCTGATAGCTGCAGTCATCACCAAAATGGTTACAACTGCATCGTGGCCTTTCACTTTCTACCCCTTTAGCCTACCCATCATTATTGACATCGTGGCTCAGCTCCTTAACTATTCGCCGCCACTCTCTTGATAGGATGCTTTCATCTGCTGTTATGTTGTTCCCTACCCACTGTCGGGAATCCTGGATGCATTCTACTCAAAACTGTCGCTTTCTCAGCTTGACATTTCCTTACACTCTTTACAAAAAATGGTTGTTGCGCTGGCACTGCGCACCAACTTAATCTGCGCAAAACTGACTACGGAATCCGAATTGCGCACCCTGCAAAACTGTGCCATCTAACTTGTCATCCCAAACTGCGCAGTTCCCAGAACTGTCCTCCTTCGAAAGTAGTCCAACTTGGGCCATGCCCAACAGGCCCCTAACACTTACTTTTGGCTCGTCCTCGAGCCACTTTCTTTAACGATCGGCTTTGTCTGTGCGTCCTTGATGGTGTTTAGCTTTGCAGTGAAGCTGTAAAAAGTAATGGTTATCTCTAAAACCATTTGCCTTGCCTTATTCTCAAATTATTTTAAGGTCTCCAGCATCGCCTGTGAGACCTCCACCTGATCTTGTTCCTTCAATGTGCCCTCTATTGATTGAATTTCAATGAACTTCTCATCAATTTGTTGCATCAGTGCCATCCCTCCGTCCTCTATAGGCTGCAACTTTCCTGAAACGACAACCTCTCTTTCACTTAGCACGGCTAACCAGGGTATTTTTTAGGGGCAAAATTTCACCAATTGGCTATTTTTGGGGATTTTTTCAAAAAATAAATTCGCTATTTGGTCATTTTTAGTCCCTAATATTGCCTATATTTACATAAAATATGTTTTTTTATGATAATATTTGCCAAAAATTACAAATTTCAGTAGTAAATTGTATGTTTCATATTTAATATTTGCCTACCTATCTATATATATCTTTTTTTCAATCCAAAATAATCTCCTAGAATACTATACTTAAGTATAATATTAGAATCCTTAAAAAATACCCTGCGGCTAACTCTTTTTGCATCTCTTTTACTTCATTGAATTTTTGCATCTTTGGTCTTGCTGGCAAAGTCTTCATTTCCTCGTTTGCAGCCTCGATTTCCTGCTGCCTTTGCTGTAAATCCCCTTTGAGCTGCATAAGGTCTGGATCTTCACTCAATCCAACCAACACCATATTTTCTTCTTCTAGCAAATTCTAACACTTCCCAACCTCGGCCGAAATGCTGTCTAAAGTGGCATTTACCTCTTCTATCAGAGCTGCGCACTTATCCGGCGGGGTATTGGCATGCCGAGCCTCCAAGTCCACGATTTTCCCTTTATAGGAAATTTCCATTTCCATCATTTCTGTAGTAAGGGACTCCACTTTGGCCCCAATCTTTATTATTTTGTCTTTGACACTTGATTCTTCTTCACATTTGTCAATCTTTGCGCATACCGCTGATACCGTTTCTTTGATTTTGCATTTTCTTTCTTGAACCACGGACAACTTCTTGGTGTTCTGCGCAGATTCCTGTTTTAGCTCATCAAAGCTTTCTCGAATTTGGATACTCTGGTCATATGAGTCGATGCCTCTTTCATGAATCTCCTCTACAATCTGCATATGCAAATCGTTCAAGTCCTTAATTGGTAATGACCCAATGTTGAGGTCAAAATGATCCAAGTTCTTTGCTGCCTTGGTTACCGTATCATTTGGAAAAATGAGGTGCACAGGGTCAATATGCGCCACTCGAGGGTGCTCACTCACAGCATGGGGTTTCCTCTTCTGCTTGCTTGAGCCACCTGTTTATCCCTCTAAGTCTGATCCCCAAACCAATTTTGGATGGGCTTCTCGAATATCCACAACCATCATTTTTACTGATTCGACCGCTTGAAGTAGGCTTAGTTACAGCTTCTCTTGTTTTGTCTCTTTCTCTGCATGGGTTTCTTCCCATAGTTCCTGCACCTTTGTTGCAATGGTTTCACCATCATCTTCGTGCAGTATTGGTACCAATTTAGGCTTATTAGCCTTCTACTTCTTATGATGGCATTTTGTCGATGAGGGGCTCGCAGTTGCTTTTCTCTTCCCTCCAGCTTGGCCTTCCGGCTTGTCCAGCATAGTTTCTTTTTCCTCATCAATAGGTGTTGTTGTGGTTTCTTCCTTATCCTCGTCTTTCTCTTTCTCTTTTTCCTCTTCATAGTTGGACTCAATGTCAATTGGTTGGTCCAGTTTCCATTCTGATGGCCATTCCTCCATCATCTGTTTGATTCTCTCAGTATCCAACTAATAGAATCCTGGATACCATAGGTCTTGTTGTGGCCACAATAGATCCCAAGCTTATTTAAGCACGGGAGCCCCGATCTTAATAAACACTAAGGTGTTTGGGTGAGTTATATTGTAAATATTAGAGTTTTGTCACCCATGCCTTTGATTTGCTTGTTTGCAACTGTTGTTCATTTTTTTCAAGGTGTTTCGGTCTGAAAGGAAAGGAAAGCTAAATTTTTGGTTCTTTTGTTGATTGTTATCATCATTCCGAAAATCAGCATTTGGAGTCTCCGAAACCCGCAACCCGACATTTGCGGGTTGCGGGACTGTTGTTTAAAATTTTGGAGTTTGGTGATCCCACAATCCGCAACCCAACATTGCAGGTTGCGAAATTTGTCGGTAATAAGATCAAGGAATAAGCATCCCAAAACTCGAACTCCGCAGTGGTGGCATTTGGCTTTCGGGATGGTCTTTTTCGTTTGTTTTCAGTGTGCTCCCGAAACCCACAATTCATGAATTTCAAAATGCGGCTTTCGGGATGGTTATCCTGCTTCATAGTGTGATGTTCCCGAGACCCATTACCCGCATGGTCTATTTTCGGCTCTCGGGAATCCTTTTTCTATTTCCATTTTTGCTACCCGCACTTTCAGATTTTGGCTTGCAAAATCTTTGAATAAAACTTCATGAACATAATTGAATTCGATTTCGCATCCCGCTCCAGCTAATCTCAGCCATCCATTGTTATGAACTTGCGGTCATATTGATTTTGGGTAATCAGTTAAGTTAGGATGCGCTGTTTTGTCTTGAAAACTGGTTCCCCCCCCCAAATTATCATTTTTCTGTAACAGTGGATACAACTACAAGACTATCAATTGCCTCATGATTGGATGTACACCATTGCTCTGCCTTAAGTTCGCCGTGTCTGGTCTCGATCTTTGACGTTTTGTCGTTTTTTGCTCTGCTTATGAATGATCACCTCTTTTCACTTAAATTCCGACTTCATAGCTTCTATCCTTCTCATGGAAGTTGGGTCAGATTGATCTGTTTTGTTACGTGTGAAGAACTGATCACACGGGTACTGGAACTCTTAATCCAGGCTTTTTGCAGATCAATACTATCAACGCAGCCTCCGTTTCCATTATTAATTACCAGTTATAATTATTGATGGGAAGTTTCTTATAACGATGTGATCGTAAAGGCTTTTCAAAATCATGCAATCAATAATTGAGCCTGTACTTCGCACAAGCTTAAACTCAAATCTCGGCTTTTTCATGACCGTTGAAGTAATTATAATGGGTTTGCTGCGTAAGTTTAATCATTGCAAATTGCCCCACTTAATTGACATCACCCTGCCTGTTGGTCTTAAAGTAGCAATTAACATGAAAATTCTACATTGTTCATTGCTTTTTGTAATAGGAAAGACTGTGTGCTGCTTTTTGGGCATCCTGTTATCTAAATATTTATCTAGGATGAGTAATTTTCATGTAGGAGGTGAACCTTCTAATATTCTTGTTGATAATGAATAAATTTACCCCTTGTTGTACCAAGAAAAGTTGTCACCACCATTTGATGCAGGTGTTCCTGATCTTAACAGTTGCAGTAGTGAAGAGGACTTTGAAGCGTTATCTTCCTATGTGCAAAATTCCATGGAGTAGAACAAGGAAGTTCTGTAAGAACCACCTGACGTTGATGACGATGTCATACAAGACTTTATAATCAATGGAGAACCTGACGTACCGGCCACTATTTCTGAAGTAAATCCTTTAACGGATTTCTCTGTTTCTGGCCATGAATTACCTGACGCCAAATTTCTTACACCAAATGTTCCACAAACCATTCCACTCATCGAAGATAATGAGCAATCGGTTATTGAATCTCTATGGTGCCACGAGACCTTACCTGACTAAAGAATAATTCTTTGTAAGATCTTTAGGTGATAAGGTGGCGGAAAATCCTTCAAGCTGGAAAATACAAAGTTTTATTGGATCGACGGTTGGAGCCGATTTTGTAATTTCTATTTTGTATAATTTCTCGTTTTGGGATTTTGGAATAAAATTTAGTATTTGAGGAATGTTTCCCTTAGCAAAGGGTTGTGAATTTTGGAATTTTGATTCAGTAGGAGTATGGACTAAAGATGCTCTGTCTATTCGAGCCATTGTAATTTTTGTACAAGACTTTTATATGCAGTAAAGTTATCTTTTCTCCACCTTCTTGAGTTCTTCAAATTTCTTTGAGAATCGTTGAGTTAAATGTTTCAAATTGTCATCAGTTATGCGTTCAATCTATTGCAGGTCACTTATTGATGTACATGGTCTTTCATATTGATTTTTCTGTATGTTTTGACTCATGTTCTGAATTGTCCTATTAAATTTCTTTAATTGAACAACTCTCACTTTTATATTTCTGCAAATGATTCGATGCAATTAAATATCCATAATCAATTGTTAATTTTTCAATTAACACAATGATTACAGATCATGTATTTGAATAGGCTTAAACATTTTGAAGAATTGTCACTTAATTTTTTAATTGATAAAACTTTAATTAACAAGTGAAGAACCCGAAGACATTTCTTTTTAAGGTACTTAATCACTTGTCCTTCATACTTCAGTTCTGATCTGGACAATATCAACTTTCCTTTTTTAGGTTAGATCTAACTTAGGATAGATTCTTTCCTTAGGTAGGTTAGGTTAGGTTTGTTAATCAGCTAACACCACTTGTTTTCCTTAATAGGAAAACTGATCTTTGAAAGATCAAACCTTTTACTCTTAGAGTGCTAGCGGAGGCCAAATATCCATGGGTGATTACCACACCAAACAGCTCGAGGATAGGGTAACTCTTGCATAGGGTTAACTGAAGCCTTTGGCTGGTTTTTCATCCCCTGTTGTGTGCCTTGGAAACCATTCTAGTACTTCGCACTTACCCTGCAACCCTGAGGAATCAACAAATGGCACTAAAAGGAGTGCAGCTAGTAAAGCATGCCTAAACAAGCTACTAATAAACCTCCTCCAGCAAGTGCTTCAATGGTTCAAACCCAAAGCCATACTAGGGCTTCAACATATGAACAACCAACTGACTCACAACCTACAGTTCTCCCGGCTACATCCGCGTAACCTACAGCTATACCTGTCACACCTGTGGTACAATAGGAGAACAGAAGAGAGGTTATTTTCACGTCACCCACAAGGGGACCCATCTCATTAGAGCAGTTATTGAAAACATCTGCCGATAGGGTTTTAAGAGTTGAACAACATATTTTTGATCAAAGAAGACATTGCTTGGCAGCTCTAAACTTAGAGGGTGTCTTGCAGACTAGTGATCGGGAAGAACAGCAAGTTCCCACCTCACAGACCTCTGATCCATTGGTTCAACATACTGATAGTATTGATGCACATGATCAACATACAATTGATCACCAATCCGAAAACCAGGACCAAATTAATCGACCAGATTCTCCTGAATATAATCGTGAGACCACTCACACAACAACACAAGGTCAGCCAAATATTGGAGCAGGCGGTCCACCACCATCACCTCCTTCATCTTCATCATCTTCCTCAGACGAAGAGAATTCTTCTAGTTCGTCATCTGAAGAAGAAGAACAAGAACCTCTAATGGCTGGAGAAGGTAAAAAAAGACCTTGGCTTGACCAAGGTGCAGTTTTCATACTAGGTGATCAACATAGATTACCAAAGAATCCTGAGAAATGGCTGCCTAAATACAACCCTGATGACAAGATACCTGCGCTAGACCACATAAAAAATTTCATGCAAGCAATCAGGCTTAGAAGCATGGTGCATGAGGATGTAGTATGTAGACTTTTCCCATATACCTTTGAGGGTAGAGCGGCCACTTCGTATTTTGCTTTTCCGACCCAATCTATAACTTCATGGGATGAATTTGAGAAACATCTTACCCAGAAGTTCGAGGATGACAAAACACCCCAAGATCTTGTCTTAGTGTTATCCTCGATGAAATCCAAAGGAAAAGAAAGAGTAAAAGACTTTAATCAAAGTTTTTCATATCTCAAAAATAGAATTCCTACCAATCTTCTTCCTGCTAAAGAGTTGTTGGTGGCTTATTATGAAAAGGAAGAAAACTGAGAGTGTCCCTAAACCCACAGTTCAAAACAAGGATACATTTGATATGACTGAAATGAAAATATTTCTTCAAAAGATGTCAAATGAGATGGTGAATTTGAAGAAGAACACTAATGATAATCAGAACCAGAACGGACGTTTTGTAAGGCCACCATTTAGGAGACCTTACCAGCCTCCACAAAATCCACCACCACCAAATCCAGCGGATGCACTTACAAGCAAGGAACTCTTTTCCATTTTTAGAGCATTGGCAGCAAAATCTCAAGTCAATCTTGATACTTCCAATGATCAGACTACCCCTGATTCTCCACTACCTGAAGAAGAAACAGAAGGTGATCCACATATTGATGCTGTGGGTTGCTTTTCAGAATTACCTATGTGTGAACAAGAAGAAGAACCTGAGGTGGTGTTTAACACACAACATCCTTATAATACAAGGTCAAAACCACAGCCACCCCAACAACCTTCATCTTCTCCCCCGGTTCCCATAAGAAACAATCTTGTCCCACAGAAGGATACAGTTCTCCCTCAAATGGAGTACAACCTAGTTGAAGACTTAAAAAGACTTAAAGCAAACATCTCTCTGTTTGAGCTACTTAAAATTCCTGCTATGAGGGATTATTTACCTAAAAACATGGTAGTCAAACAGCCTAGAGAGTTACAGAATAATAATCTAGACTCTATCACTAAAACTGATGACAAAAAAACAGTAAGTAAGAGAACTCCTCCTTTTTTACTCACTTTTGAGATTTTCAACCGGAATGTGCACAACTACATGATAGATTCAGGAGCGTCATCGAATGTGATGCCCCTCTCTATTTGCAGAAAATTGAATGCAATGTGGGAACCCTGTCCAACCTAGATTGTACAACTTGACAGATCCAAAGTCAGAGTGGTTGGAAAATTAAGGAATGTTCTGCTTACGTTGTCAGCTGATCCTAGGATCCATCAGACAGTTGACATTGTGATAGCTGACATCCCAGAAGCTTATGGGATGTGATTGAGTAGGGACTGGTTAGAGAAACTTAAAGGTTATTTTGCAACCGGCTGGTCCCACTTATGGTTACCATACAATGGTCAACCCAATAAAATTAAGATCAACAGAGAACCTTTTATGAAACAGACAGTTACTGATCTTAATGATTCCAGTGAGCATGTTGGTTATCTCACCTCTCGTACGGAGCAATTTACATTTGATACGTTTTTCGGTGAATTCCCAGCTATTGCTTCACCAGAAGAAAGCATTCATAACGAATGACATATCACTCAGGTTACTTCTGTACCTTTTTCTGGTGAAATTGTGCATAATGTATATAACGTGAATTCAAATTTTAGATTAGACCTTGTCTCCTGGACTTTATTTTTCGATGGTTCTAAATCCCAGGAAGGAGCTAAAGCGGGTTGTGTTCTTATCAATCCTAAAGGAATGAAAATCATGATTGCTTGTAGATTAGAATTTGACTACACTAATAATGTAGCTGAATATGAAGCTCTTGTGTAGGGGCTCAGGAAAGCCATTGATTTGGGTGTTCAAGCAATAGAATGCTATGGGGACTCCGAAATTATAGTCAAACAAGTCAGAAATAAGATACACTACTTATCTCCGTGGTTGGCTAATTATCAAAAGCTGGTAAGGGAGCTAACCAATTCATTTTCAGCATTCAATATTAAATCAGTTCCTATATCACAAAATTTTGATGCAGATCTGTTAGCAAACATAGCTTCTAGACTGATTCCACCAGAAGGTCTGTCTCCTCAAACGTTTTCAATTGAATTGATGTACAAACCATCTATTCCAAATAATGTGACTAATTGGAAAGTGTTTGATGATGACCGACAGATAATTGACTTCCTTACTACTCAGGATATGTTTCAAGACATGAACATCGATGAAGCAGAACATGAAAAGTCTCTCACTGATTCCTCAAACGTCATCCCGAAGTCGATGATCGATCTAGAGAAGTTTTATGATTTACAGGAAAAATTCAAATCTCAGACTAATTGTAAAACTCAAAGTTCATCTTTAAATTATGAGTGGGTCAACCTAGGCACCGAACAGGAACCTCTTTTCATCAATTTGGGAATTGATTGCACCCCCGAATAATGCAGAGCCATTATTGCATTGTGCAAACAGTATAAGGATGTCTTTGCCCGGACTTATGACAAATTGAGAACATTTGACACTAGTGTCATGTTCCACAACATACCCATGAAACCAGAGGTTAAGCCATTTCAACAAAAGTTGTGGAAAATGCACCCCAGTTTAGAGTCTTCTATTAAAAAGGAACTATAGAAGTTACTCAATGCTCTGATTATCTTTCTGTTCAGGCACAGTCAATGGATCGCCAACTTAGAACCTGTCCGTAAGAAAAATGGAGAAATTCGACTCTCTGTTGATTTCAGGAACCTAAATTGGGCCTCTGAGAAAGACAACTATCCTGTTCTGCCTATGAAGCAGATTATTCAGAAGGTAGCGGGGTTAGAGATGTTTTCCCTCCTGGATGGTTTTTCGAGGTATAACCAGGTTATGGTTTCCCTGGACGGTCAATTGAAAACAACCTTCTAAACCCCATGGGGTACTTTTGCTTACAGACGGATGCCTTTCGGGTTGATCAATGCTGGAGCTACTTTTCAGAGAGCTATGGATATAGCTTTCCGAGGGTTAATGCATAATTATGTCGTAGTTTATCTTGATGAAATCACTATTTATTCCAAGAAACGACATGAACATGTGTTTGCTTTGAAACAAGTTTTTGATCACTGTAGAGAATTCGGCATTTCTCTCAACCTGAAGAAATCTATTTTTGCAGTAACTGAAGGAAAGCTTCTGGGCTTCATTATTTCGAAAGAAGGTATGGTTATTGACCCTGAACGTATAGAGGCCATTTCAAATATTCGTTTACCCGGTTTGCACAAAGCAATGCAATCCTTCCTACGTAAGATCAATTTTGTACGGAGATTTGTACCAAATTTTGCCCAAATAGTCAAACCATTGCAACTTTTGGTCAAGAAAGATGTGCAGTTTACTTGGTCATAGGAGCAGAGAGATGCGTTTATCAGAATTCGAAAGACCATTGCAGAAGCTCCTGCCCTCATGCCCCCAGATTTTGATAAGGATTTCATTCTTTATACTTTTGCCACTGATTTTTCTTATGCAGCTGTGCTAATGCAAAAGCATGATAATGATGTAGAAATCCCCATCTCTTTCATGAGCTCAACATTCAAAGGTGCAGAGCTTAAATATTCACAGATTGATAAGTAATCCTATGTAGTTTATAAATCTGTCAAACATTACAGACCCTACTTGCTGAAGTCCCGAACCAAAGTCATTGTTCCATATTCTGCTATCAAGAATGTCCTCATTCAAAAAGAGTTAGGGGAAAAGAGGGCCCATTGGATGACTGCCCTACAAGAATATGATCTTGAGATCAGACTGGGAAAAATTGTAAAGGGGCAGGGCCTTTGTCTTCTTACTACACAATCCAATGACCCCGCATAGCAATAATCTGAATGGGATCACGAGGAAGAAATTCCCTCAGGTGTTGTTAACGTTATCGATGCCCCGACATCAGAATGGTACGACGATATCAAATTTTTTCTGAACCATGGGTTTGCTCCTGAAATTCTCGATTTTAAGGAAGGAAGAGCTTTAAGACTAAAGTATGCTCCTTATCAATTCATTGATCAAGTTCTTTTTAGAAAAAATTATGATGGAGTATTTCTCAGATGCTTGGAAAAACATGAAACTGATGACATTTTGTTTCAATTTCATGCAGGTCCAGCTGGAGGCCATTTTTCAGGAGAGACGACAGCACACAAGGTTCTTAGGGTTGGATATTATTGGCCCACACTGTTTAAAGATGCTTATGCTTATGTGAGAAAATGTGAGCCATGCCAGAAATGCACAGGGAAGTTTAGGAAACCTGCGTTTCCCTTACAAACAGTTACGATACAGTTTCCATTTCAACAATGGGGATTGGATTTTGTTGGGCCTATAAATCCTCCTTCGTCTCTCCAACATAATTATATTCTCACAACCACGGACTATTTCACTAGATGGGTTGAAGCAGCCCCTCTTAAACAATGCAACACCACTCAAGTGATCTCTTTCCTTGACAACCAGATTGTCACATTCTTTGGTGCTCCAGAGTGTTTAGTTTTTGATAATGCATCCTATTTCTCTTCAATTGATATAACTAAGTATTCCTTTGAGATGGGAATTAAGCTTAAATTTTCTGCCAATTATTACCCTCAAGGTAACGGTTTGGCTTAATCATCAAATAAAAACCTAATTAATATTCTCGAGAAAACTGTAGCCTCTCATCATAGAGATTGGCACACGCAGTTGTATAATGCATTATGGGAAGATGGAATCACCCCAAAAGCAGCAATTGCAAACTCCCCATATTGTTTGGTTTATGGAAAAGAAGCCATTCTCCCCACCAATATCACCATTCCTTCGTTACAATTGGCCCAGTCTGTTCAAGAAGATGATTCTTCTCCCCTCCAACAGAGGATTGATACCCTTTTAAAGCTAGAGGAGGAAAGGGAAATAGCCAAGAACAAGTTGTATCATCATCAGTAGATGGTGAAGAGATGGTTTGATGAAAAATCTTCTTCTGATAGGGAGTTTTCCATTGGTGACCTAGTTTTGAGATGGGACAAGCAACATAAAGACAAAAATCTGTACACCAAGTTCCAATTCCTTTGGCTAGGACCTTTCATTATTGCTGAAAAGATTGGTCCCAGCACAGTCTGATTGCAAACATTGGAGGGAGTTGTAGACACCTACCCGGTGAATATATCTCTTCTCAAGAAGTATTTCGTTTGAGCAATTTGATGCATTTGTATATATGTGTGGTTTGTTTTCAGTCATTTCTTTTATAGTCTGGACATTCTGATCGATTTTGTTCTTTTGATTTGGTTTTTAGCAGTAAGGCTTCACACTTTTTGGTAATGGCCTGTGATCATTTTTTTTTAAGGCAACAATTGTTTCTGAAGTTTCAGATTTGTTATTCATCCTACTTCCTGGCTTATGATTAGAATTTACTCTGAGGAATAAACATTCAATAAGTGCAGTATTTATGGATTCTATTCACCTTGATCATTATCTTTTACAATGCTTCATTTGTGTAATTGAGGCATAGAGGCTGGTTTTCATTTTTCTATCTGATGTTTCATGATCAAACAGCATATCATAATAGCTTGACCAGTTTTGATTGTTCATGGATCCTTTTACAATCACTTTGAATATAAATTTTGTTTAAAATTATAAGTTACAAGGTGGGTGGTCGTGTTATCAAGATAGCCCATTAGGTTCATAGGTTCTTAAAGTGGAATGACATCTTCACTTCAAGCCACCACACTTGGAGGGTGGCTTTCAGTTATCCTGAAAGATGGAAGATCCTATTACAGGTCGGTCCATTCATGATCCGCAAAGCACTGGTGAGTAACATTATCATTAAATGGTCACCAAGCCATTGTAATGCCTTGTAGCTTATGCCATAATAAACTTTTTCCTTATGATAAGATTTTGTTGTATACAAGAACAGGGGGGTCTTATCACAAGCCAACCCTGCTATGATCATGGGTTTGACCTTGGACTGGGATTATCACTATGTGGTTACCAAGCCATGATAATTTCTTTTGGTCTTACAACCAAAAGACAAGGAGTCTCGTTATCAAGCTAGCTTGACCAATTTCCAGATTAGGCCTGTGAATGGCACTGTTTCATCTGATCACCAAGTCGGTACAGTGCTCTTGCATCGACAAAGTTTTATGTATAGTATATATTTATCCAAAAAAAAAAAACAATGAAGCAGTATGCATAGCCCGAGAAGATTACTCAATCAATAAACCAAAAAGATCTGTAATTAGGATATCCATGAGCATTTCTAAGGCTGATCTCAGGTTCAAATCAAGCTAGTTTTTCAATGACTACATCATGATAAAGATTCGGTATCACTCTCTAAATATCCTTATCAGCTGAGTATTATCTTTACAATGGTCATTGATTGAGATTTATCCATTTTTATGTTCACTATCTGTTGGCTATTATCTTTTCAGTATCTTCTATGATTTGGGTTTCAAGAAATCGGTTGATTAACATGTTGTCTTTAGTTGGAGTTGATTGCATAGATAACTAGTTCTTCCCTGCCAGTCGCCATTTGTTGTGGCCACAACAGATCCCATGCTTATTTAAGCATGGGAGCCCCGATCTTAATAAACACTAAGGTGTTTGGGTGAGTTATTTTGTAAATATTAGAGTTTTGTCACCCATGCCTTTGATTTGCTTGTTTGCAACTATTGTTCATTTTTTTTCAAGGTGTTTCGGTCTAAAAGGAAAGCTAAATTTTTGGTTTTTTTTTATTGTTATCATCATTCCGAAAATCAGCATTTGTAGTCTCCGAAACCCGCAACCCAACATTTGCGGGTTGCGGGACTGTTGCTTAAAATTTTGGAGTTTGGTGATCCCACAATTCACAACCTGACATTGTGGGTTGCGAAATTGATCGGTAATAAGATCAAGGAATAAGTATCTCGAAACTTGAACTCCGCAATGGCAGCATTTGGCTTTCGGGATGGTTGTTTTCGTTTGTTTGCTGTGTGCTCCCGAAACCCGCAATTTGTGAATTTCAGAATGCGGCTTTCGGGATGGTTATCCCGCTACACAGTGTGACTTTCTCAAGACTTGTTACCCACATGGTCGGTTTTTGGCTTTCGGGAATCCTTTTTCTATTTCCATTTTTCCTACCCGCAACCTGCAAACCCGCACTTTCATATCTTGGCTTGCGGAATCTTTGAATAAAGCTTCATGAACATAATTGAATTCGATTTCGCATCCCGCTCCAGCTATTCTCAACCGTCCATTGTTATGAACTTGCGGTCATGTTGATTTTGGGTAATCAGTTAAGTCAGGATGCGTTGTTTTGTCTTGAAAACTAGTTGCCCCCGCCCAAATTATCATTTTTCTGTAACAGTGGATACTACTACAAGACTATCAATTGCTTCACGATTGGATGGACACCATTACTCTGCCTTAAGTTCGGCGTGTCTGGTCTCTAGCTTTGACGTTTTGTCATTTTTTGCTCTGCTTATTAATGATCACCTCTTTTCACTTAAATTCAGACTTCAAAGCTTCTATCCTTCTCATGGAAGTTGGGTCAGATTGATCTATTTTCTTACGTGTGAAGAACTGATCACATGGGTACTAGAACTCTTAATCCAGGCTTTTTGCAGATCAATACTATCACCGCATCCTCCGTTTCAATTATTAATTACCAATTATAATTATTGATGGGAAGTTGCTTATAATGATGTGATCGTAAAGGCATTTCAAAATCATGCAAGCAGTAATTGAGCCTGTAATTCGCACAAGCTTAAACTCAAATCTCGGCTTTTTCATGACAGTTGAAGTAATTATAATGGGTTTGTTGCATAAGTTTAATCATTGCAAATTTCCCCACTTAATCGACATTACCCTGCTTGTTGGTCTTAAAGTAGCAATTAACGTGAAAATTCTACATTGTTCATTGCTTTCTGTAATAGGAAAGACTGTGTGTTGCGTTTTGGGCATCCTATTATCTAAAGATTTATCTAGGATGAGTAATTTTCATGCAAGAGGTGAACCTTCTAATATTCTTGTTTATAATGAAGAACTTTACCCCTTGTTGTATCACTAAAAGTTGTCACCACCATTTGATGCGGGTGTTCCTGATCTTAGCAGCGGTAGTAGTGAAGAGGACTTTGAAGCATTATCCTCCTATGTGCAAAATTCCATGGAGCAGAACAAGGAAGTTCTGCAAGAACCAGTTGACCTTGATGACGATGTCATACAAGACTTTATAATCAATGGAGAACCTGACGTACCGGCCACTGTTTCTGAAGTGAATCCTTTAATGGATTTCTCTGTTTCTGGCCATGAATTACCTGACCCCGAATTTCTTACACCAGATGTTCCACAAACCATGCAACTCGTCGAAGATAATGAGCAAGCGGTTATTGAATCTCTATGGTGCCACGAGACCTTACCTAACTAAATAATAATTTTTTGTAAGATCTTTAGGTGATAAGGTGGCGGAAAATCCTTCAAGCTGGAAAATAGCAAGTTTTATTGGATCGACAGTTGGAGCCAATTTTGTAATTTCTATTTTGTATAATTTCTCCTTTTGGGATTTTGGGATAAAATTTAGTATTTAAGGAAGAATGTTGCCGTTAGCAAAGGGTTGGGAATTTTGGAATTTTGATTCAGCAGGAGTATGGACTGAAGATTCTCTGTCTATTCGAGCCATTGTAATTTTTGTACAAGACTTTTATATGAAGTAAAGTTATCTTTTCTCCACCTTCTTGAGTTCTTCAAATTTGTTTGAGAATCGTTGAGTTAAATATTTCAAATTGTCATCAGTTATGCGTTCAATCTATTGCAGGTCACTTATTGATGTACATGGTCTTTCATATTGATTTTTCTGTATGTTTTGACTCATGTTCTAAATTGTCCTATTAAATTTCTTTAATTGAGCAACTCTCACTTTTATATTTCTGCAAATGATTCGATGCAATTAAATATCCATAATCAATTGTTAATTTTTCAATTAACACAATGATTACAGATCAAGTATTTGAATAGGCTTAAACATTTTGAAGAATTGTCACTTAATTTTTTAATTGATAAAACTTTAATTAACAAGTGAAGAACCCGAAGACATTTCTGTTTAAGGTACTTAATCACTTGTCCTTCATACTTCAGTTCTAATTTTCACAATATCAACTTTCCTTTTTTAGGTTAGATCTAACTTAGGATAGATTCTTTCCTTAGGTAGGTTAGGTTAGGTTTGTTAATCAGCTACCACCACTTATTTTTCTTTATAGGAAAACTGATATTTGAAAGATCAAACCTTTTACTCTTATAGTGCCAGCGAAGGCCAAATATCCATGGGTGATTACCACACCAAACAGCTCAAGGATAGGGTAACTCTTGCGTAGGGTTAACTGAAGCCTTTGGCTGGGTTTTCATCCCTTGTTGTGTGCCTTGGAAACCATTCCATCACTTCGCACTTACCCTGCACCCCCGAGGCATCAACAGGTCTGTATCTATATCAGCCCCAGGATAAATGTATGTTTTGTGCATATCGGCCATGAATCTGAGACTCCCTTTATTTGCATCAGCCAGCGGCTATGAGACTCGTGGTGTTCGGTGAATCACATCACACAGCTGATGGTAATATGTATAAAATACTTCATTTATTTTTCGTTCCCTCGAGGACTTCGCATTTTCCCATAAATTTGCAAAGTGTGTTCCCCGACATTGCCCTGGCAAAACTTGAATGCCTTGGTAGCTAGCCGGCTCTTTCCAACCGACGAAGGCAATCAGTACTAACAACCAACTGTAGTGGAACGAAGTTCCATTGTTTTGAGTGTCTTTGACATCTACCAAAAACTCGTTCAACAGGTATTGTGCCCAGTTGTAAGGGGTTCCTTTCATCAATTTAGAGGCGAGCCGGATTGCTGCGGTCGGCACCTCTAGTGGTTGGATTTTGCATAGTATCTTCCTTGCGAGCAGTTGCACTGTGAACCGCATGGCCTGATCATTAATTTGGGTTGTAGGGAAGCCCCGTTTTCTCTGGATTACACCAAATTCTTCCGTGATTTTGCTGGCGAGATATTTTTCCTGTCCCTTCCCTATAAACATTTTTGCAGGGTCTTCGCCTCTTTTATTTAGCATTATAATGTAGTATATCATATCATTATTTATATCGATTCTCTTGTCAAGCCATAGGTATCCCGAGTGTACACAGGAAAGCAGTGTGCACACTACTCCATTAAGCTCTGGGATCCTATCAAAGTAAGGGATGCGTAGCAGGTTAAGCAACCCGGATGGTTCAATCCCTTTTAGCCAATCTTGCATTTACAGAGTTTCGGTGCTAGTTTCATCAACCTACCGACGCATGTATTGGTCAGGTTGAAACTGTTTGAATTTCTTCGGCTTCGACTGTCCTCCTTCTAGCAAGTCATGGTCTTCAAACCTGCAGTCTTGCACTTTTTCCTAAAAGGTCTCCTACAACCCTCACCCAACTGGACATGGGCAGTGTTGGAACCTCATAATCAACATTTTTCTCAAGGATGACAATAGGTACATCATCTCGCTGCGGGGGAATGTAGTCAGAGACGAGATGGATGGTTAGTTTTGAGCCACGACTGGTGTTTGTGGATTCACTACCTTAGGCTCTTCCTGCTTTGTAGCCTGGTGTTTGTCTTTCTTCATCTCTGCATGCCTTGTAGAGCCCCTGGATGAGGCACCTTGCTCTACTGCAGGTTTCTCGGCAGGTACCGACATGACTCCTTTAAATCCTAACTGCCTTAATATTGTCAATACTTCATCAATGGACAGTGGTTTGCTGATGCACTTTCAGACGGCTCGGCTCTCTGGATGTTGAAGCTCTAAATTCACACATAGATGAGATAAAATTCTTGGTAAAACGCACAAGTGCTTGGCTGATTGGTATTTATAGACCCTATTGGTCTGGTATGTGGCGATCGTCCATTACTGGGGTAGTTAATGTCTCGTCCTTCGGCCATATCTCTTCTAAGATCTCGATCTTGTCGACCAATCATTATCTCTAAGCCAATGACGTTTCCTTAATTGCTAAAATGTGTTGGTGCTGCCAGGCCAGTTAAGTGAGTGATTAATTACCATCCTGTTAGATGGATCTCGGTGGTATCTTGGTCACTTCGCTATTTAATATGCTCAAATGGTCACATTCTCTTTTAATGCTTGATCTTGTTGGTGTCTCCCTTTTGGATAACATCCCACTAACTGGACGACAATTGTCACAGTCATCTTTTCCCGACGTGATGCGCTGGCAGTCCTCGTAGAAGGTTTTCTTGCGCACGTGTGCATCTTCATGTTTTACTCCACAGCTACGCTTTCACCTCATGCTTCACATCGCAGCTTCTCGTACTTTGCAGTTGTCCTCTTTCATTTGATCTGTGCAACTACGCAGTGCTACTTTTCTTCCTACTAGTCTTCGCATCCGCCCATGTTCTTTCAATCTACGCGGCTACCTTTTGAACATCGCAACTATGCAGTTTCTTTTTTCTTTTTTCTCCCTCTCTTTTTTTTTTTAATCCACGTATCTTATTTTTTCGACTAGTGTTGCATGGTACATGCATCCTTTCTATCAAAATTTGCATATCGGTCCAAAACTATGTATAGACTCTTTTGACTTTCCAGTGCCCAATTTCAACTGTACTTGACACCTAGAATTTCCCTTTTCTTTCGATCACTGAGAGTTCTATGAAGTAGGACTATCCCGATAGGGTTTTAGTATACTTCCATTCACCAAACATGGTAAGGTATCTCTAGCTAACATGGCTAACTGAATGGCGCCACCGTTAGTAATATGCATAACAGTATATGGGCAAAGACAATGCATTGTAAATTTGCTAAGAAACTTCATAAACTTGCTATCATACAGGAGGACTAAGTCACCTACCTGAAAGGACTTATTCTTGATGTGGCGATCATGCCATGATTTTTCTTTGTCTTTCTACACTTGCTGGTGAAATCCTACCATAAAGTGATCTTCGTCCAACCTAACCAAGTGTAGAATTCATTCTTCTAATGTATGTTGATCTTCCATGCCTGTAAATGCAGATATTCTCAAGCTGGGTACAATGTACACCATATGCATGAAAGTTTCCTGTCCATAGGCCACTCTAAAAGGTGTATCGCCTGTCAACTTCTTACAAGTAGTCATGTACGCCCATAGCATAGCTGGAATGCGCAGATCCCAATTATCCTTGTTGACATTGGATACCTTTGTTAGTGCATTCTCCAATACCTTGTTGAAAGCTTCAACAGTTCCATTGGCTTACGGATGGTACAGTGTACTCCTCTGATGATAAATTTGGAACTCTTTAGTAAGGGCTTCAATAGTTCAGTTCAAAAAATGGATACCTTGATCACTCATCAAAATCTTCGAGTATCCAAATATAGTAAGGATGTTCTCAAAGATGAACTAAGTGGCAGTAATTGCGCTACAGTCCTTCACTGGTTTAGCCTCTTCCCATCTGGTGAGATAATCAGTCATAGTGATAATGTATCTCGCACCAGTCCTCTTTCCTGGTGGGTTAATTGGTCCCACTAAATCAATGGCTTGTTTCTCAAATGATTGTAGGGTCAATTACGGATTCAATGGCATTTCATCTCTTCGCGACGGCCTTCCTGTCCTTTGACAGATATCGCAGCTCTGGCAATGTTCCTTTGAATCTTTCTGAATTGTAGGCCACCATATCCCTGCTCGCAATATCTTCTGCACAGTACCTATTCCTGCGTAGTGACCACCCGATACACCTGAATGTGCATCATCCAATATAAATGGATTCTCATTCTCCAACACACATCTGCGCAGCACTTCGTCTGGTCCCAATTTGTATAATTGACCTACGATTATAGTGAAGTATGTTGCTCTGACTACCAGCTGCTTCTTCTACTGCGTAGTGAACTCAGTGGGTGCCAATCCCACAGTAAAAAAGTCTACAATGTCTTTATAGTAGTCATCTGTGATCTGTATAGAAAACAACTGCACATCAGGAAAATTGTCTTCAATATTGGTTGGTTCTTTGCCTGACTCAATCCTTGAGAGATGGTCAAGTCCTAAGTAAAATCTTCCTGTCTTAACCACAATTTCAAAACCATACTCCTGGAAGAGTAATAACCACCTACAGATTCTCCCCCCTAACACTGGCTTATTGACCAAGTATATCAAAGCAGAATGGTCAGTGTACTTGGAGAAGTGCGCACCTAGCAAATAGTGCTTGAATTTCTATAGTTCGTAGACCATAGCTACACCTTATCTTTCGGTGGTCATATAGTTATTTTCAGCTAAAGATAGCTTCCTACTTGAGAATGAAATGGGGTGATCAATACCTCCTTCACCTGGTTGAGCAAGAACAATTCCCAACGCTATAGATGAAGCATCAACATGCACATGGAACGGCTTATCCCAATCTGGAAAAACTAGGATCGACGCAGTTACCATCTTTTCCTTCAGTGTGTCTAGGCCTTGCTCACATTCTGCGTTCCATATGAACTGCACTTCTTTCTACAGTAGTTTCTCCATTGGCACGGTTATCTGCACATAACCCTTGATAAATTTTCTATAATAACCTGTATGCCCCAGTGCTGTGCAAAGCTGCTTCATTGAGTTTGGTGCAGGTAAATTCACAATCACTGTGATCTTCGCAGGATCAACCATCAAACCTTGTCTGCACACAATGTGTCCTAGTAGAATACCATAAAGCACACAGAAAATATATTTCTTTAAATTCAATGAAATTTGATGTTGTCTGCACTTAGCTAACATCATTATCAGGTTTTAAAATGGTTCTTCAGCAAACCAAAGATAGTCCAATCATCAAAATAAACCTCTAAGAACTTATGGATAAAGTCCTTGAATGCAGCCACCACAACTGTGGAAAATATGGCCGGTGCATTCTTCAACCCAAAAGGCATAACTGTACACTGGTATGAGCCCAAGTCAATAGCAAATGTTGTCTTATTCCTGTCTGCTTGATCAATCCTAATCTGATGATATCCAGAGAATCCATCAGTGAATGAGTAGGTCTCATTTCCTCCCACACTGTCTAATACTTCATCTGTAAAAGGAGTATGAAATGGGTCATGCAACGAAGCATCATTCAGCTTCCTTAGATCTACACAAATCTTGATCTCACCTTTAGTCCTTTTTATCTTGGATAACCATCGGGCTTATCCACTCTTATTCTTCAACGAGCTCGATGATCCCTACATCAAGCATCTTATCAATTTCGGCCTTCACTATTTCTTTATATCTGGGATTCAATCTATAGGGCCTCTTCTTTACAGGCTTCGTGCCTGGCTTGAGAGGTATTTTCATAACTCCCAAGTCACCCAAAATTCCTTTCATTTTGGAAAACTTTGTCAAAAATAAATTCTGATATTCATGTAGAAGGTCAATGATTTGCGCGACCGTCGCATCATCCCAATAGTCTCCAATGGACGCGAACTTTGGTTCTTCACTTGTGCCAATGTTCACTTTTATCGTCTTTACAAGTCCACTCATATTTGGAATTTCCAATGGAGGTCCCTCTACATTGTGTCCTCCTTCGGAATCGGGTATATTGATGTTGCACGGATCCTCCTCATCGCTCTCTTCTTGTTTTTCTTCATTTTCGGCGAGGTTATAGCATTCAAAGGCATGTTCTATTTCTCTTGTCCATTCTGGTTGTAGGTTCATAGGTACTTTGACATCTTCAAACACCTTCTCCTTGATTTCCTCCAATGCCTTGTTTATACTTGGGCATTCGGCTCTGAATATCCTTTCTTTAATAATCTGCAGAGCTTCATTTATGCTAGGACTTTCATCTTCAAAGCTGAAAGTTCTCTGGAAGTTCGTAGTTAAGATAGACCAATCTGTATTTCCTCTGTGAATCTCCGTGTCTAGATACCAATTCTTTGGAATCTGCTTCTTCAATGTGTGCATAAACATATAAACCCATTCTATCTATGGTCTCTTTATCCATGCTTGTGAACAAATTTCCATGTGATCCCTCGGATCCGTCTGTCCATTATACCTTCCAAATGTTAGTGCAACTTTCTCTACGAATCTGATTTGCATCATTTGTTTGCACTGATCCCATGTAGTCAAAGTCTTCTTATGTGCAACCCACCATCTGGCAGGTGTCTCGCGCAGTGTTATATCTAGTGCTAGTATGTGGTGTTCAGCTGCAACTGATACAGTATATTCTTGAATGAATGAATAAACATTAGGCGAACCATCATAAGTGGGGATTGGACTTACCTCGGTTCCAATCCAATGTAGTGACTTTGTGATCTGCGTGCATCTTCTTGTAGATACCTCATGCATACAGATTTTCCAATTCTCCAGTCCTGCATCAGAGTCTGATACACAAGAACTGTCACATCGCCAACTAAGTGCTCCATCTGCCATAGGATTAATGTAGTCATCTTGGTTCACAGTCATCTTGTAAATGCGATCAAGATCATGTGCTCTGGATTCTTCTTGAATCGGCTCACTGTATCTTTCTCCTTGCGAAGGGTCCAATGGTGCTATGACCCTGATATCCTGCCCTTCAAATATCATCTTCTTGGTCTTCAAGTTTCTGATGGAGAGGTTATCCATCGCCCAATCTATACCCAATAGTGCTGGATAAGGCTGACTATCATCCACAATTTCGATAACCTTGAAGTCAGCATGACTTCGCACTCCATCAATGTCAACAATAATATTGGCTAATCTCCCAAAAGGTATGACTTTCTGCTGGTTGGCCAATCTCAACTATATGGGTGACCATGGCAACTTTGGTCTTCCCATCTGCTGCCATGTCTACTTTGTCAAGACATTTACCTCTGATCCTAAGTCAAGGATCTCATCCATCTCATAATCTCTTATCTAGGCACTGAGCCTCATTTCTCTTCTTGTTCTTTTATGGCTCTTGATGTGGTGAATTGCGCTCTGCGTAGTATCCATCTCACTATGTGGTTCATATTGGTTTAATAATTTTTTTAATTCTACTACAACGTCTGCGCTCTTCAATAAGTTCATGCAGCTCTGTAGGAACTACGCAACAAAGGTGCCTATTTCTGTCCTGGGCCACGTTTTGTCATACGTTGTTGGCATATCTTCCATATGCATTGTTTCACTTCTCAACAGGATTCTTGGTGACATAGGTGTTGGCTCTTTGAATATGTCCAGTGCTTCTTCAAAGACTTCTTTGTTCTTCTCCAGATTGAAAATAGGTGTTTTCCTAGTAACGTTTCTGATCCAGATCCCTTCAGTAGGGGTCTGCTTAGTTTCAAAATATCCAAAAGTCGAAGCTTCTGCTTGCTTATCTCTTCCTGTTGCAGCGCCACTTTGCATCACAACATTAATACTTAGATCTGTAGTCCTTTTCTATGTTTCAGTCATGCATGCATTTTTGCATCCAGTCATGCAATTGCATGCATCCTAGTCATTAGTCCCAACACCTAGTCCTAATTTTGCTAGCCCCGGGAGCCTCTTTCTAATCATTTCTATACCTCCTAGTGCTTAGTGCACCCTCCTTTAACCTACCACATGTGAAAGGAACCCTTCGTCACCTACCACTCAGTTACACTTCGGTTAGTTGAGTTATTTGGGGATCTCTCCTTGACTCGAGGATTGATTGACTTGTTAACTAACTGAAACATTCCATTGGACCCCTAGTGAGACTAGATTTCCTATTTTGACTCCAGTCAGCTCCTCATGTGCCCTCCACTGAGCCTCCTTCACTACATTAGTGCTTCCATGTGCCAGTTACACCTACCACACTCAGTTAGACTCAGTTTGACACCTAGTTGACCATTACTTGTGCATTGATGACTCCACTAATGATGATCAGGACTCCTAGTGGTGTATTGTTGACACTCCACTGATGATGATGATGACTCCTAGTGCAGATAAGCCACACCCATGCAGGATAATTCGAATTGCCACCTTGGCATTCGAATCCTCTCCACCATTGTATTTTTATTGTTCATATTATGATTAATGAATTAGTGAGTGTGTGATGTTATTCTGCTTCTATTTGAGTTCTATTGTATCATTATTATGTTTCTCCTTTACATTGCATTTACCACTCTTCTTCTATTTTCCTCCTTAATCTTAATCTTTCTTGTGAGGTATACATCAGCTCTTAGATCTGCTGTGAGGATTTTCACATGGTATCAGAGCATGTTGAGAGTATTGTCTATCTCCATTCCTAAGATTTTTTTGCAGTTTATTATCAAGATTTCGAGTGCAGTAGTTGCAACAGTTTATGCACTTTTGCAGTAGTGGAAGTCGTAAACATTTCTATTGTTTTTTGCAAGTCTCCTGAAATAGCTTCCATGAATCTGGAAGGAATTCCTCCTCTTTCTCCATTCAACTATGATGAGTGGAAACCAAAGAAGATAGCACATTTGAAGAGACATGGTCTCTTTGATTATTGTTTTGAAAGAGAGTTCGAATCCTCTGAAGAAGAGAATGATTGGTTAATGAAGGTGAAAGAGTCGATGCAGCCATGCTGTATGCTATGTCTCGTTCCATGGTACCCCACTTCCTTTCTATTGAATCTCCAAAAGAGCTATGGGCCCACCTGGATGAAATATTTGGCAAATAGAATGAAGGGATTGGTCCAAACCATTTCGAGAGAAATCCCACTATTGCAATCGCCCTCCTTGATGATCTCTCTTATCAGGAATCAATATCAAACATATCTCACATTGAAGTAGTCCACAAAGAAGAAGAACTTGCAGATTCTACACTCATGCTCCAAATTTCTTCCATTTCGAATTTTGTGCCAGCTCACTGTCTAGAAACTGCAGAGGTTCTTAAATACTCTCTTGCACAAGAGTATGTTGGTTTGCATCAAGATCTATTGAATGTTTTGGAGGTCAAATAAGCAATTGGAGGTGATGCATTTGCTCTCCTTGATCACTCACCTCTTATGTACTACTATACGATCATTTGTACATGCTCTCGGAAGTTTATTGAAGATAAAGGCCATTGCCATTCGCTTGGGATAATTTCTCATGCATTTCATGGTTTAGATCTCACCTCTAATGGTTCAAAAGAGATCTTAAGAAACCATTTTTCAAGTCTTGGATCTGATTTGGATTCCAAGCAATCACTAACATATGATGGTTCTTTTGGGCATAATCCCACCTATGATGGTTCAAAGGAGAAAACAAAAGACTATCTACACATTCATGGATTTGATACTACCTCAGCTGATTCGAATCACAGGTTCCAGGATCATCCTCATACCTATGGATTTGTTCTCATCACATTCGATCTGAAGAACAAGTACAAGCACATGCTTTTGAGCATGATCCACTTCTTCCCAAGAAGATAATACCTCCAGACATATGACCAAGCATCACACTTGCTTGATTTTGGATCATTTATTTTGGTGTGCCCTACAGTCTATTTTGACGGGGGGTATTTTTCCCATGAGGTTTTCCCCATTTTCTCAGTTTATGGACTGTTATTTATTATTCATTGTATTGGGTGACCTTTGGTCTCAGTTACCGGGGCCCAGGATGGGATTAGGCGGGGGTGTTGGGATATTCGTATACTCCATCCTACTCCTACCAGCATTATCATTATTTTTCATTTCAGTCATGCATGCAGTCACGCAATTGCATGTATTTCAGTTATCAATCCCAGCACCTAGTCCCCATTTTGCTAACCTCGAGAGCTTCTTTCTAATCATTTATATCCCTCCTAGTGAGTGCGCCCTCCTTCCACCTACCACATGTGAAAGGTGCCCTTCTTCACCTACCACTTAGTTACACTTCAGTTAGTTGAGTTATTTGTGGATCTCTCCTTGATTTGAGGATTGATTGACTTGTTAACTAATTGAAACACTCCGTTGGACCCCTAGTGAGACTAGATTGCATATTTTGACTCCAGTCAGCTCCCCATGCGCCCTCCACTAAGCCTCCTTCACTACATTAGTGCTTCCATGTGCCAATTACACCTACCACACTCAGTTAGACTCAGTTTGATACCTGGTTGACCGTTACTTATGCATTGATGACTCCACTGATGATGATCAGGACTCCTAGTGGTGTATTGTTGACACTCCACTAATGATGATGATGACTCCTAGTGAAGATAAGCCATGCCCATGATAGATAATTCGAATTTCCACCTTAGCATTGAAATCCTCTCCACCATTGCATTATTTATTGTTCATATTATTATTAATGCATTAGTGAGTGTGTGATGTTATTTTGCTTCTATTTGAGTTCTACTGTATCATAATTCTGTTGCTTCTTTACATTGCATTGACCACTCTTCTTTTATTTTCCTGCTTAATCTTAATCTTTATGGTGAGGTATATATCATCTCTTAGATCCGCTGTGAGGATTTTCACAAGGTACGTCTTGCTTTCTTTTCTACATTTCTGCTGCTAACACTAGGCATGCTTCAATAACATGATCAAAATATTTACAATAATTATAGGTAGTACATGGATTGGTACAATCTCTAGATAAGTGACCTGCCTGGCCACAGTTATAACAAGTCATCTGGCCTCTTCCTCTTCCTTGTCCTTGGCCAGTATTTCTTCCTCTTCCACGGAATCCTCCACGACCTCTATATGCGCCTTGATCATACTGTGCGTTATCCTTGTTCTGTGGTGTTTCTTCTTGGACACTGTATACTCTACCACCACGCATATGCTCCATATCTTGCTTTCTTTCCATCATGAGGTCATATGCTCTACAGTTGGAATTGTCATGTCCAACGGATTTACATAATGTGAAATATAAATTCTTAGGAGTCCGCACATACTTCTGATTTAAGTAACACTCTTATGGCCAGTGTCCTTTAGTTCTATAGATCTCACACCATGGTGCTTGGTTCTGATTCAGTGGATTTGGTGCTCCACTATTAAGGTATTCTTGAAACAAAGGACAATTCTCCCTGCTGTGTCCTTCTCCTCTACATCTTATACACCAGACTTCTTGTCTTTTTTCTTTCCCCTTTTTCATGTCCTACAATTGTAATGTCAAGGTAGCTAGCTAGGTCTGAATCTGAGACATTCCAGTGCTACTCTCTCCTATAGGTGAAGATTCTAATTTCATCATCATCTCCATAGCTTCTTCCTACAAAGCCACTTTCTGTTGCATCAATGACAGTCTGATATGGGGCAACAATGCGACTATAAACCACTCTTAGTGTTGTTGCGGGTACTATGACAAAGCTGACTTGGTCTAACAATGTCTTAAAATTCCGGTCAAATTCCCGGACTATCTCATTAAGTTTTTGCTTAATTTCCTTTAATTCTATTATGCATTGGGATTTTGACTTTGGTTTCTTGAACTCACTCAATAGTGCATCCTTAATCTCCACTAAGGTCCTATTATGTACCTATGAGTACTTCATGAACCAGTTCAAAGATCTATCTCGGAATGTAGTGATGAGTTGCGCTTGCTTCATAGCATCATCCTGAACTTGCTTGAAACTCCATACGGCTTCACATAGAAACCATTGTTGTTTAGGGTCCTCTAGACCCGTACCTTTGAATATCGACAACTTGATATCATCAGTCATCCTTCTTCTAGGTGGTATAGTAGTATTCTGCGCAGTGGTCTGAGTGGTGATAGGGATGTTACTGCACTGAATGTTCTAAATTGGGATGGTCTAAGTACTCACTCCCATAGTGTTACTGGTATTGATGCTCTGAGGATTAAGAATATTAACAAATAGAGGGTTCTGAACTAGTGGGTTTTGTGTAATAGGAGGTGCGATGTTCACAACTAGTGGATTATGTGGAGTAATAGGCTGATAGGTGGATGACGGAGGTGCAGTCTAGCTATCAAGATCAGCTTGTAAGTCAATGCCTACACAGAGTCCATGTTCACTGGAAGTCTTCTTGGTAGTATACTTATATATTTTTCCACTTCTCAAATTGTGTGTATCTTCGTCAGAATCACTATATATGCTATTGAGCATTACAGATTCAAAATCTTCTAGGAATTTTTTCTGCATTCTTAAAACACCTTTCTCAGCTAAAATCATTTTAATATATAAACTCAGATTGTTGAGGTACTTACCTCTAAAACCTTTGAAAAATTCTGCTTGTGTTGCATTGTAGGACTTTAGCATGTCCACAACGAACTCTGTCACGAAGGCTTCGAGAATACTGTCAACCCAAAAGTCGACTACTCGTGAGAGTGGGCTATCTATTTCTTTAAGCCTCTGAATGAGCTCTGGAGTCCACTCGGTAGGTACTCCTTCTGGTTGAAAACAGTTCTTTCACTCTGCGAGTATTCATATCCACGCGTGCAACTCATTTTCAAAACTTGCCCAAAAGATTTTGTGAATATACTTCCACAGGTATTTATTTAACCAATCTACGTCGGACAGATGCGAATGTCTATTCTCTGCTCTGGAAAAATATCTCTCTATCTTGTCACACCAATCACAGATTTCTTTCTTGTTTGGATGACAATTTTCAGTGTTGATACTCATCACCAGTTCAAGCCTGAAAACAGAACCATTTGTTGGCTTGTATAACTGTTCTTGAGGTTTTCTATCAAGACCCAGGTTCTGCGCGGTTCGAGGAACCAACAAAACCCCTTTTCACTGGCCCTTTTGGAAACAATATGCGAACAGATTGAGGTCTCACCCGAGGCGAAGTAATGGGGGGGTTACAGAATCAGGTTTCCACAACTAGGTAACGAGTGTTTAAATTGATTGGTGAACAGCGTGCTACAGGACTCGCGCTGCAGAGTTTGGCCTGTGCGACGTTCCACCTCCTCGTGACGAACGCTTAGGCTATCGCGCATGCAAGGACTACACGATGCGGGGTGTCCCTTCAACGATAGGACAATGCAACTGATGACTTCTCTTCCTATTAACACTTATGCAACTTAATAGATCTTACTTAGTTTTATAAAATGCATTCAACAAGCATAATAGACAGGACCTTGCAACCTCATACAATATAGAAAACAACAATATCATTGCACACCTCCGATGCTGCGCTAAGTGTTTATCTGACTAGTTCATGCATTCGTCTAACTGTGAAATACTGGTGAATCCGACATTCATTCATACATGTGATTACTTAACATATTATTCCCATCATCATCCTTATGGCGAATACATATAAAAACAAATCACATAAACTCATAAACAACACTTAACCATTCATCATAAGTAAAGACACAAATGCAAAACACATAGCAATCACATGACATAGAATTTAACGTGGTTCACCCCTAGGATGGGAGCTACATCCACAGGAACTGTTGTTATATTATATTTGGGAAGGGTACAATAGTTCCAATCTGTGCACTCAGTTGTAGACTCTCTTCTCTCTCTGTAGGCCTCTACGCATGCAGCTTGCAGAGCCTTTTACACTAGTATTGTCACGTCCCCACTGACCTCCCTATCCTGATGAAGACCATGATCCATTTTTGTTTCTCCATAAACCATTGACTGAGTGCCCATACACATAGTTTGGAAAACTTGAATCCGCAATCCGCATCCCGAAACTTGCAACCCGCAATTGCAGATTAGGGATTGCAGAAATCCCAAATATGGAATTATGTGCTTGGCGATCCCGAAACCCGAAAACAACTCATCCCACAACCCACAACCCGAAACCCGCGATTTCGGATTCGGAATTGCGGAAATCCTCAATGCCTAGTTTTCGAACTTAGAGATCCTGCAACCCGCAACCTGAAACCCGAAAACCGCAATTTCAGATTCAGAAATGCAGAAATCCCCAATGCATAACTTTCAAACTTGGAGATTCAGCAACCTGAAACCCAAAACCCGCAATTTCGGATTCGGAATTGCGAAAATCCCATCTCTGCAAGGCAATTGTTCTCAAATCTTCTAAGGGACATAACTCCTTCCTCCAGCATCCAAATGGGGCAATGTTGGTACCATTGGAAAGCTCTTGGAGATCTCTATCCAATGGTAGAATCCCCTTGATCAAGTGATACATCTAACTTCCTCATTTCCTTCTCTGAAGTTCTTCCTATATCTCCACTTAGACACTTCAAACCTTCAACCTGCTAATATCTTCCATTCCATTTGTCTTCTTGTTTCTTCCTGAAACCACTTCCAAGGCTCTCTTCCTTCTCAAGAGTCAGGTGAAAGTATACATCTCCTTCACAAGTTAGTCATGCATAAACATTCATCACAAAACAATGAAACACTATCATTCATTATAACATGTAGGATTCATTAACAAATTTAATCAACACATCTATCATATGCAAGAACTACAAGGCATTAAACTCATGCAATATTAGATGTACATACAATAGTGGACTCAGCCTCTTACTCAGGCCTGTACATGATTCCATATCAATCAATTCATTTAACAAGTATTCATAATTCCAAAAGAGACATGAACAACCATTCCATCACA
This sequence comes from Larix kaempferi, assembly GCA_027924585.1. Lineage (NCBI taxonomy): Eukaryota > Viridiplantae > Streptophyta > Pinopsida > Pinales > Pinaceae > Larix > Larix kaempferi. The sequence goes on along the minus strand of BSBM01000861.1, from coordinate 5,756,304 downwards.
ATGAACAAGATCACCATATAACAAAATACTTATCTTTCAATTTCGAAGCAAATGGATAATTGAGAGCAACGTTCCACCCAGCCTTAGATCTTTGTACAACCTATACTATTTCAGTTGAGAGATCACCTTCAAGCTAGGCAGTGTATCCAATAAGGAGGGCTAATAGGTTATCTCACAGGCAAGGCTTCATTCTCAGGCTAAACCAGTCTGTAGTTTGGTTTATCAAGCATTTAGGGGCAACAAGAAAGGCATTGCTAATCCAGTGAGCTCATCCACAGAGCTGCAGGCATCTAAGCAGTCAGTTGACATGGCACCCACAATACCTACCACATCTAACACAAGGAATACCTACTGCACTATTACACAGCCTCTCAAGGCATCTTCCCTTCTAGAGCTATTCCCGAATGGGCATAGAAGGGTTCAGTCACTAGTTCATTGAGACTATAGCCTTCACTGGGTTATCAAGCAACCCAACCTTCTTCCATAGTTCAATAACTAATTCATTACCAGGCTTGGCATTTCCTCCCAGCCGCTCTGCCAATACCACTCTGCAACATCTTCTATCAATATGACTCGGTCCCTGAAACTGGGGTTTACATATAGGGTGGTTATGGCTATGAATTCTCCGGCCTTTCTAACACATAGGAAGCACGAATAACCTCAGTTTTTCCCCTTCCGGATAGGTTTGGTGCATACAGGAAATACAGGAACGATTTCTCTGCAAGGGTCCATGACTTGTGACAATGGCAAGATGCGTGCGTGAGTGAATAGTGAGGAATATTTGTATGAATGCTTGAATTAATCCCCTTCCCGGATAGTCAAACAAGTTCAGCGAGTTTCCCCAAGTGATTGAGTGTCTTTCTGCACAAGTAATCAGAGCCATGCCCTTCCATACGAAATCACAGGCATGCTCCCTACTCCAGCGACCTCATCCATCAGGGTTCTCAGCCACCCACTGCAGTGGCATTAATGCCAGCAGGGAGTTCAAACGGGTTCCCAGTCAGACATGTGGCAATATGGGAAACCAATCCCAAACTCCCTCACCTCTCCCTAGTGGATACACATGGCCCTTTCTCATTCATTGCCTCCTTAGCCTGCTTCTTGGTTATTTTATTCATTCAGTAGTAATTACATCATTTACATTTCTTCACGGCTTAGTCATCCCATGAATAATCAACTATCCAAATACTTGCCTAAGCAATAAACTTAAACATCCACTAGTGGGGCCTTGGCCTTGATCTCCACGCTTGGAAAACATACATCACATCTATACAATATTTATATTAAAAGCTAATATACCCTAAGGGTGAAAATGGGGTATTACAATCCCCTCCCCCTTAGAATAACATCGTCCTCAGTGTTCCAATACTTAGGAATACATATACCGTTTACACGTCCAAAATTTTCAAAAATTTTGCATATCTGCCCTGCATTCTATCCTTTACTTTGAACTTTCAGGACCAAATCCTTTAGCTTCCATGAACTGCTCCTGTTGGTTTTGACCTTCCAGCTCATCCACAAGTCTGAAAGCCTTATGACTGCTACCCTCTGGATGTTCCTTTGTTGGCCAATTGCGGAGGCAATAATTCCCTCCACATTTCCAACATTTCACTGGCTGCTTTATCTTTTCCAGTTCAATTTCCTTTGAGTCTTCCCACCTGGAACATTTCTTAGCAGACTGATTGGATGAATGTCTCCTCATTGATCCATTGTCCTTTCCTCGGTTGATTGTTTCTAGAATTATTTGTACTTGTCTTTGCAGACAAGCAGAGTCCTGCAAAACCTTATGGTTCATCTCTTTCTGCTTCTTTTGTAGCTTGAGCAGTTTTCCAATATTTTCTTGGGTCTTGGAAATTGTTTGAAGAAGAGTTTTAGCCAAATCCATTAGACTTTGGTTTGTTGTCATGGCCAATGTACACATCCACCCACTCTTTGCTCACTAGTACCACTGTTTTGTAACAGCTACAACCAATTAAATTCCACCTCTCACCTATGAAATACATCATTGCAATTTCTGTTAGGCCAAGCATAATAGAAACATTAAAATCAGTCAAATAATTTCATAATTGACATGGGTATTCCATGCTTTATCCATGAGACTTTCATACTTTTCATGCTTTCCCAACAGGCACACGAGCTCATTCATGTCCATTCTTTCACAGGGAATTAACTACTTCAACATTCACAATTTATTTTAAGCAAATAAACACACTCTACTTTCAGCCATAACATGCATTCCACAATTTTCTGTTTTTATAAATGCATCAATAAAAAAAGGAAAGAGAGAGCAGTAAGATTTTTCTCCTCTTAGTCTTGTTCCGTTCTGGAACCCACATCACCACTGTGGTTTTCATGCTCCTAGCCTCTTTCACTTCAACATGAATGTTTGACCTGCCCTTCTTGGCTATGACACTTAGTGTCTATGGTCTATGCCAGACCTCTCAACCATGGAGTCCCTCCACATGGTTTGTCTACAACTCTTGGCTGCTAGGACCCACACAATCCCGCTAGCACCATATTTCATTACTACTCATGCTGAGCTCTTTAGGACGGTCACATGTCCACATGCATCCCTAGGATGCCTTCATAGTCCTTGCTTCCAACAATACCTACACTTAAACATTGAATCAATTCACATGTTTAGTTTATTTTCATAGGGTTTATCTCTAAACAAGAATTTAAGAAATCATAACCAAATCATATACACATGTATATTCATAAGCAAGAAGCAGCAAGATAACCAAATACTTATCTGTATTGTGCGTTTCCTCTCTGGTCCAAAGGGTCCTGCTTTGCTTTGCAAGCCTTGGGATCACCTATGGAATTGGATGTTCGGCCATCACGCAGGCTGCTCCACAACATCAAATAGTTGATGCTCATCAACCAGTACATCGACACACCGATTGGATTTACCAAGCATTTGTGGTTCCCAACCAGTCCCATACCTGGTTGGCCCTCTCCATTGCTAAGCCAGCACATCTGTCTAGGTCATTAGCCAATGCAAGGAAACTGCGCCACCGACCATTATAGGTCAAGGATCTACTACTAGGCCCTAGGCATATAACAATCTTTCACAAATACCTTTACAAAATCCAAGTAATCAATTCCCAAACAAGTACACCGACTGGTTTTATTAGGCAGACAACAATCCTTCATCAATATCCCCACAACCTCCACAACCTTCACAACATCCTTTCATACACCTCAACCCTTCCACCACAACCCCTCACAACAACCTTTTTCCTTACTTCTTTAGTGTTCAACACCAAATTGCATCTGTTTAAGCTGTCAACACAAGTAGTATAGGCAAACTCATCAACGTTGTTGCTCTAAAATTGTAACCATAATTCATAGCATTCACTATCAAGTATTGAAACACCAGGAATGCGTCCACTCCCTAGGGTGTAGTCAATATTGATAACCCTATCATGACCCGACATCGGGGAAGTGTGCACCCCTTTCCGATGCGAGCCATGTAGGCCCTATTCATACTCGAGCAGTCTTCCATAATGGAAATAAAATCAAAACATGCTCTACATATTGACTCTAACAATTAGACATGCATATTCTTAGCTAGGGTCACAGAACACTTACCCATTTGCAAATGTAGTCTTTCTTCATTAATGAGGAATGGGGATCCTTCTCTGAGTTGATAGTCCCTCAGTTTTCTATCCCAACTCCTTCTGATGTTACATAACCTTCATATGTATTACTGAAATAATCTTCACCATCTCACTCATATTGTTTACCAATCATGCAGTGCAGATGGGACATTATCAAAATATCCAATGGCATTTCACCCGAAGCCCATTTCCAAGATATGGGATCCTTCCCATGAGGTTTGGCTTCTGCAGGCCTTCTCTCATGGTCTTACTGCAACGTGTCTTCCTGGCACACTTATTAAATAGCCAAATAGTCAGCAACATTTAACAATCAAATTCAAATTTGATTGTTTCATAACCAATCAATGGCACTAATAATTAAATTCAATATGAATTTGCAATTCTGTTTACTACAGAAATCAATTTGCTTGGTCATGAGGCTATCCTCATACTGTTTGTCTCTTGTAAGTGGAACCACTCTGCATTTTAGGATTTTATGCTTGCTAGCATAACATGAACATCCACTTACAACACGTCTTCCTGACACAATTCTATGCAAGCCAATGATGATTAGCAATTATCAACAAATTCTCAAATCTGAAATCTACAAGTCCAAATTGACAACTTGTTCTGCACATAAACTATTTTTAAAGCCACGAGATTCTTCTCATGTGGTTTGGCTCTATCACATGGTAGATTCAATCCTTCATCATGGATTTACCCACCTTTCCATGCCCAGAACAATCTACCTGAAATTTGAAACTTCAATCAGCCAAACGCTTTGTAAGATTCTATGCATATAATATTTCATTGTTGCAACAGTCACTGAAGCATTTTTCTTTTCTTTTCAGAATTGTAACACTCCAGAATTCAAACACTTCTAGATTTAACATATCAATATCACCAAAATCATTTACTTCTCATGAATCATTATCATACTAAAATTGCAAGGTACAGTCACATCATTTATGCACTTACTATTGTGCATTCATAACAACCCATGAAATGATCCTAGAATTATCATCAATTCATCATCTCATTCATTATTTAGTTTGCAATAACACATGCACCATCCCTATGCATTCATGCAATGCATCACAACATGTGCACCCAGACTTATGCATGCACATTTACAACATTTACTCAAACTTTTCATATGCATCCACTCAATGCATAACTACAAGATTTATAAAATCTCTTAATGCATATCCACTCAATGCTACCTTGTATTGATTCGTGAATACTATGCATTCAAACATATTATGGCCTAACCATGACTACCTCATATAGGATGCATTACCATAATCAATACCACCAGTCCTCACTTGTTTTGGTTATTAAGCTCATAACCAACATACATATGGCATGATATATTTTTATATGAATGTAGTCTAAATTTCTAAACAAACACGTGGTATGATACCTCTTGCCTTCATCACTCCCTGTTCCACCACACGGTGGTAGTATGGCATTCACATGAATGCATTTCAACTCTAAATGCATACCATTTTATGATTACTAAATATGGTTCAATGGATTCTTACCCAATCCCTCTTTCAACACATATGCAATCATTATAATTAAACCCTTACCTATATGGATCCCATTCACACCTTTGATGTTACCTGATCTATTGGTCTCTTACAGAGGATTACAGAATTCTTCCACCATCAAAAGTAGGAGGCTTGGCCTTCCTAAATTCACCCTGTGGAATACCTCTATGCTTCTTTCTTCCTTTACTCTTACTAGCAGTGTGTCTTGGGATCCCTTGAGAACCCTTAGAATCGGTTGACCTGCTAGAAGAAAACTTAGGAGAGGGTGTCATGTGCCTTATGCCCACATAACGTCTTCTAAGGCTTGGAGTTCTTCTCATGGAACGGCCCCTAGACTGACTTTCTACATTCTTTTCTTCTCAGCCTTCGTGGCTCAGGTTAGAACCACCGTTTATTCTTTGCTGCAAGTCTGTAAGACCCTGCAAAATGGCTGCATTGAGCTGATGTTGCTCTTCCTGTGCTTTCATCATTCATTCTTTAAAACTAACCATTGTCTCAAACAAGTTTGGGGGCGTTACTTTCTCCCTTCTTCCATCAGACTCAGCCTCTATATGTGCTTCTTGCACATTCTCACCCAATACATCATCTTCCGGCCCAAATGGGTCCTGTGCATCATTCAGATAACCATCCTTACACCGTTCTACACGTTGCCCTGTGACACAATTTCTCTTGCAGCTGCTACTAACTCTCTGTATATCAAATACATTCTATTAGACATCACAAGCATGCAAATTATCTATATCTTACCCATTCAAATCAGGGATTATTCATTCGAACAATTAATTAATCAAATAAGTTCATTAAAAAAAATCACGCCATGGAGCATTTCTAAACCAATTTCATACACGGTTCGGCCCAAACAGCTCCTAGTGCTACAACTGAAGCTCTGATACCACTCTGTCATGTCCCCACCGAACTCCTTGGCTTGATTAATACCATCATCCATTTTTTTCTCCAAAAACCATTGACTGAGTGCCCATACACACAGTTTGGAAAACTTGAATCCGCAATCCGCATCCTGAAACCCACAACCCGCAATTGCGGATTCAGGATTGCGGAAATCCAAAATATGGAATTATGTTCTCAGCGATCTCGAAACCCAAAATCCCAAAAACAACTGATCCCGCAACCCGAAAACAACTGATCCCACAACCCGAAACCCGCGATTCCGGATTCATAATTGTGGAAATCCTCAACACCTACTTTTTGAACTTGGAGATCCCGCAACCCACAACCCGAAATCCAAAACCTGCAATTTCAGATTTGGAAATGCGGAAATCCCCAAAGCATAACTTTCGAACTTGGAGATCCCGCAACCCGCAACCCAAAACCCACAATTTTGGATTCGGAATTGCGGAAATCCCATCTTTGCAAGGAAATTGTCCTCAAATCTTCTAAGGGACATAACTCCTTTCTCTAGCATCCAAATGGGGCAAGGTTGGTACCATTTGAAAGCTCTTGGAGAGCTCTATCCAATGGTAGAATCCCCTTGATCAAGTGAGACATCTAACTTCCTCATTTCCTTCTCTGAAATTATTCATCTCCACTTAGACACTTCAAACCTTCAACCTGGTAAGATCTTCCATTCCATCTGTCTTCTTGTGGCTTCCTGAAACCACTTTCAAGGCTCTCTTCCTTCTCAAGAGTCAGGTGAAAGTATACATCTCCTTCACAAGTTATTCATGTGTAAACATTCATCACAAAACAATGAAACATTATCATTCATTATAACATGTAGGATGCATTAACAGATTTAACTGACACATCTATCATATGCAAGAACTACAAGGCATTAAACTCATGCAAAATTAGATGTACATACAATAGTGGACTCAGCCTCTTACTCAGGCATGTACATGACTGCATATCAATCAATACATTTAACAAGTATTCATAATTCCAAAAGAGACATGAACAACCATTCCATCACAATGAACAACATCACCATATAATAGAATACTTGTCTTTCAATTCTGAAGCAACTATCTAAGTGAGAGCAACGTTCCACCCAACCTTAGATCTCTGTCCATCCTATACTATTTCAGCTGAGAGATCACCCCTGAGCTGGGCAATGTATCCACTAAGGAGGGATAACAGGTTCTCTCACATTCAAGGCTTCATTCTCAGGCTAAACGAGTCTATAGTTGGGTTTATCAAGCATTCAGGGACAACAAGAAAGGAATTGCTAAGATAGTGAGCTCATCCACAGAGCTGCAGGCATCTCAGCACTCAGTTGACATGGAACCCACAATACCTACCACATCCAACACAAGAAAGACCTATTGCACTGTTACACATCCTCTCAAGGCATCTTCCCTTCCAGAGCTATTCTCGGTTGGGCATAGAAGGGTCCAGTCACTAGTTCATTGATACTATGGCCTTCACTGGGTTATCAAGCAACCCAACTTTATTCCACAGTTCAATAACTGATTCGTTACCAGGCTTGGGGTTTCCTCATGGCCTCTCTTCCAATACCACTCTGCAACATATTCTATCAATACCACTCTATCCCTGCAATTGGAGTTTACACACAGGGTGGTTACGCATCAATTCTCCATCCTTTCTAACACATAGGAAGAAGGAATAACCTCAGGTTTTCCCCTTCCGGATCGGTTTGGTGCATACAGGAAATATAGGAACGATTTCTCTGCGAGGGTCCATGACTCGTGACAATGGAAAGATGCGTGCGTGAGTGAATAGTGAGGAATATCTGTAGGAATGCCTGAATGAATCCCCTTCCTGAATAGTCAAACAGGTTCAGCAAGTTTCCCTAGGTGATTGAGTGTCTTCTTGCACAAATAATCAGAGCCATGCCCTGCCATACGAAATCGCAGGCATGCTCCATACTCCAGCGACCTCAGCCATTAGGGTTATCAACCACCCACTGCAGTGGCATTAATGCTAGCAGGGAGTTCAAATGGGTTCCCGGTCAGACATGTTGCAATATGGGTAGCCAATCCCAAACCCCCTCACCTCTCCCTAGTGGATACACATGGCCCTTTCTCATTCGTTTCCTTCCTATCCATCTTCTTGGTTATTTTATTCATTCAATAGTAATTACATCATTTACATTTCTTCATGGCTTAGTCATCCCATGAATAATCAATTGTCCAAATACTTGCCTAAGCGATAAACTTAAACATCCACTAGTGGGGCCTTGGCCTTGATCTCCACGCTAGGAAAACATACATCACATGTATACAATATTTACATTAAAAGCTAATATACCCTAAGGGTCAAAATGGGGTATTACAAGCATTCACTTCTTAACACTTAGAGGATTTTACAATGAAGATTATTCAGCTACTAAAGATTAACGATTACCCTTTTCCTTACAAAATGTGCTCTTTTATAGATCATGCCCGTAGGTCACGTCTTTATAATGCATAGGCTCAAAAACCCTAAGGTTCCCCAAAACTGGTGCAGTTACCCACCACCCTGCCTGTCATCATCGACATCTTACTCCACTCGCTTCAGACTACCTTGCTGGGCCACTCGTGGCTCACATGTTCTTCTCACAGCCGCATTCATCACGAAAATGGTTACAACCGCATCATGGCCTGTCGCTTTCTGCCCCTTTAACCTACCCGTCACTGGCGACCTCATGGCTCAGCTCCTTAATTGTTTTCTACCACTCTCTTGATAGGTTACTTTCATTTTCCATTATGTTTCTCCCTACCCACTGCCAGAAATCCTGGAGGCGTTCTACTCAAAATGGTTGCTTTCTCAGCTCGAACTTTCCTTACACTCTTTACCAAAAATGGTGGATGCGGTGGCACTGCACACCAGCTTAATCTGCACAAAACTGACTATGCAATCTGAACTGCACACCTCGTAAAACTATGTCATCTAACTTCGCAGCCCAAACTGTGCAGTTCCCAAAACTTTCCTCCTTCGAAAGTATGCCAACTTGGGCCATGCCCAACACCTTTTATTTTCCATTTAAAAAAAAAAAAAGTTATGCATGTCAACACTTGAGTTAGCACAACATTTGGATTCTGAGGGCACTTCCAACTCCGAACCCTTAGCTACAACATATAATGTTTTTGAAAAGCATTTCTCTGTTGAATTTACAATTAGATCAATCAAAGGAGATATACTAGATCAATCTCTTTTTTTCATTCTCTTCTTTTGCACTTGAAAATTCTAAAATCCAAGATAAACCCACCATCAATTTCATTTAATCATCTTTGTTCTCAGAAAAGATGATAAGCTCTTGTCCAATGCCAAAAGTCACTAATATAATGTCACTTGGCTTGGACATTTAGGTTATACTCATAAGACATCCGTTTCCACACACAATCTGCAATTTGGAATGGGTCTCTCAACTAGCAAACCATTTCCCATGGTTTCAAGTTCACAAGTGTCAATATGAGATACCACACACACTGCTTTTCATCAATGCTTGAAGCATTGTTGTTATCACTTTCCAGGCCCTCCTCACAAATTTTGGCATATTCTGAAGGTCAATATCAAACTTATTCTTTGCAGCAATCATTGGGATTTTCCATGCTTATTTTATCCTTAACTAAAAAAGGAGGCAAATCTTAATGAAATATTCACAATTTGTTCATGGGGTGTTCTCTTATCTACAAGATTTATTGAATGGTCCATAGAAAATTGTTTGGGATAAGATCTACCTAGTACAAATGAGGGTTGTCAAGATAGTCTAATGAATTCATTACCAAATCTAGAGGATAAAGTTACAACACAAAGTATACCTTCTTAGTTCTATGGATGCTAGTATATTACACAAACAGACATACTATTGGTTCCATTCAGAGAAAAAAAAAAGTGGTTAGAGAAAAAAATTGCAAAATAGGACCAACATTAGGTTATAGAATAAGTCCAATATGCTCCATGAGGGTTTCCTCATGAAACCTAGTGCATTACAAAGAGAGCACTCCAAATAAGACATACAAAAGAATGTGTGATGTGGTGTGTTGCTTGGGAATACCCTCTCTTTCATCTATTTATATGAGTGGTGTTATCCCCCCATTTGCATAGGGTATGCACTAAGGTTTTTGGAGATCAATCTAAGGATTTTGAGCTGATCTGGGACTATTCTGTAGATTTCTAAGTGATCTATGACATATTTCATACCTTAAAGAGATATTTTGAGTAGTCTCACGGGCGTAAAAAACCCTAGAATAAAGTCTGTAATATTTTTGAAGGAAGTCTAAGTATCAAAAAATGAAATGTTGGCAGTTTTGAAGTGACTTTGGGCATGGACAGTGGCAACAAGCAGCATCTTTCACAAATATGGGCACATAAACAGTGATGAAGAAAGTTATTTTTCAGGTATGGGAACAACTAGGGATTTTCCAAACATTTCTGAACCCCAAATTATCCTTGAAATGGAATTCTTGATAGCCACAAACCATCAAGTAGCAACTTTTTCTCAATTTCGGGTGCGTATGAAGCAATTATGGCTTGAATTTGACAGCTGAAAATGACATTTTTAACCGTATAAGACAATAGTCATATGATTATGGGCATAGCAACAAACCTAATCCATGAAAGTCATGCATCATTTTTCAGGTTATGAGCATAAATAACCTTCAAACATCAAACTTCTTTGGATGTAGAAAATGTTCACTTTTTTTTTTAACTTCCAGGTATCGTCGATGTACTAACAAAATTTCCAGGTATTGTCGATGTACCGACAAAATTTCTTCGAAGGGATAGCAAAACCGTGGAAAGGCACCTACCTTTTTTTGGTCTATTCGATGAATGTTCGTCGATAGTTGTGTCCGAACATCATCGCAGGTATATCAAAACCATCGCAGCCTCTTTCTTTTTTTAGTATGTTCGACGCACAACCGTCAATATAGAGACGGTTTTTCGTGGAAGCAAATTTCTGTGCGACACTTTTTTGACATAGTTTCGTCATTATAGGGATGTATTTTCGTCGATAGATGTAGAAAATGTTCACAGTTTTTATTTTTATTTTTTTTAAACTTCCAACTATCGTCGATATATAGACAAAATTTCGTTGAAAGGTATATCAAAAGCATGGAAAGGCACCTGCCTTCTTTTGGTCTGTTCGATGATCGTTTGTCGATAGTTGCACCAGAACATCATTGAAGGTATAGCAAAACCATCGCAGCCTCTGCCTTTTTTTAGTCTGTTCGACGAACAACCGTCAATATATCGACAATTTTTCGTGGAAGCAAATTTTTGTGAAATGATTTTTCGACATATTATCGTCGTTATCGGAATGCATTTTCGTCGATAGAGATACGGTTTGTAGAAAATGAATAAAAAAAACCATTTTCAAGACCACCTATTAGAAGAAACGTGGCAACCAGGTTTCGTCTCTATTGCTACGGCTTTCCAAGTTCATCATTATATCCATGAAATAGGTTCCACGCAAAATCGCACCCACAATCGTCACAATTGAGACGACAAAACGTGGCAATATCAACGCAAAACCGTGGCAAATTTCCTCAAATGTGCTAGTGATAGAAAAATTTATTGTTAGTAGATACCACGACGGGAAAATTTGGATTAACCAGGCCATTCCAATCATAGACTCCCTCATCACTGCAATTGTCATACTATGAAGCAAGGGACCAATAGTACCTGTCACACATGAACCCCATTCGTTAGTCGAAGAATTCATAGGAACACCCTTAGGAAAAAACTCAAAAGGTTTAATGATTAGCAAAGTCAGGTATGAGCTGGTTAAATGGGATGCTATAATAATTTAACTATGTATAACAAGCTCATGTCAGCCATCTGACTTGAGGCTCAACATGCTTGAAGCAATCAAATAGGTTTCCTATGAGGCCAAAATACTGAATTGGGCCGACCATCTCACCAAATTAGTAAAAGATAACCGTGAGCAGTGTTAGGAAATGGGACATGCCATTAGATTTCCATCATTGCTCATTTGTATAGTGATGGTGAAAATTACTCTAGTTGAAGAAATAATGTTCACCAGCACTCAATAACCTCTTATGAGGAATTTTCGGACATTTGCAGGAAAAGGCCCATCATCCAAATCTAAAAAATAAAAAACCTACTTGGAACTCTGGTTCTAGAATATTAAAATAGATGTACCAGATGGAGAGTTCTGTAGCAAGTCTGTCGTTTCTTACCTAAAGGAGCACACATTCCACTTTCCCCTGATCATACAAAAGTATGGTTCATGCAAGGTGCAGGAGGGGATGATAAAGAGCTTGAATACTAACCTAACATTCCTGAATTATTCGTTGACTTGTCGAGGTAAAAAAACATTGTAATCCCCATACCGACCCTATCTATGATCCATCATATGGAACTTACTAAACCCCTAACAGAGGGAGAGTTAGAAGAATAGAGAAAAGTAGCAATATATATTACAACATTCCGTGTAGAAGAAGAACCAATTAATCCACTAGCAAGTGTACCAGTACCCAGAAAAAGTAAAGAACCAATTAGTGAACCTTCGGGAGACACGGCTGATGAATATGAAGACAATCCCCTAATTAAAGAAGGAGTCGAGCCCGAATTTCATGAGCCCCAAATTTAGAAAAAATTCAGACAAGTCGATGAGAAAATTGTTATGTACCAATGCGAGCTCAGAGCTAAGGCGTCTAGCCAGGATTCCATCAAAAGAAAGTATCTCTTGCTCGAGGCCACAGATGACGATGTTGAAGAATTTAGAAAACATGCTAATCATGTCCTATCTGATTCAATAGTGAACAAATTGACTATCGATTTGCATATTAAGAAGGAATACGATTCAAGATGACCATTGCAACCAACTACTTCAAAGGAAATCGTTGTTATTCAGCCACCCCATCCTAAGAAATCTCAGATGATCGAGTCATCCAAAGAAAAAAATCTAGTTGACCTAACCATCTAATCCCCAGTTCCATCTCCAACTATAGTCGAAGAAGACTAGCAAGAGGTAACCACATCCAACCCTGAACACTTCACAAAGACACCTAAATTTAGTAAGTTTCTTTCGCAGCACCTATCACATCTCCCTGCAAGCCCTCCTATCCAATCAACAAGTATACTTAAGACTGGACAACCTGTAGTCAAATACCCAATCAAAGTAAAATTACCCTCTCCAAAATCAGTAATGAAATATTCTACCCCCCCTCATCTACAATTGAATCCACCTTGCAAAATACCTTGAGAACAAGTTTAACAACAACCCGTACTTCACCTTATTAACCATTTACATATGGAAACATATCCTCCCCCTTGTCTGCATCTTACATGAACCCACTTACCACATCGATACCTATGAAAACCACATTTGAATCAGTAGAAATAACATCTTCCTCCTCTTTTACTTTGGTATCCACATTACCTAGCACAACTTTCCCTCTCCCCCCATTATTGTCGATTATGTTTCCTTCATGACCCTTGTCAATTCCTTCAACTCCTACATTGGAAAATTCTCAGTCGTCCTCTACCAATGCAAATAAACCTCCAATGACACTACCCCCGACAGTATTGTCAATTTTTCTATTGACAACTCCCTCGATTGACCCTCCTCCATCATCCTTCGTACCTCTGTCATCCTCCGCACCTTTGTCATCTTCAAATCCCTCATCTTCTACCCCACCCACATCAACTATAGCAACATCAACTGATCCACATACGACAGCAGCCCTCAGCAAAGATCCGAAGAAATCTTCCAAGAAAAGCAGCAAAAGGAAAAAGAATAAGAGTGACACTAAGATAACCCTTGCAGTCCATCCAACAGTCAAAACATAAGCAAATCCAGTCATCTTATCCCCTTCTATAGTTTTCAAAGAGATGACTTTATCAAGGTGGCCACACAAGAACGTAACAAGTGATGGGCCAAAAGTTCCAATAAATTCAAAACAATTTAAGAGGAACAAGGGAATGCATGGACCGCCTACACATGGATAACACAACATATCATTGGACAACTGCAAGAAGCTCTTCTTGATAGACTAGTTGACAAAATTCAAAATCTACTCGAATTTGTGCTCGCGAAATATGAAAAAACTCATGAATGCCTACTTCAAAAGCAATAAGACAAAACATGTATCCTTATTTCCCACTAGTTCAAATCATTTGAAGAATGTGACACCAAGTTGAAGGAATATGAACAACAAGCAACCACAACCTCAGTCGTCCTCAATGACTGGTACTCATATTAAGGAAAATTTTGTGTGGAAATTTAGAACCTGCAAAGCAGGGAAAATTTTAGGGGCGAATTATAGCCCATGGGCGAAATTATAGGGGTTACCAAGAAACCCTGGGCAAATTTTTAATATGAAATGATTTTTTTTAAATTTAACATATTAGCCCCATATTTATCTAACCCATAGTCAAAGGAAATCGAATAGCCAAGGTCACGAAATTGGAAAAATCAATATAGCCAAGTAAAAGAATCCCGAAATGGTGAATTCACATAGAATTTTGGGTAATGGAGGCTTGGAAGAGTTGGTTCGCCCACCATTTAGGGTAATGGAGGCCGCATATAGTTGGTTCGCCCACCATTTTCTGGTAATGGAGGCCGCGAACAGTTGGTTCGCCCAACTAGTGGCCCAACAATTTATTATTTGGGTAATGGTCTAATGGTGGCCCGAGGGTCGAGGCCGCGATTGGTAATGCAATTTATTATTTGGGTAATGGTCTAATGGAGGCCCGAGGGCTGAGGCTGCGATTGGTAATGGTAACTTGGTTGAATGGTTCAAAATTCTCCCATGATGACGCCCATGAGCAGCTGGCTCGCCCTACGTTTTCGGCAATGGTGGCCCGGCGTTGAGGTTTTTATGAAAATCTCATTTCAAAATTTCGAATTGCCCCAACTCCCATCGATTTTGGTTAATGGGGGTTTGAATTGAGGTTTCAACCACCAAATTTTGTTGGGTAAAGATTATTTTAACCTTGAATTGGTCCATACTCCATAAATGAGATGAAGGTTCCAGCATGTCAAACTCCCTATATAAGGGGGGCAAGAGCCAGTAAAAACCACAAGAAAAATAATTAGATCTCTGTATTCGACAAAGCTAGAGTTTTTGACAGTGGCTTCTGCAGTTGTTCAAAGTTTCTTGGGGTTTACAGTCTTCACTGAGGCTAAGAGGTTAGTTTTGTTTTCGATTTCATAGAACTAGATGTCTGGATAACAGGGATGTTACATTTATTATAATGTTTATTAGCCATCATAGGAGGGCTGTGAAGAGTGATCTGTTTGTCCTCTTAAGACTTGATAATATCAGGTCTGAATTGTGCAATGTATGGACTGATTATTCAATGAAAGATTGTCTCTTTACTGGATGTATTCAACTTTGATGTAATAATTTGAGGCACATACATAATGGAACTGCTATAGTATCTTTTTGAGATTTGTACATTGGCTATAAGTGTAAATTGCAGACCCATTATGGATAGAAATACTACTGTTTATGGCATGTTTTCCGGTTTAATATGTTGCTTCATACTAAATTTTCCAATGCATAGAATTGTTTTGGACTCCATTGCCCAAGATAAGCTGCTTATCTACTTATCTGCTTATGCCTTTGTTGCACACCTCAAAAGTGGCAGAGAATTTGGCCGCTACAAAGCTCAACCATAACTACATTTAGCAAGCTACAATGGAACAGATCATGGACAACAAGTTAAAGATCACTTGCCAACATAATATACAATTTTTTCAAGATGTCAAAGTAGAAGAACCTCTTCACCAAGGTAAGTGGTTCATCAGGAACCAAATCCAACCAAAGTTCCCCAAATTAGTACAGAACATGATGCAACAGAAAACATTGCTCCTAAAGGGCGGAGGACTAATCTAGGTGCCCAGCAAGATCCATCTCAAAATGGTCCCGATATTGGCCTTCCCATGCATTTTTCAAGGTTCTAACACCCAATGCTAGAGCATCCGACTCAATCTGCAAATTCTCTTTCCAACAAGTTAAAAAAGACCTAAAACAAAGAAATGAACAAAAAGTTATGGTCTTGGCAAGGCTCCGCTTTTTTTCCAGAAAGCTCATCTTCATCCAATGTATTGTGCACACTCAACACTAACTCCATGTTCAAGTTAGGGTTCTTACATCTTAGGGGTTTTGCCTCTTAGGAGAATTGGCAAAATTATAAAATGTAGTTTCAAACTTTCAACCTCTTGTTATGGTCCATGGACTTTTTGCAAATGAGCATAGCAGGCACATCTCTTCTTAGAGATAGCTACCACCATTTTAGCCATTGTATTGGTACTATGCTCTCCACCATTCTTTCAGTAATAGAATTTGGTTTACTGCATCTTTGTGTTATTTTATGTGTTAATGTTATATTTCATTTCATTATCAACATGATCTGGATAATAATTAAACAGAGATACAAATTTAGCACTCCAATGAAAGGATGGCATGTTAACCTGTCACTATTATGATTCAATTATTCAGCAAATATTTTATGTGAAAAATAGACAGCAGTGTCATGTCAGTCACATAAACGGAGATCAGAATTCAGCACTTCAAAGATTGAATGGCATGTCAACCTATCATTATTATGATTCATTTATTACATAGTTCCCTCTTACCGAATGATGGATTGCTTTTAAGATCTAATCCCTGACCACATTTCAAAAACAATGAAATTGATATTTTTTAAAACAAAAGAATGATGTAGTCAGATATTGAATTTTTCCATCTGCATATCTTTTGAGGGCCAAAGGACAATAATTTGTTGTCAGGTAGTTGTATTCAGTTTCTATTGGGTTTCCTATAGTTAATGCCCCATTTTGATTTCTGGTAGTGAGATTTCAATTGCATTTTTTAACCCTATGGTCATGGCCTTTTCTGTAACCCGTTTTTGTATTATGCTCTCGTTGTACATATTATTTTATTAATATAATATAAGAAGCATATTTTTAAAAAGGAAAGTCTGAGAGCAGGCTCATCACCAAAGATAATATTATTTGTAGATCGCTTAGGAAAGCTTTCTCACACACAAAAGTTGCACAATTAAGGTCCAGTCCTGTATTACAAGAGGAAAAATGCCCATCAAGGGGCGTTTTGGATATTATTCACAACAAAAAAATTTGTTTACAGGCAAGTATATGCACACTAAATTTCCTGCCACTGCTTACAATTTGTCTGAAAGCACAGTGTAGTTTGTGCCATTCATGTTTGTTACTATGTATATCTTTTGATAAGCCAAGGCACACACCAAACCCCAAGCCATCAACGACAATTTGGCTGAACATCAACCATGAGTGTCAAAATCCAAGTCTGCATTCGTGGAACAAAGAAAGATGAAATTGGTTCAGCCCAGTGATTAAGGGGCAACACCCAGAGAACCCCAGCTTGGAGAATTTTGTCCATTGAAGACTTTATACTTCCACTCCTTAACCATAGGCTGCTACAGGTCTGCTTAAGACTCAAGATGATTATGTTTCAAGTCTTTTTTTGACTGTTGTTGTGTTTCACCTCTAGAATGGCTTCATAGAAGTCATTATAATCCCGTGGTTTTATGTCATACCATAGTAGATCTCAAACATACTCATTGACACTTATTTAGGTGAATCCTTCACCCTAGTTGTTGTTTATTTCAAAGCCTTGTTCTTGTTTTTTCACTTTCCAAAATTCCTTGAAGAATAGTCGCCCAATGTAACAGTGCTTTCCCACTTCAAATAATTATAATTATTATAGTTCTGCCTACTTAGTGAATCTATGTTGGTATCATCTTGGGCTTTCTGGGCATCTATCTACAAGACAGTAAACAAGAATTTCTCAAATCACATGAATTGGAATCCATAGTTGGTGTCTACTAGCATTAGTGACTAAGCCACAACTACAAAGCAAAGTGGATTAAGCTCAGTTCCGGTAGCCCAATTCCAGTTTCTCCAAATGGGACCCTGTAGAGTGCCATTTATTTTTGGGAAGTTCACTTCTTCAACGAGGCTTTGTGACTCCTGGAGAGAGGGCAAGGGTGCTCCAATCTGACCATGATTAATGTCCCATGGGTCTCTCCACAAAAAAGATGCCCTTTTTCCTTTCAACTTCCTTGCCTAATATCTTGTGGATGCTACAATACACTGACCCCGCACTTTCCAAGTCCAAATTGAATGAAAAGGAAGATCCCAACTTCTTTTTCTTCCAGCAAATTCCCAAGAAAGCCATATAGCCATAGACTTCCATGCATCAGGGTGATGTGTTGAATTGGAAAGCATTGTCGACATGATCACATAGTCCATACTGGGGACACCTGGCTGGCACAAATGATACCTCCTACCTGGTTTTATCAATATATTTCCACCAAAATCCGTTAGTTAATTTCCTAAATTATGTGTGTATATAATTGCATTACCCATAGGGGCCAATGTCATTGTACTGGAAATTCCAACAGAGTCCAGGGTGGAGACACGCTGATGAGCACAACCCTACATTCTTTTACCCTTTGCAGCTAGGGGCTTTGAAACACTAATGCTGAATATCTTTTGGCCATGGCTTTATGGTGAAGGGTAGGCATGCAGGCTATGTTCCGGTATACAGGGCATAACGACGACCATGTCTACTGAACACTGGACAAGGGATTCCATGGGAGGCCTGGTTGGCAGTATAGCTTTCCCTATGGGAATGAAGACTGTCCAATGCACAAATAATGCTCAACGTGGCCATTAGAGACCAATGGTTGCTTGATTAAGCATGCAAGTTGGTTGCACATTCTTCAAGTTGGACTGCTTCTAAATATGATAACTGTATTATCTTAGCTCGTTAGAACCCATACAAATAAGATCCAAATGTCACGACATCTATCGTCAATTGTTTTATCAATGTAAACATCATTTAGAACCACCGAACTGATTGCAATTTATGCAATCTTATTCTCATCAAGTATGTCACTTTTATCAATCTAATAAAGTAATCACCTTAGCTATAAAGAGATCGCAACATTTTTTACACTTGTGGAGATGCTCCCTCCAATTTGTGCCTAGAAATAGAGGTTTGTTTGTCTCCCTTCTATACAAAGGAATGTCTCTGTTGCTTCTAGGTTTGCACAATGGCTCTTGGTGTCCAAAGTTTTTCCCATTCACAAACTGATCTAATGGAAAAGTGGAATTGAGATTCTAATTCCCAAAAAGGCAGTTGGCCTTTTGCTTGTGACCCCATTGCCATCACATTGACAATGTGAATGCCTTCTGATGAGCTGATCTTAGCTGCACAAGTCCCAGGGTGAAGAGCCTTGCTCGAGTTTCCTATTGGATTTGTAGCCTCGGGACTAACAAACTGCACGACTTCATGAACTGCACGATTTTGTTGCTATAAATGATCATCAATATATTTCGTGGCATCAATATATACAACAATCCATCACAAGAATTATGAAAGAACTTTCGTTAGGGCAATGCTACAATGTGAGAGTGTCCACATGGCAATGTGAGGCTGTATGAGTGCTGAGAGGTGCCCAGAATTGCAGTTCACTTTTAAAAAACACCAAATTCATATAAGAAGTTCCCATGCTGCATCATAATTGCAAAATTATATCGCTTATGAAAGCATAATTGATTGTATTAGGAAGCCATGCAAAAAGGTTAACAACTCATTGAATCATTGGAAAGCTCTATTAGCTGAATATCTGGTCATTGGTAAGCATTTGGCGTGGTGGATTGGACATGGTAATAAGGTTTGAGTAGGAGTGATGCAATTCTTGGATGTAGCTGTCACATTTTTCTCCCTCCAGAAATAATAGAACATTTACAAGCTCGTGGGTTTTGTAAGCTAAATAAGATTGGGAAGGTCGAAAATACTACAATCTAGAGCCATGGGTGGATCTCTACAGAAGAATTAAATCTATATGGAAACCAAGTTCTTTTCTGGAACCAATATATTGAAGATTTGTGTAGAGCACATTGGAATTACTGACTGTCCCAATGAGCTGGCATGGACATGGAAAGGTGACAACATTGTCTATGAAGCCTCTAAAGGCTATGAAGCATTGTAGGATCCGAATGGGATCTCTTTCTACTAGTAGTGGGAAAATATTTGGGAAGTGTGTGCCCTCCCAAAAGCACATGTTTGATTTCACTGATCCTTCATAACAGACTCCCAATGTGGGATAGACTACAAAAGAATCACCTAGAGGGCCCTAGTAGATGCATTCTATGTCAATCCAATATTGAGTATTGTGCACATCTCTTTGAGGAATGTCAATTTACAAAACAAGTATGGAAAGAAATTGAGGCTATGATTAACATTCCTAATCTATGGTTGAAAGGAAGTTTCCTAAATAATGTTATTGAATGGTTACATATGCATAAACTCAAACAATATAAGGAAGTCCCTTTCCTAATTCTATGGAGGTTTTGGACTGCCCAAAACAAGGGTATCTTTGAGGGGAAGTATATGCCCAGTTTCCAGGTCACCTCAAGCTCTAGCCTTACTTTATTTTTTCCAAATTGTTTCCAGGCCTCCTAAAAGGGAAAATATTACTCCTCCTCAGATAGATTATTCTTCTACGTTGGGTTTATTTGATGGTTCTAACCAAGAACACAAGAGAAAGTGCAGGGTGAGTAAGGTTGTTATTGTTCAGGGACATTTTAAACAAAGAAGAGCTAGGTAAAATAGTGTTATAGAATGTGTTTCCATGAAATCTATCGAAGAGCCAAGAAAATATACTAATCTAGAACCTATTTCCATGAAAGCTACTGAAGAATTAGGAAGGATACTACTAGAATGATCACTCCCTTGCCAATTAGACACTCCATTTGTATTTGTTCCTGTCCCAATTGTGTCATTACCATAGTTTTCCCAGTGAAATCCATCTTTCCAAAGAGTTGCAAAACTTCCTTCACTAGTATCACAAGTTTCTTGTTCACTCACAAATCCATGGTTCTCAATCATCATTAATACTCATGCTTTTGTGTTCTTGTCTGCCCCTACATTCACTCCTACAGTTTCAATGCTATTGTCACTCTAGGCTTCGACTGGCTTTCAATAGTTGACTTATTTGCAACACTTCCAACTCTTTTGAAACCCTCCTCTGGAAAAGAAAGTGCATAAGTTTTATCAATTGCTTAACTTTCAAACTACTGTAGTAATGGAATTACAAAAAATTATGACTTATAATCTTTTTTCATTTTTTGGTTAAAGAACAAGCCTTACCTTGATTTAAATTTGCATGATTTCTTCTTGTGGTTGTTGAGAATCTAGTATTTTTGTTATCAACAACTAATATTTTTGGGACCCATCCACAAATGTCAAAAAAAGCACTGCTTTGTCTGTTGATTGTAAGAAAATCTACGAGTTTAAAGCAGGGTAAGCAAAGCCATGAGTTTTTATAAGATGTAGAGTAAGCAACTTATAAGATGGTGTTTTTATAAGATGGTATTTTTATAAGATGAAAAGTAAGCAAAGCCATGAGTTGGCCCAGGAGCTTCAATAGATGCATGTTGTGGTAGTATAGTGGCCTTGATAATTGCTCTTGAGCTGTAACCTTTACATTCTTACTAGAACTAAGCATGTCTCCTTCCTGCATCATTTGATTGACTAAACATAACTTTGATGGTGTTGTGTCAGTGAAAGAGAATATCTACTCTAAACACTCATGACATCAACTCTTTTACTAGATAACAACTACAGGTGGCTAATTTGAGTGTTGGTTATATTAGATGATACAAAATAGCTAAACAATCATGTGTTTAATGAGACAGTACAGATATAACCAGAAATAAATCAACAAAGATGAGGATAGGATAATTTTATTAATGTCCAACAAATGATCAATAAAGTAGGGCAATGGGAGTAAAAGAGTACGTCTAGTGTAGGTACAAACTACAAAGTGAGTGTGAAAACAACTCCTAGATTGAAACTGGAAGTGAAAAGATAAAGGACTAAGTGTCAAGCTAAAGGATAGCTAAGAAAAGATATAAAATAAGGTGCTAGTAAAAGAAAGTTGATATGAACTGATGAGTCTCAATGATTAACAGAAGAGAGGATGTCAAGGCTTACTAGTAGTGGAGATGGCTGCCAAGGATGCTGCATCTTTTCTGTGATCTTTCTCGTAGCTTGACTATTGAGTGCGCATTTAACTCAAATTATTTCTGAGATAATTATATTTTGCATCTTGTTCTTGCTTTTTAAAGGTCATCCTAATTTTATCAATATTGATTATAAAATGGTACTATCATTGCTATGTTTTTCAGGATGAAATTATAACTAACCAAATTTCCATCCTTTAGCTGACACTGAAGAATATCCTTGCCCTAAGTTTTTTGAATTAGAACTATTTGTAGTTCTGTATAATTAATCTTTGAAAATTAGCATCCAATTTTACTTTTATATATGTGCAAATATATTGAAAATGAGATAATATTATTGCATACATGAAGGATCACCACAATAGAAAGAGCTTTAGCTAGTTATCTTTTCAGCATATTTGCATGGATCAATTATGTTACAACCATGCCTCTAAAGAACTGACAACTTTATTATCCAGAGGAGCTTCTTACATGATCTATTGCAATGCTGAAATCCTTGTTATGCTTATGTTCTTTTTATCTTGTAACCATGATTTGTTTTATGTATGTTTTGACAAATCTGCTTATTTTATTACGGCTCATGCATTCCATTGTGCCTCTGCTTGTACAGCCTTTGCAAATGAAATTTCTTACACTGCTTCCTGGCATCTTTGGTTGTGTACGCCATTGCCATGTTGCTGTCAGATTGGCAGCCTCAAGATGCATTACAAGTATGGAAAAAACATTAACAGTGCATGTTATTGCAGAAGTAATGGAAAATGCCATTCCTATGTTGAGGTATTTATCATCTATTCAGGAAAGAAAAGGTGCAGGCATGCTTGTTACTTCATTGGTTGAGGAATTAGGAGTAAAGAAGGTGGCATATGGTATACCATGTAGCTTTGCTACTCTAGTTCCATCTCTTCCACTCGCGAGGGGTGTTCCTCCACCTACTGGACTCGGTGAGAATCTATCATCAAGAACTATCAAAGATGCTCACTTTTTGGAGCAAATTCTTGATAACTCCCAAGTTGATGACTATAAACTTGCTCTAGAATTGAAAGTGACTCTAAGAAGGTAAATAATAATTGTGCACCTTGTCCAAATAACTTTGAATTCTAAAATTTGGGATATGGGTAGGATTCTAAATTTACCATGAAGTCCTTTGGAGGAGATGATTATGCATTTTCAAATTGCTTGTGTTCTATTTTGAAAATTATATAGTAATCGACATATTACCTACATCATACGTGTTTAATCTTGGCACTTCATCTCTTTCATTCTTTCAACATATGTAATCTTAGAGAATCATGATCTTTTGGAATACCCTTGTCAGTGGTGGTAGTGGTTGAGTCTCAGTGAGAAGTGCATGGGGCATTTTTCTCCTCACTGCGTGAATTTAGAAGTGCTTGGGGTTGTTATTGATCACTGTATGAATGCTTTTATAGTGTTGGGACGTTTTAAAACAGTGATGAGCAAACTTATTACTTGCCGGAGAAAATTTGTGTGGACTGAGGCATTTTTGTGATTGCCTGGATGATTATATCATTGTCGGTTGTTTTTCTCCCTTGCCTAGGGAAACTATTGAAGTGCATAGGGCATATTTATCATCATTGGATGAATTTTGAAGTGTTTGGGAAAAGTAATGAAATGCCTGGGAAATCATGGAAGTGGATTGGGGCGTTTTTATATTTAATGGGAGAATTTTGAAGTGCCTGGGGAAAATATTGAAGTGTCTGGGTGTTTTTATCATCGTTGGGATAATTTTGAAGTGGCTGAGGCAAGTATTGAAGTGCATGGTGTGTTTCAAATCCTTCCCCCACTCCAATCACCCTACTTCCATCTCCCCAAAAGTTGGATCATGTCCCATGAACAAATGGTACGATGATGAATGAAAAAATCTACATCGAGAGCTTCGATATGCTTCCCACTCTCATCCATCCTATTAAGAATTTAAGACCTCAAAGCTTCTTATCACCGCCTCCTCTGTCGCAAGAAACAACTCTTTGTCTCTCAGAAAAGACGGGAACTGTACGATCTCCTTACTTATTCCCCTAAACATTTATGGCGTACCATCCTTCCTCGATGCTCCCCTCTCCCATCTAACCTCGATCCTTTATCCATGTTTTCCCACACATCCAATCTTTATGATATTTTTGGACAAGCCCAAATCCAGGTTACCTCTCCACCCCCCCCTTGTTGCTTATTCTCAACCAAGGATATTAGAGAGGCCATTTGGATGATGAACAGCAGCAAAGCAGCAGATGAGGAAGGATACCAAGCAGAGTTCTTTAAGCACCATTTTTGTGCTTTGGTTGGATACCTGGCTGATCTTTTTAACCATGTAGCCTATGAGGGTTTCCCATCGACATGGTCACATCACATCATCCATCCGATTCATAAATCAGGTCCCAGTTTAGATCCCAATAACTACAGAATGATCATGGTGGGCCACACATTCTCGAAGTTGTACACTATCGTTCTCCATAGGATGCTCTCCAGTGACCTTGAGCAGAGACACCTCAGGGCTAGGGGGCAAGCAGGCTTCCGACCGACTCACCATACCACATCTTCACTCTACGCACCGTGATTGAGGAAGCCCGACAACGCTTTTCAAAGGTCTACTATTGCTTTGTAGATTTTCGGAAATTTTTTTACTTTGTTCCCAGGGAAGCCCTATTCCAGAGACTCATAGATATTGGCATCTCTACAACCCTATTGACAGCTATTATGCGCCTATATGAGTCTATTCTTGGTCGTCTTCGCACAGCCCATGGGATGTCTGATTTCATTCAGAGTACTATTGGGGTCAGACAGGGATGTCCACTATCTCCCACCATGTTCGAGATTTACATTGATGAGTTGGAGGAATTTCTACATGAGCATATCCAGGACATGGATGGTTGTCTTCTTCACCAGGTTTTGATATCTATTCTACTCTTTGTTGATGATTTGGTCCTCCTCTCCTCATGCCCAGAAGGATTACAGAGGCAGCTGGATGCCTTAGCTATGTTTTGTGATCGTTGACAATTGATAGTCAACCTGGGTAAAACCAAGGTTATGATCTTCAATGGAGTGAAGAAAAATTTGGACGTCCACTTCCTATTCAGAGGAAAGGAGATTGAGATCACCAGCACCTATACTTACTTGGGGGTGCAATTCTCAAGCCCTTGCTTCAGTTTGCAACCTACTCTTTAGCCTCTGATCAACAAAGATTATGGATCATTAGCCCTTCTTGAGAGACAGTGCTTTCGACATCACTTCCAGGACATCTTGTCCAAGATGAGCCTCATGGACACCTTGATCTGTCCCACTGTTCTATATGGCTCAAAGATTTGGGGGCCATGTTTACTTGAGTCACACTGGGCCTCGGTTGAGAGAGTCCAGACCCTTCTTCTTTGCCCCATTATTAGATGTAAATAGACAGTACCTCAGCACATCATCCTTGCCGAGTTCGGAGCTCAACCCTTCAGGCTCGAGATGGTTTTCAGTTTGATCAAATTCTTGCACCATGTCCATGGCTTTGCAGACTCAATGTAGGGTAGAGACCAGTACCCTTACCTTGCATACTGCTCTTCTGAGGCTATTTCTTATTCTACCCATTCAGGTTGGACTCGATGTTGGTTTATAGGGGTTTCATATCTACCAGAGGCAGTGGGTATTCAGGTGGATCGTCTCCCCCCTTTCCGATATTAATTGGATGCTCCTGGACACCTTTTACCCACTATACAAAAATTGAACAAGACCATCCGGGAAGACATCTACAGGTAGTTCGTCCAGGTCACCTGGGTCAATCCTTTGGGAGGGTTATTCCCAAAAATGGCCTTTTACGCAAAGCACTTCCTAGAGCTAAGAGACGGGCTCATTGTCCAACCCCAGTATACGTTTCATCACTAGATGAATGCTCTTCGCATCCCTCTAGGCCAGTTCAAAGTCGGTTCGCATAGACTTCAAGTTGAGATGGACCACCAGATTGATAGACCATATAGAATCTGTCAAGTATGTCACCTACAAGAAGTGGAGATCGAGGCACACTTCATTTTTAGATGCCCCAATTACTACGAGATCAGAGGATGGTTCCATTGTTTGTTTAGAGACTCTCATACTCTCGCTGAGTTTTTCAGGTACCCCGATCAGAGATGTTTGGCTCTCTACATGCAGGAGGCTCTCAGATTTCGAGTGCATATTCTTCAGCCTCCCATCAAACCGGACCCCATGCAGAAGATCACATCATTTTTCAGGGTATTACCCTCAGACAGGGGCACCAAGAGACAGACCGATATCATTACATATCTAGCCTCTAGATCAGTGAGGATACGTGGGACCTCACCCTAACCCACGAGATCTCAGCAGCAGACTCCGTCCTGAGAGACGGACTAGATCCTCCCGACCTCAGCAACATACGAACCCCCCCCAGGCAACAAGTTTATGGGAAATCCACACTCTCTACTAGCCCTTCATCAGGACAACAGACTTTGTTGAGTTTTCTTTAGTCCTCTTCTTTCAACCTCAGATGTTAGGAGAGATGGGTCAAATCCTCAAACCATTACGCTCCTTGATCTTTTTCGATAGGACATCTCCGCCCCATTGCGGGTTTTCTGGATTCGCGTCTACAGTCAAAGCTCTCTTACTTTAGTCATGTTCACTTTTGTTCACTCTTTTCTTTCTTTCTTCATGCATTGTACCTTTTTATAGGAGACCGTTTGGTTCTCCCGCTTTGTACGGACATCATTGTAATCAGTAGTCCCTTTGACCTACTTTGTGGTCATTAGTTGGACATTAATATAATTGGCTTATCTATCTTATCTTATCTATCATCATTGGGTCAATTTAGAAGTGCATGGGGTAAGTATTAAAGTGCCTCGAGGGAATTTTGAAGTGCTTGGGGAAAATATTGAAGTGCATGGGGATTTCTTATCATCCTTGGGAGAATTTAGAAGTGCCTGGGAAAATATTGAAGTGCTTAGGGCATTTGTATCATCTATGGGAGAATATTGAAGTGCAAGTGCACAGGGAAAGTATTGAAGTGCCTAGGGTGTTTCTCTCCTCACTAGGTGAATTTAGAAGTGCATGGGGTGTTTTTCTCATTACCAAGTGGATTTAGAAGTGCATGGGGTGTTTTTCTCATCACCGAGTGGATTTAAAAGTGAATGGTGCATTTTTCTCATCATTGGGTGAATTTAGAAGTGGATGGGGGTGTTTTTATCTTCAGTGTGAGAACTTTGAAGTGCCTGGGGCAAATATTGAAGTGTCTGGGAGTTTTTATCATCGTTGGAAGAATTTTGAAGTGGTCAAGGAAAGTATTGAAGTGCATGGGGCGTTTCTATCATCATTGGGTCAATTTCGAAGTGCACGTGGCAAGTATTGAAGTGACTTGGGGGATTGGGAGCATTTTGAAGTGCTTTGGGGAAATATTGAAGTGCATAGGGATTTTTTATCATCCTTGGGAGAATTTAGAAGTTCCTAGGAAAATATTGAAGTTCTTAGGGAAATTTTATCAACTTTCAGAAAATTTTGATGTATCCGGGGCAGGTATTGAAGTGCTTGGGGCGTTTTTCTCGTCACTGGGTGAATTTATAAGTGCATGGGTTGTTTTTCTCCTCACTGCATGAATTTAGAAGTGCTTGGGGTTGTTATTGATCAATGTACGAATGCTTTTATAGCGTTGGGATGTTTTAAAACAGTGATGGGAAAAGTTATCACTTGTTGGGGAAAATTTGTGTGGATCGGGGCATTTTGTGATTGCCTAGGTGATTATATCATTATCAGGTGTTTTTCTCCCTTGCCTAGGGAAACTATTGAAGTGCATAGGGCATCTTTATCATTATTGGACAAATTTTGAAGTGTCTGGGGAAAGTAATGAAGTGCCTGGGAAAATATTGAAGTGAATGGGGGCGTTTTTATCTTTGATGGGAGAATTTTGAAGTGCATGGGGAAAATATTGAAGTGTCTGGGTGTTTTTATCATCGTTAGGAGAATTTCGAAGTGGCTGAGGCAAGTATTGAAGTGCATGGTGTGTTTCTATCATCATTGCATCAATTTAGAAGTGCATGGGGTAAGTATTGAAGTGCCTCGAGGGAATGTTGAAGTGCTTGGGGAAAATATTGAAGTGCATGGGGAGTTTTTATCATCCTTGGGAGAATTTAGAAGTGCCTCGGAAAATATTTAAGTGCTTAGGGCATTTTTATCATATTTGGGAGAATTTTGAATTCATGACCCCACATGTCCATTGCACCATTAAGGGACGAGATAACAAGTAGAGTCCCTACTTGACCTGAATCTAGTTAGTGCAGTCGTGTTTTGTCAACACCTTCTAGTTGTGGGTGATCAAATACTGCTTGTGAAATGTATAAATAAATCCATCATTTCCTCATTCATACACTTTTTCATTTGAGATTCTAGGAGTCGAGAGAGTCCAGAGTTGAGCTCCGGTGTATGTTCTTTTGTTGCACAACCTTAGTAATCTACAAAATCAAAAGCTTGAGTCTTATTGGCAAAAGATTCACCAAATTTTTACTATATTTTATAAATCAGTGAAAGATTCGCCAAGTTTTTACAATTTTTTATAATTAAGTGAAATATTCACCAATATTTTACAATATCTTATAATTTAGTGAAAGATTCGCCAAGATTTTACAGCATTATATAATGAAATGAAAGATTCGCCAAAAAATTATATATACATATTATATTATTGATAAAATCGCCTTCAAGTTTTCCTATACATCGGGGAGATTCGCCCATTTTTTATACATATAAATTTTGGGGGGGTTCTTAAAATTATCCCTGCTGCAAAGCATGTTAGTGGAACTTTGTAGGTAGAAGCAATCAGTTGAACCAACCACGGCTCAAATTTTAGATGAACAAATTACCATGTATCATCTATGACAAGAGAAACTACACAAAAGTGAGTACCAATGGATTCAGGAAGGGAAACAAGCTCAGGAATATATTAGTCGGCTCACCCAGCACATTTACAAATTAATGAGAGTTGTTGAATTCCAAGCACATAACATTGGACCCAATATGAGAAATATGTTGGATAAACCAATCCAGGTTAAGCTCACCCGACGGTCTGAACTTACCATCATCGCAATGAACATCAAGAATATCCTTACTAATTGGGAAGACTTCCAAGGCCGCCTCGCTCTCTCCACCCAATCTATTGTTGAATCATGTGTTGAATGCATCCCACTAGGTGAAACATCCTTATCGAAATACCTATGACAAGTTTCTTCAATTAAGTAATTTATAATCCCTATTCTCTTTATGCCGAAGAAACGTTTTGGGGTGGGGAAGACATTGGAGGACCCTGGTCGGCCAGTGTATGATTGAATTTGAATGAATGTGAAATAGGGGCCACTAGATCATCAATTATTATTAATAGATGGTACTCATACTATGGGAAAATTTGTGTTGATCTTCATAACAAATAGGGTACCTTATTAGAGCTAGAATATAAAAGGAAGAAGTCAACCAACCCAATGATAGCTAAATTACTGGAATAACAGATGACCATGGAGCACTAGTAGCAAGAGGAGATAATAAATAAATAATATCAATGGTTGCATGAGGCTAAGCATGCACAAGAATAAGTTAGTCGATTGGCCAAACGTATCAATAAATTAATTAAATAAGCAAAGAGCCAAATTCAAAACATTGGAACAAACATGGAGATTATATTAAATCAACCTATGCAACTAAAGCTGATATGACTATTAGAACTCACCAGTGTCTCCAAAAACATCAAGACTATCTTGAAAAACTGAGATGACTTTCTAGATCACTTCTCCCTTGATGCCCTCGTCATTGTTGAAGCATGTGTTGAATTCACTTCCCCAAGCTGAAGTTTCTATCTATCTATTTTTGTCGAATTTTTTGAAAAAAATTACATATCCCTGTTCTCTTCAGGATGAAGAAAATTTTTGCGGTGGGGGAGATGTTGAGGCTGACTACTTGATAGTTATGCAGTTACAACTATAGAACTAATTGTATGGCTCTTATAACTAGGTTGGTGAGCCATATGAAATAACAATAATTATCCACCTTTTGTACAATCAGGACTGATTATATAATGAAGATACTTGTTCCTCATGCCTCCATTACTTTCTCAATTTATTGCTATCTATATGTATGACTGATCTTTCGTGATATATCTATATATATATATATGCTTGTATATGTTGTACTAATGGTAACCCCATGTAATCCCTTAGAATACAATGGTGGCCATGCTCCTTTTGTTCTTCCCAACAATGATTAAAGTTTGAAGAAGGGAGTGGCAACATTGGCCCTTTCCCAACAATATAAGGGAATTCCCATGCTCCTTCTCATATGTCTTAAAATTACTCATTCTTACCAGGTCCTCACTTAGATGGATACCAAGAGTTTAAGAAAGGTCCCATGCTCCTTCTCCTCCTTTGTTGGAAAATAAATCGCTCGTTGGAAGATGAGGACACTCCACCTCCTCCTCATCATTAGAACCATAAAAGGGTGAGAAATGGCCAGTGCTCGTTCTCCTCCTTTTTGAAATTTCAGAAATGGGATAAAGTGCCACTCCCCCTCCCAACAATCTATGTGGTTTCCCATGCTACTCATTCAAAAGGAATAAGTGTGGAAAAGTGCTAGTGGTCCTTGACTCTTCCTCCCAAAAATTTCTAGAGCTAGAGAAAGGGCCAGCTGCTCACCCAAAGTATAAGAGCTTGAGAAAGGCCCCATTCTCTTTCTCCTCCTACCTCCTAAACACACTTTTTCATCACTCTGAACATAAAAGGGTGAGAAAGGGCCAGTGCTCCTTCTCCTCCTTACTCAAATTTTAGAAGTGCGAGGGAGGGCCAATGTTATTAGAATAGGGTGAGGAATGGAAAATAATATCACTCACTCTCCTAGTATTCTAATGGAAACTATGCCTGTGCTACTCATTCAAATGGAACAAGTGTGTGAAAGGGATACTACTCCTTGACATTTCCTCTCATAGAAAGAGAAAGGGCCTGCTGCTCACTCAAATTACAAGTGTTTGAGAATGGGCCCATGGTCCTCCTCCTATGTCCTAAACTTGCTTTCTCATAGGAAATTGAGGCCATTTCTCCTTCACTCCAAGCATAAAAGGGTGATAAAGGGCCAGTGCTCATTCTCCTCCTTGCTCAAATTTTAGAAGTGTGAGAAAGGGCCAGTGTAATTAGAATAGGGTGATAAAGGGCCAAGAAATACATAATCTAGTTGAGGTACAACCTGAGGGACAACACTACTCATACGAATGAAACAAGTGTGGGAGGGTCTAGTTCTCCTTGACTCTTCCTCCCAAAAATTACCAAAGCAAGAGAAAGGGACATGACCTCACTCTAATACCAAGACTTTGAGAAAGGGCCCATGCTCCTGCTCCAAAGTCTTAAAATTATTCGTTTGTTGTAAAATGAGACAACTCCACTACCTCCTCATCCCTCAAAACATAACAGAGTGAGAAAGGGCTAGTGCTCCTTCTCCTCCTCCTTGACCCATCCTACCAAAAGTTACTATATTGAGAGAAACGACCAGTAATTGGTCACTCAAATACCAATAATTTGAGAAAGTGCCCATGATCCTTCTACAACTCCTCACTCCTCGTCACTATGATTATAAAATGGTGAGTAAGGGCCAGTGCTCCTTATCCTCATTAAATTTCATAAGTGTGAGGAAGGGATAGCATAATTAGGGAAAAGGAAAATGTTGGCACTCCTCCTCCAATAATTGAAAGGGAGTTCCCATGATACTCATTTCAATGGATAAGTGTGGGATATGGCGAGTGCTCCTTGACTCTTCCTTCGAATAACTACCAAGGAGATATAAAGGGCTAGTTCCTCGGTCAAATACCAAGATTTTTGGAAAGGGCACATGCTCCTCCACATCCTATGTCCTAAAATTACTTAATCACTCGTCATAATGTGAGACCACTCCACATCCTTCCCATCACTGTATCCACATAAGGGTGAGAAAGGGCCAGGGCTCCTTCTCCTCCTTACTAAAATTTTAGAAGTAGAAGAAAGGGCTAGTGCAAATAGAATAGGGTGAGAAAGGGCCAGGGCTCCTTCTCCTCCTTACTAAAATTTTAGAAGTAGGAGAAAGGGCTAGTGCAAATAGAATAGGGTGAGAAAGGGCCAATATTTCCACCCCTATCCCAACAATATAAGGTAAGTCCCATGCTACTCTTCTAATGGAATAAGTGTGGGAAAGGCTAGTGCCTCTTGACTTATTTAGAAAGCGCCAGTGCTCCTTCCATATCTCGTTCATACTATGAAAGTGTCATAAAGAGAACGAAGTGTCAGAAAGGGCACATGCTGCTTATCCTCTTTTATTATGAATGGAAGAAGTGTGAGGAAGGATCCCCCTCCCTCCTGAATTTAATACCCCCTAAGAAATCGGAAGGGATTACACCTCATGGTTGTGACTCTAATTTCAAAGCTGTGATAAAGGGGCCATGCTGCTTATGTTCTTCCAAAATATGGGGAAAGTTTGAGAAAGGGCTAGTGCTCCTTCTATTCCTTCTGAAAACGACTAGTGTGCGTGAAAGGGTGACCGTGCCTTCTCCTACAACTCACTACAAATATAAAATTTAAATAAAGGGCCCATGATCCTTCTCCTTCTTCGAATGGAGAGTGTGAGCTAGTGGTCCTTCTCTTCCTCCCATAAATTACTAAAGTGACATAAAGGGCTAGTGCTCCTTCTCTAACTCACTAATATTACAGAAGTGTTAGAAAGGGCCCATGCTCCTTCTCCTCCTCTTATTATGAATGGAATAAGGGTGAGGGAAGGAGCATTCTCTCTCCTGAAGTTACTAACATGTAGCAACTAATTCAACAAAATATGGACTAATTCAACCAATCTGGACTAAAAAGTTCCAAAATTAGCCTTATTAATAATAATTAATTAATTTCAAAGCCAAGAATAATGTATTTCTAATTTAAGCACAATTTGTTACTCTCTAAAAATGTCAAACTAAATTTTTGGCTCTAGAAAAACTAATTATGAGCCTTCTCCAAATAAATCTGGACCATGGGAAAGGAAATTGTGCCTTCTCCAAGTTCTCACTATAATTAGAAAATTACAAGAAAGTTTTGGGCTTGTTAGTAATCAGATGTTCTAGGAAAAAATGTTCAATTATATTCTAGGCTCCCAGCCTAGGGAAAAATGTCCAATATTCTAGGTTGTGAGAGTTTAAAGAAAGGGCAATGTCATTGAGGAGACACTTCCAACTAAGTTCCATAAGTTTAAGAAATAGGTTAAGAAACATTTCCATGAAGTTTGGTAGTATGATAGTTAAGTCAAATGGGTATTATTTTAAAGTACGTTAGAATTTTTTTGGGGGGGTATTATTTCAAAGGCTAATAATTTGGGAACATTTTAATCCAAACTTGTGGTATTAGTCCATATTTTGAACCAAGGGCTCAAGCATAAAGGCGCTAATCCCCAACGAGCATAATAATCAATCCACAAATCAATTGGATCAACGACTTGGAGGGATAGTGCTTCGAGAAGATGCATGAAGGATAAATCACCCCCGCCAAGTTGTCGACTCGAAGCTTCCTTGCTACGTTGAAAATATTGATTGTCAATGCTTCTGAAAATGAAATTTCAAAACCAATTTTGTCTCGAGCCACTACCTCCTAGGCCTACCAATGTCGTATTTCACCCATTCCCATGCAATCATATTGGAACCACTCCATGACATACATAGGAGGTAGATGTGGAACCTACATGTTCCAACCAAACACCGACACGTGTTATGTGTTGGAATATTCTCACCATAATTTTTTAGATTTGCATGTCTGCATGCATTCAGTCATCTGCATGCATTTGCATGCAAATGCATGCATCCAGTCATCATCTTGGTGGTCCTCCGAGCACCTAGAGCCTATTTTCAACTCCCTAGATCCTTTCTTCAGCCCCCATTAGCCCTCCTACCTACCTGATGTGCCCTATTTGACTCTTCTGCATGACATGTGCGCCTTTGCTCACATACCACTAGTTATCATTCAATTAGAGCGCCTCATCCCACCTACTAGGTGTCTTACAGTCGGTTAGTGCATTGATTGAGTAGTTCTTCCACTGATTTCTCATGCTAACTACTTGTAGCTCCTAGTTAGCTAGATATGGAGTGCCACTTGATATTCTGACAACCTCATGCGCCCTCCTTGGAGTCTCCATCCCCTGATTTATGCCTAGATGGTTATGTTAGACTCAGTTAGACTCACTTGACTGACTATTACCATTTATGACTGATACTCCTGACTGGATGATGTCTCTAATGTTATCCAAGCTAGACTTTGAGCATTATTTGAATGAAATCCTTCGTTGATTCGAATTCTCTACACAGTTATTGTATTATTGTATTCAGTTTTCACAGTGCTAGCTCATAGATGATGTATGTTACTGCTATTCTCTATTTTTTTTGTTCATGAGTGATTATTGAGTGCATTCTTCTCTTCTTCTTTGCAACTTCTTGAGAGTTTGTGTGAGGCTTGTTACATCTGTTAGATCCTACTGCAGATTATAACATGGTATCAGAGCTATGAGATCTTCCTACAATTCATCACATGGTATCAGAGCAGTCAGCAGCTATTCAAATTGCATCCATTGCAACATTTCTTTGAGTAGCTATCTTTCACTGAGAACCAGAAGCCTCTGAGTTTCCACAGCGAATCCTAGTGCTATTACCTTGAATTCACTGGAGCAATCCAGTGAGGTCTAGCCAGGTGTGAATGAATTAGTCATATGTGCTCAGGTTTCCTAAGGTAGTGTTTATTCGAAGTGTAGAAAATCTCCATCAACAAAACGCTTCTTGTTTTGCAGGTTTATTCACCCATTCGAATTCTTCTTCAATTCGACCTTCACTGTTCAAATGTATATAAAACTCACCTCTTCCAACTATGTCGAATGGAAATATAAGATGGCTCTCTTCATGAGATCCAAGAGCTTAAATAGGATACTAAATGGAACTATGGTCAAACCGCTCAGTGCAGTAGAGAAATCCAAGTACTTGGATTGGCTTGATGAAGCAGTATGCTTATCTCTTCTCTCACTTTTTGAATATCTTCACTTCCATTTCATCGATCTAACATCTCCAAAAGAGGTTTGGGACAAGATTGAATCCCTCTTTGGACAGAAAGATGATCTGAAAGGTCATAAATTGGAGAATGAACTCATCTCTTTGAGTACTAAAAGCTTCGAATCCATCAATACATTCTTAACCAAGTTCAAAAGCTTGATTTCTTAGTTGAAGAGATATGAGATAGTGAAAGAAGACAAACAACTCATTCTTTCCATTCTCTCCAAATTGGGGCCAAACTTCTCAGTTTTTGTCTCCACATTTCAGTCAGCTAAGATGTCCATTCCAAAATGGAAGTTTCCCTCACTTGATGACTTCATCCAATTTCTTAATTAAGAGGAGGAGAAGTTAATCTCCATGGGAATGACCAAACCAAAGTTGGATTCGGCCCTTACAACTACTGAGGCCAAAAGAGCGAATGCAAAGGGAAAACAAAAGTTTTCTGAAAAGAGAGTGAATGCTACAAAGCCAAGAGATGTTCCATATTAGTCAAATGGGGCTTCAAACTCAAAGAAGAACAAGCAATCTCAAAAAGAGAGATCCAAGTGCACATATTGTCATCGAGGATTTCATCTTGAGAGTTCTTGTATGAAAAAGACTATAGACTTGATGGCTCAATTACTTGAGAAGAACAATCTCCCTATACCTGCATGTGCAAGGAAGAAAGCTACTGATACTGAACTTTCTAGATCTGAGGACAAAGAGAGACGCCATACCCTCATGGCAAGTGCATCAATAGATTCTTCATTCATCATAGATTCAGGAGCTTCAAGACCTATGTCTTCCTCCAAAGATCTCTTCTCCAACTTTGAAAGCTCAATTGGCCCTTCCATAATGTTGGGCAATGATTCATAAGTCTCCTCTCAGGGGATTGGAAGAATCAATATTTACCATGGCTACTTCTTTGATGTGCTTTATGTTCCTTCTCTCACAACAAATCTACTTTTCGTGTATCAAATGACTCATATTGGAGAGCCCAAAAGAGTGATGTTTTCTCCAAATGAAGTCGAGATACAAAACATGGTTTCAGGTGAAATCATTGCAAAAGGATTTGCAAATCACAACTCTAAACTGTATGAGTTCTCACACTTCTTACCTCTCTCAAAGCAATCAGTTCTCAATACTCATGCCAATTAAGAAAGCATATTGTGGCATGAAATATTTGGGCATCTTAACTATCAGTACTTGCATGACATGCATGCAAAGGAGATAGTTGATGGGTTGCCCAAGATCAAGTTTGCCAAGGGAAATTGTCATGGTTGTTTGATGGGGAAGCATCCTGAGAATAAATTTGAGAAGGGGAAGGCTAGGAGAGTCTCTCATGCTCTAGATCTCATCCATAATGATTTGGATGGTCCATTTCCAGATCTGTCTCTAAACAAATCAAGGTATGTTCTCACTTTTATTGATGATTATTCCAGATTCACTTGGGTATATTTCCTTAGATTGGAATTAGAAGTATTTGGATTCTTCAAGTTTTTCAATTATTCTATAGAGAAATTTTCAGACAGGAAGATAAAATCCATTCGCACTGACAATGGTGGTGAGTACATAAAGGCCGAGTTTCAAAAATTTTGTGCTGAAGAGGGCATTGAAATGCAACACACTATTCCCTATACACCACAACAGAATGGTGTAGCTGAAACGAAGAACAGAACATTGAATGAAATGGCCACCTGCATGCTAAATTTGAAAGGGTTGCACCCTAGTCTTTGGGAAGAAGCCATTAACTGTGCCTCCTATCTTCAAAACAGAGTTCCTCATAAAGGACTCAATGACATTACTCTTTTTGAAGAATGGATGGGATACAAACCTGATGTATCTCATGTTATAGTGTTTGGATCCAGAGCATGGGCAAGGATTCCAGCTGACAAAAGGAGAGCACTAGATCCACAGAGAAGAGAGTGCATTATGGTGGGATATGCATTGGATGCAAAGGCCTACAAGCTACTTGATCCTACTATGATGACTACAGTCCTGGAAAGGAGTGTGCAGTTTGAGGAGTGGCCTATCCATGATACTCCTTCTGTTGAGCTAGATAGATTGCCTACCACTCCTCCTTCGATTGATGATCAAGAGAGCGAATCTTCTTCACATGAGATTATAGATTCAAAATATGAAGATGGATATGATGACGAGGGAATGCTAGATCTAGATCCACGAGAACCTGAATATCTAGCAACTGATGAATTACCTCATAGTATAGCTTGCAGGGGAGTGTTGGAATATTCTCACCATCATTTTTCAGATTTGCATGTTTGCATG
Source organism: Larix kaempferi (assembly GCA_027924585.1). Classification (NCBI taxonomy): domain Eukaryota; kingdom Viridiplantae; phylum Streptophyta; class Pinopsida; order Pinales; family Pinaceae; genus Larix; species Larix kaempferi. The sequence goes on along the minus strand of BSBM01000861.1, from coordinate 5,718,873 downwards.
CATTTTGCATGCATCTAGTCATCTACATGCATCAAATGCATGCACTCAGTCATCATCTTGGTGGTCCTCCTAGCACCTAGAGCCTATTTTCAGCTCCCTCGAGCCTGTCTTCATCCCCCAGTATCCCTCCTACCTACCTGATGCGCCCTATTTGACTCTTTTGCATGCCATGTGCACCTTTTCTCACCTACCACTAGTTATCATTCAGTTAGAGTGCCTCATCTCACCTACTAGGTGTCTATGTTACAGATAAAAAATTCCTATGGCTCGAGGAAGACCACAATAGACAGATGACTACCAGAAAACAACTCAATTCCCAACACAATGCTATTATGAAGAAAAATGGTAAGGTATGGAGAATAAAACCAACCTTCAACCGGATGTTCAAAGTAGATCCCTGTTGAGCTTTCAATCTCTACACTTGAACCTGCAGATTAGTCTCAACAACAACTACAAGCAAGTGCATATGATACGTGAAAGATATTAGCATAATCAATAACATGATCCATGATATCATAAGCAAATGTAACCCAATGTAATTTAAACAACATTCAAAACATCAATTGGACGAGAAAATGATTAAATTTCCATTAATAAATACCAAGAAGTACATGATACGACCTCTTGCTGGAAACCAATCTAAACCAAGAACTAGGTCCCTCCACTTGTGCCTCCACCACTTCAATCCCTTATGCAATGGCAAACTCAAACTATGAAAGGAGTTTGGTAGGTGAACATAAGGAGTTCACAACAGCAAGGATCAATGGATGTAGACTCAAGTCACGGCAATAATCCACTCGAGTTATGTTGCTCTCTCATTTCTCCTCCCTTCCATACACCATAAGAGCTCAATATATAGCCTTCCAAAGGTAAGTGAAAGGTCGAATCGAGTCGTTTCGGGGTATATGGAGGGCCAAAGGTCACCCTAAGACTGCTTTTTGGGAGTAAAAAGTAAAATTTTCTATTGTTTTTACCATGTAACTCGATGTACACGGGCTAATTAGGTGTAGCCTATGTGTACGCTGGCTATAATGGAACAAGCATACAGGAAGAAAAATAGGGAAACTTGGTTCCTGAAGGGAAAATAATGGATCTGAGTCAATAAAATGAGTACTGAAGGCCAATCAATGTTGATGCTCACAAGGTGGAAAATTACGTTGTAACATTCTGACCGTCAGCTAGTGCATTGATTGAGTAGTTCTTCCACTGATTGCTCATGCTAACTGCATGTAGCTCCTAGTTAGCTAGTTCTGGAGTGCCACTTGATCTTCTGATAGCCTCATGCGCCCTCCTTGGAGTCTCCATCCCCTGATTTATGCCTAGATGGTTTTGTTAGACTCAGTTAGACTCACTTGAATGAATATTACCATTTATGAATGATACTACTGACTGGATGATGTCTCCAATGTTATCCAAGCTAGACTTTGAGCATGATTTGAATGAACTCCTTAGTCAATTTGAATTCTCTACATAGTTATTGTATTATTGTATTCAATTTTCACAATGCCAGCTCACAGTTGATATATGATACTGCTATTCTCCATTTTTTGTGTTCATGAGTGATTATTGAGTGCATTCTTCCTTTCTTCTTTGCAACTTCTTGAGAGTTTGTGTGAGGCTTGTTATAGCTGTTAGATCCTATTGTAGATTATCACAATATGGGCCTAGATGACGTCAACTCCTTCACGTCCTTACCCTAATTTCAGAAGTTTTAGGAATGGCCAACATAATTAGACTAGCTCCCAAAGATCGCTAAAGCATCCAATAACTGCTCTCAAAAGAGTTTGGGACAGGGGCATGCTCCTTCTACTCCTCTTTCCATGAACGAAATAAGTGAGAGGAAGGGATTATTAAGTCTAGTGTGCCTTATCTTCTCAAAATTTACTAATGTGAGAATGGGTTAGTGCCCCTTGTCTAATTCATCTATTATATAAAACTATTATTTGTATGGGACTTGTGTAATGGCCACGAGGGGTTCACTCAGTGAACTTGTTACATAGCATGATCGTTCGCATGATATTAAACAATATCCCTAATTTCAATAAATATTGGAAAATTCCTCCTAAATTTTTATTGTTGAACCCCCCTCCCAATATGCATTTCCAATTAATAAAACCCCTAGTTTCACCAAATATTTTTATGTATCCCTTTTTATCAACCCATTTTTAATACCCCCTTTATATCATATTATGAATTTGTAACAAATAGGATCCCTAACACATAGAAGTATAAGTAAACATTATGCTAATAAAATAACAGTATAATGCTAATAATGATACCACCATAATTGCAGGGGTGATTGATCAATTTGTAGCTTTAGATAGTGGAAGACCCAACAAAATAGTATTGGTGAAGGAAAAATGCATAAAAGGAAACCCAGTCAAGATATCAACATAACAAAGAATTTAAAAGGATGATAGTCCAATTGTTAGTGCAATGCTCAGAAAATATGAGAATTGCAAATGTTTCACACCACAGCATGCCAATCTACCAATTTTATATCATATGAATATAAGTATAGCCATAGAGAGCTCATGTTTTCTATAAGCTTAATAAATTAAACTCTATAAAATTGAAAAATTGAAACCCTTTCGTGGATGGACTCCCATACCTTCCTATCAAAATAAACATCATTGATGTTTGAACCCAAATAAACATAGAAAAATTTATCTTACTTTCCAATAACACCATATTATCATGTGCATATCCTGGATTTGGGTCATTCACAAGATGCAATGAATTTCCTCCACTTTAACAACATTTAGTTACCTTTTCTTGGGTTATATCTATTTTTTTTTATCTTTACAGGAGAGGGGAAAATATCCATTGTTAGGTTTCAAGCATGCAATAGTTATAAAGATACATAGATGGTGAAACTTATACGATACCATTTCATGGTAACGATAAGACATAGGGTATGTAAATAAGGGTTTAGATTTTCACCTATGTTCATGTCAATTCCAACACAATACTAAGATGATTCCTTGAATATAAGAATTGAAATTACAATTATGAATGTGCCAAATATAACTCAATCTAACAACCATTCCTAACTGGCAATGTGAAAATGTTAAAGAAGAATACAAAAGTTGAAAGAAATATTTAGTCAAGAAAGATTGATCTAACTTTTCTTGGTTCCAATGAGCCAAGAAATATTGATCTCACGTTTCTTGGCTGTCATGGATAAAGGTTTGATTGAATCTCAATACCAACCTAAACCCCAACCTAAAAAATGAAGAGTTAGATCTTTTTCTCGAATGCCTACAAAAAATACAATACAATTGTTCAACTCCAAAAATCTCAATTACGTACATCTCTTAACTTATAGATGAAAACCAATCATAGCATGAATTCAAACCAAGCCTAAATAAGCTATTAAATGAGGATTTCTCAAGGCGAGTAATCCAAATAGACTTGCATTGATATTATCATTGGTACACTATTATCAAATTTATGAAAAACTTAGGATCATAAGCAATATCAAATAAAAATGGAGGGTCCTTATGTTTTAGGTGGGTATGAATTGAGCCCATGATTTGGAGGTATGAATCCATCCCACGATTTGGAGGTTATTCCTAAACCCACCCGAATAAAATAACCCCCAATATTTATATCACTATGTCAAATTTAAAACCCCCCCTTGACCCCTTAATATGAGACAATATATTTTTGATATTTTTAAGAGAATTCAAACCCCCAATATGAATGGACGTGATATGATATTTCCTCGCTAGTGAACCCCCCGTGATAATGGCACGGTTTGGTGCATATTTAAAAATACTATGTTGGGTCTTAATAAAGGCTAATATGGGAATATTTGAGTCTATATTCTAAGGAATTAGTCTAGAAAAGGAAATCCAAGCCTTTAATACTTTATGATGAGAATTACGTGTAGAGTCTGGAATGTAGATTGTTGGAGGCAACTATCATATTAATGCAATGTATGAAACCACATGCCACGACAACAATTTACAGCTTAGATTTGAAATTATCAAATTTCAACAATATAATATTACTAAACTTTAATTTCATCTATATTAAGTTGAAATATACATACAAATATTGACTACTGGTGCGACTAGCACAACTAGTCGTATGGATCGGTATTTAGAAATGATGTCAACCGTTCAAACATATTAGGGTAGGGTAACATTGTGAAAGGCCCATGGTTGAGGGATTACTGCTACATTCCCATACCGGACATCCTAATCCGTGAATGGAGGTGTAGATTTGCATACCATCCATAGTAGAAGGTTGAGCAAGAAGGTAGAGAAAGGAAGAACCACTATAGTAGATATTAGGTATAACCATTAGGGAAATGTAGTGAGCGTGAAGAACTTGAGCTTGAAAACTTTCGAAATAAAGTAGGAAACACAATTATCACAAAAGCTATCGTTGATATGGTGTTGCATGGGAATATAGTAGATAGATTATGTAGAGTGTCAAGACCTTGAGCTTGAAAACTATGGAAATAAAGTACGAAACACAATTATCGCAGTAGATAGCGGTATGGAGTTGCACATGAATACCTTTCTTGGTCGATCGTCCAATGCTGCAGATAGATTCTATGTTGAGCAGGAGACTCATAAGCCTTAAACAAGCACTAACAACATTAAATAGCGACAACAAGAAGCAAACTACCTTACACAACATTCAAACAAGCAAAATTCCTTACACAACATTAAACAAGCATCAATAAGAAGTGGAATTCCTTAGACAACATTGAACAGGCAGGAAACCACACCTACACAACATTAAATCAGAAGGAGACAAACTTCCTTACACAACTTTCAATGCCATTCAATTGTGCATCACATCCAAACGAGAAGTGGTCCGTGGGTATTAATTTAAATTTGAAAGGCATTTTAAATATTTAATAACATAAATAGTATTGAATAAGTTTCTTATTTAACAATTTTGCACTTAATTTTATTTTTTTAGTATTGAATAATAATTGTACAAAATTAGATTAAATATAAATTAAAAGTAATAATTTTCATATTAGATAATTAATTATTTTCATTTAATTTATTTGATAATATAATTTAATAATATAAGTATTGTTTAGTAGATGATGAAGAGGAAGAATATGGTTAGCGTCCACGATGGGGCCTTAAGAAGATAATTTAGTTGGGCCATAAGTTTATTTATGCTCAAAAATCTTAGAAAGAAGCATTCTGAGGTCGCTATACTTTTGACAAGTTAGAAGTACTATAATAGTTTTGATAAGTTAGAAGGTTTAGGGGGGTTTGTATTGTAACAACAATTATGTAAATGTGAACCAATGTGGATGTAGACAGGGAATTATAAGATCAAGTGAATTTCATCATCAACGTTCGTAGTCTCATAGAGCAGGAAAATCCTTTCAACCCACAGTGTTATATGAATCAAATCCTTTCCACCCATGGTGTTACAGGAATTGTCCAATTCCCTATTTGGTTATGAAGCCCTATTTCGATATGAAGCTCATGAGAGTTCGTTCTTATCTTTCCTAAATTGATTTTCTTCTTCGAACTAGTCAAAACAAAGAGATATTGTTGATCTTCCATATTAGGGTTAATAACCTCCTTACAATAATAATATCTTAATTTCCTTTATATTTAACCTCTAATTCTTTCTCATCCCACATTTTCTCTTTAAACTTATAAGTGATAATATTTGTAATGTTTCCGATATCTTGGAAAGTGGCATTTTCGTTAATCGTTCAATAGTTTAACCACGCCACGACGTCTCTATACCGACATCTCTTGAGTCGAAGATGGTCTTGACTAGATTTTAAAGCATTTTTAGGAAGTATCTGGTCTACCATGTTATTTATCATGTACTTGTACATCAAGTATATATTCATAGCAATGCTCTCAATGAGGGGAGACCCACTTCTAAGAGGAAAACGTGGTAGTAGGGTGTACTGCTTTTAATTTTGAGGTTACACGTTATGAAACACATCTGGATTTGCTCAATATTTCTCCAATAATCTCTACATATGTTGAAACCCCAAGCATCACAACTGTATAATATGAAAGAAATGACAAGAGTTACATCGAACAAAAAAATCCTTTTAAAGCTTAATAATAAAGGCTTAAAAAATATTAATATGTAATTCAATATTTATGATTATAAAATGTATATAAACATAAAAAGATATATATTAATATAATCGTGAATATTTTACCATAAACAATTTATAAAATAATAATCAAATGTCAATTGTTGCAAAATATTTAATATTATAATAATTTACAATTCAAAAACATTATATATTATAATATTGATATCTAATATGTCAATTAATTGATATTAATAATATCCATTCAACTCAATAATTAATAATATGCATAGAAGAAAAATTAATTGATATTAATAATATGCATTTTTATAAAAAATCTCAATCTAAATTTTAATTTATGAAAACTAAAAAATAATTAAATAATTTAAGTGTTTATATTATGCATGGGAATATGAAAGTATAATTGTATTTTTATAAAAAGAATGAGTTGCAATATTTCTAAGCAATACTAACGCCAAATATGGTTATGATCTTGATTGATATTAAATAATAGGAGTAAAGCTTCTTAATACTTGTGTTTTAATTAAAGATCGATAAAAAATAATAACAAATTTTAATAATTAAATGGTAAAAGTTAATAAACCAAACATTATATCTAATAAAACCTTAATTTTAATTGAAAAATTAATAAATATAAATAATAAAGCATTTATAATCACAATTGCTACATCAAATAATTTTATTTTAATAATAATTAAAAGTTATAATTTTTCAAACGGTATAGAACTTTGAAAAATAAATGATTTTTACAACTATTATTAAATTAAAATATTGTTAAATATTTTATTTTATTGAAAAAAAATTGCTTATAATAATAAAATGCTATATTAAATTTTATATAAATTTCCCTTTATAATTAATACATCAAATTTCTTAATATCTTTATCAAATTTCTTAATTTCCATCTCTTTAATTGTTTCTTTAATTTGCTAACTCATTAGAAGTTGAGTGGTAGTTGGTTAAGAGTTAAATGCCTTATATTTTATATGTGTGCCTCCATCACTAGGGTTCACCCATAGCCTCTTTATATCATATTATCAAGTTGTAACAAGCATGAGCCCTAATACATCTTAGTATAAGAAAATATGATGAGAAATACAATAATAGTATAATGCTAATAATGAATAGTATAATGCTAATAATGATCCCACCGAGATTACATGGGAGACTAATCAATTTGTAGTGTTGGATAGTGGAAAACCCAAGGAAATAGTGATGGGGAAGGAAAAATGCGTAAAAGGTAACCGAGTCAAGAGATCAATGTAACAAAGAATTTAAAAAGACTGATAGTCCAATAGCGAGTGCATTGATTAGAAAAGATGAGAATTGCAGATGTTTCACACCATAGCTTGCCAATGTACCAATTTTATATCATGGATGGAGTTCCCTACTTTCCTATCAAAACAAACACCATTGATGTTTGAACCCAAATGAACATAGAAATTTCCTCTTACTTTCTAATAATACCATGTAATCATGTGCATAACTTTGATATGGGTCATTCACAAGATGCAATGAAATGTAAAAGATGTAAAAATATTTCAAATAATATTAACCCTACTTGAGCCTTATAGGTTTTCTCTATATAGAAAAAATAGTTGCAAATAATTTCTCTCCTTCTACTTGTGAACTTCACTACAAAACCTACCCTTCGTTTGCCACCTCCAAAACAACGACCCTAACATAGAGAACATCGGACTCTATAATGGCCTTTCCAATGTAACCACACTCTGACGCCTAGTAGGTAGGCATTCTTTCCAGCTTGGTGGTTCCAAACATATATTTCTCACCATGTTTAATGAGATGAGCAAGGGAGAATCCACCCAAACAAGCATTGAAGTCCCGGCCATCACGCATAACATTGTTTTATTCTCTCATTCTTTGTGAAGGTATAGCAATGCCGAAATTTTTTTGAAACATGGGAACCCAAAATTGCTCCTAAACAACAATATTTTCCATTTTTCATTACTAAAGCCATTTGGAAACCCTCTTTTGTCTCCTTGAGGACGAAAATTCAAAGGGTCAAATTAAAAACCACTCATTCTTTGTGAAGGTATAGCAATGCCGAAATTTTTTTGAAACATGGGAACCCAAAATTGCTCCTAAACAACAATATTTTCCATTTTTCATTACTAAAGCCATTTGGAAACCCTCTTTTGTCTCCTTGAGGACGAAAATTCAAAGGGTCAAATTAAAAACCAAAGAAAGTTAGGTAAGTAAGGAGTAACATGGATTTTGTCCCAAAAAAAAATGTTTCAAAATACTTCTTGGTGTAGTAGTGATCCCATCTGAGGCATTAAATTAATACGTAGGATATCATCCTGAGTATTAATTTTTAATCTTTATAATAAACTAAAAATTAAAATCAATAATATAGTTTAATAATTAAAATTTTAATTATTAATTTTTATTATAAATTATAAATTATTAATTATTAATAAAATTTAATAATTAAAAAATAAAATTTATATAATTATTAAGGTAATTATTTAAAAATGACGCGTTTCGGTCCTCAATGTGGGACCATCCTCAGGAGACTAAATCAGCCCAAATAAAGCGATCGATCCTCATTGTCTATTTATGTTGATCAAAGGTGAGAAATTAGCTTTTTGGAGCCGACTTCAATCAACTTTTAGAATTAGTTCTGAGGATCCCTGTTGCGTAACCGAAGCTCTCCCCTCGATAATGGAAATGCCAGCTTCTCACCAATGATTTCAGTATAAACGTTCTTGGGGTCATGTGGGGATGCGCTGCCATTTACAAAGATGCTATCGTACTCGATGTAATTTTGAGAGTCTTTAAGAATACCTACTACCTGTACGTTACTGTAGAATTGGTGAGATGACCAGGTTACGGATGCAAGGGCATTGTCTTGAATCATTTGGCCTACGAAGGGCGAATGTAGTAATAGAGGAATATTGAATTCTTTCAGATGTTCAGATGGGCCGATTCCGCTCAAGAGGAGCAGCTGGGGGCTGCCTAGGGCTCCTGCAGTAAGGATTACCTCTCTAGAATGTGATGATTCATTCAGAAAAGCTTGATAAGACTAGCCATGGCTGTTCATGAATTCCACACCAATTGCCCTTGGCTTCTGAGACGAGCCATCCTTCGTTTCTGCATGATCCAAGTCATACTCAAAACACTGAATCTATATTTACATCTATCTGGATATCAATTATTAGTCCAATATTGAGCATGAATGATTTGAAAATTACCTAAAGGATATTAGCAACGAATGTTGTGAATTGTCAGTCATGTGTAGGGGTAATTAATATAAAGGTAGAAAGGATGTCATGTGTTTAAATGAATTACGTTGTGCTGGAGAGTTGAAGAGAATCCTGCTGACGGTAGCATGGAGAAGGACTACTATATTTTCGGGATTGGCAGACTTGAGAAGGTTGTGTGTCTTTTACCATTGTTGTCAAAGGTGGAGGCACTGACCTTTGTTCCGTCCAAATGATCCAACGTATATCCATTGTATGGAAGAACCCCTGCTTCCAGGAGGCCATCTCTCATAGCCGATGACCAAGGCGACAGGTGATCTGGTTTGAAGGCATTCTGCTTCTCCACCCACTCATATGACTCCTCTACAAGTCGCTCGTCCCATCCCATATTAAGAACATATTCTCTGCTCGCCCTGCTGTAGAAGCCGGCGTTGATAGCAGTTCCGCCTCCCAGAACTCTGGCTCGAGCGTTACTCACTCCATCCTCTGAAACAAACGTCTGCGCTACGGAAGTGTAATTGTTGGTCTCAACCAATACCTTTCCAAAAGCATTGACGTTCTCTATGTCAGGATCACCGTAAGGGGATCCTCCCCTTTCCACCACCAAAACTGAATACTTGGTAGACAGCGTTGCGGCCAAGGGGCAGCCGGCCGTTCCTCCTCCAACGACAATGTAATCATATCTTCCTGCAGCTGCTCTCTCCCCATCGACAGTCGTAAACACAAACGGAAAACCTGCAAATCATCATAACGGCACAGAAAACAAAGAAGAAGCATCAATTCAACCAAATCATCTCATCAACAACTATATAATGGCACATCACTTCAATATCATGATCCCATGCTATTACCCAAGGGTGTTTTGGCTGCCTGAGTATAAAAGCTGATTGCTGCTCAAAATCATCAGCCTGAATATAAGCGGAAGCCATGCACGAATATTCACAACCATAGTCATCATCTTCTGCCTTACAAGGAATTCAACTCCGCTGTTTTTGAAAATGTGGTTTGATTTCAATCTATCTAAGAAGCTATTTATAAGCGTTTGCGCTTGCAATGCCAATGCATCTCAAGAGAATAATTATCACACACTGCCTTTCCCGTACTATTCCGCGGATGAATTGTTCATCAAGCCATAATGAATCCTTGGAATTCACGAAATCCAAACAGTACGTACCAGCGCGGATATACATGAACAATTAATTGATGTTGACGTTGTTCGGATCTACAGTCGATAAGTTATTTTATTTTTTTCTCTATTCTATGCGTTATGGCTGATAATTCACTTTGTTATATTCTCTACTTTAAAACAACTTTAAAACAAGCGTCCCCCTCTGTCGAAGTCGATACCGAAATTGGGGAAAAACTCAAAATCCCCCCTTCCGATACTGAACTTAACTATTTGGGAAAAACTACAACTCCAAACGGAACAACCTCCGAAAACCACGTTTTAATTCATTGTTGACAAAGAATAATTGTGTAGTTTACGCAATTGAATAATTCAGGAAAGAACGTTATCACTCCATAATTATTTCCGTGGAAAATTAGAACATGGAACAAAACTTTGATGGGCGAACACAAAGCAATGAGCCACAAAGTCTTAAATCTTGCGTGGGGTCCATTATTTAAAGTTGGATTTGAATTGGTTACATAATCATTTTGAGAAAATTTGAATAGCTGCTGGGGTAATTGGCTTACTCTACTCCACATTTTCCTATCCATTAAGTGTAAGAGTTGCATATATTCTCTTTTTCAGAGTGCTATGTCTATCAAAATAATTACATCGATAGGTGTTTAGATATTATCTCAGATTTTGGATTTCCTTGAATGAATCAAAGAAATTAACTAGAGTGTAACAAGTGTACATTCCAGATATGCTTAAATGCATTTTGATTAAGATTTAAATAAGTTTCAGTTAAGTGATGATTAAAAAAATTAATATGCATATTAAATAATATTTGTTTTATGTTTATATTAATTAGTTTAATGTTTTTATTAATTCATAACACTTAACTTGTAACTTATATACCCATACAAATATTATAAACATTTAATATATAAGAAATATAATATCATAAATAATATGAGCAAGTTATTTAATTTTTAAATACATAACATTTTTTTTCAACCGTAAAAAAACTTTTATTTATTATTATTCTATAAAATTAAAAAAACTTTGCAAAACTGCAAGTCAATACATAACAACAAAATGTTCATCTCAAAACTACTCTTAATAAGATTTCAACTGTTCTTCATAATCGGAAACTGACTATCAACATATATGATAACAGTTCTAGCTGTCATACTTAAAAATATATATATATATTAAAAAAAAAAAAAATCATCATAGATAAAGCCACTTCCTTGAATTCCTCAGCAAAAATAAGCCTTTATAGTCTCCAATGACCTTATTAGACAGCTTGGCAACAACAGCATTATACTCCCGTGGAGAAATAAAAATATCTGGAAAAAAAGCGAGTAGCATAACATTTTATTAATAAAAAAATATTTAATTTTTAAATGCATAGCATTTTATTAATAAAAAGGTGATAGCCAAACCTTTAACAGAAGATTACGTAACAAAATTTCAGAGATGGTAAAAAATAGGCTTATTATTTGAACTATTTTTATTCAATGCTCTTGTTTCAATAACACCTGCAACTATAGAGTTTAAAAACTAGTAAGACAATATGACAAGCTACACTACACAGAGAGATCACGCTCATTGTAGGCTTTTCCTTCATGGCTTCCTCTTCATTTTCTTGTGTTTTTGTAATTTTACAGGGATGTTCTCACACTATCCCAATTCCCTTCTAGTATATCATAGGCCTGTGAATGAATCTTTGTGTTGGGACTCTAAGGATTCTAAGTTGTAGGTCAAGTTTTCTTTCACTAACGTACACCCATCCCCCAAAGAAAATTTTGCATGCATAAGTATGAACCTTGGGTTTCCCCTCTCTCTCTCTAATGTACAACCATCTCCCCACATGGTTGGGAACAATGATGAATGAATGAATACATCAGCAACCATCTCCCCACATGGTTGGGAACAATGATGAATGAATGAATAAATTAATCATGTTCTACTGGATTTTCCACATTTTGTGTATGCATGATCCCAACTTTCCACGTGGCTACTTAGGAGGAGTCCACTTTTCTCTATTTAATCTTAGCTTGGGGTAATTAAGCAGTGATTAGCAAATCAACCTTATAAACATGGTTTAGGGACCTTGGGATAAATTCCTAACTAAGGTTGACAAGTAAGTTTAAGGAGTTATGCCATATAATTCAGTAAAATCCTCTCCCCTTAGCCCCCTTCCACTTCTCCCACTTGTGGAATCATATTCCCCCATCATTTCTTCTCCTCCTTCATTGTAGTTTTCAAAGATTTTTATATTATATTCAAGCATACATATTTAAAATATTTTTGCTCATCCTAGATCGTTTGTGTTCAACTTCTATCATTTTATCATTACATGCATAATTACATCATGGGGTCAAAATTTGGGTGTTACATTCCAACTCCCCCTAAATTTATGCACCATCCTCGATGCATTTCAACATTATGAACATGTATCAAAATTTACATCAAAATTGTCGAAATAGATGTGGATATGCCTCCTGGATAACTTCCTCAAGCTCTCGCATTGCTTCTTCAGCACTATAGTTGGTCTATTAGACCTTTAACTGCCCTATTTCTCTATTCATGAGCAATGTGACCTACTTATCTAGGATGTGTATTGGTTGCACTAGGATATCTCCTTATGGTTCCACTTGAATTAAAGCCCAATCAATAATAAGGTTAGGATTAGTTACATACTTTTTCAAAAATGGCACATGACATACATTATGATATTTTATGCAAGCGGATAATGCAAGTTCATATATGATAGACCCTATCCTAACTAAAATCTCAAACTACCCACAATATTTGGCCACTATCTTAGGACAAATTCCTAGCTTTAAGGAGCTCTCTTTGGCCTAACTTTCAAATGCACATGCTCTCCAATCTTGAATTCTCTTTATATTCTACCCTTGTCTACATAACTTTTATGTTTGTTGTATGATGTCTCAACTTCTACCTAATCTTAACCATCTTCTCTTCAATTTCTTGAAGTGAATTTGGCCCAATTACTACAATGTCTATTGGATCATCCCAACTAGTTGGAGTATTGCACTTTCTTCCATAAAAATATTCAAATGGACTCATTTTAATAGAAGCATGATATCTATTATTATATGCAAAATCTATTAAATACATGTAATCCTTAACATATATTCAATGACTTGATTCATGCTCTTAGTCTATCCATTTGTTTGTGGATGATATGTTATGCTTAAATTAAGATTTGTTCCAATTCCTTTGAATATCCATTTCTAAAAGTTTGAAGTAAATTTTGGATCTTTGTATTATACGATTGCCTTAGGAATCCCATGCAATCTAGCAATATCTTTCATGTAAATTTCTTATATATTACATGCTTCATGAGTTCACCTGATTGGAATAAGTGAGCAACTTTTGTTAACTTATCCACCACGACAATTAAATCATGTTTCCTTAATGTCCTAGGAAACTTAGTGATGAAATCAATTGTCACCATTTCCCATTTCCACTATGGTATTGGAAATGGTTGTATGAATCCTATTGTATGTCTACATTCAACCTTTACAGTTTGACATTCCATACACCTAGCTACATACTCAAAAATGTATTTCTTCACTCTTAGCCAAAAGTAATGACTTCTTACCATTGAAATTGTATTTTGGTATCTAGGATTTCCATCTTATGGAACCTTATGCATCTCATTCATTACTATTTTCCTTAATTCCTCAGAATTAGGAACATAAATTCTACTATTATGCATAAGATTTCCATCCTCTTCCAACCTATAACCTTCATATTTCTACTATATATTTTCTCGTTGTATCCCTTCTTTTACTTTAAGGTAATGCTCACTTGAGAAAACAACCTCAAGAATTTTGGTTCTTAAATCTGATTTACAGATGTTAATGGTTGTTGCATGCATTGCATGCACTCTTCTATTGAGTTCATCAACAACCTTGTTCTCCTTACCTTTTATATGTTTGAAATCAAAATCACTCACAAAGAAATTCCAACCATCAAACTATTTTCCTAGCATTCAAAGTTGTTTTTCCAAACAAATACTTTATCCCATTATGATCTATTCTTAACTCAATATTTATACCCACGAGGTAACATCTCCGCACCTTCAAATCATGCACAATGGAATTATGCTCTAGGCCATGTGTGACATATTTCTTCTCATGATCCCTACACTTTCTAGATTCATAACAAATCACATACCCATTTTTCATAAGGACTCCATCAATTCCTTCTTTGCAATCATATGTGCACACCACAAAACCTTCTTTTGGGTCAGCAATCTTGAGATTGGGTGTACTAGTGAGAAATTTGTTTAACTATTGAAAATTTTCTTCACACTGTGGTGTCCATTCATATTTGACTCCTTTCTTTTGAAATTATGTAACTGGATGTGCCACTTTTGAGAACCCTTCAATAAATATTTTGTAGTATCTAGCCAATCCCATAAATGACCTTACTTCTAATACATTCCTGGTTGCATGCCATCCCATAATAAATATGATATCCTCTTAATCTAATGCTATTCCTTATTTATCCCAAGTAATGAATCTTCTTATGATAAAATGAACATTTACTTATATTAACATAAAGTTGATTATATATTAACTCTTGTAGTACTAATATGAAGTGCTCTTTATTCTCCTCCTTTGATTTTGAGTAAATAAAGATGTCATCCAAGAATACAATGACATTCTTATCCAAACACTGCCTGAAAATTCCTTCATCAAACACATAAACATAGATTGTTCATTTTAACTCAAATGGAACCACTACAAACTCATAGTTACCATATATGGTTCTAAAATATGTCTTGTGAATGTCTTCCTCTTTATCCTCACCTAATGGTAGCTTGAACTCAAATCTATCTTTAAGAAAATATTTTATCCTCTTAGCTGATCAAATGTCAATTCTGGGTAGAGGATATCTATTCCTCACAGTGACCTTGTTCAACTATTTGAAGTCAATGCACAACCTTACATTTCCATCATTTTATTTACAAAAAGGATTGGTGCTCCCCAAGGAGACACACTTATGTGTATATATCATTTCTTCAACAATTCTTCCAAATTCATATGAAAATCCTTTAACTTGGGTGCACTCATTAGATATGGAACTTTAAAAACTGGGGCAACTCGAGGCACCATATCAATAGAGAATTCAATGTCCATTTTTGGTGGCAATCCTCATATTTATTCAAACACATATGCAAACATTTGTAGTATTGAAAAGTCATCCAAACATTGGATTTTGGACTTCTATGGCTCTTCCACATGATTTTCATAAAACTGATATTAAGTTTCAATATGCTAAGATAGATAACATCAGTATTCCACTATATTTCACAACAATAGAATATACATGATCACTGAAAGAATAACAAGCACAACATAAACACAAGAGACGCAATTTATCCTAGGAAACCCTCATGGGGTAGAAAACCCAGCAAAGCTTCCTCAATATAGATGACCAAAAAATACAAAGATGTAATCCCCAAACATGATATCCTTTTCCTCCTTTGTAGATCTCTCTCTCTCCTATGCGCAATTCACAAGTGAGTCAATGAATGAGTGAGTGTGATAAATGAGGATCACACATACTCTATTTATACTTTACCTCGCACTAGACAAAATACCTAACTAGGTCGGCCCCAACAGATATAACCCAATGCTGACTGGGCCGACCCCACTAGGAGACTTAAACACCACATTACAACTGACTCTGGGCCGACCCCACTAGGGAAGTCTAATAACCCAAGTTACCACATTCTGACGGAGGAATAAACATCTCTGGATTTACAATAAGGTCCCGGCGGAGGAATGAAACATCTCCGGATAAAGTACAAATATAATATTTTTAGAAGTTACAATATTTCAACACTCCCCCTTAACGAGAAGGATATTCTAACAACATCTGCAGGAGCAAGGAGTCATCAACTACATGATACATGATACATCTATAAATCATTGGAAGCTTTCTTCAATCATCATCAGTAACTCAAACAGCTACTGGAACATCTTCAAGATCTTCAATACTGGAACATCAACATCTTCAGTACTGAGTCTTCATCTTCTATAGCACTTGATCAGCTACAACAACATCATCATCTGGATCTCCTGATCAACAACATCATCTGGATCTCTCGATTAACAACATCATCATATGGATCTTCCGAGCATCATCTAGATCTCTCGATCAACATCATCATCTGGATCTCTTGATCAACATCATCATTTGGATCTCTCGATCAACAGCATCATCATCTGGATATCTCGATCAACAGCCTTATCACCTGGATATCCCGATCAGTAATATCAACATCTAGATATTTCGATCAACAACCTCATCGTATGGATCTCTTGATCAACAACATCATAATCTGCAACACACATGATCCAACTACGGTATGATCAATCCTTCTCACTTTAGGACATAAGTCCAAGGATGATACAATCCTGATCCACTTAAGAGATGATCAATCCCTATCACTTTAGGACATAAGTTCAAGGATGATGCAATCCTGATCCACTTACGGGATGATCAATCCTTATCACTTTAGGACATAAGTCCAAGGACGATGCAATCCTGATCCACTTACGGGATGATCAATCCCTATCACTTTAAGACACCATATCATGTCTAAAGATGATGCAATCCCAACTGTAGTGCCAGTCCTTTTTTATACTGGATGTGACCTAGATTAAATATAGGATTATTACAACCTGTGAATGATCACCTGCTGCTGCACTGAGCAGTCCAGGAGCGAACATTACATCATTGCAGGACCTGCGAATGATCACCTACTGCTACACCGAGCAGTCCAGGAGCACACATTACATCATTCTAGTCAACCATAGAGGCAGTACTATTTCAACTGGGGTGTGACCTAGATCAAATCTAGGATTTACAATCACAAAGCCAATACTATTTCAACTGGGGTGTGACCTAGATCAAATGTAGGATTTACAACCACAGAGCCAGTACTATTTCAACTGGGATGTGACCTAGATCAAATCTAGGATTTAAAACCTATGGATGATCGCCTACTGCTGCACTGAGCAGTCCAGGAGCGAACATTACATCATTACAGGTTCTGTGAATGATCACCCACTACTATGTTGAGCAGTCCAGGAGTGCACATTACATCATTCACCAACATATTTCTCGAAGACAAGAGTCTACAGATTCCTTTAGGAACTGTGTCCAAGGATGATACAATCCACTCGTCAACTTAGACTAAGTATAAGGACCACTCATCGACCTCATCGTCGGGACAAGTAACCTCATAATCGATATAGTATCCTCATCATCAATACATGTATCCTCATCATCGATACAAGTATCCTCATCATTGATACAAGTATCCATATCAATACAAGTATCCTCATTATCGACCTTACCATCGATATAGGCAAACTCATCATCGATACAGGTATCCACATTGATACCAGTATCCAAATATCATCATCGACCATATCACTCCCCCTTTCGAGGAGGGTCCTTCTGAATGACACCAAGCTTGTCTCATAAATACTCAAACTTTACTCGAGACATAGGTTTGGTCAATATATCAGCAAATTGTTCGTTAGTTCTCACATACTCAAGCTTGATAGCTCCTTTCTGCACCATATCCTGTATATAAAAATATCGGATCTCTATGTGCTTTGACTTATCATGGAACACTGGATTCTCCATCATCTTGATACAACTCTGGTTGTCACACAGGATCACATTGGATTCCATCTCTAAGTCAAACAATCATGATAACAACTTTCAAAGCCATATTGCTTCACAACTAGTAGAGTGAGCAATTATATATTCTGCTTCAGCTGTGCTGAGAGCCACACTAGATTGCTTCCTGCTAAACTACGAGATCATGCCAGATCCTAGACAATAACATCTGCCTGATGTGCTCTTCATGTCTGATACCCTTCCTTCCCAATCAACATATGTGTAGCCATACAATCTGAAGTCATGATCTCCAAAATAATATAGACCAAAGTCTATCATACCCTTTAGGTACCTCGTCACATGTTTTATTGCTATCAGGTGAAAACGTCTAGGCTGGATTAGATACTGACTCAAGGTGTTCACAACAAAGTATATATTTGGCCTAATATTTGTCAGATACATCAATGACCCAATAATCTGTCTGTACAGAGTCAAATCCACTAACTCTGATGATTCATCAGCTAATAGCTCCAAGTTGGAATCCATGGGAGTGGCCATGGCTTTGCATTCCAACATATCAAATCTTTTCAAGATTTCCACAACATACTTTCCCTGGTTGAGAAAGATTCCTTATGGGCCTTGCTATACTTCCAGACCCAGGAAGTAATGCATCAATCCAAGATCTTTCATCTCAAATTCTGTAGCTAGCTTCTTCTTGCTTTCCATGATCTGTTTCTCATTCCTTGTCAGAAAGAGATCGTCCACATACAGTAATAGTATGACAGGTTCATCATCCATAACCTTAAGATAAAGGTTAGGATCAACTTTACTTTTAGTAAATCCCAAGCTTGTCAAGAATCTATCAATTCTAGCACTGAACATCATTCACACTCTGCATTGAGTGATCTTCTGCATATCTACCCGTGCCATATCCCGTCATATGGGTCTACTGATATGAGCCTCAAGATCATTCGAACTCTATGGTGAGTTTTTTCTTGCATCTGTTTAAGAGAAGAATGTCATCTGTATATAGAAACCATCTTCAACCTTGTAGCAAAGGTTGAAATCCGCATCACCCACGGTGATCATCAAGCTCATCAAATGACTATCGATCCTGGGTACCCATACATAGCTTTCTTCTCCAATTACACCATTAAGAGAATGGTCTTGTCTAGCCACTTGGAGCAAACATCTCATCATGATTCTCTCTCTTTCTAAGAGAATCCTCTAGCCACGAGCCTTCTATAGTATGTTTGATTTGTAAGTCTTTTTGTTGAACATCCATCACTTGTTTTTTGTAATAGGTGTTCATCATCCTTCTTTTGTAGATCATAGCACATGATCTTTCCTACAAATCAAAGTTAATTACATGACTAGTAATACTTCATAATCATCCAATCATGATGACATGATAACCTACTATGCATATTGATATGATTCACATAGTTATGCAACTATCTTGACCAATACTTTGGCACAACACTTTTCCATATCCTGTATGCATATAGTGGCTATCTAGATGCCTTCCACCTCTACTAGAACATACTATCAAGAGCGTGCACAACTCTCAGTATGTCAGCAAAGAGGTTTCATTCTAGAAAAGAAACAATGGAATGTTTGTCCAACTTACCCATCATACGCATATTAGTAGTATATTTTATAATGTTATATGAATGCTTACACTATGCATGATATATTCTAGGAATACAAATATGCATACAACTATTATGAGCAATATCATTGACTATTCAGAGATTCAAGAAGTAATTCAAATAACAACTCAAATACTTATCTTTTATGTTTGTGTGTTTGCCTCCCGCTTGATCTCTATTTTCCCTTTATGATAACATCATGATTATATGTTTTTGAACTTCTATCCATCCTGGACCATTATGTATGCTTAAGTGTGCACTAGTGTCATCCTCATGATCTCATACATAATCATACATTCATTAGTATAATCTCATTACTATCAAAACATTATGATTCTAAATAATCTTAAGTATGTATGGTCATGATTATTTCATACACAGGTACACTTACCTAAGATCCTAACACAAAGTAGGATTCTAACTTGATATAGGAAAACATACCTGGATTATCATGCTTGGTTATGTCTAACAGACCCAAACAATATCTTCTTTGTTCTCTTCAATGATTTAGAGACCTTGTGCTAGAACCTGCATATCTCATAAGTTAAGCATAGTAGAACAAAGTCATACATACCTCGTAAGTAGAGCTTCTATGGATGAGTATTTGTCTTCATGTCATCATGGTCATAGAACTCGATTTGTCTTTCTTGATGTACCTGTATCTTCTCAAGTCATACCTGTCGAGTAGTCTTCTCTATAAGGGTAAATCCCTAACCATCCAAGGTAGATCACTTGTAAACATCTTATGTATTTTCGTGGTGCTAGGATGATAGAATATTAGTGCCATTTAAACCTTCTTCATTGCTTCCCTATGAGTCTCCCAACTTTGCTAGGATTTCTTCTTACTTGGAAACCCTAATCTTCAATCTCCTTCCTCCCACAACATTTTGATGGAGGATTAATATCTATGATGAATGGATTCCAAATCCATTATCAAAGTTTCCAATGTTGCATCAAGTGTCTCCAAGATTGTATCAGATCCTTCCATACCTAAAAAAATGAACACCCTAATTGAGAGCTTCTTCCTCCTCTTCCTTGATTTCCTCCATTGAGTCTTTTTAGATGTGCTGTATTGTTTCTGGTGCATCTCTAAAATTTTGGATCTATAGGGTCCTAAACTTCGGCATGTGGTAGCCTGACCTATAATCTTTTCAACCCCACAGGTTTGAGCTTCATTGGATTCTCCATCGGAGAGATATGCTCATTTTCCCAACATGACCTATTTAAGGGATGAAACAACATAGAGAACTTGTACGGAGTTCCACATGTCACTGTTTCAACTTCAACCATTGGAAATCGGACCTTTGAAACAACAGTCCGTTCCCTAACTGTCGCTTTTTACTAAATTTCATTTAGAGCTTCCTAGCCCGAGATATGACCTTTTTCCCTAGGTCACTTGTTTAGGACTCCATTCTGTAAGAGGCAGAAACCCTAACTTGTATGGATCATATCTTAGAAAGTACAATGAATATGAGGTTGAACTTCGGACAAAAGGTACAAGAAAATTTAATCTTCGTCCTATCCAATTTTCAGATCCTGAACCTTCGCCAAAATGGATTTATAGCGAAAGTTCCATGATAACTAGGTTTTGCTATACAAAACCCTAACTTTCAAATTGTTGCAAGTGAGACAAGTGTTGTAAGTGCCATACATTGCCTTCTTTCAGGTTAGCTATGATACCATGTTAAGGTTCAATATGCTAAGATAAACAACATCAGTATTCCATTATATTTCACAACAATAGCATATACAAGATCACTGAAAGAATAACAAGCACAACATAAACATAAGAGACACAATTTATCCTGGGAAACCCTCATGGGGTAGAAAACCCAGCAAAGCTTCCTCAATATAGATGACCAACAAATACAAAGATGTAATCCCCAAACATGAGCTCCTTCTCCTCCTTTTCATATATCTCTCTCTCCTATGCGCAATTCACAAGTGAGTAAATGAATGAGTGAGAGTGATAAGTGAGCATCACACATCCTCTATTTTTACTTTACCTCTCACTAGACAAAATACCTAACTAGGTTGGCCCCAATAGATATAACCCAATGCTGACTGAGCCGACCCCACTAGGGGACTTAAACACCCCATCACAACTGACTCTAGGCCGACCCCACTAGGGAAGTTTAATAACCCAAGTTACCACATTATGACGGAGGAATAAACATCTTTGGATATACAATAAGGTCTCGAGGGAAGAATGAAACATCTCCGGATAAAGTAGAAATAGAATATTCTTAGAAGTTACAATATTTCAACAACTGACACCCTTTTATGAAGCATCTCTTCAACTACAAGGATGAAATTTCCCTTTGGAAATAGGCCTCGGAATACATTTCACTATATTTTGTTGTCCTTCTTCATCAAGATAAGTAAAGTAAATTTTATGAAAATATAATACCACAGGTTTTGCATCTTATCAATTCATCCCAATAAGGACATCATATGAACCAAGTGGTATTATACTTAAATATGCAAAATTATTGAGTCCATTCATATCCAATGGACAATCCTATACTAATTTTTTGATTTTACTTTTTGTTCTAGTGGCCAACTAAACAATCCATGATCTATCATTCTTACTTCTCTTCAAATTAAATCTTTCAATCAAATTAGGAGAAATATAACTATGATTTTTCCATAAATAAATTAAATGAAAATAGGTTGATTAGCAATCTTAAATTCAACCTTAATCATGTTTGATTGATGTTATGATTATATATTGTTCATGTGGCTACATATACGTTGGGAATGTTTCTGGATGCATATTCCACTGTACTTACTTCTTGGATATTGTGCACAATCCTCATTATTTCCTCCCTTTGAGGAAAATCTCTATACAAGTTATCTCCTTCACATCTCCAACACTTGATTTTCTACCTCGTTCTTCTTCCCAAAGACTCTTCCATCCCGGTTCCATTCTAAGCTGGATTTCTTTAATGATAAGAGTTTGGTTGGTTCCTAATGAAAGGAGGTTTAAATTGTTTCTTCCTCTATTCCTTCTTATATTAATTCTTATCTCTCCAAGACATTTGAAAACCTACCTTGCCTTTGTTTTGATCATACATGTGCTTGGATTTTCGAATCATCTCTTCAAGAGTATTGCATTCATCAAATTGAATTTTATCTCTATAAAATGAAGGAAACCCACTTAGTAACCTTTGTATTTTAACCTTATCTTCTTTGATAAACCCAACATATCTCAACAAATATAAAAACTTCCCTTCATATTCTTCCATGCTCATGTTTCCACACATGATTTCAAGGAACTCTTCCATCATCTCATCATAATAATGTTATTATGTGTATTTTTATTGGAAATAGTTCTTGCGGTGCCTCCATGAAATCCCATTTTCATTGATATGCTTAACTTGAACCAACTCATCCCACTAAATGGAAGCATTTCGACGAAAATTTGTACATAGAAATTATGGATTCCATATTAGAGAAATAGCTATGTAAATGGAGATGCTTCATTATCCCCGACAACCGGGATTCAATGTCTTCTTCCTTCTTGTTATCACCATCAAAAGTTGGTGGATTAATCTTCCTCGGCTCCTCTTGAGACTCTTCTTCCACATGTCTACTTTAATGATGTCTAACTAGAGACATTTTTTGGGCTATTCCTAGATTCCTTTAATGTATATGTTCTCCTGGTTGTCGGAGGTAGTGCTTAGTTTTTCCTCACACTTTTGGAGTGCCTAGATATTTCATGAGATTTACTCATAGACTATTCTTTTCCTTCTTTTTAATGAAATGAACCTAATACAATTTGCATTGGCCTCTACAATAAATTCAAACTATGCATAAACTAAGTTTTCAACTAGTTTTTATGCTCTTGAGCCCTTAACATTCTTTCATTATTAGATGTACAACTCCAAAGTTCCATATTGAAGATTTGTATTGTCTCTACCAATTCACAAGGTTCAATATTTCCTCTATGCTCATTATATTATGTTTCCTCATTTCCAAAACCTATATTTAAACCTATGACTTCTTCTTGATGGTTGTATGGATTATGCTATGCTTCCACTTTCTTATTTCATACTGCTATGAAAACTCTAATATGTAATTATATATAATGAAACACTATATCTGCAATGTGTTCATACAATTATATTTGTTAGATAAAATTTATTTCAAAAATTCCGTAAAAAACTATTATATATCTAAGAATCGTAGAAACTACACATTTAACAATTATTTCAAATCAGGGTTACAAACCCTTTCTCTATCCCATTTATCGAAGGACATAAAGAACTTCTTCATAAGCTTATTGTTTGTAATTATTCTCCTACTAAACATATTTCCAATGAATATAAACATACTTGGTTTTGAGATTAGCACTGAAAGTTACAACACTCCAAAATAGGCACCTAATTTTGCACTATTCCTATAGCTACATTTAATATTAAGGACCGACTTATGAGACATGTAGAAGAAAATATGGGAAAAATAAAGAATTTTTTTTCATCATTCACTAATAGACCATATGATTTTGAGTACTTAATGACTTCTAGATCTTTAAAATGTTGCCCTAGTCAATATATACATAATTTTGAAATTGTCAACTTTTACTTTTTGCACTTCTTCCAGACTTAGAATTTTGAGTTAAAACTACTATCTCACAAATAGAGAAAAACTAGAAGAAATTCACTTCACAAAAGTTGCTCATCTTGTCAAGAAGGTAAAATTTTGAGCAAGTAATTTTTATCTAGTTTTTAGGTCTTGGGTCACTTTTACATCCTCTAGGTTTTCCAAGGTTGCCAAAATGTTATCCAATATAGTGTATTTTGGTATATTTTTGCATCTTTTCTCCAAACCCCTTACAATTTAACCAAAATATCCATTAGGTATATTCGTGCTTGGCATCAAAATTTCAACCCCAATGGAGCCCTTATCAAAAAATTGTGTACATGTCTTCAAAATTTGCTAATTTCGTGTTTCTAGAACGCTAGAGCTGAATAGGACCATGCCTCTATCTAGCATTTTTATATTCCTCCTCATTGTGGAGAAACCCTTGAAATTTCATTTAATTCTATGTCAATATACTCTTGTTATGGAAAAAACAAGAATGGCATGTGATTACGGATGTGGTAGTGAGGAAGTTATGTCAATCTCCGATGTGTCCATGTCATCATTACTAAACTCCATGTCACCATATTCCATCACCATGAGCCTTTTTAGATTTGCCTACTTTACCTTTTGAGAACAAATACTCATGTAATGGAAATCTACAAGGACACATGGAAATCATCCATCAATTTTAGAGGTTGAACATGCACATCTTTAATATGACCTTAACCTTCCAAAATTTCAAAACCACCCTTTACACATGGAATGATCTCATCATTTCGAAGCTTGAAAGGTGGTTTCGAAAAACACAATTTATTGTTCCGAAACCATTTATTTCCATCACCAAAAATTGCCTTTTTTATTTCGTATGTAGTGGGTTCCACCAGACATGTGGCAACTAATCATTCATTTAGGGAGTGAAGACATCACTTAACATTGATAAATTTTCTTCCCAAAATACATATGCAATGTGGAGTGTGGTTGATCCATAACCATCCAATATTTTGGGGGTGAAACTTATGATTAAACCATGATTAGTTTTGAAATTATCAGTTGTTGGTCTATGCCATTTGCCAGTATTATATTTAAGTAGTGTTCATTTGCTTCCAAAGTGGGAATTCACTAGGACACATGGGTATCATGCAAGCATTTCAAAATTTGACAAATGGTTTCTAATACCACTTCCTAATATTTTGAAATTGATTACCACTCTTGTCGAAAACAAATATTTGGGTTTTTCTTACTATGGGTTCCACCATGCATATGCATAAATCTAGTCATTGTGAGGCCTAATATACACTTCACCCTCCAAAATTTCATACCAATTTAGCACATGGCACATCCTCAACAATTTCAGATCTCAACTTCTTATTTATAATACTACCTCATCATCTTTTGAAACTAGTTACAACCACTACTGAAAACCACTTCACACACATAATTTTGGTATGCTACTCTATTGGATATGTGACCTGCGTATATTTTTATTGCATAGGTTGACCAAGGGATTTTTGATACCATGATTTGAACTTCTGAAACCACCAAACCACCTTAATGTTTCTACAATGGATTTAACATTTGCACACTTTCTTGATGAATTTCTCAACCTATTCACTTAACAATTTGCCCATTTTTTCACTAAACTAAACTTTTAAATATTATAATTAGACGACTATATTCCAATTCCATTACTTTCAATCAATTTCAAGTTGGTACACTTCTTCTCCTTGAAATTTTAACAAACAAGTGACATGCACGCCGCATTTGTCTCCAAATTTTCCTTATTAAGGATTTTTGTCAAACACTTGACATGTAATAGTTCCCCATGCACACTGATTTCTATCCTAAATATACCTAGTGTTGAAATATGGAGCTCTGATACCACTTTGTAATGTACCCATTAACCTATTTCCACTATCAAGGCTATGGGGCACCTTAATTTCACCTCTGAATGTTTCCTCTAATTATTCCAACATTATTATCAATGGATGGTTGTAAATTATATGAGCGGAAACAAATACAATAGTCTTAATTATTCAACCACAATTCCAATTAGGAATTGTACCATGCATACATATATATGTACAATAATTTCATTCCATGCGCAACATTGAACAATCTAGGAAAAATAAATGCACAATTATACATCAGATAAGTAGCATTCCATAATATAATTATAAATATATGCACATTCAACACTTATCTTGATGGAAATAGTCCTCCAACTAGTTGCAAGTGGACATTCCTCGTAGCAACCTTAGGCACTATAACACACCTATCCTTTCTATGACAGAGGCCACCCACAAAATGAGGTTATCAATCCACAAGGGTGAAGTTCCAAGCTCTTCTACTTTTCCACAACTCATGGAACTATTTGGTGATGAAACACCTTTTACAACTTATCCTAATCCACTAGCACTCTTCCCCCAATAGCTTCCACAACATAAGGAATGTGATCCTCTTCTCTACATGTATTCCCTCGTGCTATCCTAGTTCCCTTCTAGTGCTTTATCACATGCTGGCTAGGGAATCTCCATGTTGGGACCCCATGGATTCTCATCTCCTGGCCACGTTTTCAATCACAAAGAACAATAGTCATGAACAACCATTACCCATGGAAAATTTTGGATTGGTAGGTATGAATATAAGGTTTCCTCTAACCTTGTGATGTAATAGAAACCAACTCCTCATCATGATTGGAGAGAATGATGAAGGAATGAATGAATGAATCACAATCTACTCAATTTTCCACATTTAACATCAATGGTCCCAAATTAGGGTAATTAAGTAGTGATTAACAACTAAACCTCATAAACATGATTTAGGGACCTTGGGTTAAATTACTAACCAATATTTACAAGTAAGGCTAATGATATAGGCCATATAACTCACTAAGGTCCTTTCCCCTTAGCCCCCGTCCATTTCCCCCACTTGTGAAATCATAACCCCCTATCTCTTCTTTGTCCTCATTCATTGCAGTTGTCATGGAGCTTTATATTATAGTCAAGTGTACATATTTACAATATATTTGGTCATTCATAACCATTTTTTCCAGCCTCTAGGATTTGCATCATTAAATACATAATTACATCATTGTGTCAAAAAGGGGTGTTATAGATTCCCTTGTCATGCTTGAAGAAATATGAAGGGAGTACGGGGAGGGAGGAGGATATAAAGTCCCACTCTTTCTTGATTAATGTCATGTGCCACTTATCCTTTGATCTCAAATGCATATCATTCCTAAGTTTTGCATGATACAAATCCATCAAATAACAACATTGATGGGGTCACCCCCATTTATGCCCAATAAACCTATATTTATCATAGCCCATTTATTTTACATAATATCCGTTTGTGAGTTGTAGGATTTAAGAACATGGAGAAAATGAAAGGAATTGAAGGATGCAAAGAGTCCTTTGATTCTTGTGATCATTATGAAGAGAGGAGAATATTTCACATTGTTTGTATTATTTTCCTAACTAATGACTATTGCCAAACCTCCAAGGACCAAATTTTTTTTAATCTCCATGATATAAGAATGTGAAAACCTTAGTATATGTCTAGGATTTCAACACAATTGTTGGTGGACATCTTGAATTTACCCCCAAGTCAAGGATAAATCTCAAATTCCCTCAAGGTTGTAGACAACCCATGGCTCATGTCCCAATATGCCAACCATATAATACAAAATAATCTCTCTCTCTCTCTCTCTCTCTCTTTATCTGTATATCTATCTATCTATCTATCTATATATAGATATAGATATAGATATAGATATAGATATAGATATAGTGATTTTTTAATATATGGTCAACATATGAAAAGTATTTTGAGGGAGAAAAACATGAGGAATTTTTCACCTCATGAGATCCCTCTTAGCACTTGATAGATCTAGATATAACATTGATCTAGGTTGGTTAGGAATTAATATCCTCTCAAATATTGTAAACCCACACATCACTAATATTGTTAAATTTTTCTTAAAAATATATTATTTTCCTCTAGAGGAAAATAGTACGAGAAAACAAAAGACATTGCTATATGTTTGACCATATCTCATGCAAGAGTCTGTTTATACAGAAAATTTTTTGAAAAAAAATGCTCTCCATAATTCTCCCTTGAAACCACTATATTAATACTAACTTGTAAGCGATACCAACATGATTTGGTCTCAGAACCATATCCAGGTTTTTTCCTTTTGGCCTCACAACCATATCTGTCTTAAATTCACCTTGTAAAACCTCTCAATTAGGGATAATTTTAAGGATCCATAAAAGTGTAGAAACATTGGTGAATCTTATTAATTCTTAAATTTCCAACGATAAATTTTTTGCAAATATTTTTGTAAGGAAAATTTGAGGGGCAAAATTTAGCTCATGGGCTAATTTTTAACAATTTTTTTCCAAAAATATATTTTTAAATTTTCATTTTTTTCTAAATCGGTTCGCCCAAATTCCATTGGATTAATTCTTTTACTCTAAAAATCGCCAAAATTGCCTAGAAACTATATAAAACCCCTAGAAATTTGAATCTTTTTAGAAAAATATCACCCAACATTTTATGGTTGGAAATTTAAGAATTACTAAGATTCTCGAAGGTTTCTACACTTTAAGAAAATTATGGATCCTTAAAATTTCCCTAGGTAAAAATATTCAAATTTCTAAGAATTGTTTTATAATTTCTAGACAATTTTAGCTAGCCCATGGGCTAAATTTTTCCCCTAAAATTTTATCTTCTCTCAATTTAGTATCTCTAAAGAAATGCAATTCTTGATGTAGATCCAAACTAGCAGCAATCTTCCTTTTCTAGATGTCCTTATAATTGACAAATAAATAGATGCCTGTCTTTGCCATTTCCCACAAAATTTATAAAAAGAAAAATCATCAAAAGATTTTAAAAATTTCTTATTCTTGTGGACACAAACAAACATACCAAATAGGAAAATCAATAAAAATAAGGCATAAAAACATATTGTTGATATCAACCAGGGTCATTTTTAGGGGTGAAATTTTGCCAATTGTCTATTTTTGGGTTTTTTTTCAAAAAAATAAATTCCCTATTTGGTCATTTTTAGTCCCTAATATCGCTTATATTTACATAAAATATGTTTTTTTATGATCATATTTTCCAGAAATTACAATTTTCAGTGGTAAATTGTATGCTTCATATTTAATATTCGCCTACCTATCTATATATATGTTTTTTTAAAACCAAAATAATTGCCTATAATACTACACTTAAGTATACTATTAGAATCCTTAAAAAATACTCGGATATCAACCATAACTAAACCATAAAATATGTCATTCTAAAGCATTATTACTACTCCATAAAATTTATTAGAAAAGTTAAAATTGACACGCACATATAGACACCATATTATATATACCAACCATAACTAAACCATAAAATTTGTCATTGTTAGGAATTATTACTACAAGGAACTTATTACATAAGTCCAAATTGTAAAACACCCTAATAACATTAATTATCGAGATGACTACAAATTAAGCTTCCTTGGACAAACTCTCATTAACAACCTCAACCTCTATATCCATGAAATACTATCATATGAAAACCTCTCATTAATAACATCTTTAACCACGAAATATTATCATAACCTCAACCTCTATATCCAAAAAAATACTATCATATGACAACCTATCATTAATAACATCTGTAAGCACAGAATATTATCATAAATTTATCCTTGTAACCATGAAGCATTACCATTACTTTGCATTTTGATTAATCCCCCTTTTCCTTTATGACTCTCTCATTTATCACACATTTCCCTTTATCCACCCTAGAAATAGGCACCCTACCCTAGAAATACCTCCACCCTATAGATATTTCTAATATCATTATAGAACTTATTTATATTTCTTAAATTCCTTTATTCAATACATTTACAATTTCTTTTCCATATATATTGCATTCCTCTTCGCTTCTTTATGCATTTTGATATGTACTACAACTTATCCTATCCATCGGCAATGTTGTGTTATCTCTTAAGTCATCATTTTAGATTCCTTTCATCATTTAGTAATGTATTATGATCCACCTCCTTTAGTTGTTTTTTTTCCATGGAAAAAAGGTCACAGTCCAAATTTGTATTGCAAATTTGAACCATATTGTTCATTTGGCTAAAAAGTTAGCCTTACACTTAGTCTTCATCAAGTTTTCTTTCTATACATTATATCTAATATATGACTTCAAAAAAGCTTATTGTTCAAAATATAGCAGATTTCATACTGAAATCAATAGATCTTCATAAAGGTGTGTTCCATTACATAAAGTAGTCAATATATGATCATATGTGTGGGCTTCTGCTGAAAGATACGTTCATATATATCCAGAATAATGTGTTCCCATATCTCATGGGCATGATCAGGTTAGATATGAATGGGTTCCAGATCAATCTCTTGAATGCAGTCCTTATTGATCTCCCATATTTTTGTGATTCCCTCATCATAAGGTAATCCAATCTTGGATAGATCATCTACCTGAGAGTTGGTATCCCTGTAAACATGATGAAAAAATATATCCTCAAAGCTTTCAATAATCCTACAGATGTCTTCGTAGATTGATCTCAAAAATATATTCTTAGGCGGTCTTCTATTATTGATCCATCCTATCACAAGTAATGAATCTCCAAAAACTTGTAATGATTAGATACCTACTAAATCTATACCCCCTTTAGTTGTTAGTACGAACAAGTCGAAATTTATCCTTCTATTAGCAATCAAATTTCTAAAGTAGAGACCCAATGAGAGTACTACAACAAAACATATGTCCTATGCAAAACAAAAGGAAAATTAGCATTGCATAATGTAAATCGAAAGGTAAATTGCGCATCATTATAACCACTAGGTTTGTCGACATCCTCATATATAGGAACACCATACCTAATATATTCAACTTACATTAAGATGTAAAAGAGTTGAAGGTTTTGTTGCTATTGTTTCCAACAATGTAGTAGCAAACCCATTGTGAAAGAAAAATAAATGTTGAAACAAATTAACCATTGTTGTTGCACTTATAAACGATAGTTTATCTCATAAGTACATTTATATTTAAAAATCATAATTACATTAATTTGTGTTGTAATAGTCAACTACTAATAAAATTTATTTCCAATATGCATATGCCACATGATTTTGTTGGTTTCTAAACATTTGTCATAAATCTCGTAACATGATTTTATTTCAAAACATTTGTCATAAATCTTGTGAATATATTCTTGCATGTGTGCTTTATTACACAACCATTTCCCTATCTCCTAAATATCTCCACTCTCTTTTTCACAAAACTATAATAACAAAAGATTAGTTATATTGAGAATCACGTATGTCTTGGAGATGCTCAATATAGTGACTTTAAGAATATGTCTCGACCTTTCAATTCTTTCTTTTGGCAATGCCTTGCTGAGCATGCCCCCATGTTGATTACTAGATCTAATTCAAATTTACCATCTATTACACGTTTTTTTATGCGATATATATATATATATATAAACCATTAGGCACAAGATTATTTTTTTCATTCCCGTAGTAGAGTGGTTGTCATAGTAAATAATAGTGGCCATACTTTATTTTTGTTTCAAGTATACCAATACTCTCCTCAACCAAAATACGTTACATGTTGTATTTTTTAGCTATTGATAAGGGAACTATGGATTTGATGGATTTGTTATTTGGCGTCCATGAGATAACACTCAATCCAATGATGAATGAATACCTTGATGTAATTCGTAACCAAACACTATTTATGTATCCAACCAATCCATAAATGTAGGTGCACCAATATCGAAAATAGATGTACCCTTGGAATACCCTAGTATTCTCTTTGATGGATTGAAGTGTATCTACTCGGATCTTGCATAAATTGTGATACTAAACTCATAACATACAATATATTAGGTCTAGTAGTAGTGAGATATATAAAACTTCTCTCTAACCTCTTATAAAAAGTAGGATCAACTTTGTTGCTACCATCATCCTTCACTAATTCCTCATACAAGCTCATTGGTGTGATAATTGCTTTAGAATTTGTCATTTTAAACTTATAAAGTAAATTAACTTCAACGTCCATTTCATTAAATCTGGATTTATTCTAATCCAAGCTTTTTTGAAGAGTCGCAAAAAACGACATTTCTAAAGCCCCAAAATATGGTTTTTAAATTGCAAAATTAGGATTTCTAAAGCTCCAAAAGTGTCAAATTCATGTATGTACAAAATCCAATATTGGCACTTTTGGATCTCGTTTTTGTATTTTTTGAACCTGTTTTTGCACTTTTTAAATTAGTTTTTTCACTTTAGAAAGGTTATTTTCGGACTTTATTAATCTATTTTTGGACTTTCTTAAACTATTTTTGCACTTTTTGCATCAGATTTTAGCTTTTCAATTAAAATTTTGCACTTATTGAATCACGATTTGAACTTGTTATATTCAATATTTCATACTTAATTTTAAATCACATTTCAAACAGAACAAAACATAGAAAATTATGAAGACACTCCCCCAAAAAAATTCAAACATATAAATATATTATAAAAAAACAAAAAAAAACTATATTCTTTAATGAACTAGTTCCATACTTTTTACAACAGGTGTCACATCACTAACACCATTGAGCTATAGCAAGCAAGGCCACAATTCATCCATAAAAAATATGTCATTTTCATTATCACAGGTATAGCCTTCAACAATAACAGTGTTTTTGTCATCATTGAAGATATATTTTTCCTTGGAATCATCTACAATAACTGTGTTTGTTACATAAGGACCCATTAAATTTTTCCAAACTTTATCTAGGGGTTTTAAATAAACATGCAGATTTCCAAAGTCAACATGACCCTTTCTTGGTATTTTGTCATAGTCCTCTTGTGTTAGTATGAATTTAAATCTTTGGTGTTCAAATCCATTATTGTTGAATGTATCAGAACAAAAATCATCCACGTTCTTTTGTTGTGTAGATGTCTACAAACCAACTTCAAAAATGATAAGGCACTTTTCAAGAAATTCAATAAAATCAGGTCATATATAATATATCTTTGTTCTTGTAATGATATCCGATTTTCTTTCCAATGCCTTGTTCTTCACAAAAAAATTATGAAGTGCATGTACCAAGACTCCGTCGATATCAAATATTATCAAGTGTCTATCTAATAATTGTGTATCTGCAAACAAAGAAAATAAATATAGAAATCTTGTTAATATTTAAATTATTACGTATTTTTGTTTGTATATAAAAAATTAATAAGTATTAAATGTTGTGAATGTGACATTTTTTTTTAGAAAAACACATGATCACTTGCATAGTTCTCTTCTTATTTACTCTGTCCAATAATGAATTTGAATAAAATTAAAAATTCTTCACATGTGTCTTTCAAAAGAAACCGTTAACAACTAAATTTCTCACACATGCACCATTTTGGCTAATCTTGTAGTAAGGCGTCATCAACATATATCATGCATCCCACTGAAGACATCCTCATAAGAGCTATAAAGTAGCATGAGTCAAAAGATGAAAAAAAAACTACTAAAAAACGAAGATAGCATGGTTACTCCTGTGATATACCGCGTTACAACAGTATTATCATTTTTGTTCCTACACTACACTAGTGGAGATTTTCCTTCGACATCCCCATGACTGTAAAAAATGGCGAGACCACAACAACCCACAATGCATTGAAGTCTCCATCACCTCCAAGAATTCAAATTTGACTCCTCATGTACTTGGGTTCATTGAATGGCCCCACTTTGTGTACTTTGGAGCTAGATCAAGGAGTTAATGAGTCCAGATTTGGATCTAGTTGTTTCTTGGCCTCTTCTTGGCCTATAAAAGGAAGGCATCGGAACACATCTAGTAAGAAGAAATTAGAGAAAGTTTATGTTGTTGGAATTGTGTTGGAACTTCTTCCACCTCTTCCCATACCTACTAGCATTCTTCAATCTCCCTTGCCACCTTCCTCCAAGGGGCAAGTGTTTCTGCCATTTTTCTCTCAAGTTATTTAGCATTTAGTGTGGACAAAAAGGACCTCCCTAAGGGAGAGTGTTGGATTTTGCTTGAATCCCACACCTCCTAGGTGAGACTACATGTAACATATTGACCATTGGGAAATCTAAATTGGTTCAAGCATTGGCTTCTTGTTGTGGTTTGCATATCCTTACTCCTTTTCAAGTTATTTCCAAGTTTTTGTTTTATTTTTCTTTTGTTTTTCTAACAAGAACCTTGGAGGATCAATTTTGGGTTATTCACATTTGATTTTTGTACTATAATATTGGTCCTTGTTGTCACGAACCTAGTGCCATCAAAATGCTAATTGGGCTGTGAAACATCCAAAATTTTACCTCGAAACACCCATGTTATCCAAATTCTATTTTCTACGGGTTAATTTGAGATTCACACTGGAATTATGAATTTATTTGAGCACTGTGGTAATTTAAAAATGTATGAAAACAAATGCAGGTATAATTTTTATGAATGCAATTCCTAAAATGATAGTAATTCCATGCAATTAAGTAAAATATTCAGCAAAAATTACATTAAGCACAATTCAACAGTTTCCATAACAAATTCCATACAAAAATGAATAATTATCTAGAAAAGTAAACCGACTGTCTACATACCAAGGACATTCCACCTAGCCGTAGGATTTTTCGAGCCATATCTTACTTTGACAGGCCACCCCCGAGTTGGGACTATCAATCCATTAGAAGGTGTTGATTTCTATGACTACAACTATCCCTCAACAAAGAAATGGGGCTCCCTTCTCTGAGTTAATAGTACCTTGGGCTCCCTTATCTGAGCTATGAGTACTTGAGGTTTGTCGCCCCTAAGTCCTTTTTATGGCTCGAGGGAGTTCCACTATTCTACATCTAGTTCTCCATGTGCAATAGGGTGAGGGTGGTACAGAATGGTACTGAATGGTAGTACCGGTGAGAGGGTTCTCACATAGGTATTTTAGGTCTGGAAACTAGAAGGGCTCTTTCTGACATCCCAGAATAATGGAATGAATTCTATCTCTTTCTATTTATATGCATGCTTCAGGCTAGACATGTGGCATGGAAAGGTAGACAAGTGCCATGGAGAGGTAGACATGTGGCATCCATAGATTTGGACACTTTTCCCTTTTCCAAAGAGAGTTGGACAGGTGGCGCACATGGGTTGGGAACACATTTCCCTTTTCTGTGGAAGAACAGTACCCCATCTCTTGTTTTTAACCTTTAGTCTGCAACAACCATGGATTTTTATATTAAAGAGTGGAAATTTACAAATTTGCATATCTTAGTCACCCTGGACTATACATATTCGACCTGTATCCCTTTCATTAATATTTACATTTTTATACATATTGGGGTAAAAAACATTGTGGTACACTTGTTGACAACCTCAAAGGATTTACCCCTCAAGTGGGAAGGGATGCACACCTTTGTGCAAATTTTCCCACTATACTATTTACGGCAACTCCACTATATTTTTATTCATTTCTCTTTAACTAGGTTTTTATTTGATGAAGAGCTAATTTGGGGTGCTTGTCTTCTACTCGTGAAGAGGTCCATACCCCTCATTCTCAAAATTCAACCTCCTTTGGGATAATATCGTTGTTTACAGAGTCACGTGGATCTTGGTGCCCCAAGCACACTACCTATGTAGATTTCACTTTGACGGTCATGTTACTGACACATTTTTATAGACCCTCGCTCATGCAATAATCTTCTATGTTAGAACAACCTTGATGTGTTGTAATCGCCCTACTACACTCTAGGGACTGTATTTTTCGTGCTATTATGCATCTATTTTTTATGTTTTCCATGCTACTATCATTTATTTTCTTTTAATCAGTTCTAAATACAATCCTGCAATCCCAATGGCTGCTCACTAATGAACCAAAAGTAAATTAACTTGCAATAGTTAGTTTTTCTTTAGTAATTATCCCATTTAGACCAATATTAGGAAGTAAAGAGTCCTTCTCTCTTGAAATCTACTTAGTTAACCAAATTTGAGGCTTTAAATGGGCCTCATTGTTATCACCAATATTCAAGACATCTTTTGTTTTGGTTGACTTTCCATGTTTTTAGACAAAGTAGTGTAAATCCACTTTTGCACACAAGCAAGGACCTAAAGACTCTAATCTCCCAAAGTATGTTCTTTACCTTGCACTTCTTCTAATATTGGTGAATCAAAAAATGGGGAGAAGTGTGAAATACCTCCATTGTGCACTTTTACACCATTATCATTTTGTTAGCAAAGCACCATTAGCATCTTTAGAGTTGAAGTTAAATCTCCAATCTCCACTTGCATTTACACTATGCTATTTAGTTAATTGCAACAATCAATTTGCTTATCTCACATGTGTTTGCATCACTAGCACACACACTAAGGGACCTAAAATCTCCTCCAACCCGAGTATTCTCTTCACCTTGCATTACTTGTGATCTTGGTGAATAAAAAAGGAATGGAATTGTGAAATAGCTCCCTTACACTCCTTAAGTGAATTTTGACCCTTTAAAATAAGCACTTGTAATTTCAAACCAACTAAAATCCTTCATAGGAGGTCAAAAAAACATTTTAGCTAGGTATCATTGATTGGGTTAGGCATCCATTGATTCCCACCAATCTAGTTTCATTAAGCTTTTGAAACATAGCATTGTTGATTGATAGGGTACTATAAAATCTTGTCATCATCAAGTGTTAAAAGAAAACACAGAGAAGAAGTGTGCCATGCCCACGCAAGTCAAATCTGTGGTATAGTTATTCTTCCCTCTCCAAAGAGTCACTCATCGTTTTGTGGAGGAAACCCTATACCACCCAGGTTGAACCACTTATCCACACTTGACATGGGTATCTTAGTGTCCAAACTTAGGATATCACCAAGGACCAATTGTGAGTCCAATTGAATCTTGAAGCTAGATATTTCCATTGGGAAATTTTTCCAACCTCTATTGGTACATAGATCCATCACTGGTATAAATGACTCTTTGTTACCTTCAGCTATTTAATCATTGTGTGGATCCCATTATCACCATCGATTGTACTTTTGGAAGGCCTAGTTACATTTGAGAGGAAGTACGTTAGGTATTTAAGGAATTTACACTTATTTTATTTTTAAATACAAGTTCACTAACTCATAATTAAAAAGAACCTAGATGTGGGAACTCTTTCACTAAACCGACATAGCACATATCACTCACTTTGAACCATTTTGCATATGTTGTGGTTGGCATATTTTTTCATTTGTTCAGTTGTTTTTATTTCCATCATCACTCTCACTTGTCACTAAGCTCCCACCATTGAGGAACAAAACCCCCTAAGGAATCCCCGCAGATTGCAAGGCCTATCCCCTCTCACGAGGGGTGTTGTTTTAGTTTCTCCCCATGGTTCACATGGGGGATACTCTAGTCGAGGCCGCTCCCAAGAAACATTGATAGGATATTCAAGGAAAGGATGATCCTTTCTTGAGTCATTTTATCCCCTCGGAGAAAGTGTATACCCTTTTTCTTCCTCCTCCTATGGAAGAGGCATACCTTCATCTTCTCCCCTTGGAGATAACTTAAACCCCTTTAGTTCACTGTCTCACATAAGAGGTATCCCCTTATTTCCTCCCCTTGGTGGAAATCCAACTACTTCTTCTCCCCGTTTAGGAGGATGGCATACAATATCCTCGTCTTCCCATCAGAGACAAATATCACTTCCACATATACCTAGTTCTCTCCCTCAAGGAAACAACTCACAGCATAAAATGATGGGACTCAACCTACCTTTCATAACAAGCTTAAATATCCCTGATTTGGACAAATTAATCAATGGCCCTATTGCACATGATTAGTCATGGCAAACTATGCCTAATAATATCCCCTCCAACATCGCTAAGTTTGAATGGAAACAAGGAGATGACCCAACTAACCACGTCATGTCATTCTACTTATGGTATTCCTCTAATAGCATAGTGGGAGACTCAGTGAGACTTCGCCTCTTGTAGTGAACTCTTATCGGAATGGATGCAAAATGGTATGTGAACTTACTAAGAATGATCTATTCCACCTTTGGGAAATTGGCCACTGCATTTCTCACATAATTTCATCTCCCCATTCGCCATGACCTTGGTCTTTAAATTCTCATAGAATTTTGGAAAAATAATTCTACCCACATTGTGGACCACATCCATGAGTGATGTAGACATCGTACATTGTGCAAAATCAAAATACAATCTCAATTATTCTTGGATTGGTTCATAGATTCACTCCAACCTACCATTGCAAAAGATGTGCACAACCTCCATGCCCCAAATTGAAGAAGAGGACATCCAAAAGGCCTAGCATTTTGACCTCATCTACGCACAATTCAGTTACCTATATAGCATCCTACTTGATGCCCCTTCACCTATGTGTTCATCACATTCAACAGATGGGATTATCGGGTCCGTTTCCCACCAAGGAAAGGTTCCTCTTCCTCCTACTCCGATTCCCTTCAACATGGCACCGCAGTACCCACTAATCCCTCCTGTGTCACCACCCTATGCTCCTGCAACAACTCCTCTGTTTGGTCAGCTACAATATTGAACTTACAGTCCTACTTATCCCAATACAAGCTAAGTATCAACGGTACCTCCACTGCAAATGGAATAAACCTCTCCTGCATCCACATCCTATGGAGAAAAAAATGTATATATTCCATTGTGGGTGTATAACCCTTATTACCTGTTTCTGTGTCCTCTTGGTCCTACCTCCATGCCACATTTGGGGGTTAATTTAGTTCAACCTTATTTCTCCCAACAAGCTCAACAGTTTGAGCAGTTGAACACTACCAATCCCCAAAACCCTCAAAATCAGGGGAAGAAGAAAGGTAAAAACAAGCAAAAATAGCAGTAGGGGAAAGGGGAAAACCCCCATCCCCAGCAAAACCAGAAATAGGGTAACTAGACTCCGGGGGATAACAATGCTCCTAGGAAAGGGAATAACGATAACCTGAGGACCAACTATTCCTACTCCATTTTTGGGGAGTATGGTCATGACAGTAACCATTTTCCTCTTATCCCCGACTACCAATAGTTGGTGGAATCCAAGAAAAAGACAGTTATGAATCCCCCTTAGGTTCCAAATCTTCCACAACCCCAAACTACTAACTTGAAACAACCCTTTTCTTTTCAAGGGTTCATTACTCTACAGTAGTATCCCTTCCCCTCTGGTGATGTCTCCTTCTAGAATATCTACATGAACATGGTAGACGTTAAACTCTAGACGTGAGCCAAAGGCTATGGCGATCTTGATCCCCCACAGGTGGAGGATGTACCTACCCCTTCTGGGGGATATTTGCAAATCCCACACCCAAGTGGTGATTAAATCTCACGGATACCAAAGGAACTGCTTAGGAACACCCCCCATAACCTTGATATGAAATCCAACAACAATTAGAGTATTGTGGATGACTTGTCTTAGTAACCAGCTGCCATGTCCACGTTATATGTGCTACAGTATTTCCCAACCTAATGAAAGGCATTACTTAATGCACTTGATGAAATCGACCCTTCTGAATCATGCCTTATGATCTTTGATCTTAACAAAGGTGAACTGTGACTACCCTTTTCAGTC
Source organism: Larix kaempferi (assembly GCA_027924585.1). Lineage (NCBI taxonomy): Eukaryota > Viridiplantae > Streptophyta > Pinopsida > Pinales > Pinaceae > Larix > Larix kaempferi. The sequence goes on along the minus strand of BSBM01000861.1, from coordinate 5,678,958 downwards.
ACATTCCAATTCCCCCTTATGGTGAAAAACATTATGATTCAATGATGTATCATCGATGAAGGCTCATGCAAATTTGTCATATACTCTAATGTTTGGAAACGGTTGGGGTCACCTGAGTTAGTTCCCTTGTCTATCTCCCTTCGCACATATAATGGGAGACCATAAAAACCTAGGGGATTGTACCTGAATGTTCCCATCGAGTTGGGGGGGAAATGGTCATGATTGATATAAAAGTAGTCGATGCACAACTCAACTACAATATCCTATTGGGTCATAGTTACATGTATTCCATGAAGGCGGTTTCCTCTTTGATTTTTCGCATCATGATGTTTCCATTTATCGAGAACATAGTCACCCTTGGCCAATTTAATTATTATGACCCCCATACTAACACCATTCCTTACAATGTACTACCCACTGTCGCCGAGACCACTCAACCCCCTTACGTTGATATTGAACCAAGAGTGTAGAAGGAACCAACCTTGCTAGGGGTACATTCAGGTCCACCACCTAAAATCCCTACATGAACCGATGGCCTTATGTGCACCATTTCAACCTATGAAAATGCACCTACCACCCCTCGAGATGATCATCAAAACCTCCAATGAGTCAAGGAGTTGAACAGACTTTGATTCCATCAGTTCCTCTTATATTCCAAATACCATTCTTGTACCCCCCATGGGAGTGCAAGGGATTAGAGTTATGGCTCAGCTGAATCTACCTGGGATGAATTTGGGGATACCTTCGTGGTACCTTAAGCCACCCTACCCAGAAATGGCCTCAAAACTTGTATCCCGTTATGAGTTTAGCCCTGTCTCAAAAGTTCATCCATCTAGGACGGTTACACCATCTGTACCCAATGCTGAGCCTATGAACCCTGTGAATAAACCACTGCCGATAGTCACTAAACCCGCCAATGGGGGAATGCGAGAACCTAAGTTGAAAGACCCAATTGCAAGATACACTCTCCCTGACTCACTATTGGTGACTTCCAAGCCTAAATCAGGGGGAATAACCAAAATGGTTAAAATCCCAAATAATGACCACCGCTACTCCTGCTACAAGAGTCACTGCAGCATGTGCCCTATGCAATAAACAAGGCCACGCGATCAACTTGTGCCCCACCTTGTAGGGGATCATGAATCCTATTAATACCCATGTTAGTGTGACACATGCACCACCTACAGTAGCAGGGTACACCTCTTCTTTTCCCAACTCGACCGCTAATTCCAAATCCCCGCGTACCAATCACAAGTGTTCGATTTGCACATAATTTGGGAATTACACACACCATTGTCCCAAACTCCCTTTATTTTGACATGCTTTGGAGATCATTTTCCTCACTCAACCTTTGGCTGAGATTTATTCCCCTCAACCCTAGGAAGCAAATTCCATAAATGTTGTCTCTACAACGGTGACAACATGCGTTGTGTTTATCTCAGAACTATCGATTCTAGTGATACCTATCATTGATCCTCCTATGCTGTAAGAGCCCCCACCTACAGATATTCCGCTAACAACAAAAAATGATGGATGCACATCTTGTGGGAATCATACTCACATTATTTCTACTAAGGTCATCATAGCCATACTTGATCATGCCAACCCACCTTCGACAGAACCCACTATCCATGCCAGGGTTCCACGCCCATGCCGATCGTGTGGCGATACTTACCACTTCTCATTCCAGTGTCCCTTTTTACCCATTGAATGAGAAGACCTCCTCGAACTGATGAGGCTCCAAGATAAACATTCCCACCTCAACACAATCCCACAAGGCTTACCCGCTAAAGTAATTGTTCCCCCTCCACTGGATACCATCGATAACACATCATCCCTGTCCAGTTTACTTACTAGTGATGATTCATTATCTTCCAAAAAATACCAGAATCCTCCGCATCCATCGCCTGGTGCCTAAACAAAATAGGGATATCCTTTTAGATTTTGGATACCTATTAAATCCTTGCGAGCATATCACCACCCAAATATAGCTTCAAGTTCCAACATTAAAAGGTCCCTACCACTAGAAGGGTGAAACCATCTTTTACCCTGTACATTTCCCATTCATACATTGTAGCACTTTATTCTTAGTATTTTCGATCCCTTTGATTGAGAACAAGCCACTTTTTTTTGTAATGCAGATGATCCCCTGCTTAGATAGCTATGTCGGCATCACAGATGACACAAGTCATTGGTCAAAGAATCTAGCATTGGTTGCTTGGGCCCTCTATACTCCCTTCCAAAATCTCTACTACACTGGAGGTGTTTTCTTGGGGGAACTGACAAACAACCAAGAAGAATATGATGCAGTCAATGGGATTTTAAGTGATTCCATCCATCTTGTAATACGCCATATACACGTATACCTATATTCCCAATTAGTTGTCTCCCAAATCAATAATGTATTCTATGGCCTTAACCCGCTCCGCTTTCGTAAATTATTGTGAGTGCATCTCCTAGAACGATAGTTTGAAACCATCACATTCACGCATGTCCCAAGGAAAGCCAATGCAGTCGTATACCATGTCGCAAATAAGGTGTTGGACCACAGGGGGTTCACTCAGTGAACTTGTTACATAGCATGATCGCTCACATATTAAAGAATATCCTTAATTTCACTAAATATTGAAAAATTCCTTGTAAAATTTTATTGTTGAACCCCCATCCCAATATGCCTTTCCAATTAATAAAACCCCTAGTTTCACCAGATATTGTATGTATCCAATTTTATCAACCCATTTTTAATACCCCTTTTATATCATATCATCAAGTTGTAACAAACAAGAGCCCTAACACATCTTAGTATAAGAAAACATGATGTTAAATAAAATAATAGTATAATGCTAATAATGATCCCAATAGGATTGCAGGGTTGACTGATCAATTTGTAGCATTGGATAGTGGAAGACCCAATGAAATAGTACTGAGAAGGAAAAATGCGTAATTGGAAACTCAGTCAAGAGATCAACATAACAAAGAATGTAAAAGGATGATAGCCCAATAGTTAGTGTAATGCCTATAAAAGATGAGAATTGCGGATGTTTCATACCACAACATGCCAATCTACCAATTTTATATAATGTAAATATAAGTATAGCCATAGAGAGCTTACGTTTTCTACAAGCTTAATAAATGAAACTCCATAAAAATGCAAAATTGAAACCCTTTCGTGGATGGAATCCCCTACATTCTTATCAAAACAAACATCATTGATGTTTGAACCCAAATGAACGTAGAAAATATCCTCTTACTTTCCAATAACAACATATGATCATGTGCATAGCTTGGATTTAGGTCATTCACAAATGCAACATAAGAATTTTTTCCACTCCTCTACATTTCTTCTTGCAATCAAGGGAATTAACAACATTTAGTTACCTTTTCTTGGGTTATATCTAGTTTTTTTTTTAAATATTTACAGGAGAGGGGAAAATATCCATTTTTAGGTTTCAAGCATGCAATAGTTATAAAGATACATAAATGGTGAAACTTATATGATACCATTTCATGGTAATGAAACACATAGGGTATGTAAATAAAGATTTAGATTTTCACCCACGTTCATGTCAGTTCCAATACAATATTAAGACGGATGCCTTTCATATAAGAATTGAAATTACAATTATAAATGTGGCAAATAGAACTCAATCTAACAACTATTCCTAACTGGCAATGTGAAAATGTTAAAGAAGAATACAAAAGATTGAAAGAAACAATTAGTCAAGAAAGATTGATCTAACTTTTCTTGCTTCCAGTGAACCAAGAAAGATTGATATCACTTTTCTTGTTTTTCATGGAGCAAGGTTTGATTGAATCTCAATACCCACCTAAACCCCGACCTAAGAAATGAAGAGTTAGATCTTTTACTTGAATGCCTACAAAACATACAATACAATTGTTCAGCCCCAGAACTCCCAATTAACTACATATCTTAACTTAAAGATGGAAAACAATATAACATCAATTCAAACCTAGCCTAAATAAGTTATTAAATGAGGATTTCTCAATATCAGTAATCCAAAGAGACTTCCATCAATATTATCATTGGTACACTATTATCATATTTATGCAAAAATTAGGATCATAATCAATATCAAATAAAAATGAAGGGTCCTTAAGTTTTAGGTGGGTATGAATTGAGCCCATGATTTGGAGGTTATTCCTTATCCCACCCCAATAAATAAACCCCCAATATTTATATTACTATGTAAAATTAAAAACCTCCCTTGACCCCTTAATACTCAGTAATATATTTTTGAGGTTTCCGAGAGTATTCAAACCCCCAATATGAATAGACGTGATATGATACTGCCTCGCTGGTGAACCCCCAGTTTGTTGGACTGGCATCTGATACATAAACCATATGTATGACCTTGCATACGCAAACTAAGCATGTATATATGTGTGTTGATCATCATACAAATCATGTGTAGGTACCTACAACTACACACAGAGAGCATCAAATATCCATATAAACATCACATACATAAAAGAAAACATACATATGCCACCAAAACGGTATATATATTATATATATTATACATATATCAACCAAACAAATGTATGTCATATACAAAATAGGGCCTCAAGGGCCATATACAAAAAGAATTGGTTTCCTTATGGGGGTACATAAAAGATCAGCCTCCCATAGGGTCCATCATACAAAAATACAAAATCGGGCACAAATCCCTATACAAGATCTAGAGTGACTAAGCACTCGCATCTAACCCGAAGATCCCAACTAGTCTGGCCCCAATATTTCCAATGGCCGCACTACCTCTTGAACTGCCTTTACTACTCCTGCATCCTCCTCCGACTGGTCCCTCTGGGTGGGTCTTTGTATCTGATAGGGCCTCTCCTCAGCTGCTGGATCTAGATCATGTCCACCCCACACTGCTTGTACCTTATGACCCGTTATTTCCACCCTCCTCATTAGTTGGTTCCAACCAGCCCCTAGCTCTACTGGTAGATGAATAATGGGGTCCAACTTATCATCATTTAGCTTGGAAAGATCCTGGTCATCCACAGCCTCCATCATCACCTAATCCACCTTGTTAGGTTGGTAAGGATCACCTCTACAAGATCCCCTAAGGATGTTGCCCCAACAAGAGCACCCTATAATATACCATTCCCATTGCTTACATATCAATGCTCACATGTCTTTTATTTATGAAAGTGACCCATATAAATTTGAATGAACCTCACATCTATGTATAGCCATTAGAATATCATCATGTCATAACACCATAAGCATGAGGCCATGACAACAACATCATCATTGAAAAAAAAGAGATAACTAAAATCAACATGAAAACAACATTATAATGAACAAAACTATAATGAACTCAACATCCTTATATCACCATTTTGGGCATTGATATATGTACACAATGTCAGCAATATGAAAAAATACAATTCAAACATATAACCATGTATGAAAATTCTAGACATGCATGTCCATATATACTCAATATTAAGTCTTGAACATACACAATTTCCGAAAAGATCTTTATCATGCATACATTTATAAACCAAACAATATACATGAATATCAAAATCCAAAAGTTAATATAATTCCATCTTCAAGCTTATTATCCAAGAAAAACAATCCTGCAATGCAAAGCAAGAAGCATATGCATGTATGGATTCAAAGCAATTTTTTTTCATTCAAAGCAATTCTGAAAATTGTTTATGTTTCATGACTTCATTTTCGCTACTGTCCTAACTCAACTCATCCACCCATAATTTAGTACATCTATGTTTAATGAAGCTATCATTTACTTTATTTTATCAATTTAAACCATTAAAGGTAAAAGAAGCCTAATTGATTATTTTTTATGTATTAAATGGAATATTGTGCAAATAATAAGCATTTTGATACTCGCATGTTTTACATTGGTTAATTGGTTTGTTGGTTTGGCTTACCCTTTTGACGAACAAATTTACCTCTAATTCTTGTTGGTATTGTACTACTTACATATACAAACCAAAACCAGATTTAACAATCATCTTTTTAATACTATTTAAATTTAAACATGGGTTTATTGGTTTGGCTTACCCTTTTGACGAACAAATTTACCTCTGATTCTTGTTGGTCTTGTACTACCTACATATACAAACCAAAACCATGACTTAACAATGATCTTTTTAATATTATTTAAATTTAAACAAATAAACAAATATATATTAATTATTAAAAAGATTAAATTATTATTTAAACCCATACTATTCCTTTTTCTTAAAAAATGTTTAAATTAAAAGAAAAGCACTCATCAAAGAAAATTATCATTATAAAAGTGCTTCAATATGACAACGTGTAAAGACATTTATGCATTTCAATATGTTAAGTCAGTTAATTTAAAATATTAACAATGGAAATGGCATAAATAAATAAAATTTATTACTCCTTATGTCATTCGATTTTGTTTTTAATATGCACTTATTAAACATATTAAACATGTTACGTAGATTAATATATAATGGATTATGCATTTAATACAACAGTTCACGGAGGGAGGTTTTAATGCAACAGATCACATGCTTCAATGAATAATGCTCTGAAGAATCCATTCACGATGAATTCATGCGGAGGTATCAACGAGTTTGCTGAATCCAGCAATTCAGCAATTAAAACAATTTCACATTATTCCGGGAATAATTAACAACAGGATAAAAAATTTCCAGGAATTATGCCAAGGCGTTGGATCGTTTTTATTTTTAGAATATTGTATTAATTCTATGGAAACTGAATCTTTGGATTCATTATCTATATAAACATTATTTAAAGGAAGCAACTGGTAATTGCACGTAGAGGAGATTTTGGAAAAAATTCTGATTCATAGTGTAACTCAGTTTTCTCTTCAGTAAAGAATTGGTTTCCGGAAAGCAAGTTTTGTGTACAAATTGTTTGTGTGAATTCCCAGGAATTGGCCATCCCGTGGAATGTAGTTTTCTTTTATTTGCAATTTCGTTTTTATATTATTCCGAATTAATTGTGCACGTCTGGATGCATCTCTGAATGGCATAAAATTATTTCAAAAGTGCTCTTTTTATGTGGATTGAATTTCTCATTGCGATTTCTTTGCTGCTTATATGCACCGACTCCTTTGCGATTCTTTTGATGCTCCCTTCAATTCAAACATTGTTTGTATTTGTGTGAAGTTTTATACCTGTATGCATAAATACTATATAAAAGCCCGCACATATATATTGTGTCACTTCATATTAAAATTTGCATGCATCTTATTTGCATGAAGCTCTCTTATCAATAATTTCCTATACATTAATCCTGTGCAATAGATATATGCACTTAACATTGACTCAATTTGATGTTTTGATATTAGGGTGCATACATATGGTTTTAAAATGCATACATATTAAAGTGAATGTATATAATTTTAAATTTATATAGGGAGAGCTTTGAGCTGGGATCATTTGTTTTAGGAATAAAATTTGTTTTTTTTAATAATTCTTTTTTTTAATTAGAAAATTATTTTAGGATTTGGTTGGTTTGTAATTTGTAATTCATACTTTGTTGGAGTGGTTTTAATTAGTATAATCTGGGATTTTGAATTTTTCATAGATAGATTGTTTTGAATTTGATGTTTTAATTAAATATTAATTATATGTGGAATTAATTAGATAGGTGTTATATTTATTTTATTAGTTAATTAAATAAGTTTTTTTACTCCATTTGGAATTGTGTTTATAAAATTAGTTTTTAAATGTATTTAAATTAGTTTTTCATTATAAATTTTGATTTAGTGTGTAATTGAGAAATAGTTCATAATTTGCAATTAATTTCTTTGAAGTTTGAAATTAATGATTAGTTGGTAGATTAGCACACACTTGGCAATTTAACATAGGAATAAAGAATTTATATTCATAGTTCATAGTTTAGTTTTACAATTGAAGTGTGTTTACCAGCATTAGGTTAGGTTACATTAGATTACGCTAACCTTTGACCCTGCACATTACCTCGAAGCTTATGAGCTCCGGTGGAGGTGCTAAAGGGGTTGACGTGTAGGTAGATAGATTGCCTTTACATTACACAGCAAGGGGGAGGGAAAATGGTAAGACGCAAAGGCAACCTCACTATGGATTTCCCATAGTGTAATACCTGGTGCATTCACTTTAGTGGGTCACCCCAAAGCCTTGTTGTTCTTTTTTTGCAAGAGTGTTATTTCTTTCCAAATGATTTGTTCATTTATTTTTGTTAGTTTTTCAGTTAGACTGTTTAATTTTCCGTAATTTATTTTGTAAAGTTTGCAAGTTTGAGTTTGTTTTCTTTCTCACAATCTATTTTTATGCAGCTACCATGTTTATTTTTATGTAAGTGTGAGTTTGATCTCTTTTTCACAAGTGTGTTTCTCTTATATATAGGTGTGATGTATTTTTCAATTTTGCAACTAATTTAGTTTTCTTTTGGTTTGTGCAAATTTTCTTTAGGAATGTATTTTTGTAGGTAGCTTTTGATTTAAATCATTAAAATATATCTACCTATTGGGTGTTGTAAGAACCCCAGACATTAATCCACGTGTGAGACATGACGTATCAACTGACAAGATGGATTCAAAGAAGATGATAACCTTGGAAGAACTCTATCAAATCCTAACAGCATATGGGATCTCTCCTTCTTAGGAAACACATATCTTAACAGCAACTAAGAACTTATCTACGTCTCCTGACATAATAGAAGAACCAAAGTCCCACGAGCTACAAAAATATTTTCCTTGCCAAACTTTGGAGGAAGCTGAAAATTTAAGGACTACATCCGATGGAGAGTGACCATGTAGACCTGAGAGTGAAGAGTTTCCCACACACACTTCAAAATATCCGTCATGTACTACAAAGATCAATCATTTAGAGGAAGAGGACCTCTATCAAGATTACATGAAAATTTGGTTACAAGAGGTAACTGGGTCACAATGTCATTCTTTTGTTCAATACTTCTTGTTGCGAAATCAAACAGGTTAGTTGATTCTTCATACCCAGCTAATCATGCAAGTAACTTTTTACTATGAGGCTATGGGTATGTTTCTTATCTTACTTCTCAAATGGTTACATTGGAAAAGTTCTTACACTCGAATAAAGAGTTTTTCTTTCTTTTAGATAGCATAGGATACAATGTATATAAATAAAAAGTCGTATGTGGTTAGTTAGCTTTAGATATTCATACAGCTTCACTTTTTGTTTTCCTTTAAAATAAAAGAACTGAGAGAAAGTAGAATTAATGATTAAACCAAAATAGCTTGAATATTTAATTTTCTTAATACATGCATATTTATAAAAATGGTTGGTAGAAGACCATTCTTTAACACTATGGGGATTTACTTAAAATTTAAGGTCTACATAGTAATACCCATAGGTAAGTTGTACATCCTAGACTCATTATCAAAGCTTGTTATTTGAGCATCTTTAACAAATAGTAGTAGTCCAGAGTAAGTGACATTTCTACTTGTGGAGAAACACTACTGAAACTTATATGAAAAAGATTGACTTAGAGACTAGAGAACAGCTTTAGGTCATTCTCTTTTGACATGAATTATAATTTAAGGCTATTATAAATAATGTTACTCATGGGTTAAATTTAAATTTTGAGTTATGTGCTTAGCAGACTTAATATACTCTAGTACCAACCGTCATCCACATACTTTAATTTCTTTTTAAAATAATTATAATTACAAGGAAAACCCGTCAGGGTAATGAACAGGCCTACTAGCAGCGGGTCCATGTGGAGTAAAATCATAAATAAGGAAGTTCGGTGAATACAAGCAAATTCGTCGTGGTACTGAACAAGATTGCTAGTAGCGGGGCTATGCTTGTATGGTACTAAGGTAAGCCCTTCAAGGTACTGAACGGGCTCGCTGGCAGCAGGGCTATGTCGGGTAAAAGAGATATGATAATTACATTGTTATGCACATAGTTCAATCAAATAAAGACCCCGAGTGCGTATATACATGGTTAATTCAATCATTCATTTAAATGTCATTTGAGAATGTCCATAAGTTGAAATGAAGACCCTGTCATTTAATTCATACGATATCTATGATGTCACTATCCTAGAAGTGAGACCCATAAGTGTAGGAGTCTAATAAACTCAAATGCGAATCTTATCAATATTACTTGAATTACAGTAAGCCTTTGAAAACTGAATAGGGATGACTGATTTCCCATAGGATTTACATACATTCATGGCCATCTATATCCTTATGAAGGAAAATTCCCTATTATAACTTATATGGTTCCTAACTCATCCAGCCATAATTTAGTATATCTATGTTTAATGAAGCTATCATTTAATTTATTTTATCAATTTAAAACCTCTAATTCTTGTTGGTCTTGTACAACCTGCTTATACAAACCAAAACCATGACTTAACAATGATCTTTTTAATATTATTTAAATTTAAACAAATAAACAAATAAGCAGTATATATGAAATATTAAAAGGATTAAATTATTATTTAAACCCTTACTAATCCTTTGTTTTAAGAAATGTTTAAATTTAAAAAAAAAACACTCAGAAAAAAAATTATCATTATAAAAGTGCTTCAATATGACAGCTTGTAAAGAAATTTATGCATTTCAATATGTTATGCCATTTAAGTTAAAATATTGACAATGGAATATGAAGTTGTTTTTAAATGGCATAAATAAATAAAATTGATTACTCCTTATGTCATTCGATTTTGTTTTTAATATGTAGGTATTAAACATGTTACCTAGATTAATATATAATGGATCATGCATTTAATACAATACTTGACGGAGGGAGGTTTTAACGCAATCGATCACATGCTTCAAAGAATAATGCTCTGAAGAATCTATTCACCAGGGATTTATGCGAGGTATCAACGAGTTTGCTGAATCTAGCAATCGAACAATTGAAACAATTTCAAGCTATTTCGAAATAATCATTTTTCTTAAAAAAAAATGTTTAAATTAAAAAAAACACTCATAATTTTTTTTTATCATTATAAAAGTGCTTCAATATGACAACGTGTAAAGAAATTTATGCATTTCAATATGTTATGCCATTTAAGTTAAAATATTAACAATGGAATATGAATGCCATTTAAGTTAAAATATTAACAATGGAATTTGAAGTTGTTTTTAAATGGCATAAATAAATAAAATTTATTACTCCGTATGTCATTCGATTTTGTTTTTAATATGCAGGTATTAAACATGTTACGTAGATTAATATATAATGGATCATGCATTTAAGACAACGCTTGAGGGAGGGAGGTTTTAACGCAACCGATCACATGCTTCAACGAATGATGCTCTGAAGAATCTATTCACGAGGAATTCATGCAGAGGTATCAACGCGTTTGCTCAATCTAGCAATTCAACAATTGAAACAATTCCAGAATAATTAATAACAGGATAAACAATTTCCAGGAATTAAGCCAAGGCGTTAGACGGTTTTTATTTTTAGAATATTGTATTGATTTTACGGAAACTGAATCTTTGGATTCATTATCTATGTAAACATTATTTAAAGGAAGCAACTGGTAATTGCACGTAGAGGAGATTTTAAGAAAAATTTTGATTCATATTGTAACTCATTTTTCTCTTTAGTAAATAATTGGTTTCCGGAAAGCAATTATGTGTACATATTGTCCCAAGAATTGGCCATCCTGTGAATTGTAGTTTTCTTTTATTTGCAATTTCGTTTTTATATTATTTCGAATTAATTGTCTGAACGTAGGTTTGAATGCATGTCTGAATGGCATAAAAATATTTCAGAAGTGCTCTTTTTATGTGGATTGAATTTCTCACTGCGATTTCTTCGCTGCTTATATGCATTAACTTATTTTGGTGTTCCATCTCCGTTCAGTCCACCTTATGTTGTTTTCATTTGCGTGAAGTTTTATACATATATGCATAAATACTATATAAAAGCCTACACATATATATTGTGTCTTCATATTAAAATTTCCATGCATCTTATTTGCATGAATCTCTCTTATCAATAATTCCCTATACATTTGAATCCTGTGCAATAGATATATGCACCTAACGTTGCCTCAATTTGATGTTTTGATATGAGGGTGCATACATATGGTTTTAAAATGCATACATATTAAAGTGAATGTATATAATTTTAAATTTACAGAGGGAGAGCTTTGAGCTGGGAGCATTTGTTTTAGGAATAAAATTCGTTTTTTCTTTTTTTTTAATTAGAAAATTATTTTAGGACTTGGTTTGTAATTTGCAGTTTTGATTTGGTTCATAAATCTAGTATCAATACTATTTTCGTTTATAATTTATGTGAGTTTGTAACTTAGTTTAATTAATTCAGTTTGTAATTTATATTAGTTTAGTTAATCAATTTAGTTTTTAGTTTAGTTTTTTTAGTTTGTAACTTATCTTATTTAATGTTTGATTTGTAATTTATTAAAATTTGTAGTTTGTAGTTTATAATTAATGTAATGGTTTTGTTTTATAATTTGTAATTTAGGTCTTAGTTTTAAATCTGGATTTATCGTAGGTAATTTATAGTTGGTTGGAGTGGTTTTAATTAGCATAGGTACCTTAGATTTTGAAGTTTTTATAGATAGATTGTTTTGAATTTAATATTTTAATTAAATGTTAATTAGATAGGTGTTATATTTATTTTATTAGCACACACTTTGTAATTTAACATAGGAATAAAGAATTTATATTCATAGCTCATAGTTTAGTTTTACAATTGAAGTGTGTTTATCAGCATTAGGTTAGGTTAGACTAGATTAGGTTAACCTTTGACCCTGTCGTGCTTGTACCTCGAAGTTTACGAGCCCTCGGGTTGACAATTTAATATTGGAAATTAATTAACATATAATTTTACCAACACAAACACTAACAAGATTGATGTGGGTTAATTCAACAAATTAATAAAAACAAAGATGTGGGCTCAAACCTCGAGAAATATTCATCTTCAACAATATATTTGGAGCTGAAGAATATAAATATTGGTGACACGATTATATAATAATAATTTTGAGCCCTTTACCTCAAAAAAACATTTATTTTCATTTACCCACGATTATATAATAATAATTTTGAGCATTTTACCTAAAAAAACATCTATTTTTATTAATAAATGAAAATATATAGTTTAAATAAATTTGGTTTCCACCATGTATATTATATTTTCCATTTTTAACTTCAACTTCACATGTTATGAAAAATATGACCGTCTCACCACCGAAGGGTTTGCAACACATCTAGTTCCCTTTTGCAATCAAATTATGTAGGCACCCATGCTATCAGCTGTATAAGTTCATATTCTTGGCACAAAAATCACCAAAAGGTTTCAAACTATCCTCGAATTTGGAAGGTTTGGGATGAGACTGGTTCGATTCGTAGAGAGTGAGTAGAGTTTGATCTGATTTAGGGATTGGTAAATAAAGGTTTTTAGGATGGTGGGGTTTGAAGATATTTTGAGTTTAGATGAAGAACAGGAGTAGGTTCCTGTTTCAAGGTTCCGATATGTTCCGATATGGAAACTACATTGAGGATGTCTTGCTTACTCAATTTGCTTGCTCAATTTGGAATCCTTGCGAAATGATAAACTAGTTTGTATGTAAAGGATTATGGTGGGATTTCCAACTCTAACATAAGAGCATCCTTTCCTAGTATAGGAGAGTAGATCAGGGCATGGAAAGGATCAGGATCTGGTGAACCAGTGAGAAATAGCAGAGGAAGGAACAACTGGAAGATATCGATGTTGGGAAAATGCTGAAATTTCTGAAGGGCGTGGTAGCGGGATCTGGAGGCGGAAGACTCAAGGACTTTCCCTACAATATTGGGGAGCCTTAATCATCTGCCTGGGGATCATGGACACACTATCTCGGAGCTTCCAAGGTATTTCATAAAAAAAAAATCCCGTGGTTTCCTTATTTTAACGGATCATGTCTGATTCGAATACCAATGTTCTGGCTTTATTCCATTTTAATTTGTTCAAGATATTGAAAATGAAGTACCTCATGATTAATATCATGAGTTCAAGTCACCCAAATGATCTGTTTTTTTTACATATAATGTTAAATATCAGCCCTAGATCTGTATTCATATGCATCTTCCAGCTAGGAACATATGACGATTATGCTTTTACGACATTGGGAGCTTGACTGCCTGAATTCACTCCAAGTAAAAACATTATTATTGAATTACATGCAATATGGAATATTTATATTTGTCTTCGGAGCTACGATGAGCCATGGCTTCTACTTCCAGTGCAATGGATACCCTATGTTTTTTTTTTTGGGACCTACATATGGCACTTTAGATTCTTACCTTTGAATATCTTGCTTGATATAAATTTTCTCAATTCGGATTGAAATTCAATGGATATTGTAATACACATTTCCATGGCATTTAAAGTTCGTATAATTCTTGTTCTATGGCAATAGCTTTCTAGTTTCTTGAAGTTATCAATCTAAGAATTGGAACATTTGTTGTATATTGTTATGAGTCTTTGGCGAGAGTTAGAAAGCAACAATGGTGTTACGGTGAGAATTGATCCAAAATCCCTGGCATGTAAAGTGGAGCATTACATGTATCTATTGTATTTATTTCGTAAGATATGTAAGAATGCCGTGGCATTTCTGGGTTCTCGACATTGCTTTTAATGGGAGCAACCCCCTATCTCGTTTCCTCAGCAGAACTATAACCCCAATGGATTTGTGGGAGGGCGCAGCAACAGACACAATGGCCGAAAGGCCCAGAAAACTGTCTTTCCTTAACCGAAAAGAAAATGATTTTTTTACATATATGAAAAGTCATCTCGAAATATCCACGATGTCTAGAAACATCCATGGAGAGGCTTCTCGGAGAAGCAACTAGGAAAATAAATGCCAGCATTAATTATACCAACCACAAACTCATACACGTGGTGGGAGAAATTATCACAATTGCCAACACTTCCCTTTAATTTCTACAGCCACATACAAAACTCATATACAGAAAATTCATATACAGAGTTTACAGACTTCCAAAAAATGCAGATTTCAAAAATACATGATTGATAAACATGCCTGCTGGTCTTATAGTCTCGGCTAGGCTTACAAAATGATTCTCAAAAGAAACTTGTGAAACATTCAGAAACACATAATTATGGAAACTCAAATTTGTTTGCAGTTTTTCCATCTTCGACGATGCCAAACCTTAAACCAGCTGTGCTTTGGCTCTTTCAGTTTCATTTTCTTTTTCAGCATCACATTTTTTTTTGATTCTTCAAATCTGCTATCGTTAACATCCTTTGGCCTAATTCTTCCATCAGCATCATCAAAGGTTTTAATAGCTTTCTGATGGTTGTATTCAGAACTTTTAAACTGTGACATAGCCATCTTATATTGAACTGGCTGCTGCCATGCAATCAACTAATAGTAGTGCCTGATCTGTTCAGGATTCCATTTCATAGGAATGTCTTCAACTGGTTCAGCTTCATTCTCTTCATCATAACACATTGGCTCTTCAATCCTTCCATTAAACAAATTTTCTTCATCTTTTGCAGCTACATGGTTGTCTTCTTTTTCATTCATCTTTGCAACCTCAATCCTGCCTTCAACTAAACTTCTAACGGCTACAACAACAGTGTAGTTCAGTTCAACATAGTTTGGATTTTCGAGCCATTCTTCAATGAGCTTCAAATCAGCGTCAAAATCAGTAATGAAGTCCTTGCATTCATCTTGAACTATCATGTCGGCAATTTCTATGCAAATTGGAAATGTTTTGTTAGATTCTGCAATGAAAGTGCAGTTTTCAATATCTTCATTTCCCTTCTCAGCTGCTAGTTGATTTCCATTTGTACCTGCACATTCACAAACAATATAAATGTTATGAAAATCTTTTTCCCTCATGGGCATGCTCTTCAAGAGCTCTTCACATTCAACCTCTAATGGTTGTCCTGCAACTGCTTGAGTTGCTGATTCACCATTTTTTGCTGTTGCTATGGCAGCTTCATCTTCATGTTCATCCACGAGTGCCTCTACACCATGTGATTCATAAACAACTTGGCTATCTTCTGCTTCAACCACTAATCTTATTGCATCGAGAGCATTGCCAACTTCTTTACATTCAGCTGGAACTAAAATTTCATCACCATTCATTATATTAAGTATTGATTTCATTTCTTTTTGGACTGATATCTTTTGAGCTTCACTTAGAATTTCTTCATCATATTTTGGCCCTTCTTCAATTTCATTCTCTGCCTCAATTGCTACAATTTCTGCAAAATTTTCATCAATTGCATTTGATGAAACATCTAATGTATCATTTTGAAGGATTTCAAAACTTTTAATGTCTTCATGAGCTTCATAGAGCTCAACCTCATGACCAGCAAGAGTTTTCTCCTCAACTTCAAATTCAATTTCGTATTGTTTTACAGTATCAACACAGTTGCTTTCACCTTTCATTCCACCAACAACAACATGATCTTTGTCACTTTCTTCAAATTTACATTCTGCTTCTGTGGCATTCTGATGCATACACTCTTCAATTCTTTTAAACTATTCTGCAACACACAACAAGAATTCTTTCTTTATCTTTTCAGATTTCTCTTTTGCAAACTTTTCTTCGATTGCATGTGCTTCAACACCTATCACATCATTCTGAAGATGGTCTAAAAAATTAACATTTTTATGAGATTCATAAAATTCAAATTCATGTTCAGCAATAACATTTTCATCCATTTTATTTTCATCTTTGTTTTGTGTTGCAGCATCTACAGGGCTGCTTTCATCTTTCATCAAAATATTTTCAAAATTGATTTTCTCTTCTTTGACATCTTTAGTCTTATCTTTTGCTTCAGCAACTAGTTCTTTAAACTCATTACAACTCTCAGCATTGTCAATGACAACTGCATCTACATTCTGAATTTCTACACCATGTCGCTCAGCTTGATGCTGATTTATGTTTCTCCCCCTTACATCGAATTCTATTCTCAAGCACTCCCAGGCTTCTCTAGCATTGGCTGCATTAGCAATCGTGGGTAAAATTCTCTCATTCAAACCTTGTCGAATGAGGAACAGTGCCACATCATCATTTCTCATATTTTCTATGAGCTCAAACTTTTGACTTTGGGGCAAAACCTCATATGCTGCCTAGTTTGGGGGTTCATTGAATCCACTTTCAACTACACTCAACACACCTTTAGCGCGAAACAGAGTTTTCATTTTAATAACCCAAAAATCAAAATTCTTACCTGAGAAAACTGGAATGGGCAGTTCATCATAGATTTCTTCAATCCTTGGCTCTGCCACAGCAGAATCATTACCATAAATTTGTGCAAAAATAAATTGCTTCTGCCCTTCTATTCATTTTTCTAATCTGTTTAAGACGTCTTTGTTGACCCATGACACCTTTTCAACTGGATTCCTTGGATTTTCAAGCCAGTCTGCAATAAGCTTCAATTCTGCATAAAAAGACACTGTTTTTGCTTCTGCTCCTCCAACTTCTGGTACTCTTCTTGAAATACTGAGCTTCTGCTAAACTCAAAATTCAACTCCAGGCTTCAGCCTTCACAATTTTCATCCGCAAGAGTAAGCGGGATTTACTAGATTGCTCAACCATTTAACTATGGGAGCATTCAACAATCAATCTGCTCTACCATTAACCATGGGAGCACTTAGCAGTAACACATCAGAACTGAAAGGAATTTATAACTGATGACTTCAGCAACTCGACTGCAGCAACATGCCTATGCATTCTGGAGGGTCTTCTTCTTTCTCAAAAGAGAAACGGCCTCCCATACAATACTGGATTTTCACCAACACAAATGTTTGCTATGAAAGGGGTTTACCAAGCAAGTCCACTAACCATTATGTGAGTTCACACTAGCACCTACGAACTCATTTCCATAACGGCAGCACTTTTGGCACATAAGCAAAATGACTCATAGGTGCACATACAACACTGCATCTTCTAGCGGATTGGCTCCGTGCTATCTGTTCGCATCTGCAGAGATTCCATCACCAACGCGTCTCTCGGATACGCGTATGTCAATTACAAAACTTCTGAAAATCCTTACACAGCTTTGCGTCTCTTGAATTTTACACGCCTTCACGGAATGCCAATTCGGATTATGTATTCACACCGTGACCCCAGTCTCTGCAGGTGTGGATCAGCGAACATATTTATTAAGAATCTTCACAAAGCAGTTGACAATAGAGAGCTCTTTGACACTTTCCGTGTGTGCGGACCAATTTACTCTTCTAAGATTGCAACAGATGCATAAGGGTGATCCAAAGGATATGGGTTTATGCAATTTGAGTGGGATGAAGAAGCCCAAAATGCAATAGAAAATATGAATGGAATTCTTATCCACGGCAAACCGGTTTATGTTGGTCTATACGAGGAAAAAAAAACACGAGCCCCGGCAAGCTAATGGAATCGATAATGGCCAGTTCAAGAATGTTTTTGTTAAAAGTTTATCAGAATCTCTCACTGGTGAGGGTTTAATGAAATTATCAGGCTCAATATAGGTGCAAAATTAGACAAAGCAGAGCTACAACTCTTTCTTAAACCCAACAAATATGGTTCCCTTCACCAGGATACAGAGGAAACAAGTGGCTATAGGCTTCAACTACAAGTCAGAATGACCACGAAAGGCATAGCACTTCATTCAGTCCAAGAAATTGGACAATCTAGACTTCACATTCAACAATAATAACAAAACCCATCAGCAACACGACAGAGGTTTACCTTTTAGACAATGAGAAGGAGCGTAGCTCAACAATTATCGGTACAAACCGAAACTTGAAGACTTCTTCATCAACCACAAAGGGTTTCCTTCACACACGTCCAGAGAAACTGCCTCACGCTGTAGCTATGAACAGAAATGGTTCAACGCCCTCAGCAAAGGAAGATTACCAATGAAGAGGGTCTCTGCAAAGATGGCTGCATCTATCCACGGCAGCACGAACTAACCCAACACTAGATGTTGGTCGCAGGGGATTTCTCACTAGACTCTACAGGTCGAATTCCATTCTCGGCACCCGTTTACGTGCTCCACTTCTACCACGGGCTACGGCCCTTACCTTTGAACAGCTCGCGGGTTGTTTTCGTAGCACAATCAATCTTGGATGAGGAAGTGCTCGAGCAAATCACCTCGAGCCATGGCTAGAACATGACTTTCTCCGCAGCCTTCTTTCAAGGGACATTACAGGTCCACAACAATAGCTAGACAACATCACTAGATGGCCAGGTCACGGGAATACTCATCCTCTCCTCCATTTTTGTGGATTTTAACATCTGCTACCACCTATAGCTCGTTTCCTCCTTCAGTCAAAATCTTAAGCATCATTTCTCTCCATTTGACAATTTCTTCCACCGGCAGCTCTTTATTAAAGCACGAGGGGTTCCTCTTCTACAATGGGCTACAACTCATCAAAATTAACTTGTCGATAGGGAATACTGAGACATTAGGAGCTCTACAATTCTCAAACCAACCAAAAAATTACGGCTCCTGTCCACAGAACACAAGAGAACTTCTTAATAGCTGAGGGAGCCCAGCTTCATAGTTGGCGAGAGTTCACACTTCATACAGCAGCGCAGGATCTCAGCAATGGAAGCTGCTTCTATCTGGCAGCAACAGAATCTCCCTTCACGCCTACAGTAGACCTCTCAGAATTCTCAGACTAACACAATGGCAGGCGGACAGAGCTTCGCTCTGATACCATTTGTGGGAGGACGCAGCAACAGACACAATGGCCGAAAGGCCCATAAAACTGTCTTTCCTTAACCGAAAAGAAAATGATATTTTTACATATATGAAAAGTCATCTCGAAATATCCACGATGTCTAGAAACATCCATGGAGAGGCTTCTCGGAGAAGCAACTAGGCAAATAAATGCCAGCATTAATTATACCAACCACAAACTCATACACGTGGCGGGAGAAATTATCACAATTGCCAACAGTATTTACCCATAATTAGACCCCAAATGAAATACTGAGACACCCTCTAAATGATTTTCATTGATCCTATGCTGTTGATTAGGTAGTGCATGTGTAGAAGTCTCAAATTGATTAGCAGTAGCATGCTTGTACAAATCACCAGATGGATCATGGTAGGAACATCTGACTTAACCCCGTAATAACCTCCATAATCATTCCCAGAGCAATTGGTTTGACCACCATATCTGCATATAACTTCTTCTCCGGTAAGAAATTCAGGTGGCGTTCCTCCAAAAGTTGTATATTTTGTATCTCTTGAATTCAAAACCCAAGTCCTTGCTCTGTCTAAACTCTCCTCATAGACAATATGAGTACGAATATTATCCATATAGGGTACTAGATTATCCCCTTTAACACTTACATGTTGCATTGGCGAGCCTTCCATAACCATATAGTAGGGATTATGAATCTGGGCTTCTAGCCAGCTTGATCCATGTTTGTCCTAATATGATGTCATCTATTCAGAGTGTTTAACTAGACTTCTTACCGCAAATATACCTTGCCTATCATAGTGGATTTCAAGTACAGAGTTCCCCTCAAACATTCCATGTGCATGCTTTATATTTTGACCTGTCAACCCTAACTCTTCATTGGCATTTGAAGGCTTGCAATGCCATGTAACATGCCTTCATCGGGTAAATGACAACAATGGTTTGGAAGAGGATTTCAAGGGTCAAAATGTCCAGCTGGTTGGATGTTGTTGTGATCAAGTTTTATTTCATTAACCTCAAGGAAACCACCATTGTGAATCCAAACTACTTGAATGTGCTTCTGCCTTTCTAAATTCTAGTAAATTTCGTCATCATTCATAGGACATTGTATTTCATTTCATCCTAGACTTTCATATATTATAGGCCGCATCACAGGTTGAAAAACAAGTTTTACTTGTTATAGCCTTGAGCAAACAAATTCATGGTCAACTTCATCATGAGTCATTGGAAGGTCTGTTGCATGATAGGGCATGTTTTGAGGAGACAGATGATGCGCTTCATTCCATTCTAAACTTTCAGACAATCTGTTGTTAGACATGGTTCGGGGAATAGCAAGATTTATCTGTGGTAGTTTTGGGGTGGCGAATTCATAAGGACCTACATGCACATCGGTTGGATGGTACTCAACAACAACATGGTGCAGGAGATGCATGTTCTGAGGACTGTGATCGGCAAGAGGCTGGAAAGACAAGGTATTAGGAGGGACATGTTTATCTTCAGGCCAATGATTTCCAAATTCAATTATACCTTTCGGGATATTATCATTCCATTCTAAACCCGTGGTTAACATGCATAGTGGGATCGTAAGTGCGGCCAGAGGAGGATAGTGTCTGGCATATGCTCCTTACCGCCATGATGCACAGTGCCACTAATTCAAATATATATATACACTAGGAATGAATACATGAAGGATGGTAGGTCAACAAACTTCCCCACATGAGAAAGTAGGGATGACTAATCTAATTTTTGAATGTAGCACACACACACAAAAAAAACCAAATCCATCTATTTAAGTTATTGTGATGAACCTGCAACAAATAAATGATGAAAATGAACAATAGAGCAGAACACGAAAGATATTTATTGATCGCAGGCTACTTCGAGGGGAAAACTGTAATGCCCCTAAAATGACTGTGGAGCTTAAGGGAACCTTTCGAGTGACCTGACTGAACAACTTCGATATAATGGTCTCTTGAGCCTTCTTATGCCTTAAATGATTGAGGACAACCTGAAGATGTAAATGACGAAAATAATTGATAAATGAATTAAGGAATTAAATTCTATGTGTGGAGAGGGATAATTGATTGATTACATCTTGATTTATGATTAGCCCTGATTGATCAAGTCAAAGTGCAGTAGGACAATTACAGTCCTAGCTCTGCGACTTGGGAGGACGCAACTGAGATGCGTCGTAGCTTTCCATTTTTTTTTATTCTGAACTTCGGGATGAAGTTCTAATTAAGTAGGGGTGTATGTAGTGACCCTAGACTTGTGTAGACATTGAGGGCACCTGCTGGGTGACCCGGCTGATTGAAACATTAATTAAATAACCTTTTGACCTTATTTTTTTGAGTATGTGTATCTGAACTGTTGAGGTAAATGAATAATTGCATATGTTAAACGATTAGCTATGACTATGGAAAATTATGTTGATGGATAATGCTTAACGACTAGCTGTATGGTGATTATGTATTTGGCGACGAAATGTATATTTGATAAAGATGAATGAGCAGTTTGAATAAATCATAAATGTTTAACAATGCTAGAGTTAGAAACCAGATGATGATTGTTGAGAACAGTGCTACTAATAATTTGTTGCGAGAAGTGTGTGTAGAAACAAGTGAGACGGTTCACCAACGGACACACAAAGGAACATGGAGGGTCGTAGAGTACGGGTAAATCACACACAGGGGAAGCGACGACAATGTCAACTTCCGACAAGAATACCACGCATGAGCAGATAAGCACTGATCCGCTTGCTCAAGAGGAATGCGTGAGGACGTACGAGGTGGGCCACGACGGAGCTGGTCACGTACGAGTTGAGGGGCGCGCAGTGAGAACGGACTCACTCCTCAGCGCCATTAGTCCCTAGATAGCATGTAGATGGAGGATGGATTGTAACGATTCCTAAAATCCCTACAAGAGTTCCCGCAAGTCAAAACGGAAAGATGGTGGCAGAAGGGCCCGACGATGCGGTACCCTGTCGAGAATGGAAAGAATGGATGACTGGACCCGATGGAGTGGTGCCATGTCAAGGAATTAAAATTAAGGAACTAGGAGCCCAACGGCGCGGCACCGTGATCCTAGTGAGTTTGATTGTTAAATTTAACTGCATAAAAACTTATGAGAATAACTCTAGATCATTACTTAGCAAATGCATAAAAATAATTTAGGCATTTGCACATGAATAGTTATTTTTGTTGAGCATTTAAAATAATAGAAATCATTATTTAGGAGCAAAATAGAATCCTAAGATTAGACACCTAGTCAACTAAAAGCTAGGAGTTAATTAAAATATCTGGGGGACAAACTGGAGCAAACTTAGGGGTGTTGGTGCACTTCCTAGAGAAAATGACACTTGGATGGGTGAGTGTTTTAATTAAATAATTAATTAAAAATATTTAATTATGCATGAAGCGACATGTGTCGCATGAGATTTTCCTTTATAAGGAAGACTTGGGGAATGGGTAAAGGGCCCATAATTTGGACGATTGTCGTAATTTTCGAATACCTCAAAGACTTGCTGCTATCTAAGGGTTTGGCTTAGAAATCCTAGTGGGAAGGGAAGCCCAAGCTGAATTTCTGAACTACTTGTGTGAGCTCTACGACCCAAAGCTCGGGGGAGGCCATGCGACTGAAAGCATGAGCCTATGGTTGGGTGGCGAAGCTAACGGTTGCTTCGCCAATGGTTAAGCGAGCTTTGCTGGAGGGATCCTACGGAAGACGAAGGCGACAATGGGCCAACCGGATCGGGTTGACAGGTTAAAGTTTTGCTTATTTTTGTTAAGTTATTCACGCTTTTCATTTTATTTTTCCAATAACTATGATGGCTAATTTGTTTGTATGAAGTTTTTAAAGTTTCAGGTTCAGTTCAAGGGGACCCTAAAGGAGGGGTTCTACATTTGGTATCAGAGCCGGACGAGCCTTGAGGGCACCGGACTCATTTTACCGAGGGGGTGTCGGTATCTTCATCGAAGGTCGGATCCGAACAGTTGATTCAGGCGCTGCAACAACGATCTACTTCATGTCGGACTCGACGAACGAATCAGGTTCAATGCTTCGTAAATTTCTAATTTCTGTGTTGATTAGCAGTTCTGTGTAATATTTCTAATTGTTGAGTCGTTTTGCAATTTCTGTGAATTAGTTCATTTTTTTTGAGTAGATAGGAAACCTCGGAAATTTTTATAACTGTATATACGCCATTTAAAACTCATAGAACGTGTTTTAACAAATTGATAGGTAACTTATTCAATTCCTTTATTAGATCCTATACACTCAAATTGTTTGCATCTTATTTCAGAATTTTTAAATTCTGTGTGATGTGATGAAGGGATTGAACTTTTCATTGCATTCATTTTATATGCTCTACGTCTTCCATGAGAAAGACCATTGCTATTTAGATATGAACCACTATGCTTTAATACTCTTCAGATCTGTTGTAAACCTTTGAACTTTTGGTTGATGAAGTCGAATTGATACTGGTATCGAACCATTGCATTCCAAGCGTTTCTTTTAAACTCCATTTTCTTCATCCAGGACCGTGTGGAGATACTAAGATCTCAGGTCTGTAGCCTCACATGCTTTCTTTAGTCAACCCTGCATGGGGACATTGGGATCTTGGATCCAGAATCTCTTAAATTCAAATTAAATTGATGTTCCAATTAATCAGGTCTGCGATTTCTTAACCACAAGTTTGGTTCTCCAATCGAATCTCTGCGTTTGAATTAAATCTGATCAGAGTTTCCAGTTTAAGATTGTGAACCGTATTGATCCATTAATATCCTTGTGCCATGCTATGGGTCGAATCTCTGCGTTTCTTTACATATCGACAGAGATCTAGATTGGTTGTTCTTGCAATAATCCAGATCTGGTTATGAATAATTGAATCTACACTATGATTCTTCACCTCTCCATCTTCTATTGAACTGAGTTTTTCGTTCTTCAATCGCTGCAATATTCGAGCTCTATTTATGAATTAATTTGGATCTACATTATGTTTCTCAATCTCTTCGATTTCTATTTCCGTGATTGACTGAGATCTTCGTTCCTCAATCTCTGCATCTCTCCCAATGTTGATAAAGATCTACATTGGTTAATCTTTGCGATAATCTATGATTTCATCTGTATTAATTGACCATTTCACATCTCCTGGGATGGATCCAGTCTGAAGATTTTATTTGATCCCACAGTTGGTTTAAACTTGTCCTTAAATTCTGCGAACCCAACTGGGGCCCCTTCGAAATATGAAGTTTGGCGTTTTCAATTTTGAAATTCACTGTATTAAATTCAGACTTTGGCATCATCTTAGTTCAACTTATAACATGTTGGAACTGAGTTTGGCGTTTTCGATTTTAAAAGTTCACAGTAATTGAAATTCAAACTTGGCGTCATTTTGGATTCAAACTTATAAAATGATGGACCTGAGTCTTGGTGTTTGACTTCAAAAAATATTCATAGTACTCAAAACCCAGACTTGGCGTTTATCTTAGTTTCAAATTCATAATTTTCTGAGTTGAATCTTGACGTTTTTATTGTTAAAATTCATGGTATCCAAAGCCCAAACTTGGCGATTATTTTAGTTTCAAAATCAGGACGTACTGAGTTGAATCTTGACGTTTGATTTTGAAAGTTCATAGCATTTTAATTCTAGACTTGGGCATTTGTTTTAGTGTCAAACTCATAGAATTTTGATGACCTTTCGATTCTGGAAAATCTACGAAAACTAACCTTTGTAGATACCCTCGATATAAGCAAAACTAACTTTACGATCCCTTATGAGCCAACCTTGTGCGTGACTCTCTCTTGAGAGATCTTTCAAACAGATTAGATATCTAATTAGTCCACTTCCTGCATAAGTTCGATCAATCTGACATTGTATCGGCGCGCAGTAATTAATTCCTTGAAAATTTGTGGCTTTTAAAATTCACCGTATTATAATCCAGATTTTGGCGTTATTCAGTATCAAACTTCTGATATTTTGTGCATTTGCAATATTTTTAAAATCCACAGTATTGTAATCCAGATTTGGCGTTTTCAAGGCCTTAACCGAAACCGATCTGAAGGAAGAAGAGTTATTTAAGTCTTGTTAGTAATCCTCCCTTTAGTCGCAAGTGTATCTACCGTCGATGAGATATTTCTTCTTGAAGTCTCAGTGATTATTTTTTGTTATGTAAAAGCTGTATCCTCTTAAGCGTAAGTCATATTAATTATAGTATTTTTCTTGTGGCATTAATTTATAAGAATCTTAGTAATACATGGAAGTATTTTACCCTATAGGTTGTATCTAGATACATTGGTAGTTAGCAAGAATATCGGAACTTAATGTTATATTGGTATGTTTCCTTCAATTATGTTTAGATGTACTTATGAAAATAATACGATGATCTTATTCAAGAATTCGTTGATCTTGTTCAAGAATTCATGCCGTGTGTGTTCTGTAGATCAGTTCACCTATGTTCCACTAGTATGACGTGGATTACTGTGTTCCCTCCTTACTCGCCAGCAATTGTGCCTTGTCTTACCCACTGTGAAAGTTGACAACTGGAGAGATATCTATATAGGGCAATCGACGATTAACTAGAGAGTCGGAAGTTACGATTCCAAGTATTAGTTTATGAGAGAGTGTGTGCTGGTAGTTTAGAGTGAACCGAATATTTATATGCCAATTAGTCATAATGAATTTCTCCATGTTTTTATTGCTTATAAGTCGATTACATAAGCCATATAACTATAATATGTATTCTCATATTTAATTAAAAGTTTTGTTAATTGATATTTGGATTCATGAGCCATGTAACTAAGATATGTATTCTCATATTTAATTAAAAGTTTGGTTAATTGATATTTATTGCATCAAGTCGAAATTATAAGCCATGTAAACTTAATCAATTAAAGAATTTCAAGCTTTTGCCTTATGAGTATAGGTATTTGATGATTAATAAAGAAGTGAACCACACATAAGACTTATATTTATAATATAAATATCCTTGAAATAATGATAGTCACTAATGAATTTAGGATATTATTTTGGTGTAAATCGAATAATTAATCTAGCTTCTTTTATCTTAGAATATACATAGATGCATATAGAATAGTTAAGTAAATGTGTGGAAGACTCATTTTTAAATATTTAAGTTTTACTTCCTATTATATGAAGGATTCATTCATTAATAACTATTTTATTACAAAGGAGTATAGGAGAGTGCCTTCGGATAGTTAGTCAATCATTTAGATAATTTATATGTACATGTTAAAGAGGAAGGATTAGGTCTTGTCTAAATTACTTGGGACTATGACATATGATTGTTGAATAATTTATATGTGCATCATGGAAATGTTGTGAATAAGTTTATACATCTACATTAAGTGTAATTGTCCATTTTAAAGATCATTTCATAAAAGGGGAAATTATCAAAATAGTGATGTTATAGGTGTACATTGTGTGAAATCATTCTAATAAAATTCTATGTACAAAAATGATGTTATGGTTAAATTATATTTACGTGCATGGTAGAATTGTTATGAAAACCATTTAGACTTTAATTAATATTACACGGTTGATGCTTTTGCTTGAAGAGTTTAAATCCTTAGAAGGATATCCTAGTATAAAAGAATGTAGAACATGAGTGTACCGGTGAACTTCTCACTTTAGCATTTTTCAACAAAAAAAAATTACTACATACTTTTGAATGCAAATCTTATGAGGTATTATCAACGTGTACAAGATTAGATTTTGTAGTACATGTAAGAGTTCTTATGGTTGAAAGATCACAATTACATTTATACCATAGATACATTCACACTTAATATGATTTGGAATGTAGGTATTATTATATATCATTAAATACTTTATATGTTAAAGGTTGGAATGTAAGTATTATTATATGATATTTAATATGCACAGGGTTGAGAATTACCTTGCTTTTAAGGATTCCTATGGTTAGAATCCCCATGGTACTTATAATTACATTTGCACCGATGTGTCTTATGGATAAGTTACATATGCTTTAAGTAGTATATTACCTATGAAAAGTTAGAATCATTGGGCATTGTGGCTGGGGAATGGATTAGATAGGAATTTCAAAGTATTACTTGATTTTGTTCTACGATTCACTTATGAGGAAAACACCAATCTTTAAATTCAAAACCATGTCGTACGGGGATTATGAATCTTATAGATGGGAAACCTGAATGATTCTTTAGATGGATTTCAGTAAGCTAAGGAAGAGAAGATGATATGTATTAAATGATTTGTTTAAAGTTATGGATTAAAGTAACTAAATCATGAGCTATGATTGTTATGCTAATTATGGTTCTATAAAAAGATTGGATACTAATGGTGATAATTGTCTTCCAAGCTAAGTTCATGACCTACACTTGATATGAAGGATGTTAGTACATTTTTTTTATTTTTTTTCTTGCTCATGAGAAGAGACCCTACATTTGGTTTCGTTGGTGATGCATAAAGATCGACATAGAAAAGTCAAAGATGCGGTTTTTACTTCTTCATCCTCGGCCAGAATATTTCGAGCTTCTCAAACAGGTTAGAATTATTCTTCACTAAATTTTCTAGTATAAAATTTTGAATGATATTCAAGGTTCATATACTTTGATGAAGGGCCTTGCGTCAAGAATTTTATTAATTGGTTGTAAATGCTTATTTTTTGAAATCAAGGCAATGGCTTCGCAAGTATGCACTACTAGCTTGTAATCGTGCTTTGAATTGTGAAAAAAGAGAATTTAAACTTACTTGAACTACAGAATTTTAGCTATACTTGAGCTAGGAGGAGAAGAAAAATTCACATAAACTTTGTTTATAAAATTTGAGATTATACTTTTAACTATACTAAGTAAACGACACGCTAGTATTTAATCACATTTTGGATTATGAGAAGAGAGAGGTTGCGTGTAAGATTAGTTTAGGAATGGATAAGGTATGTATTGAAGAACATAATTCAGAAGGGTTAATTCTTATTTTGAAATTCAGAGATTGTTTAAAATATATGATAGTTATACGTAGCCATAGAAAATGAAGAAATTGGGATTGAAGATTTTATTCCTTATGTGGAAATGTGTTAGTGCTTAAAGGATTTACATAGATGATATAGTTTTGTTGAATGAAAGGAATTTGTTATGGACGATTTCAAATTCGATTGCAATTAATGAGCCAGTAGAGGACTACTGTGGGGATTGCTACACTATGAAAGGTACGATTTAGTTATATTGTCAAATATGAGATGTATACTTATATGATGGTAGAAAAGAGGAAACGAAATTTTACTATCAATTGTGGTTATGTTGAAGAAATGAATGTAGAAAGAAAGATAAAACTCACCATGGAAGCACATGAGACTTAAATTCGGGACGAAATTTTAATAAGATGGGGTGGATGTAATGCCCCTAAAATGACTGTGGAGCTTAAGGGAACCTTTCGAGTGACCCGACTGAACAACTTCGATATAATGGTCTCTTGAGCCTTCTTATGCCTTAAATGATTGAGGACAACCTGAAGATGTAAATGACGAAAATAATTGATAAATGAATTAAGGAATTAAATTCTATGTGTGGAGAGGGATAATTGATTGATTACATCTTGATTTATGATTAGCCCTGATTGATCAAGTCAAAGTGCAGTAGGACAATTACAGTCCTAGCTCTGCGACTTGGGAGGACGCAACTGAGATGCATCGTAGCTTTCCATTTTTTTTTATTCTGAACTTCGGGATGAAGTTCTAATTAAGTAGGGGTGTATGTAGTGCCCCTAGACTTGTGTAGACATTGAGGGCACCTGCTGGGTGACCCGGCTGATTGAAACATTAATTAAATAACCTTTTGACCTTATTTTTTTGAGTATGTGTATCTGAACTGTTGAGGTAAATGAATAATTGCATATGTTAAACGATTAGCTATGACTATGGAAAATTATGTTGATGGATAATGCTTAACGACTAGCTGTATGGTGATTATGTATTTGGCGACGAAATGTATATTTGATAAAGATGAATGAGCAGTTTGAATAAATCATAAATGTTTAACAATGCTAGAGTTAGAAACCAGATGATGATTGTTGAGAACAGTGCTACTAATAATTTGTTGCGAGAAGTGTGTGTAGAAACAAGTGAGACGGTTCACCAACGGACACACAAAGGAACATGGAGGGTCGTAGAGTACGGGTAAATCACACACAGGGGAAGCGACGACGATGTCAACTTCCGACAAGAATACCACGCATGAGCAGATAAGCATTGATCCGCTTGCTCAAGAGGAATGCGTGAGGACGTACGAGGTGGGCCACGACGGAGCTGGTCACGTACGAGTTGAGGGGCGCGCAGTGAGAACGGACTCACTCCTCAGCGCCATTAGTCCCTAGATAGCATTTAGACGGAGGATGGATGGTAACGATTCCTAAAATCCCTACAAGAGTTCCCGCAAGTCAAAACGGAAAGATGGTGGCAGAAGGGCCCGACGATGCGGTACCCTGTCGAGAATGGAAAGAATGGATTACTGGACCCGACGGAGTGGTGCCATGTCAAGGATTTAAAATTAAGGAACTAGGAGCCCAACGGCGCGGCACCGTGATCCTAGTGAGTTTGATTGTTAAATTTAACTGCATAAAAACTTATGAGAATAACTCTAGATCATTACTTAGCAAATGCATAAAAATAATTTAGGCATTTGCACATGAATAGTTATTTTTGTTGAGCATTTAAAATAATAGAAATCATTATTTAGGAGCAAAATAGAATCCTAAGATTAGACACCTAGTCAACTAAAAGCTAGGAGTTAATTAAAATATCTGGGGGACAAATTGGAGCAAACTTAGGGGTGTTGGTGCACTTCCTAGAGAAAATGACACTTGGATGGGTGAGTGTTTTAATTAAATAATTAATTAAAAATATTTAATTATGCATGAAGCGACATGTGTCGCATGAGATTTTCCTTTATAAGGAAGACTTGGGGAATGGGTAAAGGGCCCATAATTTGGACGATTTTCGTAATTTTCGAATACCTCAAAGACTTGCCGCTATCTAAGGGTTTGGCTTAGAAATCCTGGTGGGAAGGGAAGCCCAAGCTGAATTTCTGAACTACTTGTGTGAGCTCTACGACCCAAAGCTCGGGGGAGGCCATGCGACTGAAAGCATGAGCCTATGGTTGGGTGGCGAAGCTAACGGTTGCTTCACCAATGGTTAAACGAGCTTTGCTGGAGGGATCCTACGGAAGACGAAGGCGACAATGGACCAACCGGATCGGGTTGACAGGTTAAAGTTTTGCTTATTTTTGTTAAGTTATTCACGCTTTTCATTTTATTTTTCCAATAACTATGATGGCTAATTTGTTTGTATGAAGTTTTTAAAGTTTCAGGTTCAGTTCAAGGGGACCCTAAAGGAGGGGTTCTACAAAAACCTCCTTTAAGCAAGCTCAATACAAAATAACTCGTGGATTCCTTCATTGGCCTTAACACGTATTTATATACTAAGTCTAAAATAAACAACTATTACTCCCCATGAATGTGGGATAACACAATATACTCACAGGACGACTTACAAAGCATATGCGTCCAACAAAAATATACTAGCAATGTGGGATAACATAATATACTCATGAGGCGACTTACAAAGCATATGCATCCAAGAAAAATATACTAACCAAGTAAAGAGAAGGGTTAACATAGGTTCCTAACATCCCCTCCCCCTTAAAAAAATATTTGTCCTCAAAGCTTTAGATGTGGAAATTGTTGCTGAATCTGAAGGAGTGGTTCCCATGTAGCATCCTCTGGTCGCATTCCATGCCATTGAATTTATACCTCTGTGATAGATCGAGAGCATAGATTACGAGTACGCCTATTGAGGATGTCCTCAGGATCCAAAAGGATGGATCCTTCATTATCGAGTTCTGGTAAAATAGTTTGTCCTTTGATGTTGGTGCCAAGAAATTTATTTAAACAAGAGACGTGAAATACTGGATGAATGCGGGAAGAAGGAGGAAGTTCCAACTTATAAGCAATGGACCCAATATTCTAAAGAACCTTATATGGCCCATAGAACTTTGGAGCGATATTATGACGCCCTTTGAGTTTCATGGAGGATTTCTTGTAAGGTTGTAGACAAAGAAAAACCATATCACCTGCTTGAAAAGTGTGCTCAAAACGATGTTGATCGGCTTGTTGGTTCATCCGATTTCTTGCCATGTGAAGATTGTCCTGCAAAATGCGAAGAATCTGATCACGGTTGAGAAGAACCATATCAACTGCCTGAACTGGTGAACTGCTTGGCGTGTAGGGAAGAAGGACTCGTGGTTCCTGACCATAGACTGCTTCATATGGAGTCATTTTAGATGCAGTGTGGTAGGAGGTATTGTACCACCATTCAACAAGAGGAAGCCACTTTTCCCACTGGTGTTGTTGTTCATAGGTGAAGCAACGAAGATAAGTTTCAAAATATTTATTGATAATTTCAGCCTGACCATTGGTTTGTGGGTGACACCCTGAACTCATATTCAGTTTGGTGCCAGTGTGGCGAAATAGTTCTGTCCAAAAATGGCTGGTGAAAGTGTAATTACGATTCGACACAATGGAAGAAGGGATTCCATGAAGACGGAAGATATGGTCTATGAAAATTTGTGCGACTGAGGAGGCGGTATAGGGATGGACGAGGGCACAAAAATGCCTATATTTGGAGAGGTGATCAACCACAACCAAAATAATTGTATTCCCTCCAGATTTAGGGATCCCTTCAATGAAATCCATAGAAATACCTGTCCAAATCCATATAGGGATGGGAAAGGGTTCGAGCAATCCCGAAAGGAGTATCGTTTTGCCCTTGTTGCGCTGGAAGGTATCACATTCAGCCACCATCTGTTGAATTGTCTTTTTCATGCCCTGCCAAAAGAAGTTACTCCATGCCCACTCATAATTTTTGAGGAACCCAGAGTGCCCCGTCGATGGGGAATCATGGAGTTCACAAAAGACAACCTATTTAAGATCTATGCTCTGGGGAAGCACCAGACGACCCTTGTATCTAAGGGAAGCACCATACCAAGAGTAATGCGGAACAACATAAGGGTTGTTGGCCCACCGTTGGATAATTTGATATAATGATGAATCATTGACATAGCCCTGTTAAACATGCATAGAAATAGTTGAAAGAGAAACTTGGTCATCAAATGTGCAAGAAAGAGCATCCACCAAAACATTGTCCTTACCCCTCCTGTAAGTGATCTCATAATCATAACCCATGAGTTTTCTAACCCATTTCTATTGTGTTGGGGAGGAGAACCGTTGTTCCAGGAAATATTTCAGACTCTGGTGATCAGTCTTGATGTAGAAATGATTCCATAATAGGTATGGCCACCACTTATGTACTTCATGCAAAATAGCCATCATTTCCTTCTCATATGTAGAGGCGGCTAAATTCTTACCAGAAAGGGATCTTCTAGTGAACGCAATGGGATGTTCAACTTGAAGGAGAACAACACCAATTCCATTGGTGAAAGCATCACTTTGAATAGTGAAGGGATTGGAAAAATCAGGGATAGATAGAACAGGGGTAGTACACATAGCTTGTTTCAGTTTTTCAAATCCACAATCAGTAGCATGTGTCCATGTGAAAGCATCCTTTTTCAATAGAGAAGTTAATGGAGTTGCAATATTCCCATAATCCTTGACAAACTTGCGGTAGTAGCCAGTCAATCCCAAAAAACCATGAAGGCTCTTGAGTGTTTGAGGATGCGGCCAATTTTTCATGGCATCTATTTTGGTAGGATCCATGCGAACCCATTGTGCTAAAATAATATGCCCAAGATACTCTACTTCCTCCTGTCCAAAAACACATTTAGACTGTTTGGCGTGGAGATGATATTCAGAGAAAAGTTGCAGTACAAGATCTAAATGTTAGAGATGCTCAACCCATGTTTTACTATAGATGAGGATATCATCAAAGAAGACTAGAAGGAATTTCCGGAAGTAGGGACGAAATATTTTATTCATCAATGCCTGGAATGTGGAGGAGCATTAGTGAGGCCAAAGAGCATGGCCAAAAACTCATAGTGGCCATCATGTGTGCGGAAAGTTGTTTTAGGGATATCATCCTCATGAACTCGGATTTGATGGTACCTAGAATGAAGATCCAACTTGGAGAAAAATTGAGCACCATGAAGCTCATCAACAACCGTAATTGGAAACTTATCCTTGATTGTGAGGTGATTAAGTGCTCAGAAGTCAATGCAGAGGCAGCATGACCCATCTTTTTTGTGGACAAGAAGAACTGGTGAGGAAAAGGAACTTGTACTAGGGTGAATAATACCTTTCTTCAATAAGTCCCAAACGAGCATCTCAATCTCTTTTTTTTGGTGAAATGGGTAGCGATAGAGCCGGATGTTGGGAGGAATGCTTCCAGGAAGGAGATGAATACGATGGTCCTCTGGTCTTGAAGGTGGAAATCCCACTGGTTCATCAAAGACACTTGCATATCTATCCAAAATTTGTTGTAGATCAAAGGAGTAGTGGAGACCGCTGATGGGTGCATCTGAATGGAATGGAGCTGAACGATGACACCATGTGAACTCTTCTTAAGGAAATTTTCCATGTGATGTGAACTGATGATGCTGAGAGACCCTGGTTGTAAGCCCATCAATGTGTGTTTTTTCCCATTGACTGAAAATTGCACCCAAATTTTGGCAAAAATCCCATAAGATGGGGCCAAGTGTGCATAACCATTGAGCGCCCAAAACCACATCACATCCGCCTAAGGCCAAACAAAACATGTCAGAGCATAGGTTATAATATCCCATAGAGATTCGCACATTGAGACACTTCCCCTTGCAAGGTAAGGTGCCCCCATTTGCAATCATGACTTCAAACTTGGAGCAAGGATGGACAAAACAATCAGCTTGTTTGGCGATCCGAGGGTCAATGAAGTTATGAGTGCTACCAGAATCAATGAGTATTGTAAGAGGGAGCTTCTTGAAGTAACCCCTGACCTGCATTGTTTGGGGGGTGGTGACTCCAGCTAAATCATGGAGAGATATATCTGGGTGCTCTTCCTAAGACGGAGGGCCAGCAGGTGGTTGTTGAATGTCGACCTAATCATCTATTGTATCTGGAGCTTCTTCACCAATTTCAAAGGCAGGTAGAGAATCCACATCCAAGAGATAGAGATTTTTCTCAACACATCTATGCCCCTGAGTGAATTTCTCATCACAATTATAACAAAGCCCTTTTTCTCTACGTGCCCGCATATCGAGTTCAGAAAAATTCTTGATAGGAGTTGGTCGAGGAGCTGGTGTGATCGGAGGTCGTTGGGAACTCACATTTCTGAAGGGAACAAAAGTGGGTTTGGAGCATTGTTGGGATGTGATCTTGTCCTTTGCAAACTTAGCCAACCCCAAGGCTTCCATCATTGTGTTTGGACAGAACATTTTGACCTATGAGGGGTAATTGGGGTTTGAGTAGGTTTTGGACACTTTCGAATGGACAAGGAAGCAGAAAATGAGGATTTCAGAAGCGGGGTGAAAGAATGGGAAAATTTGTTTGAGAGGGAGAAAGAAGCAAAAATAGGAAATGAACTTTGTGGCAAAATTTGAAGGTGGTTGGGTGAAAATAAAAGAAGTTATGGAAAACCCTAAAAATAGACAAATGTTGGATTTCGGGATTTAGGAAGTGGAATTTGGGATAGGGTCCTCAGGAATGAAATATGTAGAATGGGATTGCAGAGGTGTCACTGAAGTTTCAAAAGAAAACTGAGTTAAAACATGAAAGATATGGTGATTTTTTTTTCTTTTTTCGAAATGGATTTGAAATGGCTTTTGAAATGGATTTGAAATGGCTGGATCTGAAATGTCTCAGAATGGATCTAAAACGGCTCTCGGAATGGCTTTGAAACAACTCTGGACAGATGTGATCTGCGATTTATCAGCTGGCAATAGATAGGGACCCCAGGTATGCTCAGCTTCCTAATGGTTTAGGGGATTCACTCGGCCACCAATGATGTCTGAGGGTTTGTGTATTGGGGAAGTACCCCTCACTCCATGGATCAGGTAAAACTGATAGCGGCTTTTCCACAAACGACATCTCTTGGTTTATCTCATGGGTGGGAACTAGTCAATCAGGTAGGGATCATTTCCCTTTTCGCTGGAAGGTCCTCTCAATGGGCCAACTACTTCAGGGTTCCTGTGGTACTCCTCACAATGATTTTTAGGGATTAGGACCAAGTACTTCCTGCAATTAAGAGGATAGGTATTATCCCCGGATCCGAACCTGCAATTGATAGGAGCAAATACAGATGCAAATTTTTTTTTAGTAGAAATTCCACCCAACAAGCCCAAGAAATTGCTCTAATACCAGATGTGATGAACCTGTAGCAAATAAATGATGAAAATGCACAATATAGCAGAACACAGAAGATATTTATTGATCGCAGGACACTTCGAGGGGGAAACCTCCTTTGAGAAAGCTCAATACAAAATAACTCATGGATTCCTTCACTGGCCTCAACACGTATTTATATACTAAGTCTAATCTAAACAACTATTACTCCCCATGAATGTGGGATAACACAATATACTCACGGGACGACTTACAAAGCATATGCATCCACCAACAATATACTAGCAATGTGGGATAACACAATATACTCACGAGACGACTTACAAAGCATATGCGTCCAACAACAATATACTAACAAAGTAAAGAGAAGGGTTAACACGGGTTCCTAACAATCATTTATGAGATTTTAAATTAAAATGAGCTCTTGAGTATATCATAGTATTTAAAACATGCAGAAAATGACGTTGAAATCAAGTATGCAGAAAATTGTTGTGTGAATGAGTCGACAAATAATAGGAAAGTAGAATGGAAATAATTATAAGAACACAAACTAGAAGTATCAGCTTATTCAACACAAAATTCTATACATAATAGAGGTATGCTGTAAATTGTTAGATTTGCTTTCCTATGCATAGCTTTCTGTCATCAAGTGTTTGTTTTGGCTTTGAATTTTTTTGGGCACATGTCTTTAATGGAATTAACAACTTTATTCATGGAGATGATTTTTTTGGATGTGAAAGTTTGGTTATACTAGACATTCATGTAGCTAGTCTTCCTTGTGTCATACAACAATATTCAATCTACATATTAAGTTATATCAATTGCAAGTGCATCCTGTTCTAATATAGTTATGTCCTAAAGGAATTCTTGACAAACAAAAAATAAATAAGTGGGAAACAATTATAAATTTGTTTTTGATTAGGCTCTTTGGTCTTACTTGGTATCTTATTTGAGGAACAATGCTGATGGAACAACTATTGTTTAGTGACATCACGTGTTCTTATTTCATGTCCATTATCTTTCACTTATGATGCCATTAGAAAACAATGATCGAGGCATGTAAATTGGCATTGTACAAATTGTTAGTGTTATTTAATGATTCTCTAGACTTGAGGTCAGGCTGCCAGTGAACTAAGCTAAATTTAGAAATATACTTTTGTCACATATCAAGTCAATCTGGATTATGAACTAGTTTAATCTATTTTCCCAACTCCTTTTGCATGCATTTAATATTCTTATCCATTCTTCACTCTATATTGTAGCTTGATAATTATGGTACTCATTCAATTAACCTTCAAGTAGTATATTGCATCACCATTCTTGGCTTGATCTAAATATGATCAAAGTGTAAAAAACATGGACAACAAAATAAACATAAGGTAAGGATTTTGAAACTAGAAAAATCAATACACTACTTACCTAAACCAATCAAGAATATGTCACCTCTGATGTTCCAGTAGATGGTCCTCTAGCCTACATCTTTCCATGATAATATTTCTAACTATTATAACTAGATTGGCACGCCTTATTATTTCACTAGACGAAAATATTGTTGTAATGAGATCCATGTTGATGGTCCCTATCACCGTCATTCATTGAAATTACTAATTTATACCATATACTTAGCATAAATGGATAAAGAAAACTAATGCATAGTTCTATCTATGCAAATGCAACTTGCACATCTCCTGACCTATATAACAAGATTTATGATCCCCTGTAAACTGACCACCTCTATCAAGAAAGTTGTAGGATTTACCAGTAGCATGATCAGTTGCATATTTTTTAGAGGAAAATTCAAGCAACCTGAATGCTTCAACCACATCACAAATTCCAACCTACACATACCACCTATGTTAAGAATGACTTGTATGCTTTCAAGCTTCATGACCCTGTGAGATATATATACCTAATTTTACATTCTAATATGAAGAACATTGACTTTTATATTCTTAGGAAAATAGTTCCATCTACAAGCTTCTAATGTAGCCCGAGGTTGGTTTGTTACCCACTCAGAGAGTCAAATGCGAGCTTGTGTTTCACTAATTCATATTAGGATTTCAATTTATCTAGGCGTTGTTGTAATTACCTATAAATTTTATCGAGGGACAAATATGGAGTTAGCACATGTAGAATTCCATTTCTCTGTGTATAAACATCATACTCAAGAGAGAGAGAGAGAGAGAGAGAGAGAGAGAGAGAGAGAGAGAAGCTAATTTCTGAAGCAATTTTAGAGTTATAGGGCTGATTTTGAAGCAAATTAATGAATGACCACAAAATTAGGTCAATGAGACTAGAAAAGTTTCATTAGTGTAATACATAGTAATTCTAGGATTTAAAACATACATTTTAGGAAAAAGGATGTAATTTGTAAATTCAAAAAGTAAAAGATAACA
The DNA here is from genome assembly GCA_027924585.1 of Larix kaempferi. NCBI lineage: Eukaryota > Viridiplantae > Streptophyta > Pinopsida > Pinales > Pinaceae > Larix > Larix kaempferi. The sequence continues at coordinate 5,640,581 of BSBM01000861.1, read as the reverse complement.
AGTGTTATAGGAAAAGAATAGGGAATGAGAATGGTGAAAAACCTACAATCTACAACAAAATAGCGATTTGCATGAGTCATATTTTCAGATTGGTGGTAAAGCCACAATTTGCAACAAACTTTAACATGCATACATGAAACCCACTATGAGGTAAAATACTTATGATTCATAAACCAACAAAACCACAACTAAAATCGAAAAGAATTGAAAAGATCGGTCATGAGGCTTTTGGGAATAGAAATGACCCATCCTAGTTTGTTGGAGGAATTGTAGAAGGGCTTGGAGGAGAGGCTGGTTATACTTGAGGCTGAATTCATTTCTTAAGGGAAGGACCATCTTCATAGATTCCAAGTTTGTGTTACTTATGGAGAGGGAATGCACTTAGTTTATACCCTGTTGGCTTGCAAAACGTGGAACCCATATCACTAACCATTTCATTCCCTCTCTCTTCCTTGATCTATGCCTTGATCGCTACCTCCCCGATAGCTCTTCCTACCTCACCGAATACCATCCCTACCTCCATCCTTGAGTTCTACGGCATAGGTAAGACTACTCCATAGCAATTGAATCGTTGGGATGAATGGTGATAGAGAAAATTCCATGCCATAGCACAAACATTGTGACCTAGCAGCTAGAAACCACAACAACAAAGCACTGAGAATTCACGGTGATAGAGAGTTGAAGTGCTATAAAAAAACTGGTTGATTCAAATACAGATCAAGGCTAATCAGGTAATTTACTAATCTAGATCAACTAGATTCTAGAGAACTTGATTATGTTTGTTATGATTGGTATTGTGTTAAAAATTTTAAGTTCAATCTGTAATGTACATTATAAAACGTTCAGAAATCCATTTTAAGATCCCTTGGATATTTTATGGTTGTTTTAGGGGTCTAGTGGTAAAATAAGATATGCAAGGGTCTCTTTAGGTTTTCAAATGTAGCTATGATAGAGTGCACAAGTTAATTATTCTATGTCTGAAGTTGGTTTTCTCATGGCTTCTCTGCAATGGTTATTAGTGTTCTTGTTTGGATGTTTTCAATTTTCAGTTTTTTTGTTTAGATAGCAGGCTCTACATGCCCCAGGATATCAGAAGGGTCATAACTTATTCATCACTATATTGCAACGAATGTGAAGGATGTTGTGGGGGTTTTGATTTTCCTTTACTAGTTGAATCTCTTCCAAAGAAGAAAAACGGATGCTATGTGGTACCAAGTCCCTCTTAAAATTGGATTTCATTTGCCAATTTACGGGCACTTGGTACCTCCAAACAAGTTAGCATAAATGGTTTTAATAGAATTAGGAATACTATAATAGTTCTTCCTTAAAATGTTATTTTCTATTTTTCCTTTTAAAACAAGCAAGGATGGAGAAAAGTATGAGTCATCCTTAAATGCCCACCCCATCATTATAAGGAAAAGTTGTCAAAAGCCATATTTCTTGGGTGCTAGTACAATAGTGCTATTGCAAGGTGATGAACTAGGTTGGATGTAGCCTTGGCTAATAAACACCATCTAACATCACCTGCCAAGTTATGTCCAATGCTATAATGGCATACATGCGGTCGAGACAAATAATAATGATATATAATAATTTAACAAAGTGGGAATACATGTGGGGTCCATGGTTCATGGAATACCACCTCATTCCTTTGTACATTGTGCACATAGTAGATTCCCCCATTATTATAATGGACACATAAATTAATAAATCACAACCAACAGCGTGGGAGGAAGTTCTTTGTTCTTCCATATCAAATGCCAATAGAAGGGTCCATTAGGCAGAGAAATCATAGCAAGTTGATGCTACCTTGGATGGAGTAGTATGTTGGAAAACTTGTATGACTGTTCATAATATTGCTAAATTTTCATGGGATAGTGTTTAGCTATTTTTGTTGAGAAGACATGTTGACAAAGGAAATTTGTGAAGTTTCAAAAATTTTCTTCTACTTGGATTTTGTCCAAATCATGAGAACAAATCTCTTTACATATGAATTGAGTTTAGGGCCTCCAGAGTTTTATTTGCTTCTGTATTAGTGCCCAATAGGGATTTCCCACCAATTATAGTAACATATAGACTCTAGGGACTTAATGGAGAAGCCACAAAGCCAATGACTAAAGAAACAAAGAAGGATATGGAGGAAATAGAAGATCTAGAAGTTGAATTTGCAATTGCTCGTGCAATGAAAGAATTTGGTGGTTTAAATTTTATTTAATGGTTTACATCGTAGAGAAAAGGAACCTTGCATATGGGGTCCTTTCATTTCTTTGAAGTTGTCTTGAGCATTGGAATAACAAAAGATTACTAAGTTTCCCAATTCATAGTCACAATGATGACATGGTTTCTCACATATTCTAGAAATGTATTTGGGTAAAGAGACTATCTATCATACAAACCCTATCTATCAGATGATGCTAAACAAACAAAGAGATGAATCCATTTTGTGAATCGAGCACAAAGGTGAGAGCCCCAAATAGGAACCCAAAACATTAAACAAATAGTCTTAGGGTGTGCATGTGAGTTAAATAGAATATCTATCATACAAACCCTATCTATGTAATAACAAGACAATAGGCATAGATCTTCTAAAGTATTTCACACTCAAATAAGAAAGGATTCCCATAATTCATGCCCATATCTGCCAAGAAAGGGGAGGTTTCACTGTTGGAACAAGAGTAACTCCTGGAAAGATTCTGCCATACAAATCTGAGGATAATTATAGTGGGAACCTACAGGAAGAAAAACAACATTGTTAGCATCCGATTGGACACCACTTATATGACTGATGTCTCCATTTTACTTCTACTATCAAGATACAAATTAGAGTAGGAAACTTCAGGTTTGAATCTTCAATGTATTGTTGCTACAACATTATAAAAATAAGGTGTTGCTGTCACATTTAATGTCATTTATAGCCTCTAATGTCACTACTATAGCTTGTTTATTTTAAGATCAATTTAATGGGAATGCATAAAGGGGAATACCTACATATGAAACAAATTTATAGACTGCAACTACCCAATTGATATGATTTTCATTCATTAAATTGATTATAATATTATCACCATGTAAACACATCAATTTTCCCCTTGCATGATTTTTTTTTGCAAAACTCTTCGCTTTGGGAGTTGGAATAGACAAGATAAGGAGATAACCATGATAGATAGTGAGAGGAACTCATATCGCTTCCCATCTCATGGTGTAAGGTGTGTCTCTTCCCAAATTAAGGTTCTGCAACATAAAGTCTCCACTCTAAAGCAACACTTTAGATCTTCTGACCACAATCATGAAGAGAAAATTCATCGATTGGAAAGCAATGCAGATAAGGAATACATAGAACTTCAAGATTAGGAGAGTAATTCCATTTACATTATGGAAGCATAATGTAGGAATATTTAGGACTTCGAGCACCATATGAACCTTCTAGAACATCACCTATCCAAGTCTCCAGGAATCTCCTCTTGGCAAAAACAAGACCCAGAATTCCTGGGCATGCTATTCAGATATGGGTCTTTGTCTAATTTCTCTTAGTTGGTTGAATGCATTCTAAGTTTTGTAGGTTTATAGGTGTCTTTTTATGGATCTATAGAAGTAAATATGTCCACAAAACTATGAACCCCATCCAATATGGAGGAAATTTTGTAATTTGGAGTCATATATTTAGTTTTTGCTCTCAGGGAATTTGGTATGGTAATTTTCCATCATAGAAGTAGTTTTTGTGGTAAGGTTTTGGATTTCTAGAAGTCAAATAAGTATGAATTCTTAGATGTAATTTTTCTCAGTAGCTATTCCAACATTTTATTGCAAACTCCTACTTGTTCCTGTTTAAAAAAACATTGATATGGATCGATATCTAGAACATAAGATTATGATTGATATCAAAGACATTGATGATGATGATGGTGATGATGATTATGATGATAATGACAATGATTATGATGATAGTGAAATTTATGATGATGATGATTATGACCATATGCATCTTTAGATTTCAAATATAGTTAGGTTTTAACTTGTATTCACTACCATGGTAGGGCTCATGTTCTTGCTTCTTGTATTAAACAAATCATACAATATAATGGCATATATTTTCTTATGGTATTATAAGGACTCATGTTTTCACGTTTGGTATAATATTGATATTAAAAATAGGTTTGGTGTAACCTCATTAGTGTCATGGACACTTCATTTTTATTGGAATTAACCATGTTCTTCCACAATCATAAAAACTAATGGTTACCACCAAAGGAATGCATGTACAAAGAATGCACATGATTAGCTTCACCACCTCAAGAGGCATTATTATCACCTTGCAAAATGTTAGATTTAAAGGGTTAAGAGGTTGAATGTACAATTATGATCCTTTACTCAGACAAAATGATCCAACTTAGGACCTTTGTTAGCCACTGATACAAAATTTGATCTCACTCATGTACTATTGATAGATCATAGTAGCATTGATCTGGTCATTTACTCCATCTTTTGGGGCTAGTTTATCTAGGGTTTAAGAATCCTTATAAGACCATTTGGCTTCAAGGTTTAAACATATTCAATGTACCCACATATACCATTAATAGTAAAATAGTAGCAATGATTGAATATGCTATGTTTCCACCTATGGTGCATTCAGAGCATCAAGTACAAGGAAAGGCATCATAGGATTAACCAATTTGTGCCATCGATGGTTGGAATTCACAAAGAAAGCACAAGGAATATAGAGTATTTTCAGCCATTTTCTACAAATCTAACAAAAAGTAAAGGAACATTTGGAATATAATTGCATGTGGTATCCTTGCTATGGACATAAATTGTCAAGTTTCATTTCCTCGGAATACCTCAATTTCAATATGTCAATATTTCACAAGGGTCTATATAGCTTTCCAAGGGGAGCAAGTCGAAAATCATGAAGAGATACTTTATATCTTTGGACCTAACCCGTTACAATAAACCAAGACTACAAAAACCCTTAAAGGTCCTCCTACAATTCAATGCTCCAATGGATGAGGGGCCTCTTCCAAAATTTGGTATTCCATGTAAAATTATAAATCCCCTAAGAGCGTCATGCTATAGAGTTTTTAAAGATGTATGAGGATCCTTAATTCATGTTGATTTATTCAAATTCTAGGATATTCAAATCCTAAACAGGGACACGACATATTTATAGATAAATAAAACTACAACTTCAAGGGATCAAAGGTATGCATATAAACTACATATTATAAGTGTATAAGAGACTGTCTTGATGGGACATTTTATACACAAACTTTGCAACATCATATGACAAGCCTCATGTGAGATTTATTAAACTGCTGCTCTTGAACATCACTTTGTTGCTACATAATGCTAAAAACAAGGGATAATACCTTTCCCTTCAGTTACACATTGGTCACATAATCTTGTAGGGATACATTAATGGCTATGGCTTATTAGTACTTGATTCGTTGTTCAAAATCAGATCAAACCCTAGTCACATTGAAATGCCCCTTCAATTGATAAACCTCACCAAACAACAAATCAAATAATCAGTCATCAATATAAAACTAAGGGTGATGATAACATCCCTCTTTTCAAGGTTGTGTCTCCTTCAACCTCCTGTTCTCTCAATGTATAGTTGTCACAAAAAGGTTTTTCTTTATTTCCATCCAAAATCTGATTTGTTTCTTTACTTGGATGGCTAATCAATAGAGAAAATGGTGTCATTTCAGGCCCATAGTTAATAACACTTGAATTTTATGGATTTTTGAACACCTAAACATGCCCAAATATGTCCTACATGTGCCCATATTTTCTCCAAGTGTGCCCAGAACTGAAAATTTTGTGGTTGTGTTGTTGTTTGGATAGTGCATAGACCCATTGTTCTTGTGCCTAAAATTCATGGTTTGAGGCTGTGATTAGGAACAAAACTCAAAGAATGTTGTTTTAATTCTTCAAAACTAGCCCAGAATGGTACTAATTAGCTCACACTATCAAGATACCTTAGGGAATCAACAATTCATGATGAATGAATAGGAAAGCATCATCATGAAAAAATAACCCCTTTCAAGACTGTGATTAAAATCACATGTGGAAAGCCACACAAAATGGGGTGTAACACTTTCCATGTAGGAGAATACTAGCATATTCAGCTTCGATAGAAGATAGAACTACAGTCTATTATAGATTTGGGATTACATGATTTTCCATGTGAACTTTTCCATTTTGTTTCCTATGATTAAAAATCGAGGCTATAGTTCCATAAGGTTTTTTTTGCTAGTCTAGACTCTAGAGTTGAAGTTGTTCTTTTCTAAACTCTACACAAGTAGAATGAAAAAGAAAATTCTTAAGCATTGGAAGGTACTAAAAGATATTCCAAATGTGAAACGATAGAGGTGGGGGGGGGAATAAATTTTGATAATAGAAGATTGCATAGTTTGGAAAACCTTACATCATACTATCATTTATAGATATTTTTAAATACAAATTGAGGTCATATAAGAATATCACCTATAAACATTGAACATTAGGAGCTTAAATTGTGTTCAACATAAACAACCTTTGAGCTCAAGCAAGAAGCAACACATGCCGTGAATGGTCTATTACTTCTTGTTAATGGAAGAATTATATTTCATTATGTTGAAAATTAATAATTATAATAAAACAAAATGTGTCATGTTAGCACATTAAAAACTATTTAAATTAGTCATCATTAAAATATTGGTCTTACTCACTTGATCAAGTTATTGGCCAAACTAGATGGAATGCATTTAGTACTTGATTTCCCTCTTCTAGTATGGATCCATATCATATTTAGTACTTCATTTCCCTCTTCTGGTATGGATCCATATCATATTTAGTACTTCATTTCCCTCTTCTTGTATGGATCCATATGAAGTCATAATTCTGATCTAAGTTATGGCATTGTGGATCTCAATGTGAAATTAAGTTGGCTATACAACATACTTATCACTTTCTATTTCAACCTCAAAGAATCTTAATCTCAAAGGTTAAATATGCCAGGTTTTGACTTTGAGGGCCTATAACATTTGTTTGTTTATAACTGGGGTTTCATCTTATGTCAAACACATGCAAATGTTTATCAATCCTCCATTTCTTTTCCATGTCATGATGTTGGTACACTAGCTTGTAGAAGTGTGGTTGATATAATGGTTAGCATTTAGAATTTTCAGGTCCCGCCCACAATTTAGATATTCATGGAGACAATATATTGATACAAGAATGTTCATGCTAACAATGCATTCTATAGAGTTGCGGGAAATCTAGGTCGTTTATGAGTCTAAAATGAAGATTTTTTATTTTATAATTATGACTTTGTCTTATGTAAAATGCTAGAAAATGTCTCTGTAGCTTCATATGGGTTGACAATCTACACGATATTTTTCTATTGTTTTTACAAGATCTTGTGATGCATGTTTATAATTGTCTACAACAATTCTGTTATGTAAATGACAAGATAGCATGACCTCGAAAACAAAATAATTGTTCTAATTTAAAACATAAATGTTTTTTCTTGTCTTGCAGATACTTTCTCTTTTACGCCAATTGAGGGTAAGTCTGTAAATTTTGAGCTAGGAGCTGGTATTGGGTGCTACACAACTAAATTAGCAAAGAAGGATGATAATGTTTTAGCTATGGACTTCATTGAGAGTGCAATTAAAAAGGTATGCCTGACCCTTGCTCTTAGGTTCCATCTTTCTCTTGGTTTGCATGTCATATCTAATTTAGAAAAATTTGATGGCTTTGTGTTAATCATTGAATCTAAATTAGGAAACTCAAAAGGATTTACATCAAATAACCATTATTTTCTTTGGTCATAATGAAGAAACAAATGGCCACTTCAAGAATGTCAAATTTATGTGTGTTGATGTTACATCTCCTAACCTCAAGTTGATGTTACATCTCCTAACCTCAAAATCGAACCAGGGTCTGATGATCTAGTATTTTCAAATTGGTTTCTAATGTATCTATCAGATGAGGAGGTATGCTAATAAAAATCATAATGATGATCTTGTATTTCAAACTTAGATGGAAAATCATCTCCAGGTGCATTTTAGGTATAACTTTTTGTGGTAGCTTCCTATACATTTTACTACTCTACCATGGAATTGTATATTGTTTAACTACTTGATTAGGAAATTTCTAATCATATTTACCAAGCTTGAATTCAAATTTGGTACAATATGGAAAAAAAGGACGTAAAAATCCATCTTGAAAAAATTTGTGAAAATTCAAATGGGAAAAATTATGATTCTTTCTTTCTTTTTCTTTTTGTTGATATTCAGGCATTCAAATAAGAAAACGTTTTGTTAATTGTTTGTGTACTAATGTGGTGTGGTATCGATGTAATCATTAATGTATGGTGGAATATTATTAACAATCTTGCTTCCTCATTTGAACTAGACCAATAGGAAAATAGATTAAATAGCATTAATGATTAAACAATCCCATATCCCCTATGGGTAAACCTACTCATGAAGGAGATTGAGAATATTAATGATATTGGGTGATAACCCCCTGTCAGGACTTTGTATTAAATGACAGTTACACTTACAATTGGAGTGCAAAGCTATTTTGGGACCTGAGCAGTCTATGGTAGTGGTACATATTGATTGGGAATGCAGGATATAGCTACATCCTTGTCTAGGAAGCCTAAACCACTTGTTTTGCATGCATACCTTAAGTAAATAGTTGCAGACTCTTATTGTTAGTTGAACCATAATAACAATTATTTCTCGCTCTTCCTGTGTTGAGAAATCTGGTTGTTCCCACAACATGCATAACAGACTTGTTCCTAACTGTTTGAACCAATTTGGGAGCAACTTGTTTTTCCAAACACTGTAGTATAGCCAAATTTTAAAACTTTTGCGGTTGGTTTGGATGCATTTGATAACCATTTCTATCTGAAAATAATGCATACTATTTAGAGTATGCATAACCCATTTGCTTTTCCATGGAAAACCTAACAAGATCCCCTCTTCCATGGAATACATAAAATCTTGCAAGACCCTTCTTCCATGGATCACAGATGGAGTGGCTCAACCACTACCAAGAATAAAAGCTCACCCTAGACATTTTGCAGCCTCATATGGAAGTTTCACCATAGTCAGGGCAGAAAATTTATGCCTACAGTAAGCCGACAAATTCGCCCAGAAATTTTATCCAATAGGCAAGGTAAACTACAAATAAGTGTGGGTATTTCTCCATCAGTTCAACCACATCTTGCACAATATACTCCACAAGTTCAACAGTTTCCTCTTCCACAAGGGCAATAGCCACAACCTCCTTCACTCAACATGCACTCTATTTTCATTTTTTATATAATTTTGTTGCCACATGTTCATGCTAGTCATTTATTAAAAATGTATATTTTATAGGTTGAAGCCATGGTAGTAGAGTGGAAAGAGTTTTTATGGGATGTGCTAGAAGAACAGGCTTCTTTGTGGGGCCACTATCAAGATATTTTTATAAAATACTACTTTCTCCCATTGTAGGTCATATTTTTATAAATTTAGATTTGGAGGCAATATTCAATTGCAATGCTTCTAGAAATCTATGTCATGGTTCGTAATTGATCATAGGACTTCAATGGTACTAGCTCAATGGAAGAGCACCTGCCTTACAGGCAGGAGATTGGTGGTTCGATTCCTCCATACCCTATTTATAGAAATAAGTGAATAGTTTCATATAAAATGGCTAAAAAAGACTAAATTAGTGACCAAAAAAGAAGCGATAAGCGACCAAAAAAATTACCAAAATGCGCATATAAGTGACCAAATGACAGTTTTGGTGGCTAATTTTCGGTCTCTTATCATGCGACAAAAAAAATGGTCTCTTTTAGTTTGGTCATTTGTAGCCTATCTGTGGTCATTAATTTGGTCATATTTTTTGTCACTAATTTGGTCATTAATCGTGACAATTAATGACCAAATGGGTGATTACATGAAGATGGGTAACTCTTTTTGGCCAAATATGACGGTGAAAAACGGAAATTTTACCCATGTATTAAATTGAAGTGTTCAAAACTCATATTTGCCACATGAATTTTGACATGTGCTTGAAAAAAGAAATGTAGAAAATTATGTTGGCTTTCCAATGATATTTTTTTGGAAATATACCAATGTCATTTATCGTGTCGAATTTTCGTTTAATGAAACGTGTGTACTTAAAACTTTGAATAGCAATTAACAAGTAGTTTTTGTTCGTGCACGATAATTTAATGTTAAAGTAATAATTTTAAAAAATAAAATATGTGAACATGATCTAGATAGAATGCACTAGACTGGGGTGGCAGGGGCGGGTGGGATTCTTTTTGATCCCGGTGGAAATAAACTCACTGACTTCGCCTGGGGACTAGGCAAGAAAAATAATAACGAGGCTGAATGGTTAGCCCTTATCTTCTCCTTAGAACTGGCCTCCAACTACAGCATAGCCAATCTCAGAGTCTATGGAGACTCAAGGCACGTCATCCAAATCATGAGAAGAGGATTTGCCTCGCCCAGATCAAAAGCAGATAGATACCTGCGAAGAATTAAGACCATTCCCTTATCTTCTAAGGCCTCCTTCTTCGATATCCTAAGAGAAAACAATTGGGAGGCGGACTTAGCCGCGAATCAAGGAATTAAGCTCTCAATTGGGCAAACTAAGGACCATCAAGGAATTCTTGGTTTTCATTATCTCCCCTAGCCTTTTATGCCTTGGACCTTCAAACTTGTGATGCGGTTTTTGGTTAGGGACTTGGCCTCAAGGGTCATCACATTCCCTTTGCCATACTTAGAACGTCTCCTCCTCTCGCCCTCAATCCCGAACTTGTACTCCACGTTTCCTCCCACTCGCTCCTCCATCTGCCCCCCCGTCCTTCCCTACACCTGTCGCCTGGATCCTCCCTCCGGTGTCAGCTCCCACGGGGCTACCATAACTCCCCCATCTGCCCTCCTTACTTCCTCTTTCGCGATGGCTCCTTCCCATCTCCCTGACTCTCTGAGCCGTTTGTCCCTCGAGGAGTTTGCCCCTTCTGCTCCTCGTCTCTCGCAGGTGGAATATTGGGTTAGGGAGCTTGCCCCTTCTGCCCCTCGTCCTTTGCAGGTGGATACTCCGGTTGCAATGCCGTCTGTTAGGGCGGCCATTGCTGCTTTAAGCAGAACGATGACAGACATCAAATTTGCTGTCCGAAGAACATACGAGACAGTCTGCACCAGTGTAAACCAAAACTCGGACATGGCGTCGGTTATCAAGCACGTCTGCAATCAGTTGTCTTGCCAGGACTCCAGGATCGATGATCTGGAACGAAATATTATAGAATTAATGGGGAAAGTTGACCGAATGCAGGAAGATTTGGTAGTTTACTTCAAAGCGACACAGGGCAGCTGGATTCATGAGAATACAACAGTGAATCAAGAAATTCACCAGCCGATGGCGGACGATTCATCTGTCAAGCCCAGGAAGAATGGCTAGTTTAGTCCAGGTTTCTCACAACTTTTGTTTGGTTTATGTTTTTTTGTAAGCTTCTCTGCAAACAGTTCGTCAAGGTGTATACCAGCTCTAAGCTGGACGTTTCCAGGAAGAATAGACTTAGAGACTGCACTGTAATGCTTTTAGTTTTGGTAGTGCTAGCTAGACCAATCATCTCAGCTCTGTTAAAAACTTGGTATGAATGCTTGTAATGTATAGCTGTGCACAGCTTTATAAATACTATCTTTTTCCTGTTACTGTTATAAAAAAAGATAGAATGCACTAGTGCTTACCTATTTTTCTTTTATTTTTTCTCAAAAAATTATATTTATTATTATTTTTCGAAACCGACCAATGAATATTTCAGTCGCATTTTGCACACATATGTGTTTGTGCACCAAATATTTTGATTCTTTACATAATTTGCAAAACTAAAAATACACTTTTGAAGAGGATGCACTTATCTAGTGCTTGTGTATTTTTTCAATTTTTTTGGATGTGTATTTTGAATGTTGTGGATTTATCTTTGAGCTCAATCGAAGTTGTCGATAGGGGTTTTTAGTGCAAGTTTTATTAGAAATTAAAAAATAAAAGACATATGAAGATAAAAAATTGAAATTTTTATGTATATGGATAGAGGATTCATTGACGAATCCAATGGTATCAATTCCGCCCATTAATTGTCATTTAATGACATGGTTTAACCGTCTGGAAGGTAGGAAAAAGTTTCATTCTGTAGTGAAAAGGGCTCTCGGCCTTTTTTTTAAGCCCTCGATCGAGCTATTTGCTCGATTGAGGTATTTAAAATATGTCGATCGAGGATTTAACAAGACCTCGATCGAGGGTTTAATAAGATCTCGATCGAGCAAATAGCTCGATCGAGGGTATGCAAAATTACCTCGATCGAGGTTTTTTTGTGTAAAGAATATATAAAGGAAAAACCGTGAAAGGTGTTGGACAATTAATGTTACCAACCACCATTCCCTCGTAAAAATGACAACCAACCTCTATATAATTACTAAAGAATTTATGAATAACACTAATTTAACTCATTGCTTGTTTTTTTTCAATTAGAGCTATTTGAATTTGATGTTGTTCAATTCTAGAGCTTGGTGAATTTGATGTTGTTCAATTAGAGCTTGGTGATTTCTATATTGTTCAATTAGAGTTCATTAGACATGTAAGATTTCTTCTTTGTAGACATATTTCATACTAACATATTGTTGTTTGTTATAACAATTTGAATAAATATTTGTTTGGTTTCATTGTAGTTTGATGGGAAGTAAGAGGAAAAGACAAAGAAAGCATGCTCGTCAAGGTAATGACAATGAAGATCGTGAGAATGCTAGAGAAAGGATGAGACAACATAGAGCAAATTTGAGAGAAGAAGAAGATGCACATTTGGTGCAACAAATTCTAATGGAGGAAAACCAAGGTAAATTATTGAATTACATGCTATCATAATTTAAATATCATGTTACATAATTTACAAAATTAGTAACAATTTTCCAATAAATTTAACTAAACTTCATAATTTAATTTGTTTCATATTTATTTGTAATGATATTCTTATTTATTTCATCAATTTGTTATTTAAATTTCAAAGTTTGCAACAATTTTTATGTTAAATGAACAATTTTCAAGTGGCTAACAAATGTTAAAATGGAACCACTTTCAAATGAAAAATGTAAATTTAGATTAGATTTTCATGTTAATACATGTACATATTTTTAACTATTTTCAAAATATTTCAAAGTTGCTAACAATTTTCAAATTATGTTTCAAAGTTGCTTTAACAATTTTCAAATTATTTCAAAGTTGGCTAACAATTTTCAATTTTATGTCCAACAATTTTCAAATGAAATATACACAAGGATTCTATTTTCAAGTTAAAATGTATGTACATATTAACTATTTTCAAATTTCTAAACTTTAGTAACAATTTTCAATGTTATTAGAATAATTTTCAAATTAAATGTACACTTGGACACTATTTTCAAGTTAAATTATACATATTTAACTAATTGCAATTTTCTAAGTTGCTAACAATTTCAAGTTAAATTATACATATTTAACTAATTGCAATTTTCTAAGTTGCTAACACTTTCAAGTTAAATGTAATTTTAATTCTTGTTTTGTTAGAAAATTCAATTTAAAAACAAATTAATGAATATTTTGAAATGAACATGTTATGATAGTTATGTATTAGTTAGAAAATTCAATTGAAAAACAAATGAATGAATATTTTCATAGTTATGGTGGTTGGCAATGTTTTCATAGTTATGGTGGTTGGCAATATTTTCATAGTTATGAATATTTGAAAACAAATGAATGTTCAAAGAGCTAAATTATAATGTTTACTTTAAAAAAATTCGATTTAAAGGTTCCTATCACATACTTTTATTTACATAACATGACATATCACCATGATAAGATTAATGATTAGAATCATCTATTTTGTTAGGACAAATTGGAAATAATTATTTGTAATGTTCGCAACCTTGCATTAATATGTGAAGCACTATTTAAATTGAGTTTGATTTATCGAGATTGTGACTGAGGGTTTCATAGATTGGTTTAATTATGAATTTTATTATCTTTTATTCTTTCCATTTTTTATTTGAGAGAAATGTGTTTTCATTGAGACTATTTTCAAAAGTCTTTGAGGGTGAATTTCTATAAGGATTTTAATGGGTGCAATGTTAATGTGGGTTGTAAATTTGTAATGGTTTCAATGGCAAGCCCAAGACTCTAGCAAAACATTCACCATTAACAATTTCACTTTATCACTTATTGAATGTCTGTAATGCCCCATATTTTGACTAGGCCTGTTGGCGAGTTAGACCCCTTTCACCTTAATTGCTTATAATCTATTTGACTCAGCTAGACAGAGTGAACTATGTTTTCGGCATGATAGACGTGATGATATGTTGCTACTGTGTTAATGATGTTACTATATTCATGCAGTTATTAAGTTATGACTAACATGAGATTCTTTTATTTCATAATGACAATGTATGTTGATAATCGTCCTGGAGGAAATGCGATATATATGATGTGGTAATTATGCTGTGATCGATTTAATGATTTTATGTGATGAGATAAATGATGCTGACAATATGGATCAGACAATGATAGAATGTAAATATATGGTGTTGTACGTGGATGCCATCCTATGATGAAATTGATAGAACTGTTACATTCCATGCATATCTGTGATACGATAAAATTGTGACGTGAAATGAATAATGTTGATGATATGGATCAATGGGTGATCGAATGGAAATGCTTGTTAAAAGGTGTATCTTGCGGAATACTAACCTGCAGGACACGAGGGCTATGGGATAGCCGGGGTACTTGATCTGATATATGGAGAAGAACCTATCCATGCATTAAACCTTAGCAACCCAAAATTGATGAAACGATGACATGGACCGATAATCTCGAGAGCAGCAGAGTATGATTTGATAAGGGCGTAGGCCCGGTATGTTGAGAGGGATGGATGCGTTGCCCACCCTATGTTCCTATGATACCCGAGATCGTGGGAGGGCCGTGCTGAGACACGCTCCCCATGTATGTGTGATGACGATGGTCGGATGCATGCTAGGAGAGGATAGGTCCGCTTTCTGTTCAGCCGACGCTATCGCTCTCAGGTTCTATGTGGTCAGGTCGTTGAGTCCGACAGCCACTTTTGTACTAGCAGAGGAAGGATAGGGAGGTTGGGGCAGTAGGTTAACGATGGGAGGATATGATAGTTAGTACTGTTGAGGGTTGGGCATTCATTGACCTGGAGTTAGTGGTAGTAGGTAGCCTTCCTTGTACCTAATTGATTGAACAAACGTAATCATAAAAGCAATGAAATGGAATCCTAAAGGTCAATTGTTAAAATAAACAATGATGTTTTAGTAATATTACGTTGAATGTGTACTTGTTCGGTTTGCATAAAGTATTATGAATATTAGTTAGATGATATGCATAGGATATATATATATGACATATGTTTGTAGTACATGTCTGTCTTGTGCATACGCTGGCCACGCATGCACATTATGCACATGCGCAATAGTATTGGTTTACAACATACTTATCAAGATTTAACAATGTTATAAGTATCATAGGTAACTCAATTAAGTATTCAATGAATGACTTAATCAGTAAAAGATCATCAAGTCTTAATGTGTAAAATAAGTTAATTAGTCTTTGTATGTGAACATGGTAATGAACGAATAGTATAAGTGTCATTAATCGCAAGTATCCTTAAAGAGAATGTGTCCCCAATGTGAAGTGTAAAAGTTAAACATTAATAATGGAAGAGTGTGCATATAATTGTTGATCATGATGAATTAAATCATTAAAGTGTATTCCATAAATATACCCCAAAGTACTATGTTGACACTTATCGAATAGACCAATAAACATTTCTAATTTCCATTCACAATTAATTTAATTTCTATTATTATTAATTATTATGTTATTATGGTTAATATTTAATTAATGATAATAATGATAATAATCTTTATATAGAGCATAGTGGGTGGAATAATTAAATAAATAAATTTTCATGTGATTAATTAACGGAATCATTCCAAGTAAATTAAAGGGATTGTTTAAATAAATTAGTGAATAATTCCACTACCCGAGAGAAATTGGGTGATTTAAAACAATATATTATCCACCTTATGCCTTAAAAAGGGGGACGCATTAATGATTTGTACTTCCAAGACCACGACAACTAGGGCGGTGGAGTGATAAGGAGGTTTGACTTTGGAAGGAGGTGGATTCCTATAAAAGGGAGAGTTAACAAGTAGTATGGGGGGATTATTGTGGGAGCACTGTGAGGATTATTTTGTGAAAAAGGAGGAAATGCCGAGGAGGGGGTTAACTCGAAGCTTTGAGGAGGTGGGAAACTCAAATGAAAAGACTGAGGACGGGGTTAACTCAGCAGAATATTACCATGGAAAGGTTCGATGGAAAGCTGCTGTCGGGATTATCGGTCTGTGGGCTCGGGGGCTAGGAAATCCGTTGACTTCCTAGGGTCAGCACAATAATAGCTGATCGGCAGGGTGGACACATCATTTTGGGTTGCTAAGGTACCATACAGAATTCACCACGTAAGTCTTCTGATCTTCCTGCAAAATCTACGGGCCCAGGTATTTTACTCAGCTAGCTTAAGTGAATTGTATTTCCCTTTATTTACAGATTATGCATGAAATAAGAATAGGGTTATAATGAAAATCTTTAAGTTTATGTTAATTTAATTTGCACAGACTTATGAACTTTTAGAAACCTGAAACATAGACGGTTGATTCTCTTATTTTAGAAAGCACATTAAGGAAAAATTTGGTAGTTGCACATAAATGGATAAATGGAGACCCAGTGCCTAGATACGGCACTACAGATGGTATCAGAGCCGAGGCTCAAACCCTGAGACCTTAGAGCCCAACTACTCCTGGAATTATAGTGAAATTTACCAGAAAACTCGAATAGATAACTCGAATAGCCCTTTTCCATTATTTATAAAGCTTAATAGAAACAGAACTTGAATATATAGAAAATTTGGAAATTTTGTGGAAATCTAGCATCCTCCACCGAGAAAATTGAACATAAAGATTTGTAGAAAAGCTAGGAGGCTGCCTGGAAGGTAAACGGACTCCCATACTCCAAATCTATGGCGGATGAGTATATTCTTCCTGCAATATGACAGAAAACTGGGTTAATAAATGTCTACTTAAAAAAAAAAAAAATATAGGTTTTCAAATAATGAAAATGTGCGTACGTAAAATGCAGGCAAGTATAGCCTAAAAGACCGACATATCTTATAAATCACATTTAGGAATTTTATAATATAGTTAGATTGATGGGAAATTATTATTTTATGTTTAATGTAATATTTGAAATATTACAAATAATCGTTGAGTAATTTCTAAGTGTAATTTTAAAGCGTAAAATAATTTTAATCTATTATTATAAAGGAACAACATTTGAATACAGGTTAGAACAAAATTCGACGTTGTAAGTTTACCTAAATAAATAGCAATGTGGTGATGTAGATATTTTATTGCCGTATTTATTTATTCACATTCGAATTTCTAAAAACAAAAAAAAAATGTGTGTATATATATAAAATAAAATGAAACCTCATTTTCTTCCCTAAATGGGGGTACTTTTGATGGCACGTGAAGTGGTTTCCGCGTCATCCCTTGAGCGGTTTGCCATACCGCTTTTTAATATGCGGATGCATAAAGGAATGACACGTGTGATGGTGGTTTTTCTCCGCGACCACCAACCATCCTTATCTCGCGTGCAAGTTGGCAACGCGGGACGGTTAGGGAGTTATCGATCTTCCTGTACGACTCTCGCAAACCTCCAACCCAAATGAACTTTACCACGCCGGCACATAAATACAAGATATTAATTCAAGACCTAAAGAAAGAAACTTTAGGTTCAAGCCTACAACGCTCGAATAAATCTGACTTTAAAATTTTCCCGATGAGCATTGAGATGATTAAGGTAAACCTGAAATGGAGCAGCAGCCCATAGATGCAAGAACAACTGAACACATAACAAAATAACAGAGTGTAGGTAACACCCAACCATTTTAAATATTCAAATATCGTATACAAGGTAGGAATATTTCTACGCTCATATTAGGATGTTAAGGTCTGAACAATTCTGTATATAAGTAAGTTAATGCCCATATACTAAGCTATTTTCCCCGACTTTGTCATGTAAAACAAGAAAGTCACCGGAACAAGCAATGAAACCCTAGCAAAATCAGAGTTAAAATCCTCGATAAATCAGACTGTTTAACTATAACTGTTTTAACTCATACGATATTCTCTTACTGAAAACTGTTCTGAACTAACCAACTATTACAGATATTGAATTTACTAAATATCCCCAACTGAGCCCTTGAATGAAAAAAAAAATATACCGAATCTTCGCAGAACACGTCGTTGTATACAGTTGCAGGTACCGTCCAGGATCAGATCACGAATACTGACTCAACTAAAGCTTAGCGAAACTATAAATAATCGATTTTAAGTAGCTGGGGTAATTGAGAACTATACCTAACCGGAATGATCGGTATAAATTTTATACTGTGCAATTAACTAATTTCCAGTCGAGGAGCTTTAAGATTTCCAACGTAGTGGTGGACCCTATCAATGCTCTTCCTGCCTTGCGATGCTCTACAAGCCGCTTTAATTCACCCACGATTAACAAACGCCTTCCCACCATTTGGTCCGACTCTCTAAACTCCATGGCAATGTGGTCTTATTTCTGCTCCCTGAATAGAAAGAGGACATACCTGTGTCAATATGAAGGATCTGAAGCTGCGCTGGGTTTCACTTTTTTTTTTCCATTCTCTGCACTAGTATTTTGCCATAGCTTCGGGCTCTTTCTCCCCCCACGAGAACCGGATTCTTCTTCTTAACCTTTAGAAGGATTTCTGGGAGTCTTCTGTGAGTCTTCTAATCTCGTCATTTTATTGCCGGTGGCTTCAGTACCATCCCCTAAACTTTGGAGTCGCAGCCTGGCAAGCCTGGCCAGATGGCTAGTAGGGGCTGCCCTAAACGTCACCGCGACTTGTGGAAGAAGTGTTCGGCCGTGCCCAGGGCGACCAACTTCTGTTATGGCATGATTTTGTATGCTTGCCGCCTCCGGAGATAGCGTCTGCTGCACGGTGTTTAACCCTGCTTGCATTATTGCCGATTTATGAAAATAAAAACAAAACTTCCCTGATAAGTAAATCAATCTTCGGAGACTGTCTCTAAACCTCTCGTAACCGAGCAAATAAATCAATAAGGGACTTCAATTTCAATCCTACAGTCTTGAATTCTAACATTCCTCATAAGCTTCCTGTGCAATTAAATTCAACTCATGCTGCTTATTGACCCTTCCGTTAGGGTTTTCACTGTTTCCTATATATATCTTTTCGTCTTGACGATAATTCCCATGCTGTCTAGAATCTGATCGAACTCCAAAACTGACTCCCACAGGGATTGCAAGACTCCTTCATTCCATGACACTCTGCCAGGTCGAATGGAGACCACGGCCTGAACAGCAGCTCAAGCGCTAAGCTCACGCGAGGAGCAGCCCTACACACAAAAAAAAAAAAAAAAAACCTAGTCCTCCTCCTTAAATAGGGAAAGGTTGACGGTATGGCGGTTTCCGCGTCGCCCATGAGGGGTTTACAAAACCACCCTTTTGTATGCGGATGAGCGAGGGATCGACGCGTGTCATGGCGGTTTCATTACCGCGACCACTAACCTCCGTTAACGCGCGTGCATGTTGCCGACGCGGAATGATGGGTGAGCCGTCGATCGTCTTGTACGGCTATTTGTTTTAGCCCTGGCGTCAATCCCCCATACGAGGATTAAATTTATTGTTTTAAATTTATTTTATTTAATTTAAATATCTTTTAAATTAATTTAATTCAATTAATTTAATATAATGTCTTTTAATTTAATTAATTTAACTTAATTAATTTAATTTAATTTAATTCAAGTAATCTGATAAAATGTCTTTTAATTAATTAATTTAAGCTAATTAATTTAATTTGATTTGATCTATTTTAATTTATTTATTTTTATTTTATTAAATTTAATTTAACGTTTTCTTTAATATTAATTTAATTTTATTAATCAATTTAATGTTTTTTTTTATTTATTAATTTAATTAATTTAATCTAATTAATTTAATTTAATTTAATTTATTTATCTTAGTTTTATTTAATTTAAAAGTTAATATTTAATTTTTTTATTATTATTATTTAATCGGATTTAATTCAATTCAATTGTGGTTAAGTATTAAGAGTTAATAGTTAGAAAAAAAAAATATATATATATATATATATAAACCTTTAACTCACCAGGTCAAAAAAAATATTTCTGGGTTGCGACGAATTCCAATGCAATTATATAATGTTAGAGTGCTTTATTTAAATTGAATTAAATCAAATTTCGTATATATATTATATAATGTTATAAACTAGGTTTGTAAAAATAAATAAATAAATAAATAAATTTATTAAAGGTTAATATTTAAAATATAACGCTACTCACAAATCTTAAACTTAGAAGTTCGTCATAGACCTAAAATTTTAAGGTCGATCAGAGTAAGGTTGAAATGGTTGGTGAAATTATATTTAAATTCTCATATATAAAACTTAAATTATAAGTTATACTTTTGGGAGAAAATTTAAAATATTTAAATTTAATATATATATAAATATCTAAATCTTGGAAAAGAAATAAATAAATCAATACATATATACAAATAAATACAGAGTGGAAATTTTTTTACATACCGATGAAGAAAGGAAAGTTGGTGTTTTAATCTATTAATATTTTCAACGTGACACCTTCATTGCAAATTTTGACTTAATAAGAATTTTAATTTTATTACTTTTGTAATTGGGTGTTGGTGCTAAACTTTCATTTCATTTTAATATTTTAAAATAATATATTTTGTATGGGAAAACCACAAAAACATTTTCAAAATAGAAATACAAAATAAATTGGTATAAGTGATTGAACCGTATGTAGTCCCAACTTCAATAATCTATGCGAATATTAAGAACCTTACTCTATACTCAAAATAAATATGAAATAATTTTAAATAAACGTAACAGTGGGTATATTAAAATTATGAAAACCATTATAAACTCTTTTTTTTTAATGAAAAAGTTGTACTCGTTATTACACCCATGATTGTCAAATGGTTAGGTTAACAGCAAACGTGATGCTTTTGATTAAGCTCAACACTACACATAGAATATATAAAATTATTATGGTCATAATCATAAATTTGTTTCACATTTAATTTATAAATTATTATACTCATAATCATAAATTTATAATAAACGTTAATAATAAAAAGATTTAAATATTTCACAATTATTTACTACACACGTAGTAAAGCTAATAGTGGAAGAGAATCTTCTCAAATGAGATGAGCACAACACATTTAAATTATAAATTCTTATATTAGGGATGTTATTCATATTATTTGATAACAACTTTGTACATCGACGTTAAACCCAATACTATCGATACAATGCTTAAACATCAGTATTGGTCACACGGTCACACTTGATTTAACATATACATCTAACAATAAGATTAAATGTCTCACAACTTATCATCCTAATTAATCACAACAAAAGCAGAGGTCACAATCACATTTTGTTAATGTCCCTCTTATAACTCAACCGTGTTTATTTTCATATTAAAAGTTGATCACACTTTGGTCATTTTTAACTCCCAAATTATGTGAAAATAGAGACTAGGGTATTGGATGGGTTTCATGGTTGAAAATGTGGTAAAAGGGAATTGGAGAATGCACTCATGTATGAATATGCATGCATCCTCTTTTACAAGAGTCTCAATTCCATTCAGACTACCACATAGACTACAACAGTCTCAATTCCATATAAGCATAAACAAAATTGCGCAAACATCGATGTGTGTATATAGATGACTTTGTACAAAATACAAATTAAAGTGAAAATTCATGAACACCTCATAATCGTAATTACAAATAAAATTTTCGTTTAAAAATATAAATGTAATAATATACAAGTATTATTAGTAGGGAAACGTTAAGATATAAAATGTTATGTAGCTCAGAGAGAGAGAGACTCCGAAAATACATTATATACCATTTTGAATGAGATAAGGGATGGAAATAAATTTGTAAGGCCTAAGGCATCCTTTTGAATCACATTAAGGAAAACACCCTGCACTTAAACAAGGAGATTGCAAATAAAGCTTAATAAAGGACTATTCTCTTAAGGGGGTACATGACTTTAGAATGAATAAGTTAAATATTGGGGTAACGGTGCAATAATATTTTTGAGAAAATTTTGGATTAATTATACCTAATATAGTGATGATTTCGGTTAATAATAAAAGAGCCACAAGAATCTCAACACAGTTATCAACTTAACTCAATTAAAGCGGTTGTTATGAAGTTCTAATATGATTCAACATATTAAGTAATGATGTTTCGTGCAACCTATAGGATTTGATTAAGGTCTTTACGAAGCATAAATGCAAGAATGATGCTGTATCAATACAATGGCATACTAGAATAAATGCTAATAATTACCTTGTAATAGTAAGGATGGGAACAAGACTAGCTACGAAATTCTTAAGGAATTGAAGCAGGAATGGTTTCTCCATAGGTTATATTAGTTTAAAAGGAGAGAATGATAAATGAACATGGTGACAATTACGTTTTGAAAGAGATAGCCATGAAAACCTTATAAACGATGATAGTTCCCCTAGTTTAACGAAGTTACGACACTTTGTTATTGTTCATTACCGATACGGAATTAATAATATATGACCTTAGGATTTTGAGGACACGAATCTTCTTCCCTGGAAAGGTATACCAACCGTAAGAGTCCTCGATAGTTGCACACGGAGTGAATGCCTATTATGAGCTCTAAATGACCCCCAATTTAAATTGTTGACTATTCCACGCCAGGTTGGATCAATAAAAGCTTCGGTAAACTCCGTCCTGTGATGGATAAACTATTCTGGAAGATGTGACTTAAAGAATATTGTAAAACGGTAAGAAGTAGAATACTGAGGTGGATGGAACTTGATTATAACCTTACGGATGTTAGAGATTCAATAGAAAGATTAATCTAAATGTTTCTCTAAAGTATTATAATACACATCAGGGGACGAAAGACGCAAAGCCATAGGATAATATTGGCATATTTTGTCAAGTCAAAACTAAGTAAGACCTGTATGGCCAACACCTGCTACTTGCATGAACGTAGTGAGTATGTGTCAAGGATTTCCCTGCATTATTATGACCATAACTTCGGGACGAAGTTTCCTGAAGGGTGGGTGTATGTAATGCCCCATATTTTGACTAGGCCTGTTGGCGAGTTAGACCCCTTTCACCTTAATTGCTTATAATCTATTTGACTCAGCTAGACAGAGTGAACTATGTTTTCGGCATGATAGACGTGATGATATGTTGCTACTGTGTTAATGATGTTACTATATTCATGCAGTTATTAAGTTATGACTAACATGAGATTCTTTTATTTCATAATGACAATGTATGTTGATAATCGTCCTGGAGGAAATGCGATATATATGATGTGGTAATTATGCTGTGATCGATTTAATGATTTTATGTGATGAGATAAATGATGCTAACAATATGGATCAGACAATGATAGAATGTAAATATATGGTGTTGTACGTGGATGCCATCCTATGATGAAATTGATAGAACTGTTACATTCCATGCATATCTGTGATACGATAAAATTGTGACGTGAAATGAATAATGTTGATGATATGGATCAATGGGTGATCGAATGGAAATGCTTGTTAAAAGGTGTATCTTGCGGAATACTAACCTGCAGGACACGAGGGCTATGGGATAGCCGGGTACTTGATCTGATATATGGAGAAGAACCTATCCATGCATTAAACCTTAGCAACCCAAAATTGATGAAACGATGACATGGACCGATAATCTCGAGAGCAGCAGAGTATGATTTGATAAGGGCGTAGGCCCGGTATGTTGAGAGGGATGGATGCGTTGCCCACCCTATGTTCCTATGATACCCGAGATCGTGGGAGGGCCGTGCTGAGACACGCTCCCCATGTATGTGTGATGACGATGGTCGGATTCCTGCTAGGAGAGGATAGGTCCGCTTTCTGTTCAGCCGACGCTATCGCTCTCAGGTTCTATGTGGTCAGGTCGTTGAGTCCGACAGCCACTTTTGTACTAGCAGAGGAAGGATAGGGAGGTTGGGGCAGTAGGTTAACGATGGGAGGATATGATAGTTAGTACTGTTGAGGGTTGGGCATTCATTGACCTGGAGTTAGTGGTAGTAGGTAGCCTTCCTTGTACCTAATTGATTGAACAAACGTAATCATAAAAGCAATGAAATGGAATCCTAAAGGTCAATTGTTAAAATAAACAATGATGTTTTAGTAATATTACGTTGAATGTGTACTTGTTCGGTTTGCATAAAGTATTATGAATATTAGTTAGATGATATGCATAGGATATATATATATGACATATGTTTGTAGTACATGTCTGTCTTGTGCATACGCTGGCCACGCATGCACATTATGCACATGTGCAATAGTATTGGTTTACAACATACTTATCAAGATTTAACAATGTTATAAGTATCATAGGTAACTCAATTAAGTATTCAATGAATGACTTAATCAGTAAAAGATCATCAAGTCTTAATGTGTAAAATAAGTTAATTAGTCTTTGTATGTGAACATGGTAATGAACGAATAGTATAAGTGTCATTAATCGCAAGTATCCTTAAAGAGAATGTGTCCCCAATGTGAAGTGTAAAAGTTAAACATTAATAATGGAAGAGTGTGCATATAATTGTTGATCATGATGAATTAAATCATTAAAGTGTATTCCATAAATATACCCCAAAGTACTATGTTGACACTTATCGAATAGACCAATAAACATTTCTAATTTCCATTCACAATTAATTTAATTTCTATTATTATTAATTATTATGTTATTATGGTTAATATTTAATTAATGATAATAATGATAATAATCTTTATATAGAGCATAGTGGGTGGAATAATTAAATAAATAAATTTTCATGTGATTAATTAACGGAATCATTCCAAGTAAATTAAAGGGATTGTTTAAATAAATTAGTGAATAATTCCACTACCCGAGAGAAATTGGGTGATTTAAAACAATATATTATCCACCTTATGCCTTAAAAAGGGGGACGCATTAATGATTTGTACTTCCAAGACCACGACAACTAGGGCGGTGGAGTGATAAGGAGGTTTGACTTTGGAAGGAGGTGGATTCCTATAAAAGGGAGAGTTAACAAGTAGTATGGGGGGATTATTGTGGGAGCACTGTGAGGATTATTTTGTGAAAAAGGAGGAAATGCCGAGGAGGGGGTTAACTCGAAGCTTTGAGGAGGTGGGAAACTCAAATGAAAAGACTGAGGACGGGGTTAACTCAGCAGAATATTACCATGGAAAGGTTCGATGGAAAGCTGCTGTCGGGATTATCGGTCTGTGGGCTCGGGGGCTAGGAAATCCGTTGACTTCCTAGGGTCAGCACGATAATAGCTGATCGGCAGGGTGGACACATCATTTTGGGTTGCTAAGGTACCATACAGAATTCACCACGTAAGTCTTCTGATCTTCCTGCAAAATCTACGGGCCCAGGTATTTTACTCAGCTAGCTTAAGTGAATTGTATTTCCCTTTATTTACAGATTATGCATGAAATAAGAATAGGGTTATAATGAAAATCTTTAAGTTTATGTTAATTTAATTTGCACAGACTTATGAACTTTTAGAAACCTGAAACATAGACGGTTGATTCTCTTATTTTAGAAAGCACATTAAGGAAAAATTTGGTAGTTGCACATAAATGGATAAATGGAGACCCAGTGCCTAGATAGGGCACTACAATGTCTATATATAAAAAAAGAGTTTTAAAATTGCATAGAGTGATCTTTAAAAGATCGAATTATAGCCCAATCAATTAATGCATTGTGAATGAAATGATGTCTCTCATTTAACACCTATTTATTTAAATTTCCCAAGTTTATAATCAAATCAACTTACACTTCAAAATATTTTTATAGTTAATGTATTTCCAATTCATGTACCAATTTTTTCTATGCATTAAAGTAGGGATAAGTTAACTTTTTTTTCCTATAGTAGGTATATAATTTATATTTCAAAATTTTTAACAATTTTCAAGTTAAATGGATAATTTTCAAGTTAAAAATTGATAGTTATGTATAATTAGTTGGAAAATTCAATTCACATTCAATTTTCAATTTGTCAATTTCTACGTCAAATTTCAAGTTATAGTAGCAATTTTAAAGTTCAATGCACAATTATCAAGTTATTAATAATTATCTTGAGTTAAATATATATACTTGATTTTCAAACTTTACTAGCAATTATCAAACTAAATGTACAATTTCAAGTTACATGTACATATTTAGTTATTTTGAAATTAAGTTACAAACAATTTTCTTGTTTTAATGTATTTTCAATACTTGTACCGAATTTTTCTCAAGTCACTAGCAATTTTCAATTTGTTAATTTACATGTACAACAAATTTCAAGTTACTAGCAATTTTAAAGTTAAATGTACAAGTTACTACCAATTTCAAGTTACAAGCAGTTTCAAATTTTACTAGCAATTTCAAACTTTACTTTTAGAACAATTCCCAAGTTTAATTAAGTTAGCAATTTCAAGTTACTTGAGTAATTTCAAATTTCAAGTTACTAGCAATTTCAATTTTTACTTAGAACAATTCTCAAGCTAAATGTATTAATTGAAAAATTCAATTCACATGCAATTTTCAATTTTTCAATTTCCACATCAAATTTCAAGTTACTAGCAATTTTAAAGTTCAATGCACAACTATCAAGTAACCAATGTTCAATTTGTTAATTTACATGTTATGTAGGGAGAGATTATGGTCAGACACCACTTCATGGTGATCAAGAATCACATGACCCTGTGCCCTCTCATGATCTTGATCAGCCATCACATGACACCTTTCCCTCTCACATTGAAAGCATAATTGGGAGTTGCAGTGGGGTTGGATGGGGTGGAAATTTTCTGGAGGATTGTGTAGTTGTTTCTACACAAGAAGAGATTGGGAACTCAATCTCTGGTCGGAGAGTTAGAGAGCATGTCAATAACATAATCAAGTCATATTTTGAACAAAATTCAACGATGGCACAAGCTCAAATCCTACATGGGTTGATAAAACACAAAAAATTGAAACGTGCCACAAAGTTGTTGGGTTTTCAAGATGTTAAAACAAAAAAGGCATGCGAGAATGCAATAGAAAATGTAAGAATTGCATTATCTTCGTTTGGAAAATCAAAAATCAATTATACCAAGCTGATCGTACGGCAATTACAATGGTTGTTGTGGCACAAAGCACCTCAAGAAATCGAATGGTATCAACAATGGCATTATTTCTCAATGTTTCAAAAAGAACATTCCTCAAATATACTAAATTCAGGGTCTAGATAGATGAAAATGATGAAGCTGCTTGTTGGGATCTTATTTGTAGGGAACCCTATTGGGGCAGGATGGCAGCAGGCATTAGACAGAAGGTGATAGAGATTTCCAGGGATAGCCATTCTCGTGCTATTCCAAATCGAAAGCATGTCCTGCGACAACGTTTATCTAGAGGCATTTATCAAGAGAATTGTAAGCATGTGATGGAGATGACGAGAGTTAGACTTTGCGAGGAATTCCAAGAAACCAATCCTGGTGTTCAAATATCATTTAGCATGTTCAACAAATTGAAACCGTGGTATATTAGGTCAAATATGATTCATGACACTTGTTGTTGCGGGTACCACATTGAATTTCAACTATACTATGACACATTTCTTGATTTTTGCAAAAGGCACTGGAATGGTGTACTAGCTCTTCACACAGTGTGAGATTTTATTTGTATAATACTATGCAACAGGAATCGTGAACACTTTTTTTTCAATAAGAGGTGTGTAGGTGGGAGAAAATGCCATGAATGCGGTGATTTGACATTGTTCCATAGGAACTTTCCTATCGATCCAACACACCATGGATTGTCAAATATCACCGTTAGGTGAGGTACGATTACGTCACCATGAATCCAACATCTTCTTCATCTGTGCCATCCAAGAGGATCGACTTGCTCGATGATGAGATTCCTATTTCAGATTTCATGGAGAAGTTTCATAGTCAAATCTATAAATGCATAAAGCACCCCCATAGGTTTCGGTGGAAAGCTTCAGAATTCAAACATTCTCGTGAGGTATTTGAGCCTAGCACAATCTTATCAGTGGTAGACTTTGCTGAGAACTACACCTTTGGTCCTCAGAGAGAGATACCGAGTGAGTACTATCACTCCGACTAGGTGTCTATCTTCGTACATGTATTGTACATAAATGCTCAGGAAAGCATTGATGGTAGGGATAGCACTCCTCAGTCATGTGAAGTGATCAAGGAGTACCATTTTTATGTTAGTGATGATCGTGAGCATGACACATTGTTCGTTCAACACTGCTTTGGGTTGATTTATGATTCATTCAGGCAGAGAGGTGTATCATTTACTGAACACTGGATTTGGTCAGATGGGTGTGCAGGGAAATTCAAATAGGCACACTCATTTTATTGGTTGAGTCGCCTTCACAGATAGGAATCCGACACACCTGGAGCTTTTTTGAAACAGGTCATGGAAAGGGTGAACATGATGGTGCAGGTGCATGTATGAAACGATCACTTCGGAAGTACCAGATGAGTCATGGTGCAACCCAACTCAAATGCTCCACTGAAGTAGTTGATTGGTGCACACGTCATTTGGGACATCAAAGTCGTGAACAAGCAAGGCCGGTGTGCAGGTAATAAACTCCAAACTCAATTAATAAGCTAATAACATTAAATATCATCATTTCCAAAAGAACACATACTAGATAGGAATTTAAATATGAGAAACTGAATTCCATGCAGGTTCTTTTGGGATGTTTCCCTTGGAGATGTTAATAGATCCATGTTGTGGTATTGTGAGACCATCCCTGGTACAAGGGAATTACATTTTGTTCGAAGTAAAGACATGGGTGACATATTTTCCATTGAAACGAGGAAGTATTCTTGTTTTTTCTATTTTTGCATTGATGCAAATGGATGCGGGCTTGATCACTGTGAAAATGATGTATATGTGAAACCATGGAAATATGTCTCTCTTAATCCAAAGGGCCCACATCCAATTCCAACATGGAAAGAGATGCATACTGAAGAGGTAGTGGTCTCATTAGATCATGATCACGTTACTGATATGGTTAGGGAAGGTGAAAGAGTCTTCATTAAGTTAATTAGTTCATTATATATTGCACATATACAAATGTTGTAGAAATGCACGTAGGACATTTGAATAATATTTGTAATGTATTTTGCAGGTGATGTATTCGTTGTCATTGCACCCCCTCACAACCAAGAAAATGTGGCATACTATTTGGTGCGATGCACACAAATAAAAAGTAGTTTGGTGCGACCCTACCAAGATGGGGACTTCACATACCAAACTGGAGACATGGTTCTAATGGGACACTATTTTGAAAAAGTGAAAAAATAGTGTGCGCATATTATTTACAAAGATTTTATGCCTGAATATATATCATGTCAACACAGTCATTTGGTGGTGGCAGCTCGCATACATCTAATAGAAATCAAGGTGAAGAGAGGTGAGCCAAAGAGATGGAAGATGACAAAAGCTGACCATGATCATATTATGGAGACTTGCATTCCCATAACCCATTGGCCAGATGAATGAGTTGCATGTATGCCACTTTCATCATTGACATAGTTTTCATGTTGTCTTATGTAATATTTTTTTGGAGATTTTTGTGGAGGTTGTTTTATAAATGTATTTTTGTAGATGCTTTAATGCAAGAATACATATACTAGATGGGAGGCTTTTGTGAAATTTGGGTCATGGTGCTCCAATGTGAATACACTTGAATGTATGGTCAATTCTCCATGAACTTCATCCATAATAGTTTTATAGATATTTGTTTAGATGCTTTAAAAACAATATTAAAGATCTAAAAGATAGTTGAATTGTAATGTGTAGACAATATAATGTAATTGTAAAATTTCAATTTTAAATTGTAATGTAAATTCTAATTTTAAATTTTGATTTCAAATACAATTGTAATGTAATTGAGAATTTAAAATACATGAATACAATGTGGAATTGTAAAATTTAAATTTTGAATTGTACAATGTATTCTAATTTTAAATTTTGATTTCAAATGCAAAATTTTATACATTATAATCCATTCATTGTATTTCCTCATCAATTACATTGTATTTCATTATCAATTATATAAAAATCTTATCAAATACCAATGTATTGAAAAAATGTTTCATTCAACAATAATCAATTATTTTTGTTATCAAGAACATATCAAAGTTAGGACCAAATTTTTTTGCCTCTCCTCATTCCATTTAATAAAAATATTGGCACTTGGTGCTACATGGAATATAACATAGGGCACTTACACATAATATTTGAATATATTTTCATGCAAACAATACCCATTGTTGGCACAACTCACAAACATTCACTATAATTTCTAACCATCAAACCTTCTCAATTTTTGGATTACATGCATCAAAAACCATCTTTATCATGCAGTTTTGCACGCATAGGCATGGAATCTCTTTGAGAGAAATTAGTTAGTATTATATGGCCTTGCTTGCATAAAAAAACCTCAATTATCAAACCAAAACACAATTTGTACATGCCTTTGTTTTTTATAGACATGGATTACGTAATAATGAAAGTTGAAACGTAAACGTAATAATAACACGGAAACGTAATAACTTGTACATGCCTTCATATATGCAGCTTACCTAGTTGGATCAAATGGTGCCATTATCTCCATTTGTCATCAAAACATAAACCATATGAAATAGTTGTACAAGCATAGTTTCTACCATAGTTGTACAAGCATCTGCTATCAACATATTTTCATTTCTTATATTAACTAGGTGGTTATGCTGATTGCCAAGAAAACAAACTATACTTTTATGACTTTAGATTAGAGCACACACTTAAAAAAAAAGAACACAAAGATTACCTACATACTATATAACTTGTAATTAGACAATTTTGTCTTGAGGGATATTTCACACTCTCAATGGACAAAAACATTCTTGTATACAACAACACATTGAATTTTCAATAGAAATTACACATTAAATTTTCCATGTAATTGAATTGGAATGTGGAAATTGTAAGTGAATTGTAATGTGTAGACAACATAATGAACAATGTTAATTTCAATTTTCAATTTCAAATGTATTCTAATTTTAAATTTTGATTTCAAATACAATTGAGAATTTAAAATACATCTATACAACGTAAAATTGTAAAATTTAAATTTTAGATTGTACAATGTATTCTAATTTAAAATTTGTATTTCAAATGCAATTGTAATGTAATTGAAATTGAACTTGTAAATTCTAACAACAAATTGAAATTACACATTAAATTTGAGATTTTAATTTTAAATTGTAATTGAATTGGAATGTGTAAATTGTAATTGAATTGTAATGTGTAGACAACATAATGTAATTGTAATTTCAATTTTTAATTTCAAATGTATTCTAATTTTACATTTTGATTTCATTTATGCAATTGTAATGTAGTTGAAAACAAGCTTTTAAATTGGAATTGAAATTACACGTTAAATTTGAAATTTTACATTGTAATTGAATTGGAATTGGAATTTTAATTTTAAAATGTAATGTATGTATTCAATTCTAAATTTTGGAAGATGTTATGTAATGTAGTTGAAATTTGCATTTGAAATTGAACTAAATTGTAACTACACATTAAATTTTCATTTGAAACAACAAAACATAAATTTGTAACTATAATAACTATATCCAGATCTAATATAAAAAACAATCGATTTCAAATTAGATACAAAATACACATGAAGACATATCATATGATAAAATATACAAAATATCCAAAAGTCCATATACAAAGTCCATATATGATAAAAGTCCATGTATAAATGATAGAAATCCATATCCAAAACATGAAAACGTATACATAGATCATGTCCAAAACATGAAAATATATAAAGTATGAAAATATCTAAAACATGGAAATGTATAGATCATCAACTCATTGGCCACTACCCCCACGAGGCCCTTGATCATCCCTGTGACTACCCTCATGTGTAGTAGACCGATGTTGGCTCTAAAATGGTAAACTATGAAGGAATGCCTCCATATATGTCGAGTCAATGGTGATATCCGGGATCTGGGTACGAATACGGGTAGATGGCCCTTCATTAGGACCATGTGCTCGAGCTGCATTCCAATCATATGTGAAATCCATTGTAGCATTGACACCTGCCCATAGCGATGCCTGTGTAATATTCCATTACATGTAATAAGTTAGATTTATTAAAAATTAAAACTATTTAACATAATTTAAGTTATAATTGAAAAATTGAAACATAAAGTACAAAAATAAATTACTAAATGTGACTAAATAACATGAATTGGAACATAAATTAAAACTCACATATGTGTCTGGACCCGGCTTATGAGGATCTTCACGGTCCTCATCTCCATCATCAGGAGCTACCCCCTTTCCTTTGCCCTGTACAATTTGGAATTCATTTGAAGTTAAGATCTAAAACACAAAATCTCGAAAATTAAGAAATAAAACGTAAATTATTTAAACTGGGAATCAATAAACTCAAATTAAATTAGAACATAAATTATAACTTACCTCAACTATTGTCGCCCGCGGGTTGGGACGAGTGGATGGACCAACCGATGGCTCACTAGAAAAGAGCTGATCCATAAATGTGCTTCCCTGCATGGAGCAATAGAATACAACTCCCTTAAGTATTATTAACCATTCAATTTATGACATATAATATGATGTAACATGAAGAACATATATACATAATTGTACAAAAGTATACGTGTCATGTAGCAATTCATCTATGATACAACTCAAAGTATGCATCTCGGGCTGACTCAGCATACCCCAGTAGGGCCTCGCCATCGAAACTCCTAAGAATGTCACTAGGGACATACTCTATCTCTAGCTCAGTAGGTGCAGGGGGTGGTCTAGATGCCTCTCCATGCACAGCAACAATAGCACTGCCCATGGCAGTGAACAACGACTCTGCAAGGTATTGTCTAGCCTCTGCAGCAAGCTAGGATGATTGTGCCACATCCCCCAACCTGATAACTATCCTATCTGGAAACGGTACCAACCTCAGAGGGGGTGGCACAAAGGCAGGGTCTCTTCGAGCTCCAGGACGTTGGTAGGAACGTCCCCTACCAGCCCCGTAGAACTCGGACCCTGTGATGGTGTAATATGGGTGCATATCCAAAACAAACTCTACATAAACATGTTTTGCAAAATACAATGGGACCTAGTCATGGTGGGGGAACATGCCAGACGCTCTGACGAATCTATCATATAGATTTGGTGCAACGGCCTCCAACTTAAACTCCCCAATTCTAAGCAGTTGATCGAAAGGGAGGTCAGGAGGGATGTCGAATAAAGTACCTTTGATGTCATGCCCTATTATGGCGACTTTGACATCCTCCCATTTGCGGATCCCAATGACATCCCATCTCCTCCTCTGGCATGAATGACGCCAAATGCCACTGAGAGGTCCCACCCTCTTGTAGAGGGCCAACATCTCCTCAACTGCTGATAACATCATGGATAAAGATCGTCATGTCGGAGAATCCTTCCTCAATGTGCACACACATTAGTTCACCCACTCTCTCTAGGAAGTGATATCAGCGAGAGTGATCCGTGCGACCTCATCGTTGTACGATCCCCCTGATGGGGCACCTGCGATCCAAACCAAAACACAAATGTTACTAAAAATATATATGATAACTTGCAACTGAAATTCAATGCATTATATACTAAAAATTTACTGAAAATGTATCTAACAAAATATGCACCTGATGCACTTGATACTTTCCGCCCATCCCCCACCTGGGTATTAACATGGATGTCGTCGAGCTGAACTGACACACTACCTCTCATGTTGTTGCCACCAGCAGCAACCGACCCTGGCGTGGCTGCACTCCTCGACAAACGAGAGCGCTGCCGATGGCCTCCCTCTTGGGCGACGTCAAATCCTCTCGTGCGTCATGGAGCACGAAGCAATGAGTTCTCTCTTCATAACTCTCTGCATCACATTTCAATTTCTAATTCTAATTCTCTTTCAAATTTCACATTTAAAATTCAAATTCAAATTTCAAATTCTATTTCAAATCCAAATTCAAATTTCAAATTCAATTCAAATTTCAAACTCTATTTCAAATTTCACAATTCAAATTCAAATTCCAAGTTTCAACTTTGATTTGAATTCTAGATTACATTTCCAATTCTCAATTTTCATTTCTCATTTCAATTTCAATTTTCGATTTTCAATTCGAATTTCATTTCAAAATTCAAATTCAATTTCAATATCAATTTCCAATATCAATATCATTTTCAATTTCAATTTCAATGTTACATTTCAATTCCAATTTCAATTTCGATATCATTTTTATTAGCAACGCTAGCATCATAGGGGCCTAGGCATCAAATTTAGTTGTTCAACACTTGTTGCGACAACATACAGGTATGGGATGGAGGGGAAATGGAATCAAGGCTAAGTCAACTCGGGCTCGCTACATGTTTGAGTCTCGATAATCTACCTTTTAAATTGAACCAGAACAACAAAAGAAGTTTGTTAATGGCTAATTAAAGCTAAGCAAAGTTAAGTAGTGAGTGCATGACATGAGTGAGTGAATGATTATAATTTATGATATTTCCAATATTTTGAATGACGAGTCGAATTTGATAGGATAGGAATTTTATAGCATATGAATGATTATAGAGAGCCACAATGCTCTAGATTTATTGACATACATGAGAACGAATCAATGAATGCAAGGGTTGTTTGTGTGTTGGCTTGAGACACATACCACATGAGAATCCAAACCAAACCAAGAGATAGTGTGGGTTGTTTGATGTATCTGCACCTAGGGATAGAAGTTGACTCTACCTACCACATCCTAAAGTAATTGCATATTTTAAGAGGTTGTGTAAATCCAATAATAATGTTCAAATGGAGCATGGGATATGTGTGGCTCGTTAAAGAAGAGTGTGATTAGTCATTTCATGTGGAATTGAC
Organism: Larix kaempferi; assembly: GCA_027924585.1. Taxonomy (NCBI): domain Eukaryota; kingdom Viridiplantae; phylum Streptophyta; class Pinopsida; order Pinales; family Pinaceae; genus Larix; species Larix kaempferi. Next base: position 5,605,378 of record BSBM01000861.1, on the reverse strand, counting down.
AAGCATGTAGATCTGTTTAGAGTGTGGTATGCTTTTATATGTAGTTGTCTTATGAGATAATGGAAATCCATGTAAACTAAATGTGTAAGGTTAAAAAGGAGTAGTACTTGGACTAACCAAAGTTGTGTAGTAGATGGGATGTATATTCAAGTAGTTTATCATAACATTCAAGGGGTAAGAAATAGACTTTGTAATCGATTCAAGTAGATTGATGAATCGATTGATTATTATTGGTAGGAAATATTCAAATGTTAACTAAACCTTAATATCATCTGTACGATTTTGGAAACATGGAAACTTTATAGAAGCTATTGTGTATTATATGGTTAATACAAACTTATTAGAAGTACTTATACATCTAAACATTATTCTCATGAGCTGCATGAAGTTATGGTTTGACTCAGCATTATTATATATATATGAGAAGTAAAAAGTAACTAATTATTTTCCAAAAATAAACCTCAGAAGTTTGGGGGTTATTACACCATAACTCAAGGTAACTAAATGGCATTAACTCCATTCGCACAATTAAAAATTGTCCAGCTCATGAATTGAAGGGATCGAGGATAAAAACATACAAAATCTAGCTCAAATGAGTATGAAGTAGATTGATAGGATAAGTGTCAAAGTATAGTAGTGCGGCTCTCTTCCTTTACTAAACCCAAGCTAAATAGCCTTGTCAATAGGTGCAATGGTTAAGCCATTGTAAAATATGAACCCTATATGTAAATATAGACTATTATGGAATGCATAGTTCAAAAAAATATACAATGAAAACTAAAAATACATCATTCCAAAATAGATTAATGCTATCGACATTTTTGTTTATACATAATATTATTGTTTATACCATAGTGTAGCCTATTCATGTTTGAAATTATGGTATACTATATGACATAGCTTAGTTGTAGTAATCTTTATAGTTTTGGGTAAATAAATTAAACGATGAATTGTGTTCCCTTCATTAATGAACCCAAACACTATTTATTTTGAGGCAATTTATAGATTCACATTTTAATGCTAGGATGACATCATTTCCATAGCCATTTACTCTTTTGGTTTTGATTCTCAATGTGACCAACAACATTAAGGTGGTGCCAACAATACCATGTTTGTATAGGCATCACTTCTTATCCAAGTTATCCTACCACATACTTTGAGCACCAAGGAGTTATCAATGTATATAAACATGTGTTGTTTCATTTGCATGCAAGTTACCAGCATTAAAGGTCTGTTGAGGCAATTGTTAGGAAATACATAGTATTGTTTATGCCCCAATTTTGTGGGCTTTATTGGCTTGTGGCTAAAATGACAATAGTGGCAGCAAGAAAACCCACATCAAAGCTCCCACAAGGTGCCAAGAGGTCATCTCTCTTGAGGAGGAAGCAATAAGCAAACCATCCTCTAATTAAAAGATGGTTTGTCTTGTGTGGCTAATCTACATGGTAGAGAATTACTTTGTGTCTAGGCTTTGAGGAGTTGTGTGAATAGAGGCAAAGTACATATAATTATATTAATAAATATTGAATTTAATAAACATATTTAAATTCAATTGTAATATTTAAATATTTATTTTTAAAATGTTATATAATATATATTATTAAAAAATTATATATATATATGTTTATTATATAAACATTTATATTATATTATGTATAACTATAAAAATATATATGATAATTATGGGATACAAAATAAAAATGACACTTCATCTCATTAAATAAATTAGTAATAATGATGCTACTTACTTAATTATGGATTTTCCATTAGAGAAATTGTAGGTCGTTTTCCAAAGTAACACTGAATCTAAGGTTATAGGTGGAGACCAAATGAGTTTTCTACATGCCATTGTCGTGTTGTTGAGTTTTTTTTAATGTTAATGATTTTTGTTAAACCGACAACCTAATATGATTATTTTTTTCTCAATCCTCTTGGTGTTCTCAAGGGATTGAAAAAAAACGGGAAGCATTTATGCTTGTCAAAACACATTTTAAAATAAAACCGGTAGCATTTATGCGGTGAAATGCTACCGGTTGACATAAACAAAAATATTAATAATTTAAAAAAAGAAATACAACATAAATTTAAGACAAAAAAAATGTTTTGGAATGATTTTTTTTTTTTCAAATAGTATTTGGTTTCAATGGTGTTTTTTAGTTTCAATAGTTTTTGGTTTCGATGGTGGTTTTAGTTTCAATGGTTTTTGGTTTCGATGTTGGTTCTTTGTTTTCAATGGTTACATTCACAAATTGATAAAAACTAAATAAAATTTACGTTTTAAACACACAATTTTATATACAAAACAAATGAAATTTAGGGCTTTTTTTAAAAACAAATAACAAAACAAATAAAATAAAATTTAGGGCTTTTTTTGAAAACAAACAACAAATAAAATCCAAGTTTTTTTTTAAAATAAATTACGTGGGGTTGAATTCCACTTACCTTGTGGATTCGGATTCGAAGCCATGGAGAGGTGGAAGGAGGTGGACGTCGGGCATGGGGAGTGCTGTGCTAGCTGTGGACTCTCGGTCGAGGGGTTTCGTGCCATTTTTATTGCCACTGTATGCTATCGTTTTCGAACAGGGCCAGCCGACAGGCCAGACCTTGTTTTCATTTTTGTTTTTTTCTGTCTCAAACCCTCGATCGAGCAATAGCTCGATCAAGGGTTTAACCAAGCCCTCGATCGAGCAAATGCTCGATCAAGGGTCTTACCTAGCCCTCGATCGAGCTACTTAAAAACCCTCAATCGAGGTATGTTCAATCCCTCGATCGAGTTATTTTCAAACCCTTGATCAAGCGTTTAAAACCTCGATCGAGGGCTTGAAAATACCTCGATTAAGGGTGCGAAAAAACAATTTTTTTGGCTCCCGCACGCCAAAAATGGTGAACCACCTTCATGGACTCACCCAAATATATGACAAAATGCATGACCAATATATGACCAGATTAATAACCAAATATATGACCAAATTAATGACCACAAGAGAACCTATAAGTGACCAAACTAAATATGACCACATTTTTGGTCACGTGATAAGAGACTGAAAATTAGCTACCAGTGATCGCCAAATCAAAAGTGGTCATTTATATGCAGATTTTGGCCATTTTTTTGTCACTTATTTCCCATTTTGTACTCTAGTGTAATGACCGATTAGGGATTATCCCCTTCGCTAAATGTTTGTTACAAGGAGTAACGGAACCACTAATGGATTCCACCGATCCACCCTCAATAGTTTTCTTAGGGTTAAGGTAAGGACCATTAGGATTAACTATGAGAAGAATAGAAAGCCTCTTATCCTCCCCATATAATAGGTATTTATCCATATGTAGATATCTCCCAATATTTTTTGCAAGCAACTTGAATACATTCGGTGACCATAGCTGAATTGGAAACCTCGGCAACATAAACCAAAGATGTCGTTTGGTCACTGGTTGCTTTTCTAGATTGAATGTCGGATGCCAATGGTCCAGAACTAATGAGCCCTTACCAATGATGCAGATCAAGACATGTTCACTATGCCTCGAAGATAAGAAGTGAAAACAAAGCCACCTATTAACGAGAATACAAAGCCTAGGGGAGTAGTTAACCAAGGGTCGCCAATTTACCCGAATCCATTCGAAAAAATCCAACCTCTTCATGGAAACATATTCCAATATCCCTATCAGTGAGGGTTGAGCAAGACCATCCACACGGTCCATGGTAATGTTTCTACCCACTGTCAAAAAGAATATATCTTCTGCAATCTTGAAGGATTTATAGGTTCTTCATGCTTTTTCCCTTCTCCCGAAAATTTTCTTACACCTCGTGCTTTTGTTCCCTCTTTCAGAGACCCTGGATTCTACCACCAAATTTGGTTGACCCCCTAGTGCATATTCCTTACCACCATGGATGGCCAAAACATGGTTAACTGGTTCCCATCCTCGTAAAGTTCATACACTCTGTGGAGCCTTACCCTAGATGCGATCGAAGAGGAAACTAGAGAAAACAATTTTCTGGGGGTTTTATTCCCTAATCCGGGAAGATCCCTAAAGGGTCACGCTCCTTGTCCTTTGTTGGCCAGGTGTACTCTTGTGGACAACCTACTTACGACAAATCCACCCCTGATATAACCATGGGATCCCTATCAACAGTGACTTGATTCCATCATTTTTCATGGAGTTCTTCGTCTGAAAATAAATTGTCCTCCTTCGGTTTCGTTCCACTACTTGGTTCCGGCTACACCACCATCTCCCCAACTAAAACTTTCAGTAAATAAGGTGAGCCCACCCCCATTGCTTTCCATAACAGGATCCCTAGAAATAAGCGAGAGTTCCAACACCAAAACTCACGACAGGATAAAAGTGAAAGGGCTATCACATTAGACATATAGAAACCCTAACGCTAATTCCCACTTTGGTAACTCGGTTGGTACTAGAACCATAGAGCATGAGGGCTTAACTATGAGTGCATAACGATGACATCCACTAGTCACACCAATTTTTGGTTCTGGTTAAGTTTACCGCGTAGCTTGATCCCATAGCAAGGGCTTTCATAAGGAAAGAATCAAAAGTTCTCCCAACAAATATCCATTTTTTATTAATCATAAATACATTTTCTTTTAATATTTAATAAATTCATTAAAATATGATGTTTTGCAATTTATAAATTCATTAAAATGTGATGATTGTTTGAACTATTAAGGATTTCAACCATAGAAAAGTTATGAAATCTTTAATTTGATAGGTTAAAACATTTAGCAAGTTGAAGAATCCTTGTTTCTTCTTTAATATTCTTCCTTCCTAACTTTTATATCCTCTCAAACGTTTTTAATCATTTTAGTTTACTATTTAGTTAAGATATAGTTCTTGAAATCGTAATTTAGATCCCAATTAAAATTGCAATTCCAACAAGCGAAATTGCAATTCCAACAATATCTTCATTCCCGGATTCCGACAAAAATGACCAAAGAAAGTGCAAATCATCTAAAGATTAACATACTCCTTTAATTAATGTCTATGCCATTTGGTTTTCATGTCTATGTGTAAAACTTTTTACAAATAAACATTCAAATATCCATTTATTTATTAAATTCATTTCTTTATAATTATTTTTAATAAGTTATATCAAATAATATTCTTTAAATAAGAAATGAAAAAATGTTAAATTAAATCAATTTAAAAAAAAACATAATAATTAACAACTATATATATCTTTATCTTTTTCCTAGTTTTTGATATGATCTATTCTTAAAATTTGATCAATATTAATTGCCACCTTTACATATTTACTTGTATAATTATTTGTTAGATCAATATATACCATTACTTTTACTTTCTATATTATTCAGGTTGATATTAATTATTTACCCATCTACAATCTTTTAGATATATATCATTGCTTTTACATGGTATTTATATTATTCATATAAAAATAATTAAGTATTACTAAATATGTCATTATACAAAGATTTTTTTTTTCTCTTAGGTTTAGCAATTTTAAATTACTTTACATTTAATAATTTTTAGATTTTAATTACTTTAATAATTTATGAATTACTCAAATAATTAAATAATAGATTTAATTTATTATTACAATTTATTTAATAAAAATATTAAATGGGAAGGAGTTGAGATAAGGAAACCTAAAAATTGATTTCAAAACATTTATAAAATAATAATTAAATGTATCTATTCAAAATGTTTAATATTAAAATAGTTTATAATTAAAAAAAAATTATAAAATATATACCTAATATATTAATTAATTAATATTAAAAATATTCATTTACTATCACGATAAACTATTTAATAAACGATATGCTACTAACTTAATTATGGATTTTCCATTAGAGAAATTGTAGGTCGTTTTCCAATGTAACATTGAATCTAAGGTTATAGGTGGAGACTAAATGAGTTTTCTACATGGCATTGTGGTGTTGTTGAGTTTTTTTTAATGTTAATGGTTTTTGTTAAACCAACAACCTAATATGATTATTTTTTTCTCAATCCTCTTGGCGTTCTGAGAGGATTGAAAAAAAATTGGAAGCATTTCTGCTTGTCAAAACACATTTTAAAATAAAACCGGTAGCATTTATGCGGTGAAATGCTACCAGTTGACATAAAAAAAATATTAATAATTTTAAAAAATAAATACAACATAAATTTAAAACAAACAAAAATGTTTTGGAATGGTTTTTGTTTTGTTTTTTTTTTCAAATAGTATTTGGTTTCAATAGTGTTTTGTTTTTTCGTTTCAAAGGTTTTTGGTTTCGATGGTGGTTTTAGTTTCAATGGTTTTTGGTTTCCATGTTGGTTTTTCATTTTCAATGGTTACATTTACAAATTGATAGAAACTAAATAAAATTTACGTTTTAAACACACAATTTTATATACAAAACAAATCAAATTTAGGGCTTTTTAAACAAAAAAATAACAAAACAAATAAAATAAAATTTAGGGCTTTTTTTGAAAACAAACAATAAATAAAATCCAAGTTTTTCTTAAAACAAATTACATGGGGTTGAATTCCACTTACCTTGTGGATTCAGATTCGAAGCCATGGAGAGGTCGAAGGAGGTGGACGTCGAGCATGGGGTGTGTTGTGTTGGATGCGGACGCTCGGTAGAGGGGTTTCGTGCTGTTGTTATCGCCACTGTATGCTATCATTTTCGAATAGGGTCGGTCGACACGTCGAGCCTTGTTTTTGTTTTTGTTTTTTTCTGTCTCAAACCCTCGATGCAATAGCTCGATTGAGGGTTTAACCAAGCCCTCGATCAAGCAAATGCTCGATTGAGGGTCTAACCTAGCCCTCGATCGAGCTACTTAAAAACCCTCGATCTAGGTATGTTCAAGCCCTCGATCGAGGTATTTTCAAACCCTCGATCGAGCGTTTAAAACCTCGATCAAGGGCTTGAAAATACCTCGATTGAGGGTGCGGAAAACAATTTTTTTGGCTCCTGCATGCCAAACAGGGTGAACCACCTTCGTGGAATCACCCAAATATATGACAAAATGCATGACCAATATATGACCAGATTAATGACCAAATATATGACCAAATTAATGACCATAAGAGAACCTATAAGTGACCAAACTAAATATGACCACATTTTTGGTCACGTGATAAGCGACCGAAAATTAGCTAACCGTGATCGCCAAATCAAAAGTGGTCATTTATATGCAGATTTTGGCCATTTTTTTGTCACTTATTTCTCATTTTGTACTAGTGTAATAACTGATTAGGGATTATCTCCTTCGCTAAATGTTTGTTACACGAAGTAATGGAACCACTAATGGATTCCATCGATCCACCCTCAAAAATTTTCTTAGGGTTAAGGTAAGGACCATCAGGATTAACTACGAGAATAATAGAAAGCCTCTTATCCTCCCCATATAATAGGTATTTATCCATATGTAGATATCTCCCAATATTTTTCGCAAGCAACTTAAATACATTCGGTGACCATAGCTGAATTGGAAACCTCGGCAATAGAAACCAAGGATGTCGTTTGGTCACTGGTTCCTTTTCTGGATTTAATGTTGGATGCCAATGGTCCAGAACTAACGAGCCCTTACCAATGATGCAGATCAAGACACGTTCACTATGTTTTGAAGATAAGAAGTGAAAACAAAACCACCTATTAACGAGAATACTAAGCTTAGTGGAGTAGTTAACCAAGGGTCGCCAATTTACCCTAATCCATTCTAAAAAATCCAACCTCTTCATGGAAACATATTCCAATCTCCCTATCAGTGAGGGTTGAGCAAGACCATCCACACGGTCCATGGTAATGTCTCTACCCACTGTCAGAAAGAATATCTCTTCTGCAATCTTGAAGGATTTCTAGGTTCTTCGCGCCTTTTCCCTTATCCCGAAAATTTTCTTACACCTCGTCCTTTTGTTCCCTCTTTCAGAGACCCTGGATTCTACCACCAAATTTGGTTGACACCCTAGTGCATATTCCTTACCACCATGGATGGCCAAAACATGGTTAACTAGTTCCCATCCTCGTAAAGTTCATACACTCTGTGGAGCCTTACACTAGATGCGATCGAAGAGGAAACTAGAGAAAACAATATTTTCTGGGGTTTTATTCCCTAATCTGGGAAGATCCCTAAAGGGTCACGCTCCTTGTCCTTTGTTGGCCAGGTGTACTCTCGTGGACGACCCACTTATGACAAATCCATCCCTGATGGAACCATGAGCTCCCTATCAACAGTAACTTGATTCCATCATTTTTCATGGAGTTCTTCAACTGAAAATAAATTGTCCTCCTTCGGTTTCATTCCACTACTTGGTTCCGACTACAACACCATCTCCCCAACTAAAACTTTCAGTAAAGAAGGCGAGCCCACCCCCATCGCTTTCCATAACAGGATCCCTAGAAATAAGCGAGAGTTCCAACACCAAAACTCAAGACAGGATAAAAGTGAAAAAGGCTATCACATTAGAGATATAGAAACCCTAACACTAATTCCCACTTTGGTAACTCGGTTGGTACTAGGACCATAGAGCATGAGGGCTTAACTCTGAGTGCCATAACGACGACATCCACTGGTGACACCAATTTTTGGTTCTGGTTAGGTTTCCTGCGTAGCTCGATCCCATAGCAAGGGCTTTCATAAGGGAATCTAATCAAAATTTCTCCCAACAAATAGCCATTTTTTATTAATCATAAATACATTTTCTTTTAATATTTAATAAATTCATTAAAATATTATGTTTTGCAATTTATAAATTCATTAAAATGTGATGATTGTTTGAACTATTAATGATTTAAAAAGCATAAAAAAGTTATGAAATCTTTAATTTGATAGGTTAAAGCATATAGGAGGTTGAAGAATCCTTGTTTCTTCTTTAATATTCTTCCTTCCTAACTTTTATATCCTCTCAAAGGTTTTTAATCATTTTAGTTTACTATTTAGTTAAGATACATTTATTGAAATTGCATTTTGGATTCCAATTAAAATTGCAATTCTAACAAGCAAAATTGCAATTCCAACAATATCTTCATCCCCGGATTCCCACAAAAACGGCTAAAAAAAGTGCAAATCATCTAAAGATTAACATATTCCTTTAATTAATGTCTATGCCATTTGAATTTCATGTATATGTGTAAAACTTTTTACAAATAAACATTCAAATATCCATTTTTTTATTAAATTCATTTCTTTAAAATTTTTTTTAATAAATTCTATCAAATAATATTCTTTAAATAAGAAATGAAAAAAGGTTAAATTAACTCAATTTAAAAGAAAACATAATAATTAACAACTATATATTATCTTTATCTTTTTCCTAGTTTTTGATATGATCTATACTTAAAATTTGATCAATATTAATTGCCACCTTTACATATTTACTTGTATAATTATTTGTAAGATCAATATATATCATTACTTTTACTTTCTATATTATTCAGGTTATGATATTAATTATTTACTCATCTACAATCTGTTTTATATATATCATTGCTTTTACATGGTATTTATATTATTCATATAAAAATAATTAAGTATTACTAAATATGTCATTATACAAAGACTTTTTTTTTCTCTTAAGTTTAGCAATTTTAAATTACTTTACATTTAATAATTTTTAATTTTAATTACTTTAATAATATCTAAATTACTCAAATAATTAAATAATAAATTTAATTTATGATTACAATTTATTTAATAAAAATATTAAATGGGAAGGAATTGAGATAAGGAAACCATTGATTTCAAAATATTTATAAAATAATAATTAAATGTATCTGTTCAAAATGTTTAATATTAAAATAGTTTATAATTGAAAAAAAAATTATAAAATATATATCTAATATAATAATTAATTAATATTAAAAATATTCATTTACTGTCACGATAAACTATTTGTATTTAATAAAAAATAATTTATAATAAAATTAAATATAATTTTTAATTTATGAAAATTAAAAAATGTTTAATTAATTTACATTGAGCATGTGCATCCGAAGTATAACTGTATTTTATAAAAAGAATCAGTTGCACATAATTCCAAGACAGACCAGCCACAGTTATGATGTATGATCTTAATTGACACTAATTCATTGAGGGTTAAAATGAATTTAATTCTCTAACCACAAAAAGATAGTAACGCATATGGGTAAGCAAACAAATACAGTGCTTTTGAATATTTATTAACGTAAAGCAAATACAAATAATAAAGGAGCAAATACAGTGATTGAGAATCTTTATTAACGTAAGTCGAATACACGGTTGCTCTCAATAATCTTTATTAATGTAAAGCTAATACCAACACACCAACATTACGGCCTCTGCCAATGCGGATGGCGAAGCTTTCTTCATTCAGACCGCTCGAGAAGAATCTTGGTTCCTACATACCTGCATCCATACAAACCAACAATATTTTCCTTCACATCCACTTTTATATTATAGACAGAGCGCGATTATACAAACCCAATTGAAATATTGGCGATTAATATATTATAATTACCTGCCGAGCATCATAGTGGTGGCTTGTGGGTTGGTTCCAGGGCTGTCTGTGAATGTTGAACAATCCACAACCCTGAGACTATCAACTCCGTTCACCTGATACTTGTCGTTAACCACATACCCAACTTCACATCCTCCATGATAATGCCAGATTGTGGCCAACGTATCACTGCAGAACTGAGCCATGGCTGCGTCGTCCGTCATGTTCTTTAGCAACGCCTGCCCACTTAAAATGATGTCATTAGAGGATTTAAATCTCCGCAGAGACGTTGTGTTGAGGAGTTTAGCTATCACCCTCACTGCTTGCACGCATCTCTCGAGATCCAGAGATTCAGAATAATAGTTGTATCTAACAGACGGATTGTCTCGAGGATCCCTGTTGCGTAACCGAAGCTCTCCCCTCGATAATGGAAATGCCACCTTCTCACCAATGATTTCAGTATAAACGTTCCTGGGGTCGTGTGGGGATGCGCTGCCATTTACAAAGATGCTCGAGTACTCGATGTAATTTTGAGAGTTTTTAAGAATACCTACTACCTGTAGGTTACTGTAGAATCGGTGAGATGACCAGCTTAGGTATGCACGGGGATTATCTTGAATCCTTTGGCCTACGAAGGGCGATTGTAGTACTAGGGGAATATTGAATTCTTTGAGATGTTCAGATGGGCCGATTCCGCTCAAGAGGAGTAGTTGGGGGCTGCCTAGGGCTCCGGCAGTAAGGATTACCTCGCTGGAACGTGATGATTCAATCAGAAAAGCTTGATAAGACCGGCCATGGCCGTCCATGAATTCCACACCACTTGCCTTTGGCTTCTGAGAGGAGCCATCCTTCGTTTCTGCATGATCCAACTCATACTCAAACACTGAATTTATATTTACAGATCTGGATATCAATCTATTGGCTGTCCAATATTGAGCATAAATTGGAGAAATATGAACGTAGAAACGATGTCATGTGTTAAAATGAATTACCTTCTGCTGGAGAGTTGAAGAGAATCCTGCTGACGGTAGCATTGAGAAGGACTACGATATTGTCGAGATTGGCAGACTTGAGAAGGTCTGCCGCTGTGTGTCTTTTACCATTGTTGTCAAAGATGGAAGCACTGACCTTTGTTCCGTCCAAATGATCCAACGTATATCCATTGTATGGAAGAACCCCTGCTTCCAGGAGGCCATCTCTCATAGCCGATGACCAAGGCGACAGGTGATCTGGTTTGAAGGCATTTTGTTTCTCCACCCATTCATACGACTCCTCTACAAGTCGCTCGTCCCAACCCATATTACGAACATACTCTCTGCTCGCCCTGCTGTAGAAGCCGGCGTTGATAGCAGTTCCGCCTCCCAGAACTCTGGCTCTAGCGTTACTCACTCCATCCTCTGAAACAAACGTCTGCGCTACTGAAGTGTAATTGTCGGTCTCACCCAATACCTTCCCAAAAGCATCGGCGTTCGCTATGTCGGGATCTCCGTAAGGAGATCCGCCCCTTTCTATTAGCAGAACCGAATAAGTGGCAGAAAGCGTTGCGGCGAGGGGGCAGCCGGCCGTTCCTCCTCCAACAACAATGTAATCGTATTTTCTTGCAGCAGCTCTCTGACCATCGACACTCATAAACACAAAGGGAAAACCTGCAAATCATCATAACAGCACAGAAATCAAAGAAGGCATCAATTCAACCATATCATCTCATCAACTATATAATGGCACTTCACTTCAATATGATCCCATGCTCTTACCCGAGGGTGTTGTGGCTGCTTGAGAAGAGTATAAAAGCTGTTTGCTGCTCAAAATGATTAGGCTGATCATAAGCGGTAGCCATGCACGAATGTTCACAGCCATTGTCATCATCTTATCCCTTACAAGGAATTCAACTCCGCTGTTTTTGAAGATGTTGTTCGATTTCAGTTTGTCTCTGAAGCTATTTATAAGCGCTTGCACTTGCAATGCCAATGCATCTCTAGAGAATAATTATCACACAGTGCATGTCCCGTAGTATTCCGCAGATGAATTGTTCATCAAGCCACATAAATGAATACATGGAGTTCACGAAATCCAAATAGTAGGTTATAGCGTGGATACATCTACAATTAATTGACGTTGACATTTCTCCGATCTATCGTTGATAAATCATTGTTCCATCTATGCTATGCGTTATGGCTGATAATTCAGTTTGTTGTATTCTCGCTGATAATTCACTTTGTTATATTCTCTACTTTAAAACAACTGCCCCCTCCTTTCGGAAAAGTGTAAGCTAAAGTATATATGATTTGCAATTTTTTTAACTCAGAAAATTGTTGAAAAAGCAGTTTTTAGTTGTTGGATAATTGAAATGTTCAAACGTAATTGAAAACCTGAATCATTTTTTAAATCGAAATTAAAATTAAAATTTCAACGACAAAATGACAATTTTAGCAACAAATCATATTTACACTATTTATGTAGTTGAAGTATAAATCGCAATTTCATATTTACACTATTTATGTAGCTTAAGTATTAGGTAATGGTATATAATTCAGAAAAAAACGTAAACATTATGCTTACAAAATCATCCACGCAGCATTCAATGTGCATTGGTATATAATATATTTTTAGATTTAAATTGCTTCATCGACATAGTTGACCAAATCATTTAAACTTTTTTTAGGAACAATAACCAAAAGTGGGCCAACAATAAACATCGAGCCACCCTGCATGTTGCTTTGAAATCCTATATATATGGTTGGATTTGAATGACTTCATATCCAATAGCATATATTCGACCCCACACGGCATTAGGATTAGTACTCTGCCGCTTAACCTACGTAGACAGTGAACAAGACTCAAGATCTAACATTTGGTTGAGTACATAATATTTGGTAGAGTTGGTAAAGAATTACTATTCAATCACCGGCAAATACATACTCCCTTTTCGATCAATTGACGGAGCGAGCAGAATATACCCCCTTTCGCAGAGTGCATATGTCATTCAAAATATTATATGCCCATCCAGTTATTATAAGTATTTAATATATTAAAAATATATATAATATCATAAATATATTACCAAGTTATTTAATTTTTAAATTTATTCCTTAGCAAACCAAATTATTAATATTATAAAAATAAAATATTTTTTTTTAATTTTTTTTAGGAATATGTTTCTCGTTCTCTCATAGATTTTCGGTCTGTACTCCTTTTAAGTGTTGTAGTTTTTGGGTATGTCAATGGTAGTTTTGATGGCTATGTAGAATGTAATCATTAGTCAATTGTTTGATCCTTCATTTTGTAACTTTGATTTTTAATAGAATATTAAGTTGTAAATTTTTTCCTATGAGAAAAAAATATTTATTATAAAAATAAAAATAAATAAATAATTTATTATAATAATATTAAATAATTAAATATTAAAAATATCTTGGATGCTTGTGAAAGAGAGGCAAGAGGTAACATGTCGTTAAAAGACAGACACATGTCATCTAAATGCATTAATGATGAGGGAAGGTGGTATCATTCTTTTTACACCTTAAAATGTCACACCATGTGTTGTTTGTGGTCTTCATGTCATATCACCATGAGAAGAATGATGTTTATATCTCCTAGGAAGTGTTAGGAGCATTCATCATCTTGTTGGTCCCTTTTGTAGTCAAGTTTGGGAGCAAATCCAACCAAGAGGGGTTTGAAAACCACTTGCCAAATAATACTTTTTTCAGCCTTTGAGGATATTTTCACTCCCTATCCTACCTTAGGGGCATGACAATTCTTAGTTGCCAGTGTTAGGGGAGCGAAAATATCCCTATTTTTGCTCTCTATATGCTTGGGGGGGCGGGGGGGGCGAAAATCTCCCTTTTTCGCTATGTACACCACTTTAGGGGGGCGAAACCGAATTCCTTGGTTTTTGGGTAAGATTTTCGAGGCTTATCTCCCTACTTCGAATGCTAGACTCTTCCTAATATAAGTACTTTCAAGATACTTGATCCTAATGATTCTTCCTTGATCCCAAGATCTTTCCTAAGAGGTTTGGCCTCCCTAACCTATACAATGGACCTCATACCTATGGCTCAAAGAGGTGGGAAACACTTGAAGAGATGGACGTTATGATCCTATGACTTTCAAAGGTATTTGAAGGAGATCTTGGAGGATGATCACACTACAACAAAGTCAGGTATAAACCATTTTGATGTACATGGATTCATGGCTTAATCTAACTTGGCCTCTTCTCCCATATTATGCTTGTTGTTCATTTTGACGTATGATATGTTGTATTTAGAGCTAGCTTAAGTACTTTTGTATGCTTGGAATGTTGGTTTCCTATGTTGTTGTAGATCTACAAGTTTGGGCATCAAGTTTGGAGCTGGAGCTAGGACAACCTACATATTGGAGGTAATGTAGTTCCCTATTCTTCCCTTTCTCTTTTATGAATGCTTTTGTATTGTGCTAGATCTAAGAGAGTAGATAACCATTTGTTTCCTTTCTTCCTTAGGTAAGGTGTCTATGGACCTTTCCAATCCCATGAGAGAGTTTAACTATCTGTAGGACGGATTCTCTAGAACATAAATTGGTGACTCCGTTGGGGAATATTACCCTAGTTCCAATCCTTTCATTTCTTGCTTGATTGCTTGTTTAGATCATTAAATTCTCTTCTAAGCGTTGTTTCTAATCACCTTAGATCCTCTTTAGTCATAATTGAGGACCATATTGAACTTAGGATTTCATTCCTGCTCGGATCTAGGAAAAATTTTCATTTTTAACCCTACAGGAAAATTTTCACCCCGTCTAAACTGATTACAGAATGGAAATTTTCCATTTTCGCACCCTGCTAGTCTCTCTAAGAGTGAAATTCTGCTCTCTGTTTTCTTATAGGGGAGCGAAAATATCACTTTCTTGCTCTGTGTAGGAGTGTACAGGGGAAAAAATCCCTTGTTTCAAGCTTTTTGGGTGCTTTTTACTAGTGTTTTCCTTTGTCTTTTGGTTCAATCTTGTCTATATGATCTGTTGGTGTCTCTTTGGAGCTGTAATTGCTCTTGAATCCAAGATTTGGGTGCCCCTTAGGTATATTTTGTGTTCACTTTGATCTTGTTCAATTCATGAATGTTTGGAGTCAATATAGGTTGTCTTGATTCTTTGTTGATCTAGTCACTTCCCTTCTTTGGTTTTTCCTAACCAGTGGTACCTAGACCTCTATTAGGTTGAGTTGGTTACCCTCAATTCCTCTTTGGAAAAATTTGGGACCCTTTGGTGGTGTTTGGGAATCAAGCTCTTGAGTACGGTTTTTGCATGCAATTTTATGTTTTCTTTGTTTTGGGCGAAGATACCAATCCCCAACAAGCCCGAAATTTGTAACCCTATCCTAATCCCTCCTTACCATGTGATTAATCTTGGATTGATCAATTAAAGGTATTTAAGAAGAAGAAAAAAAAATATTCTTTGAGTGCATGTTTTGTTTTCATTTTTAGGAATTTTTTGCATTAGATTTGATCAAAATAAACATGAAATTTGAAAAAAAAATTCCCCCTCAAGGTGCGGGGGGGAAGAATCATGTATCCTATAGTCTCTTTGATCCATATTAAATTTTCAAAGAACCTTGGGTTTGGTGTGGATTGGTTTGGTTTATAGACTTTGAAAAACTTGGCATATCCTTGTCTTTTGGAGTCTTTTTTCTTGGGTTGTACATTTTGTTTCCCTTACATTCTGAGCTATCTATTGATCATTGGAGTATATTGATTCCTTGTTTCCATTTTTGTTCAAAGAAAAGCTTCATTTTTGTCTCTCTTTTGTTAGATTTACAAGCTTGAAAACATAAATTTCGTTCTTGCATTAGTTTGATCATTTGGCATCCTTGGTCTTATGTTCATAACGAGAAGAGAAGATTGTTTCAAGTTTTGCATGCATTTGAGTTATTAAAATATTATTGAGTGCTTATTCTTTGCATTACACTTGATTGGAAACATTCATGGAATTTTTCTTTCCCGTAGCTTAGATGTGTATTTTTCATTTCTTGAATAGATAGGAAACAACCTAGAGCTTTTGCATTTGTTATTGATAGAAAGATCTCTTTTGTCACTTTAGGACAGTTTTGGGTGCATGATTTTTAAATTTTTGGCTTTTTTATATCATTTTTGAAAAAGCTAAATTGCATTTACATAGGGCTGTGCATTTGGGAAGAAAAAATATCTCTCTCTCCTTCTTTAGTAGGACTTGCATATCATACTTGCATTGTTTTGAGTCAGGCCCAAATCCCATTTGCCCACTTAACAGCATAAGATAAAATCAAGCACTAGTCAGGGTATTTTTTAAGGGCTAATTTAGCCAAAAGGCGACAATTTTAGGATAACTTTTTAGGGTCGACAAATATTTTATATATTTCGCCTTATTTCAAAACCCTAATACTATTTTTGGGTATAAATAGCCAAACCATATATTCCTTAAGGAATCATATTCGCCTATTTTCAAGCAGACTAGAAAAAGTTCAAATCATATTTTCCTATTTCTGGGGGGGTTGAGCGAATTTGGAATCATATTTTGCCTATTTTGAAGCAAAGGGGAGAAATTTTCTCCATTGCAAAGGACAAAGGCTCCTCTGTTATGGCTAGTTATTTTTATAGGTATGTGGTTTTAATGTTTGTATAGTTTAATCTTGAGTGATAAATCTTTAAATTGCATATCTAAATCCTAGGTTTCAAATGTATTAATTGTTTATTCAAACCCTAGGTTTTAGTTGTATTAAATTGCATATCCAAGTAGTTAGAGTTTGTTTAAATTTTCTATAATTGTGAAGGATACACATCAATTGTAACATGAATGTTTAGGAGAATAAGGGACTAATGAAAATAAGTACTATAGAAATGGTTGATCATATTGAAAGGTGATTGAAAGCCAGTGAACACTTCCATTCAATGTTGCCTCCTTCTTTTCTTCTGATCATGCTGCTTTTCTTCTGATTATGCTTCCCACCCACCCTTCCTTTAGCTATTTGGCCAATTGTTCTTCATTATTTCCTTTTTATTGTATTTATGGATTGGATTGAATCGGCCAGGGTAGGCAGGGTAGGAATTGTTCATTACTAGAATATAGTAGAGAGGGTTCAATCAAATACATTACTAGTTGGAACTACCATACTCAATATGTGTATACTTTTTTTTTGTATGTTTCTGATGCCCATGCAAGTCTCTTTATTTCTATACCAAGTGGGGTTCCTCTCTTTACATTTTTCTTATGTTGAAACTTTAAATAAATAGATGGGTGGAAAAAATAACATTCTGAGACAGAACATGAGAGATATTGATTTCGATATATATAGCTGCGGGAAACTGGTCAACTTCAAAATTACCCACCAACAGTGATGGTAAAAAATACCCAGGGCATCAGATGAACTTAACTCCCTGCCTTGCATTTCTTGATCTATAGTGTCGAGATGTCTTGTGGAATAACGACAACAATTTACATATGTTATCCATAATTTGCATAGGATTAGGCCAACATATCGAAGACATACTACATTATCAACTAAAGAAGTTAAAGCTGATTCCACTAAAATTTGTATATGTTCGTGTTAGTATCTGCATTAGTGAAATCCCAATGATTTCTTGTTAGTGATGATGGTTATGATTCCACCCAATCAATTAGATCTTAAACCGACAACCTTCTACTGATGGCTCTACACATGGATATTTCTATGGATCTCCAAGAATCCAACTGGACCTGCTTAAACTTTTCCTCAACTCTCGGTCTTGATCTATGGGGTATGGCTCCAACTACCCTTAAATCCCTTTCTCCATTGGTTCCATGGGTAGATGATATTTTGCAATTTGCCATCATGAACCTTTCTAACAAACATTTGGCATGCTTTTTTAGTGAAACAAGGTTAAACACGATGGATCTCACTATATGAACCTGTAAAGTGTGTTTATGATGAATATATTTCTTTGGCTGGATTTATTGTTGAACATTGTTTTAGTGTGGATAAAGCCCAAGTTCTTTTACATCAGTTAACTGATGTGGAAACATTATTCACATTATGTGGAATCCTTCCCTTGTTGCATCAAATGTATATGTTGATTAACATTATGCATACAAGAACATTATATTTGGCTGAGTATACAAAGGAAAGAAAAATAGTAGGTCTATATTTATATAATTTATATATAGCACCAACAGAAGCCTTTGATAGCATTAATTTTACAAAATGGAAAGAGCTCATTAATATTGAAAATACTCAAAACTTTTTGAAGCTTGACGACAATAATTGTGTATGCATTTATGTTTGCAACAATTTGGTTCCTCTTCATATTCTTAAAAAACATGGGCGTATCATAAAGGAGAAGAGAGTAACTAGAGATGAATTTCAAGTTGTCATTCAAGAAGTAAATTCAAATATTACAAATGTTACAAGGGAATTAACGACATAAATTACAGAAAGGTTTCCAAGAGATGAGGCACTACTAGAAGAAATGAGCATTGTTTATCCACAATTTAGGAATCATGCATTGGACAAAGAAGTAATTTTTTTTTTTTTTGGATTTAAATAGAATATATGGATATTGATTGATTATTATTGCCCCACACATGTCATTGAAGAACATCATATTAATGGAATCTTAGATTCTGATAAATTACGTTTGCAAGAAAAGTGTTTCGTAAACACTATGATGGAGTAGTTTGGAAAACTAGAAGACCCTTTCGCAACTAGGTCTATTACAAGACTATGGATCAAGTTAGATAGGAGTGATACTTTGAAGGAGCATATGTTTGAATATTTCAAATTGGTTGACTTGTGCTAGACTTTGATTTTGGGCTCTATAGAGGAAGAAAGGATTTTTAGCTTGGTTTCATTTTTTAAATCCATGTTAAGGAATAGATCGGAAAATAACCTCGTCAATTTTGTAAATTTTTATTTATCAAATTATTATGTTAGCAACTTTCCTTATGAGAGAGCATTAACACTTTGGACATTTGAATGCAAGAGGAGAGGGGGAAGCGATAGGGTTGACTCTTTGAAATATTTTGACCTAGAAAATGAATTATATGGTGAAGATAGTTTTGATAAATCCGATGGTTTATATTTTGACCATCTTAGTGATTTAGAAGATGAAACAAATAAATGGAATTTTTAGTTATGATTGATGAATGTGTATACTTGAACACATTATACAAAGGATTCAGTGTAGTAATTGAAGACATTATATGGAGGATTCAGTGTAGTACTCATTGAACTACCATGAAATTAGTTCTCTTTTGAGAAAAAAAGATTAATGATCATTGAATTTATGTCATCATTCAAATTTCACATTTACTATTAGGGGTAAATACCCACAACTAGAAATAGACTATGTATTATGAATAAAATTACGCTAGATTTAAATAGGATATCACTTTTAAATGGTTGTGGATTTTTGCCTCAAGAGGAGAGGTTTTCCTGCAATAATTTATGTGTTAATTTCATGGGTGGTATCTCCAGGATATTTTGAATGATTTGTTCTAAGTGAAGTATATAAGTATGTTATGACCTTGATAGAAGTGCGATAAGTTATCTATGATTTTTGCGATAAGTTAGAGTAAATAGCATTATGAATAAAAACTAGGCAACATGCACTTACACTATTTGTTTGAATTGCATAATGTATAATAAAACTCTCATGGGTGGAATTATAATGGATTAGCATCTTTGGTACAATAAATTATTTCCAAGAGGGTCAATAGTGTAAAAATTTGAAAAAATTTGTTTGTATTGGCTTCCTTTCCAAAATAGACTCTATATAGTTTATCTGATTACCTCTTCTTACGTGAATTTGATGTGTTCCATAGTCTTCCTTATTTGTTTATATTTGCGTTGAAGTTGCAATTCCAAGACATGTGTTGAAATTGAATTTATTTCAAACTCAAAACTATGATATTATGAAGTGACATCACCTTCCCTTTAAAATTTTCAAATTAAAGTGCAATCACATTTTTGGCTATAGTTTGTCTCCTCCAATATAATGACATATTTATTTTCTTTTCCTTGTGTTTCTTTACTTTCCTATAATCCTACATATTTGAGATTTTGATTATTGATTTTAGAGATGTAAGATTTTTAGGGTGTTTTCTCACCACACCAATTGCATTAATTTAATAACAATGGACATGAGGTAATGTATGTAGTAGTCAAAAGAAGTAAGGTAGATATGTATTTCTCAAGGTTCCAAGACTTATTGTTTTGCAATGAACTTTTTCATTCTCAATTATCCATAATTATTTCCTTTTTGAGTAGGTATGGAGAACATGACTAATCATTTAGTTTTTGTTTTTACGCCTTTTCCATAATGAATTCTTTTGAAATTTCCATATTTGGTAATATTATCTTTAGTAGTGTATGTCTATGTCCAATCCTATCTTGATATATTCCATTGATATGTGCACATATAAGAAAACAATGAAAAACACACACAAGTGGTAAATTGGAAAAGGAATATGCGTACTAGATAATAATAACATTGAGAAAATTGAGTGTGCAAATTTTCACCAAAAAAAGAAACACATATCATAAATATTCATTCAATGTTAATTATTTAATCAGAAAATTTCACCTAAATTCTTTTTTCAATAAGGGATTATTCGCAAACTTGGTATACTTTTCCTTGAAATTTTTTAATGATTCACCTACCTTAAAATGGGCATTCAATACAATATTCGCTTCCCTTTATATGCTTTAGGATAAATATCACATCCTTAAAGTTTTCCCCGATGTTTACTGGTGAGAAACTAGAAGTAAGTCACCTAAAAATATTTGGTTGTCCATTATTCATACATATTCCCAAGGAGAAGAGATCAAAGTTGGTCCCTTCAGGAAAGAAGGGGATATTTGTGGGTTAGAGTGAGCAATCAAAGGCTTACCGAATCTACATCCTAGGATATCGTCAGATTGAACTTAGTAGAGACGTTACATTTGATGAGGATGCAACTTTTAGAAAGTCTAGAAAGAATCATGAGAATGCGGAGGAGCACAAAGCTCCTAGAGTTACAAAAACTAACAACACACCAGTCAGAAATGTTGAAGAAGAGCATGTACCAAAGCATCATGACATGACAAAACCTCAAAGACCCGAGGAGTCACCTCGTGAGGCAATTTCACAAAAAAGAATACCAGCTTAGGCATGAGAAATAATTCAAGATGCAGAAAAGTATGGTGATCCAGAAGGTACATGCAGAGAAAGCAAGAAACCAAGGCCATACTCTAGTTGTGTAGCCTTGATGTGTAGCCTCGTTGATCAAGAACCTACATGTTTCTAAGAAGCAGCAAAGAAGAAGGAATGGTTGGATGCCATAATTGAAGATTACTAGTCCATCATAGAGAATGGTGTTTGGGATGTGGTACCGAGACCGAAATACAATTCAGTAGTATCTTCAAAGTGTATTTTCAAAACAAAGCATTCAACAGATGGGAGTATTGAAAAAATAGAAGGAAATATTCGTATCCCGGGGGTTCTCTCAAAAAGAAAGAATTGATTATGGGGAGACTTTTCCTCCTATGGTTAGATACACTTCAATGAGGATCGTCCTGGCTTTGGTAACTAAGGTGAAATAGAAGTTACACTAGATGGACATAAAGACAAATTTTCTGAATGGTAAGATAGAAGAGGAAGTGTACATCGAGTAACCAGAAGGTTTTGAAATAGATGATAGGAAGACACATGTGTGTAGATTGAATAAGGCGCCATTGTATGGGTTGAAACAAGAACCTAGAGCATGGTATGGAAGAATTGATGGTTTCCTAATGATATTGGGGTTTACCAAGATTAAAGCAATTTCCAACCTTTATTATAAGGTTGTAGATTATGAACCCATGATATTATTATTGTATGTGGACGATCTATTCTTGACAAGTGAAGACAAGCCCATTAGTGAATGTAATAAGAAGCTTGCTTTAGAATTTGAGATGAAAGAGATTGGTATGATGCATTATTTTTTAGGTCTTGGGGTGTGGTAGTGTCCAAACGATATTTTCCTAAATCAAGGAAAGTATACTGTTGAGATCCTAATGAGATTTGGTATCATGGATTGTGATATCCCTAAAGTTTTCACCCTGACTCCTTGGGTCAAAGCTTAAGGAAATCTTGAATGTATATATCAGACATCTACCTAGTAATTCTATCAGTTTTGGTAACAGATGGGTATATGACAGAGATTAAGCAACTCAATAATTAGGTAGCAGGGAGTACATTGGTTTCAGTACTTAAACAAGGACAAAGAATGACTGTGAGAATGAATTTATGAATGTAAAAACTCAGGTTGCATCTTAGGATAGTGGCATTGTTGTATACTATTCAGAAGAATCACAACATGAAATTTAGACCATGTATAGACAGAATATTGAAAGCATATACTTCATAGATTAAAACAAGACAAGGCTCTAAGTTCATAATCCATTGCAAAAACCAGTCATCTCTGATCAATATGAAAATAAAGACCACATACAGGCCTGCAAATATTTGTATCAAACTATACTAACCCCTACCTCAGCCCTCTCGGCTGGAACTCTTCTCTCTCACATTAAAAATGTTAAGCTTTTATAGGAAAAATACATAAACTTAGTTGTTGCCAACTCTTGAGAATCGATTCTATCTAAAAAAAAACGAGATCTAAGTTGAATCACAAAAATCTGGAAGGACTATGTTCATCTGCCAATTGATCCTTCGATTCCTGGTACAATTTTGATAATTTGGGATTTGTTGTTGACATCTAGACTTGCAATTCATCAATTGGTTTACAAATTACCTGGAGGAATGCTAACAGTATTGATTTGCTGTCGAGAATGCTCAAATTATGAAGTGTTGGAAATCCTCTGCCACCTGCACTTTGAATCTAAAATGGAAAGCACATAGGATGCCTTAGAATCTAGGTCAATCTTTGACTGGTAACTTTCTGTTGCCAAGTGTTGGAACTGCTAAATCAATATTCTTCCTGAAAATCTGGAATTGACATTTTTATTGCTGCTAAGAATTTGGGATATGTGATAAAAAAAATCGATTTTTTTGGCTCTCGCTGTCATTTGAATATCTTCTGTCATCTCCTCGTTGAACTTAAAATTTTACTGAAGCTTTTCGTGTGGGAGATGACATCCTAGCAATAGCTAACATCAACTAGAAATAGTTGACAGGTGTTGAAGATAAACATCCTTTGGTAAGCTTTGATTACAACAAAAATGTGCTGGGACTAAGAAGTAGGAACTCTGTTTCAAAATTCTAGTTTTACGGAGATCTTTTGACCCAGCTTTAAATCTCTTCAATCATGAATTTCTACTGATTGGAATGCGCTGACAGGTGTTTGAGCAATACTATGCATTTGATATTTAGATTGACTCGGTGCTCTCAATACTTTTTCGATATTTGCTTGGACATTTGAATTTGAAACACTTTTGACACTTGAATGCTTTGGTTCTGGCGGTTTCCTTTGGCATTGGCAGTTTGTTGTTTGCATATTCGCTGGCTATGGAAAATATCCCATATGTAATGCACAACAAAACTCAAATATTTTGAATTACAAATTGTTTTATCTTCATACCTTCATGTTGTGCAAATAAAATAGACCCACGAGTTCTCACCTAGTACGATTCGACACTTGTGAACTTGGAATAATGACTAGTAGAGATTATGGGATAAATCTGGAGATAACAGATTGTAAGGCTATGACTATGCTGATGATGACAAACTTGAATCTCTTAAATGATTATTCGTCAGAGAAAGTGGATGCTACATTGTACAGACATATCATTGGCTCCAGGGAAACTTTTAGGGGCGAAATTTAGCCAATTGGCTATTTTTGGGGATTTTTTTCAAAAAATAAATTCACTATTTGTTCATTTTTAGCCTCTAATATTGCCTATATTTACAGTAAACATGTTTTCTTAACATAATATTCACCAAAATTTACAATTTTACGTAGTTAATCGTATGTTTCATATGTAATATTCGCCTGCCAATATATATATATATTTTCAATCCAAAATAATCACCTAGAATACTATACTTAAGTATACTTTTATAACCCTTAAAAAATACCCTGTTTGGCATGTTGATGTATTTAACAAATACAAGATCATATATATGTTTTTATGTAAACATTGTGAGTCTGTATATGGTAGATCCTAGACATGTTCACTTGGTTGTAGCAAAACATGTGATGAGGTACCTAAAGGGTACATTGGATTGTGGTCTCAGATATGTATCAGATAGTGAGATCATATTGCACAGTTATACAGATTCAAATTGGGCAGGAAGTGCCGAAGACATAAAAATCACTTCAAGATGTTGTTTCAGTTTGGGATCAGGTATGATCTCATGGCTCAGTAGAAAGCAGACTAGTGTTACTCTTAGTATGGCAGAAGTTGAATACATTGCAGCATGTTCATCTTGTAGCGAAGCAGTTTGGATTCGCAAGATGTTGGCAGGATTGTTTAATACCGAGATAGATGTGACTGATATCCTTTGTGATAATCAAAGTTGTATCAAGATGTCAGAAAACCCAGTTTTCCACAATAAATCAAAACATATCAGAATCAAGTATCACTAAATCTGGGATATGGTGTAGAAGGGAGTTGTAAAGATCAAGTATGGTCCTACAAAGGAACAAGTTGCTGATGTGTTAAATAAACCTCTATCTCAAGTAAAGTTTGAATATTTTCAAGAAAATATTAGTGTGGTCCCAAAGGACCTCCCTCGAAAGAGGGGGTGATGATGATGATGTGGTTTCCTGGATCTGTGGTGTAGTATCTCAGTCTAGGATTTCTATGCCAGTCTAACAAGGATTGTTTAATCCCAAAGGGATTGGTATGCATCTTGGAAAGGCCTATTTGATCCTGGGGGTATTGGTATGTCTGAATAGGATTGTTTGGTATGAAAGGATTAGCAAGTTAGACAAGGACTATTTGGTCCCCAGGTAGATTGGTATGTCTGACTAGGCTTGTTTGGTCTAAAAGGATCATAAATTTAGGCATGTGATATACCAAAGTGCCCACTATAGAGCAGTTCCAGATGTACAATGATGTTGTTCCAACATCCATATGTTGATGATCATGTTGTTCTAGCATTCATATGCTGATGATTATTTTGTTCCAGCATTCACGTGCTGATGATGATGAGGATGATGTTGATGATGTCCCAGAAGTTTCTTGTTGATGATGACGATGATATTTATTATGTCCCAGTAGTTATGTGTTGATGATGATGTCAATGATGATGTTGTAGAATCTCCATATTCATGATGATGATTATGCTTCAGATATATGATGTTGTTTCAAAAATTACTATGACAAACAGAGATTCACAGTTAGTTGTACAATTGTTGATGTTGCTGATTGTAGAATACCTTCCTAGTTAAGAGCGAGTGTTAAAGAAATGTAACTTCGGAAGATATTCTAATTGTAATTGTTTATTATATTATTATTCATCCTCCAGGAGATGTCGTTGATGTAATTGGTCATATAAGAGTCATTGAAAGAGTCAATGTAAACCCTCCTTTGTAATTTGGGCCAATAGTACCCTTAAGAATTGTATTAAATATATTATTTAGTCTCCCTAAGTGAAGTCAGTGCAGTCAGTTAGGTGAAGTAGGATCTTTTAGGGTAAAAGGAAACCCAACAGAAGAATATAAATTAAGATTTTGAGTTCCTCATTTGGATCATTCATTCACTCACTCATGTTTGCAAGAGAGAGAGAGAAGTAGTTCGCTGGAGAAGAGAAGTTGTTATTTTGTCTTGGGGGTTTACATTGTCTTGGTGAATTTTATATTGAGGAAGTTTTGTGGTTTTTTCTCCCTTGTGGTTTCCCCAAGGAAAATCTTGTGTTCTTTGTGTTGATGTGCTTGTATTTCTTTCAGTGATCCTATTGTTTCAAATGATTAAAATTTATCATGCTAATCAATTAAAAACTTAACACGGGCTTGTGATATCAATACTTTGAGTAATCTACACATTCTTCGGCTTCTACTTGGTGAGATAATGACCCATGCTTCATCATTGCATATGGGTGATGCGTCCTTGATGTATTGATACTTTGTGGATTCTACACATACTCTGGCTTCTACATGGTGGGATAATGACTTCTCATTTGTTATCACTTGTGGGAATTTCGCACCTATTGTACCGTCGGCTATGGAATTTTCTCATAGATAGTCTTCAATCATTGTGTCATTATGGGAAATTGTGATGTTCCACTTACTGAAATCATTTTCTTATTGGTTATGCTTGCACGCTTTCAGGATTTTCCAACCAATAACTACTTGTGCACTTCCAACCATTAACCAAGCAATGCTCAGGCTTGCTTGCACACTTGTACCATTTGTTCAACCAAATCCTTGGCTATTTGAGAGCATGTACCATTGTCCAACCAACTCCTTCAATTTGCTAGCATGAGAGAGTATGACTTGGTGGACTTAAGTTCTGTGCAAGGACCACATGATGTAGGATGCATTACTCATGTTCCTTCTTGAACTAGATCTTCATGAAGTATCTTATTATGTACCTTTTCTTATGTACTTATTCAAGCTTGACCTGCATGTCACTGGCATATTCAAACTATATGTACTCTTAGATATACTACAAACTTGCTTGAGTGTTGTATCCTTGATATACATCTTCAGAAAGAATGCACTCTTAGATATAATCCAAAGTTGCAAACATATCTGTCACATTCACCACTTGCGCATATACTCCTGATGTCCATGTTCTTCTTCTTCTTGTGCATATACTACTTTAAAGTGGTTTCCATATACTTATTCATACTTCTGTGCGAATGTTGTATCCACTTTGACTTTGGATGATATTAATGACTCAAACTGAATCAGTTGACATCCTCTTTAACATTGTATGGAAGTCAAACACTTGACATCATCTTTAGTTGACATCAATCACAATCAATGCTCAACAACCAAATATTTCCCTAAGTCATGTCGGTAGGGATTCCACCCAACTCTCTGTCTTGGCTACGACTGACATCAAGGTTGGATTACTTTGGTTATCCTCTTGCATCCACCCATTCAAGGAATCCAAGGTTTTATCTAGAGTAAATTCCTTTGGTATCAGCTGCAAACATGATAACAACAACCTCCAAACCTCTCTATGTCTTTGTGCATCTTCCAACCCATTAAATTCTATGCCTAGTTGTATAAAAGATTTGATACCACCTGTCATACCCCTAAAAGTCTTACCCAATACAAGGTGTCTTGTCATCTCTTGCAGGTGTGCAACATTGCCCAGACTTCACTGCCAGGGGCATGCCCAACCTAGAGGCATCCTTCAAGACTGCATCTCTTGACTTACTCTTTATATGTATGGTAACTTATATTTATCAAGTAAAATAAGATTTGTGTAAAGGAAACCCTATGATAACTCTACACACAAAAGATTAACTCAATAGTATGTCGTGGGAACCACAATACGGTGCACAAAATATTTATACACACACACACACACATAGGTGAACTTTGATTACATCAAGGGAGGGAACGACAATCCTGCATCCTCTCTAGGAGTGTGCCCAACCCACAAAAATCCCTTAAAAAAATTACCCCAAGTCACTTGGAACTCATGTTCCCTATAGCAACTATAGGTATGCCTCCTACAACACCTATCCAACTTTCACCTAAGCATGCATCACAAACTCATCTCTGAGCTATACCCTGCTCTAAATTGTGCTCTATTTCACACTTGCTCCTCAACTCATGCTCCCAAGTTGAGTCACTTCTATATGCATGATCATTGGGTCTTTTTTGTTGTTCTTTCCTTTATTGTGATCCAATATATATATGTTGTGGATGGGGAGGGATGTGCCCTTTGTAAAGAATTCCGTGAGCATTCCCGCCTCTAGTCGAATCATCTCCCATTTCAAGTGTTCCCAAGGTGCGGGTCATAGTCCCACTGCTTGCATGCTCATTGTTTTTCTAACTCGTCTCGAGGGTGATCGATATCCCTTTTGCAAGATTCCTTGCTAGGTGTGCTCTCTTAGCATGGGCATCTAACGCCTCGTTGAGGAAGGGGCGTGACAAGACAAGTGTGCCAAAGTATACTTGTGGTAATTCTAGAAAGGGTTAGTTTCCGACTGGGCACTCTTGGAGAGGTTGTTGAGTTGTGGCACCATCCCTTTGTTGTTATCAAATTTCACCTATATATATATATATATATATATATATATATATATATATATATATATATATATATATATATATATATATATATCGTGTGTGCACCCCATTATGGTACCACTAATATACTAGTGTGTTAATCTTTGGGTGCACTGTTATCTTGGGGTTTCATGTGTACAACTTTAATTGTATGGAATATGATTATGTTAATCACACACACATATAAGGATTAAGTAGGGAGGTGTAGTATGTCAGGATTCCTCTAGGTTAGCCATGCCCCTAGCAATAAAGTCTAGACAGTGCCACATGACCTAGAAGAGGAAATGAGGCTCTAGTATTAGGTTGGACTTTTAGGCTTGTGATAGTTAGTATCAGAGAAATTCAGCAAACCTCTAATGAGCATGAAGATATGGGTAAATAATCCGTAAGGAATCCATTGGAATTGGACATAATGACGATGGCTAGGTTAGATGCAGAGATTGATTTGCACCATGAGGATAGTGATGGTGGATAGGCTCCTAAGACTCCAATATGAAATCCACGCTCAAAACATTGGAAAGTAATGTTGAATGCATGAAAAAGACACGTTGAAAACATGGTAAGAAGGTCGAAATATTGGAAGAAGATATGTATAGGATGTGGCAAGGGTTCAACCAAGCCATAAGTGAATGCCAAGCAACCACAGACTTGTTGATAGAGTCATTGAAGAGTGACAATGATGGAAAGGTCACGTAGGTTGAAGAGTTGGTAAAAGTGCTTCAAGCTCAAGTAAGAGGCCAAGAAGACACCATTAACCTATGGAAGTGAGTTATTGCTAGTGGGTGTAGTTTGAAAACTCCCATGAGGGTTAAGACGAAGGAACTTGATCTGTTTGATGGAACCTAGGATGCCAAGATGCTTGGTAACAACTATTGGGACATCGAGAAGTACTTGGAATAGATGAATGGAAGTTTGAATGAAGCCAAGGTAAATATTGATGTGATGTTTCTAATAGGCATATAGAAGTTATGGTGAAGAAACCGAGTAGAATATGTGGTAGAAGGACAAGAAACAAAGAGGATTGAGAATTAGGCACA
This sequence comes from Larix kaempferi, assembly GCA_027924585.1. Classification (NCBI taxonomy): domain Eukaryota; kingdom Viridiplantae; phylum Streptophyta; class Pinopsida; order Pinales; family Pinaceae; genus Larix; species Larix kaempferi. The sequence continues at coordinate 5,575,756 of BSBM01000861.1, read as the reverse complement.
TAAAAGAATCCTTGAAGGCTTAGTTTTTCCCAAGGAACCAAGGCTAGGATGCAAGAAATGAGTTCATGGAACTCAAGCACACCAATAGAGTTCAATCCTACATTAAGGAATAGCTAGCCTTATGTTGGAAATCAAGGAAATGAGTGATGAAGACCACTTGTATCATTTTATTAAGGAATTACAACCTTGTGCATAGAAAAACCTATGACTCTAAAATGTGCAAACCATTGGATTAGGTGTAGCAGCAGCCGATAAAATCCTATACAATAGAGAGGAAGACAGTGTAGGGTCCAAGGAAGAAGGAAAACCCACATGTGATAAGTCATCCAAAAAGAAGAAAGAAAAGGGGAAGCCAAAGTCATTTGGGAAGCATGATAAGGAAAACGTCAACTAATATGAGGTTCCCAAAGACAAGATCAAGCTCATGTCCTATTGGATTTGTTCCAAGGGCCATTATGTGAAGAACTATCCATTGAGACAACAAAATTTGTCCAATCAAACATTCCTTTGGTTGGTGTCTTGCAAGTGTTGGGTGTGGTTCTAGAAGAACCCATGACCACCCAGGAGCAGGACTACACTAATATTTTCTATGTTTAAGCCAAGTTGAATGGACAAGAAGTCATTGTGATGATCGACAATGGGGAATCCCACAAATTTTTGAATGAAAAGGTAGCAAAGAATATTAAGTTTCACCTTGAGCTAAGATAGACCTCCTTCAAAGCTGTGAACTTTGTAGTGGAAAAGGTGATCAGTATGGCCAACTGGATCTCTTTGAAACTTTGGCAATGAAATGGAGTTGCAAACTTCATTGTGGTACCCATGGATGATTTTGAAGTTATCCTAGGGCAACAATTCTTAAGGAAGGAGAAGGAAATGTCCATGCCTCACTTGGAATGTCTGGCAATTCATTAAGAACTAAAATTGATCAGTTTTCATACCGTAAGGAAGTAGAAAAGGTGAGAAGAATGACCTCCTTGAGTATGGAACCATCAACATGCCAAGGTAGCATGCAACCTTACCATGAGGGATGTATAAGCATTGGGAATGAAATACAACCAAGCATAAGTTCAAAACCTATTGAACCACAACATGGTGAAGGAATTGGAAAGAAGGCTGGCTAGGCTTGAGGACCTAGTAGAGTCATTCATGATAATAGTCAACAATCTAGCATATGATCTTGGAGCTTGCTCCGAGATCACCTGAAACAAACACCCACACAAATTTGGCAATAGAAATCCAGCATATATATGTAGGGTGATGCAAGATGATGAAGACTCAAATAAATGGGTGGATAAATTGAGCAAGACAATCGAAAACACATTCGAGCAACATGAGTTGAACCTAACGATAGGACAAGTAAAGGAAGATGATTCCTGAAATTATTTGGAAGTTCACCAGATGAACTTACTTCCGTAACCCCTAAGAAAGGCTCGTTACATGACCAAGAAGACATGAGACTATTGGACTAAGGTGATGAAAAGGTTGGATCGAACCTGTCTCTGAGCTAGAGGCAAGAACACCACAAAGCATGTCTCAAAGAGTTAGGTAGAGTTAGTACCACTAGCAAGGTTGATGGAATTTGGTGCCACCCTCCCAACCTTTCCCACTAAAGTAGATCGTAAGGACAATCCACTAACTTTGTTGTAGGTACTAGGTGCCTCGAGTGCCTTAGAGAGAGCACATTGAAAAATAATAGCTAAGTTGCAAGGACTGTGGAAATGGTTCTTTGATTTTTTTTTTAATCAAAGAAGTCAGTTCGACAGTGCTTGGGCATAGGTAATGACCTTTCCATGGCTCAACAAAGTTGCATGAAGTGACTAGAAATGCGAATGGAAAAGATAGTTGACATGATGATCATTCTCATGATGTTGGATGTGACGGCTGCATTGATCACCCATCTAGTTTCACACATGAGGGTGACCAATGTATAAGGGCATGGAATACTTAACGAAGTATTGAAGAAGAAACTGGTTGAACAAATGCGATACCTGAATAGTTTGAGGACTTCTTTGGAAGCTAATTGTGGTAGCAACAATAGAACTCTTTGAAAGAAGTGGATATTCATAGATACTTTATCGAGGATGAAAAATAACTTAGAGTGGGGGAGGATGTAATACCCTTGGCTTGAAAAGGCCTTGGGAACCTCTTCCAGCCGCAAAGGAAATTTAGATATGCACGACTAAGAATGGAGCATGGATGATGTTATGAGCCCCAAATTGATGAGGAAACCCACAAGCAATATTGCAAAATATGAACTGACACATGTAGGAACTCTCAATGGAAGTGGGATATCAAGAAAAACCATTAATTGGTTCAAAGGAGGTTTCAACTGGGATCAACCAAGTGAGAAAAGCAACCTTTTTTGAGTGAGGCACCAAGTGCCCGCACCAAGAACGCATGCCCAAGACAAAGCCGGGATAAGAGACCAAATGCCTTAAAGAAAAGGTAACAGGTTGAGGAAACATGCAACTATTGAACACGTTTTTTGTCGGAGCACCATCAATAGGATGCTTGACCAGGTGGGTGAATAGTTTAGGCAAGGTTCCGAAAAGGCATGCCTAACATGAAACCCATGCTAGGAAAGGAAATAACCCAAAGAGGGAGCACATTCGTAGGCGACGCTACCACCTTCAGGAATATGCAACCAAGAGATGATTCAACTGAAGAAGGAGGATGCAAGGAGCAAGACCACAAACCAAAACTCAGGCATGTTTGAAATGGGAAACGAGTTGGATAGAGGAGGGAACACTTTCCCGAAGGTTTTGACATCTCTCCGTCCTCTACTACATATATATATATATATATTGGAATGCTAGTAAGAAAAACAACAACAATGATGACCCAACGATCAAGCACATAATAGTGGATAGACTTGGAAACCTGAGTTGAGGATTGGAATGCGAAGCAAGGCATAGTTCAAAGACAAGTTTATCCTAGGACCTAAGGTGATGGTTGGGAAAGTGCCACAACAGGTGGACCTATGGTTGCTACAGGGGATAGGAGAGTCGAATTATACTTGGGGTAATTTTGTAAAGGATTAACTTCTAGTTGGGAACAATCTTATAAGGCTTTCGGGTTGTGGTCACAAAGTTCACTTTTGTGTGTGTGTGTGTGTGTGTGTGTGTGTATAAAGTTTGGGCATGCCCCATTGTGGTGCCGATGATATACTATTGTGTTAAAATTTGTGTGCATTTCTATCGTGGGGTCTCTTTTGTACAACTCTAATTTTATGGAATATGACTAAGTTAATTACACACATACATAAAAATATTAAGTAGGGAGGCGTAGTCTGGCAGGCTTCCTCTAGGTTGGCCACACCCCTAGCATTGAAGTCTAGGAAGTGTTGCACGACCTAGAAGAGGAAACAAGGCTCGACTTTTAGGCTCGTGACATATAGCTATTGTGGACAACTTAAAAGAAAATAATAATGAAATGTATGGATTCCATACAATTATGGAATACTAGTTAGATTAATTGTTATTTGGTTTGATGTTATTTAAAAATTAGATTATATTAACATATAATTTTAAAAATTATTTCATAGTTTTTATTATTACTAAAAAGTTTGATATTTCTTTTAATGTGAAAGTGTATAAATCTTTAGAATTATTAAAAATGTTAAATATGTTTGAAATTTTTAATACAATTTTCATATAAATTTTTAATGATGGCATCGATTGTTAGAATTAATATTTATGGGTGTTATTCTCTCCACTTTTTGGGATGGAGGTCGTTCTCAAGAATTCAATAAATACAGGAAGATGCATGGTAATTGTCATGGTAATTGTCATTGGTTAAGCAACTTAACTAATGCTAACCAATGCATATTAATTGTTAATGATACACTTAGGGCTTGATAACCATTCATGAAGTAGCGGTTAGGGTTTGCGGAAAGTGGTTTAACAAATATATTCAAGAGAGTGTTTTTCATGGGAGAACCAACAACATTCTCAACAATTTTAACCAAGGGAGAACCGAATCGAAGACGACAATCGCATGAACGATGACGGTGGCTATTATGCTTTGCAGTGGGATTCCTTGAATAACCGTGCGACAACTGCAGTATTTGATCGAGGTCAGTTTCAATAGTTTATGAGGAAGAAAAAGAGACTGTATGGAATAGAATAAAAGTTCTGCAAATCGGGAGGTAGGTCGCCAATGCCCTTTGGAAACTGCAGCTGCTCTAGGCCGGTGTCCATGATTCTATCGTTTTATAGGCTGAAGATACCATGGAATCCAAGCACACAACATATCCAGGTTATTAATTCAGGTTATTAATTATATGTATGTTGTTGATTCATAGAATCCGTTCTCTTGAATGGAATTACACATTCTTTGAAGGATCGAAAAACATGGCAATTTATAATTGACCTTTCCCCTTAAAATTTGATTGATTAATCCTGAGGAGCGTGGAGAAGCTACACCATAATATTCGACCGTGGAAAATGTGATGAAGGTGGCGAAAACATTGGTACTGCCTGGAGGAATATCCCACAGAAATCGTGTGACAGTTATAACATCTTCTTTCAAGTACCGAATTGTCATATCACCCTGGGTTTTCTGAGATACTTGGAAAACGCAAGCCTGACTCCACTGACCTCCAAGAGCCAAAACAGATGCTTATCGAAGTTCACCACCCAATATTTGGATGCAATGTGCTAGTTTAATTTAAATACAAAATCATTAATGATCAAAATATTTTAGATATCTTCCATCAAAGATCAAATAATATTAAATCATGTTTTAATGTAAATATATGACACATATTTAAATAGTTTCAACCGTATAGATATGGATAGTTCTTACCATGATATTGAATTAAAACCATCAAAAGAACGAGAAGAAGTGACTAATATTGTTTCTAACACCTTTTTTCCACATGTTGTCATAATGCATTGAAGTCTGATTAATTGTTTATTATTATAGTGTTTAATGCAGAGTGTGATTAATTGTTTATTATTATAGTGTTTTACTATAATTTTTTCTCAATAGAAAAATAAAAATAAAAATTCTTGCTATTCATATTGAATCAAGGAAAAATAAAGTCAAAACATACTCTCAATCTTCAAGCAAGAAATACTAACTACCAACTGGTGTCAATACTATAACCAACAAAAGGGCTACATGCTTGCATCCATCAAAACAAACTTGAAAATCTCTTATATAAAGAAGTTTACATATCCATGAGATATCTATGAACCCTCCACAAATTCTACAAAAAAAAATGTTCCTTTAGGGAAATCGATTGCTCTCTTGGATAGAGCATTAGCATTTATATTATATTCCCTATGAATATGTTCAATATGTATGAAAACAAATGAGGACAAGAGCCTTTTAATTATGAAGCACCAGTGATCTAATGCTAAAACTTGCAACTTATAGAAGCCATTTTCCTAGTTAATTATAGCTTGAGAATCACCATACACCTAAAGAAATATGATACCATTAACTATGGCAAACTGTAACATACTCCGAAGGCCCAAAAGTTTTGATTTAGTATTAGTTGCTCTGTCACAACATATCCATAACTTGAAAAAATGTTCTTCATTGATCCTTAAAATCATTTCACTACCACCATATTCTTCTTGAATGACACCATAAAAAAACCTACTACCTTACCCTTCATGTATTTGGGTCATGTAACATGTCTGCTTCTCTTAGGTAATTGATCAGAAAAGTAATCCTTATAGTGTCTCAAACACTTTATACAATATAAATAAGCATTAGGACAAAAACATTCAAAGATTGCTCTATCCTCATATTCGAGATATTCTAGCATACAAAAATAGGCAGAAATTTATGGGATTTTACCTTCTGCATCAAATTTATAAATATTTCTTCTAAAAACATAGTGCCCCGGTTCGCATACAATTGGAGAATATTTTAAATTTCGTGCTAAACCAAGTTGATGAAGGATAAAAAAATGAAGAGATGATCAACAGATTCACTATCACTTTTACAAAGAGTACATATATTAGGACCAGACCAACCTCTTTTCAAAAAATTGTCCCACGTAAGAATGTATTTTTCAGTGCGGAGCTAGAAAAATAATTTAATATTTAATGGTACATTCCACTTCTAGAGGTTGACATACCACCATTTATTTTTTGTGGAAAAATGAGTATGAGAAATAGCTTCATAAGCATTTTTGCATCAATCTGACCATCTGTTTTATTCTAGCCCCAAACCAAAGTGTCTTCTGGATCATTCAACCTGATACCAGCACTATTTAGATGCATTATATAAGCAAACCATTCTATATGCCACTACCCATGGAGCCCTAATTCCTCATCTTGAATCCAATAATTACCAGTACTTCTCATCCATCCATGTCTTCTAATGAGCTCTAGAGTACAGAACCCAAATTCTACCAAATATTTTGGCAAATAACTTGAAAGAAGATAATTTTCTTCAAAGCATATGAAAGGATCCACCCCAATTAAAATGTTGGATCCTTTTCCAACCTTCCAAGAAATCCATTTGTTTATCCAAGGAAAAATTCTAAAAAACCCATTCTAGAAATAAGAAACACCATTGATAACTTTAACAAGGTTTCTGATCCAATAGATAATTGATTTAACTTTAAGATATTTTACCTTGAGGATCTCATTCCATAGCCCTTCACGAAATAACCCTCCCTAGAATCTCTTCAAACAAAGTGACATTTTAAACCATTTTAAAAATTTTATATCCCAAAATCCCATGGATTTAGGATGAGAAATCCTTTACCAACTTACCAAATGTATTTGTCCTCTTTTTGCATAACCTAACCACAGAAAATTTGAAGATTTTCTACCTGATTACTTTCAAAATGGGCTGAGGAACCGTAGCCAAGGAAGACTAGTATACATGAATAGCCACTAAGATAGTCCTAACCAAAGTAAGTCTACCCCACAAAGAAAAATATCTGTAGGACTAGTTACCTATTATTTTCTCAACTTTTTTAACCAACCATAACCAGTATTCAGTTTTATAATTGTTGGGTTTTAGAAAATAACCATCCGTGACAACAATCCTGTAGAAAACTAATTTACCTAAGCTCACCTCCATGTCTATTACTGCACAAAATAAAGTGAATATCTCATAAAAAAATGCTCCATTTATCCAATGATCCTTTACCAAATAATACAACATCATCAACAAAATGTAAATGAGTAATGTGCAGTACATAAGAGAATTTAATGCGAGATAATTTTCCATCATTTCTAGCAGCACCAATTATCATGCTAAGGCCTTCAATGACTAACAATAACAAAAGCAGATAAAGGGAGCACCCTTGTCTTAAACCTCTACTGCTCTTAAAGAAGTTTGAAGGTGAACCATTAACTAACACAATGAAATTTGTAGAAGATAGACATGCCATGATCCAATTGGTGGTATCCATTGGAATCCCAATTCGAAGGAGAATCAACCTAGTAAGAAAATTAAATTGACTTTGTCATAGGCCTTAGCTAAATCCATTTAAGCATCAAGGCATTCATCTTCTCAGCCTTGATAGAATGGAGGCATTCTTGAGTGACTCCAATGCATCCAAAATTTGTCTATTGGGTAAAATCCCAAATTGTTCCTTAGAAATCACTTTTGCTAGCTTGGGTATGACCCTATTGGAAATTATTTTAGTGACGATATTATATACTAAGTTACACAGTAAGATAGGTCTGAAGTCTATAAAAGACTCAAGTTTGTCTCCTTTAGGAACGAGTGTGATAAAAGTAGAATTCAGGGCACCAGACAAAAACCCTTCAATTCTAGAATATTCAACCACCTGTAGAAGCTCATGCCCAACCAAATAAAAAATGGAGCTTAAAATTTCAATAGGCTAGCTATCTGACCTAGGGATTTTGTCCCTATCGAATTGTTTAAGAACCCCTTCAATTTCATCTAGAGTAACAGGATTACCAATTTGCTTTAGACTTATTTAATTCCTTCTGAGAAGCAACCCACTTCCTTTCTTCATTTTTCAAATCCCAAATATCATTAAGATTTTTTTGTAATTAGCATACATGTGAAAAAGCTTTGTATTATTATCACCTTAGGAAATCTAGATTTCCCTACTTTTCAATCTCCACTCTTCCTCTTTCAACTTAAGAAAATTTGCTTTCTTTTTCTTAAGATCCAATAAAATAGCCTTTTTCTCCTTAGAGAAAGAACCGACCAAGTTATCCTCATAAGCCTTAGCTCTTCAACCTCCAAGAGGTCCTATTGAGATTGAAGCTTCTTTATCTTTTCCCACATAACAACTACTTTCTTCAAACCTTTAAGTTTAGAACATAGAGTCTATCCATAACATTAGCTTCCTCAAGAAAGATGGTATCATTCCAACAGCTTCTAACCAAGTGAAAAAATACTCATCTTTAATCCGCATATGATTGAACTTGAAGGGGAAATGAGATACAGAGTTCTCCCCATCCAATTGTAAACAAATTGGAAAATAATATCTGAAATAGAAGGTATAACCGAAGACCTATATCTGGAAAAATATCCAACATAATCTTCAGAGATCAAACACCTATCCAACCTTTTGCTAACACCTTCATATCTAAAGCTCTCATTCTTCCATCCGGGTCCAAGTTTAGTTGGCACAACATCCAACAAATTATATCCCTTGAACAATTGCTGGAAAAAAAAAGATAAAGGATCCAATTTAGAGGAAGATCCCCAAATCTCAGCAGAATTTAGAGTAAGATTCAAGTATCTAGCCAAAACAAGTCTAGGTAATCCTAGGAACCATTTTATCAGATCCAAAGATGGACCAGGAACAACTCTAGGTAAGTCGAAGAACCATTAATCATATCCAAAGATGGACCACCCACCACACAACTAGTAGGACACATAGATTCAGACAGAGGAACACCCAGAACTGGGGGAGACACATTTGTCTCATCCACAACAAGTAATTCCCTAAACTGAGTAGAAGAATTCTCCAAATTAACATAAACATGATCTTGACCCAACCCTATATCATTTGACTTAGACAAATTTTTTCCATAACCCTTCTCGACAGATTTTATATATTTTAATTCAACAGAAGAGAGATCTTCATAAGGCGTGGGATAATTTACTCGATACATACCTTCTTCCAAAGGGACAATCAAAGACTCGATGATCAAACCATTTTTGTCAGGAGCAGTCGAACTACTACCATCATCAAATCCAGTAGCTAGCAACAAGATATCACCATGCCCATCATCAAAGTATTCATCAAATTCTGCTTCAGAAACCCTAGGACAATTTCAACCTAGATGGCCCCTTTTATGCCACTGAAAGCACAATATCCACATCCTCCAGAAAACCATAAAAAACATCAAAGTAGACTATAATTGTGGCCATTCTCTTGTCCTCATAATACAACATGTTCTTTTCTAGAGTGATGAACTTACCAAATTGATTATCCAGACCAACAAAAATATCTTTGGACCACAACGAGAAAGGGAACCCTAGGACAAGAAGCCAAAGGTGCCTCTTATGAATGCATTCTTTTAGCGAGTCAAAACCATGATACCGACAGCTGAGAACAAGAGAACCACTTCCGATAACCCAATACCTCGCCAATAATTTATGAGTGTCCTCGTATTTCAGGAGGACGAAAAAGACCACACATTCGGTAGAATGTTTACATTTGGACAATACTTCAGAACCGATTGCCAATGCTCGACCACCCAACTCGTCATTTTAACCATATTCATCTTCAAGTATTCCAATTGATCGACTAAATCCAAGGATGAAAGAGTCGCTACTCGGTCGAAATTGACATATTTTCTGAGAACATACAGATTCTGGCCCTTTTTCACCTTGAACACTTTTGTGTGTTGACACATTTTTTCCTTTTCTCGATGAAGACCCTTTCCTTTCAATTGGAGAGAAGAAAAACCTTAACTATGACACAAATCAACAGCAGTCGACGGAATCACAGACTCCACATTTAGACCTTTATAAAAAAGAATCGAACCTCATGCAGCCTTAATCACCTTTTGAGAAATGGGACTAAGTGACTGATACAAATTATTCACGCACTGAGACAGAAAAATTACCATCCTCCACTGTAATAGAGTCCTCTTCTAATGCATCAGGAAACCCTACGCAGTCACCAGAGACAACCTTCGTAAAGGAAATGGCAGTAGGAGAAAAATCTACCTTCCTACATCCCTCAGAGATATATCCCTTTGATGAGACCGAGGATAACCTTTGTCAGGTGTCAGGGTATCTTTTGTCAGGTGCTCATTATGCACCATAAATCCTTCATGTGACTTAGGACATGTGCCATATACTATGGTTTTAAAAACAATAGAGACATAGAGTTTATAAACTGAAAAATTTAACCACAAAAAACCCCAAACCAATATAATTTCCAAACCCCCAAAATTGCAAACACAATTCATCAAGGACCCACACATGGTCAAATCTAATCTGGAAAAAACTTCAAAACACAAGAAACTGGAGCAAAAGGATACCCTTATCTTCCCACATTTTTACATGGTTGGTACTAAGTTCTCTGTATGGAGAACGGACTCCATGGATGCAAAAAAACATCAATCGAGGCCATCCAAGCAAAAATTTGTAGCAAACTCCTGCCTTAGATCTCGGTACCCCCCATTCCCCTAGTGTTTTACTACAATTTAAAACCAATATATGAATGTTCAATGATATTTTTTTAAAACATATTTTTTATATTCACATAAACTTTAACAAATAATATTTTTTTAAATATTTTTTATATTCACATAAATTTATTTACAATTAAAAGAGTTTATATTATTATGTTCCCAAAATTTACTAAAGCTAAAATAAAATCAAAATATACAATATGATCTAACTCTTTGGGACCCTTGATTAACAAAACATTCTTTGGTAATAATTGATGGCGGACTTCATCTTTCAAAAGAGCAGTAAAAGATGAATAAAGTTACCTTCTTGGTCAAATAGATATTTGCGTTTGAATTTCCAAAGCAAAAACAAAGTAAAATTCTACAAACATTGCCACAGAGGAGAAAGTGATTAGTGTACAAGGGAATACCCATCTCCAAATAAATCAGCTCTCTTGTTTTGGAATAAATTAGGATGTTGCTTATCCAGAAAGCTTCAACAATCTCTAGCAAATCTACAGTTCCAAAAAATGTGCTTGATCATCTTTGGTCTTTGACACCTCAGACACATAGACACATACCATCCGAAAGGAAACTTGGCCTTAGATGAGAACCCCTAATAAATCACCTACCAAGCAAACAAAGAGAACTTGTAGAAAAACTACACCAACCAAACATTGTGCAGCCTACAAACCCACTGATCGTCTAGCTATAATGGATATCTATCATTAAAAACTCAATGCATATTACAAAAAACATCTAACTATAATGGATATCTATCATTAAAAACTCAATGCATATTACAAGAAACACAATGTAACAACGATGCACAAAAACTCGAGTGCCAATCCCTCCAAAAGGGTCCAAGCATCCTAAAAATGATTATGTTGAGCAAGTATGGTAGGACAAGTCCTCCGAGCGGAAAATAATCTCTTCCCCGTGTGAATGGACAAGTCCCAAGTCCTCTAATTAAATGAGTCTACAGCGAAAACCCTACAAAGATTATCATATAGAAAATGGATGCCTTTGGGGCTTAGAGATGGCCCACCATTATAGCAGCCTTAGACAACATCTCTTGTTGAACGACTCTCCCAATTTGTGACATTGTCCTTAATGTCTTGGAACGCTAAAGAATCACGATCGCAAGTCGCATGGTTTGTGTGCCAAATGTTTTACAGAGTTTAAAAGAATGGAATCCCCGGCAATTTTGTGGTAAGTTCAGACTTCGGGTTGTTTGTTAATAAATTTACATCTCGATTAAAATATTATATATTTATAATAATTCGATGTGTTTTACATAATATTGAAACCAATTATTATAATTTTTTAATATTGAATAATTAGTATATATGGAAATATTATATTTTATATAAAAATAACTTGATTATTTCCGATAGATCAAATTCATTGATCCACACTCCAAGTATGAAATGCGATTAAATGAATTCAACTCCAAAGGCCCTTGGCTTCCGAGAGGAGCCATCCCTCGTTTCTGCATGATCCAGTTCATCCTAAAAACACTGATATAAATCTATTGTTCCAATTTTGATTATTAATGATTTCCAAATTAAGTAAACAATTATACCGCGGAATGTTCTGAAAAGTGAGTTGGAAAAATATAAATCAAACAAGAAACCATTAATTCGATCATATCCCCTCCCGATACGGAACTTTCAATTCAAACTCCAACCCTGCCAAAAGGAAAAAGTTAAAACCCCCCCAATGGAAAACCCACGTATTAATTGAACATGGACTATTTCTTTTTTAGTTGGTTCGATGGAAAAAATTAGGAAGACAAAACACGGAACAATTTAGCATTACCCTGACCCAAAAAACTTCCATGCAACTACATCTTCCTCTTAAACCTCATGACAGCTAAGAAAAAATTACAAAATCGCGACTTCTCGATAGTGAAAATTTGAATATCCAAATCTCTAGTACGTACGTAAAGCATTCATCAGCATTAACTACAATTATGATTTTCTCGTCAAAATTCGTGACTTCTAGTCATTCACCATGCGATCCAAATCAACACCGCTGGTATGTCTTTGTTCACAGCAATCAAATGCATGACTTTTGCATTAATGAACATCCGATCCAAATAAGTTTTGAAAATGTCAATTTGTTCATTGCAATCTATTGCATTACTTCGAGATAAATTTACATGTTATCCAAATATGCCTTTTTCAGGGTTTTCTTTACTTTTTAAAAGGGCATTTTTATATACTTGTCCAAACTTAATATCAGATAGGAGTAAGATATTTTGATTTGGATAGCATATGAATATAAAACTAATACCATTTTTTAAATTTTGAATTATTTATATAGTTTTATTTATAAGTTATTTAAAATATTTAATTATATTTTTATGTGTTTATATCTTAGAATTTGGGGTGGATTATCATTTATATTTTTTCTAGATTGAAGGAGGTGAGACAAGTGTATTGTCTATATTGATTTTATGGATATCATTCAAAATTCAAAACAAACAATTATATATATATATAAAATAACAAGTAGTTGATACATGAATAGCTCATACATGGATAACAAGTAGTGATAGATAACCCATTTAATCAAAGAAGGTAACAACTAATAAGTGATTACAACTAAGTATGGAGAACAAGTAACAAATAAGTTATTTATTGCACTTAACTTTGACCTATGGGTGTTCAGCGGCTACAAGTTAAGTGGTTGTGCTAGTTACATCGATAGATGTTCATATCTTAGAATTTGGGGTGGACTAACATCTATGATTTTCCTAAATTGAAAGAGGATGGGACAAGTGCACTATCCACATTGATTTTATGGGTGTTTCAAAATTTGAAATAAATACTTATATAGAAAAAAATAAATTAAAAAATAACTCATAACTAATGCATAGATAACTCATAGCTCATGCATGGATAACAGGTAGTGACAAACAATCCATTTAACTAAAAAAGATAACATGTAATGAAGGCATAGACAATAGGTAATTACAACTAAACATACATAACAAGTTACATATAACTTGTTCATGACACTTAATTTATAACCGATTAGTGTTTATCAACCACAAATTTAATAGCTATACTAATATTAAAATATTTTTATTTTTATATATTTTAGGATTTATTTGTTTAAAGTAATTTTTGTTTGAAAACAATATTTAAAACATAAAATAGAAAAACTCAAAGAATATATATATGTATGGTTTATCGGGCCATAACTCTCCTTCCAAATTGACATTGCATTCCAAATGTATTGGAAGAAGATGAGCAGAATTCAAAAAAATATATATATATTTTATCTGCCAATTTTATATATATATGTATGGTTTATCGGGCCATAACTCTCCTTTCAAATTGACATTGCATTCCAAATGTATTGGAAGAAGATGAGCAGAATTCAAAAAAATATATATATTTTTTATCTGCCAATTTTATAAAGGTCCACTTCTAATTGGACAACCATTTGTACAATGTCGGAAGCTTGGATAAAATAGTAAACAATGTATTAAGTTTCCAAGAATAGAAGAAAACACTTTTGAGAGAGGTGAGGTGTTGTGGGTGAGGTGTCCACTAGGAGAGATGAGGTGTTATGGGTGAGGTGTTCACTTTGGGATGTGTGTAATCATTTTTATATTTGTGTAGTTTATTTCGGAAGTGTTTTACTTTCCTTTTGATATAGGGAAGACTAAAGCGAAAGGACTAGCTTGCAAAGTACTAGTTAGCAAAGTACAACTATAGGCATATGCATCCCATTAGAAATGGTGATGAGTGGTAAAAGGAGAATGTGTAAAACAATATATATAGAAACACTAAATTGGTATAAGTATATGATTAGCAATTGTTTTATAACGTGTAAAGAATTGTTTTATAATGTGTAAAGGAATGTTTAAAGAAAAAAAGGGGGAAGTAAAGTATATGAGATGAAGTGAAAAATATAGTAAAACAAATGTCATGAAGAGCTTGTTGTGTGGCTTTTTTTGAGTGGTCTCAAGGTGACTCAATTAAATTTTTTCTAAAGTATGATGTTAACTCATTTGCAATCTCTTGGTTTGATTCAAAAATTTTACTTTAAAAGGAAGGGAGTTATATTACAATCATAATTTTCTATGGTTGTTTGGGAAAATAAATGGGTGGGTGCACAAAGTTGCTCCCCAAAACAATTGAAATGGGGCCACGCTAGCGGAGACGAAACGAAGACGTGCATGCACCTAAGGAAGCGTGCACACACCATTAGGTTCGGTATTGAACGGAGGCGCGTGTATGTTGCTTTGCATGCATGTTTTTAGAGCGTGCATTCCCAAAAGCATGCACGCGCTCCTGTTAAACAAAAAAAGGTGGCAGGACGTGTTCTATTTACCTTCCAATCGGCCAAGCTTCACTTACCCGAGGCGTACACGGAGTAAGAGACCACTTCACTCACCTATTGCACTCAAGAAATCCATCAATCCATCTACCGAGTGATCATCAATTGCATTGGATAGGTAAGATCATTGTTTTTTGTCATTTTATTGTTTTTTTTGTTTATTAAATTTTTAATAATTCCCGAATTAGTAAAATAATATAAATTTTTCAATTGTAGAGTCTAAACCTATACAATGAATGAACAAAATGTTAATAAGGAGTCTGGTGGAACACAAAAAAATGCAAATCTTAGAACCAATGAAAATCCTCAACAAAATCAAAATGCCCAAGAAAATCAAAACCCCCAACAAAATTTCAACCAAGACAAATTGAACCATTACATAAATGAAATGAGAGTGCACAATCGATAATTAAGAAACACTGGGGAACCATCTTGAGTGTCCCTTGCCACCTCAATTCAGAGCTCAATTGAATCCCTCATCCATGCACGTCACCAATTGATTGACATGACCGAATATAGAGCTAGGATGCAGGAGCATTATTCCACAGGAATTTCCAAGGAGGAAATAAAAACATTGAATATTACAAAGGCCCAATTATACAGTATGTTCACCGATCCAAGAACACAACAACCATTGGACATTAGAAAGCCATGTGTCTACATGGATTGGTGTCATTTCCAACCATGGAGGGATAATTGGATGCATAGGTGGTTCATAGTTTACGATAAACGTCCCTGCAATAATAGGGAGGTTCCATAGTAATTCCTTCGACAACTATGGGATGAGCTTGTGCTTAGTTTACATGTCAACTATTTTTACATAACCGAGTTCCACGGTGTTGGGATTGGCTTTTCCTAAGATCGACCTACTTCCAGGAGGAACCCACTGAGAGGGCCACCAGCTCTTAGGAGTGATCCCAACCCCTATCCCTAGCCACCTCAATTACCCGACAAACTTGATCAGATTGAGGGGGCGATGAGGAGTGTTGCACATGGACTCCTTAGACACATCACCTTTATAGAAGTGACTATAGTGGAGAGACAGGTTGACCCTAATAGAGAGTCAAGTGCAGGGCCTTCACGACAGAGTCATGATAGACTTGTGACTAGTGGTAGCCATCTTGGGCCTTCTAGTTGGACGAGGACAATGCCACATCTTTGTCCCCATTGCGAGCACACTTTCCCTGGATCGATTGAGGACTTCTATATGGAGTAGGTTAGCACTTTTTTTAATGGGTTTTTAATCATCACTTGAGAAATTGAGAAGTAATTTTAAAGCAGTTATGTATAACTTAAACTGATATTTCAATGTATAGTTATTTAGAGTGGAGACGCAAACATGGGAGTATGTAGGATCTTGCAACCTAGACGCAGCAATGGCAGATAAAACTAAAATTGCAGCACCTCACATGGAGGTATTTTCAGTACCTCACACAACATTGTTATTACTTATGAAATTTCTATTATTTATGTATTTATATTTATGACATACACGATAATAGTTCATACAATATTTTTGAATATTTTGATTGTCTAAATAATTACTTGTCTAATATGTTCATAACGTGCATGCATTTTTGTGTCCAAGGGTATGTCCAGACTACGATGACCATCCATCTCCGCTAAGGATCAACATGTCACCATATACACAGGTACAATGTGTAGTTAAAAGCATGCTTTTAATTTGAATTGTTATGACTTACTATGGTTTAATTTTATTTTTGTCTACTAAAATACGATATTACAAATGTATATCTAGGGGGCACCAACAGCTGTAGGTGACATTGTTCCACATCCCCACTTTAGTCCCATTTTTCCACCCTCTCCCATGAGTTCCCCCCCTCGTTTCCATCCAGACCCATCCCTCTGTCCACCCCCTCCCTTCCATAGAACCTCCCCTCTCCGTCCATACTCCCCCCTCTATCCATCCTCCCCCCTCCATCCAGCTTCCCCCATTCGTCCATGCCCCCCACCTATACATTTACCACATTAATGCATGCCCCCCCCATCTGTCCATCCTCCCCCACTTGTCCATTCCCCCCCTTCCATCCATCTTCCCCCCTTCGTCCACAAACCCCCCTTGTATCCATCCTCCTCCCTCTATCCATAACTGCCCTCCCATTCACCATCCCTCAACATCCCACCCATCCCTTTTAGGTTGATACCCCTTATCATACAAACGATAGGGTTTCATCATCCACAACATCATCCTCCACCCGATACCACCATATCTTCTTCAGTTCCTGCCATTATTGTGGCAACTACTCTTCCAGCATTCAATGATTTATCTACAGTGGTTACATCCATAGTTGCTGCAACTACATCTGCACCCCCCCCATGACTGCATCGAAGCAATTTTTCCTACCAAATGCTCCACCTGCTAGCCTTGAAGCCTAGTCATGTCCACTATCGGAAGTGTTCACGGTGAGAATCAAGTTAATTTATGAAAATATTTTGATGCATTAACGAAAATTAATTTAAGCAATTAATAATTTTCAATGAAATGATTGTCGTAAATGTTGTAGGGTGGCATTGCTGAGAGGTGTTAGTTTTTCATAATTTACTTCAATCTGATCTAGGATCTTAACTGAGAGAACAACATGTACAACATATCAATCATGGACACAATAATGCAAGCACACAAGAGACACAGAGTTTACTTGGGGAAAACCATAAAGGTGAAAAACCCCAATAACTTCCTCAGAGATAGATAGAACACTGATACAGCCCAAGCATAAGAGATAGACATCTCCTAACAGTAGCTTCTCCTCCTCCACAAGTGCACCACTCTCCAAAGAGTGTGTGTGAGAATAGAATGATCAAATAGAGTGCCTCCCACACTCTATTTATACATGACTTGACTTGCCTAATAACCTTTACTAGGTCGGCCTTAACTTAACCACATAACATAATGCTGACTGGGCCGACACCTAATAGGGTGATCTAATAACCCTTTGACCCACCTGGTCGACCCCCAATAGGGTGGTCTAATAACCCTTCAACCCACATGACTTATACAAGGCCTACCTCATCAAGGTGGTCTAATAACCCATCAAGTATAAGTTATGACACTTACAATATAAATGATGACACTTCCTTATATAGAAATAATAACATCTCCATAGGAATACAAACACTTCCATATAGAGGAATAATAACATCTCTATAGGAATACAATATACATGGGTGAAATACATTCCGAAGTTACATATACATCAACACTCCCTCTTAACTAGGAAGGTATTTCTTGACACAGATCTACTAGCACAAGTCTTCTTCTCTGGATCATGATCAACGAATCATCATCCTTGAATCATCATCATCATCACTGCTGTTGCTATCTCAATCAATATCTGAATATACTCGTCATAGGAAGTTCTACAGAGCCAGTCCTTTTTCATACTGGATGTAGGCCCACCACCTACAGGTCTTCATCATCACTAGCCATACTGTGGAATCCTCAAGACTTATTACGTGCGTCACAAAATCTCGAAAGAGCATCCCAGGCTATTACGAGTACACAACTCTGACCTATAGGATCTCCTAGGATCTTTTGCATGTGATAGTCACACAACCTTAAAAGGGTGTCTTATCAAACAAGAACCCTAAAGAGCATCTGAGGCCTTTTTCATCCTGTCCAGATCTCCAGGTTTGATTACATGTGACTCCTACCATAAAACCTTAAAAGGGTGCCTTGCCAAGCAAGAACCCTAAAGAGCATCTGAGGCCTTTTTCATCCTGTCTAGATCTCCAGGTCTGATTACATGTGGTCATGGCAATGCCTTGAAAGAGCATCTCAGGCCTTTTTCATCTTCTCCAAATCTCCCAGGGCTACTTACATGCCATAGGAAAATTCCTAGAAAGAGGATCTGAGGCCTTTTTCATCCTGTCCAGATCTCCCGGGTCTACTTACATGATCATCTAGACAACCTGTCCACGGCCACAGACTATCAACCTTATACTCACCATACATCATCCTGATGTACACATGATCATCCTGGTCATCAACACTGCATTATCCTGCTGCATGTCATCTGGAGCAACATCCTGAAGCTCATCATCCATGATCATCCTAATCATACAATGCATCCACCTGATCCATACACAGTATCTGCCTGATACATATCATCATACATGATCTACCTGATCATACAATGTATCCACCTGATACACATACAAATACATGATCCACCTGATCATACCTGATACATATCAACATACATGATCTACCTGATCATACAATGTATCCACCTGATACATCTACAGATACATGATCCAACTAATCATATCCAGCATCCAACATGATGCGTATATACATATACATATAAATGATCCAACTGATCATATCCAACATCCAACATGATGCATACATACATATAAATGATCCAACTGATCATATTCAACATCCAACATGATGTGTACATACAGAGTAGTAACTGGAGCATCATCCTGATGCTCATCATCCAGCACTTATATCCATAGCCATGGAAGGATCCTCCTCTCACCATGCTCGGAATGGCTCCTGCAAATGTGTCCATCACTTCTTCCTTGAAGTATCATCAATCTGAAGAACACCAAGCCTCTCTCTGAAGTACGTGAACTTCAATCTAGCTAGTGGCTTCATCAGCACATCTCCAACCTGGTCATCCATCGCAACATACAAGAGCTTCACTGCTCCTCTCTGCACCATATCCCTGATATAGTGATATTTGATCTCAATGTGCTTTGACCTGTTGTGGAATATCAAGTTCTCAGACAGCTTCACACAACTCTGGTTGTCACAAAAGATACCAATAGAATCCAACGGGAGATCAAATAACTCAGACAGTAGCTTCTGGAGCCATACTGTCTCACAACTGGCCAAACAAGCTGCAACATACTCTGCCTCAGCTGTACTCAGTGTTATGCAGGACTGCTTCCTGCTAAACCAAGAGAACACACCTGATCCCATACTGAAGCAGCACCCAGAAGTGCTCTTCCTATCTGTAGCACTGCTTTCCCAATCTGAATCAACATAACCCTACAGGTTAAACTTTTGATTCACATCATACTTGAGCCCATAATCAACCGTACCCTTCAGGTACCTCATAATATGCTTTACAGCAACCAAGTGAACACCTCTCGGATCCGTTAGGAACTGGCTCAATGTGTTCACCACAAAGCAAATATCTGGTCTTGTGTTCATCAGGTGCATCAAGGACCCAATCATCTGACAATACACTGTGACATCAACTGGATCAGATGAAGCATCACACAAAAACTTCAGGTTCAATGCCTTACAGTCCATCATCCCAAACCTATTCAAGATCTCCACTACATACTTCCCTTGTCCAAGGAAGATTCTATATGTACTCTGCCACACCTCCATGCCTAGAAAGTAGTGCATCATACCCAAGTCCTTCATCTTGAACTCGACAGCAAGCTTCCGCTTCGTGTCAGCAATCAATCTATCCTCACCTATAACAACGAGGTAATCCACATACAAAAGTAGTATCACTGGATTTCCTTCCTCAACCTTGTAGTAAAGGTTGGAATCTTATTTACTCTTGGTAAATTCCAAACTGGATATAAATCTGTCTGTCCTACCATACCAAGTTATGCACATATATCACTTCTCGTCATGTGTCTCAAAACCAATTGGTTGCTCCACATACACTTCCTCTTCGACTGCACCATTCAAGAAATTTATGTTGATATCCATCTGGTGTATCTTCCATTTCATCACTGCATCCAAAGAAAATACTGATCTGATGGAAGTGTACCTGGCTACAGGTGCAAAAGTCTCTTCATAGTTAATCCCTCTTTCTAGGAGAAGCCACGAGCTATAAACCTCGTTTTGTATTTTCTCCATGCTACCATCTGCAGCATGCTTGATCTTATAGATCCATTTGGAAGTCACAGCAGACTTCCCTTCAGGTCTTGGGACTACATCCCAAACATCATTCTTCATGATCGACTGGTACTCCTCAATCATGGCATTATTCCTGAATCCTGGGAACTTCAATAGATAACTTTGTGGCTGAAACAAACATTGTAGTCCTTCTTTTGTAGGTGCTCGTATATGATCTTTCCTACAAACAAGTTAAATTGCATGATTAGAAACTTCTCATAGTTTTCAGAACAAATTCTTACACATAAAAAAAATATTTCATACAGTCATGCAATTATTTTAGCCAATGCTTCAACACAACATTCATCCATATCCTATAACTTTCTAGATGCCTTCCAATCTCTACCAGAACATTGTTAAGAGTTTGCACTACTCCCAACATGTCAACAAAGAGGTTTCATTCTAGATAAGTAGCAATGGAATGTTATACAGTGCCATAGGCCACTTACCCATCACATGCATATTAGTAGTATACTGTTCACTAATGCAATTATTCTAATATGCATAATACACACCCTAAGTCTAGCAACATCGGTATATACATCATTGAACAGTATTATTTAAACAATCAAATATGCAAGAAAAGATAATTCAAATACTTATCTTTGTTTGTTTGATGGGTTGACTCCCTCTCAGTCTTTGCTTCCTCTCTGCAACTCCATTCTGATGTGGATTGTGAGAAGTGGTCAACTCCCTCTGAATATCTACATCCTTGCAGAAACTACTGGATTGTGCTCCCTCTTGATCTTTGCTTCCTAGATTACCTATCCTTTGACTTATATCCATCCTTGATCACTATGCATGCTTACTGGTATCATTATTGCGTTTCCCTCGAGATCTCATACATAATCATACATTCATTAGTATAATCTCAATACTATCAAAACACAATAGTCTTTAAACATGTACAGTCATGATCATTTCATACAAAAATTTCTTTTACTCATGCATATTCATATCTGACCATAGGACTCTTCTGGTTAGTCATATCATCAATCAAGGTAAGAGACATAATATGCATAAACCCTTGATTACTTAAACCTATAACTTCATGAATAATCATAATCATTCATGCCAAGTATACTTATATAAGATATCCTGACACAAGGTAGGATTCTAACTTGATATAGGAAAAACATATCTGGATTAGCATGCTAGCTAGTTATGTCTAACATACTCGCATAGTTTCTTCTTGTTCTCTTCAATGACTTGTGCTAGTAACCTATATATCTCATAGGTTAACCATTATAGAACCAAATTATACATACCTTGTAAGTATATCTTCTATGTGATCCATGACAATGGATGAATCTTTGTCTTCATGTCACCAGGATCATATGTTCTTGAACTAGAACATGATTTGTCTTTCTTGGTGTACCTTTCATGTTAGCGGACAACATAAACCTCATACAACACCATAATGCATTAGTAAAATCATAAGTGTCAACACCCTAATCAATGAATATCTTCTATCATGCATTCATAATTTTATTAAGGTGATATGACAAGTCTAAAGTTAATCAAGATTGTACTAACCTTAATGAAGACAAACATACCATAAACTTAATTATGAACAGAATTCGAAACATACCTGTATGAGTCATACCTGTCGAGATTGCTTGTAATATTCTTATGTAAGGCCTTAGCCTTATCTCCCTCTGAAACTGGAACTTCTTCACTTATGCAGGTGACCAATCCATTTTCTTCTAGGATTAACCCAATCCACTTGATTTGCAGAAACTGGATCTAGAGCTGGATTGGGGTTTGTTAGGGAAACCCTAAAAATTCAAACTTTGAATTTCAAACTTCTGAAAGGATAGAAAGGTGTGCCTTTCTGAGCTGGTCAAGCTGGTATACTTAGAATTTGAAAACTGCAAAGTTTCACCCCTCAAAATTGGCTTTTAGTTTTCTGTATTCACTAGGGAGGACCCTGAATTAGGGTTTGAGTTTCTTGGAGCTTCACCCAAGCAAAAAGTTTGATTCAAAGCTCTAAGCTTCTATTTTTCTGATGAGCTCCCAGCCGTGGTCACATATTTCCAAAATTCCAACCTTCACAAAAGCCCTAATTTTCCATCTTTTCGATCAAAGTCCTGAACTGGGGTTTGATCAAGCCCGGCCTTCTTCCCAACCAAAAAACATGATCTTGGTCTCTAAATTTTGATTTTGATGAGTAGCATCCAGCTGTGGTCTCCGGTTACAAAAATTCCAACTTTCTTTGAAACCCTAAATTTCTGAAGCCATGAATGAAGGTGCTCAAAAATAATTCTGTTTTGACAGAAATATGCACCTGATTGTTTATGGTGTAACTCCTAACTTTCCAATCCAAAGGGTCTGAAACTTCTACCTGTGGTAGCCCAACCTGTCATCTTTCCAACCCCATAAGTCTGACCTCAATTAGATTCTTTGCGAGATAGTTATGCCAAGTGTTGCAACGTGACCTATTTATGGGATAAAACAGGAGAGAGAACTTGTATGTCGTTCCACGTGTCACTGGTTCAGTTTCAGCCTCTGAAAAAGTTACCTGAGAAATTAAAGTCCGTGCATTACCTGTCACGTTTTACGAAATTTCATTTGGAGCTTCCTAGCCCAATTTATGACTTTTTTCCTAGGTCACCTATTTATGACTCAGATATGGAAGAGGCGGAAACCCTAGATTGTACAGATCATAAAACACAAAGTACAACGAATTAGAAGTTTTCCTTTGGACACAAGGTACATGGAGATCTGATCTTCGACTTGTAAAATTTTGAGATCCAAAAAATTCTCCAAAATGGATTTAGAGCGGAAAGTGCTACGATGACTGGTTTTTGCTATATCAAGCCCTAGCATCATAAGTGCAACAAGTGTCATGTCATACCATGCCTTCTTTCATGCTAGCTATGATACCATGTTAGTTTTTCATAATTTACTTCAATCTGATCTAGGATCTTAATTGAGAGAACATCATGTACAACATATCTACAGCATATCAATCATGGACACAATAATGCAAGCACAAAAGAGACACAGAGTTTACTTGGGGAAAACCATATAGGTGAAAAACCCCAATAACTTCCTCAGAGATAGATAGAGCAATGATACAACCCAATCA
This sequence comes from Larix kaempferi, assembly GCA_027924585.1. Taxonomy (NCBI): domain Eukaryota; kingdom Viridiplantae; phylum Streptophyta; class Pinopsida; order Pinales; family Pinaceae; genus Larix; species Larix kaempferi. The sequence goes on along the minus strand of BSBM01000861.1, from coordinate 5,551,836 downwards.
TAAGAGATAGACATCTCCTATCAGTAGCTTCTCCTCCTTCACAAGTGCGCCACTCTCGAAAGAGTGTGTGTGAGAATAGAATGATCAAATAGAGTGCCTCTGGCACTCTATTTATACATGATTTGACTTGCCTAATAACCTTTTGTAGGTTAGCCTTAACTTATCCACATAACATAATGCTGATTGGGCTGACACCCAATAGGGTGGTCCAATAACCCTTCGACTCACATGACTTATACAGGGCCGACCCCATCAAGGTGGTCTAATAACCCATCAAGTATAAGTTACAACACTTACAATATAAATGACGACACTTTCGTATACAGGAATAATAACATCTCTATAGGAATAAAAACACTTCCGTATAGAGGAATAATAACATCTATATACAAATACAATATACATGGGTGAAATACATTCCAAAGTTACATATACATCAACAAGAGGATCAGTAGATCGAGGACACCTACCTCACATCTCCCACTCCCATCAGCGGTGATTTATTTAAGATTTGAATTCTACATTCATTTTATAAATGTGGTAAATGTTACAAATGCTTGAAAATGATGGTATCTTATATCATTTGTTGATAGCTTGGAGAGACAGTCTACTCCTAGACGGAAGAAGGCCCGAGATACCATTATCTCCAAGAAGAGGAAGATCGATTTCGGAGATGTGCCTGGGAGTGACGGGGGTGGGAACAATGCTTGACATACCATGTTATGCACATTAGCCACAATGTGGTATTTTTGGGTACCAATTGCCATGTACTTGGTATCTATAGCACGAGTTGCCATGTATTTTGGATCTACAGCATGAATTTCTGGACTTTGTATAGGGTACGAGTTGCCATCTTGTGTACATGGGGAACCATGTTCCACTGTTTGCCAGAAAATTTATATGCTTGGACGAGTTTTGTAGCTTTGATGTACATGGATTTTCAGTTATGTGATTTATATCCATGTTTTCTATATTTGTATCTTGTTGTCTCTTGTTGTGTGTACTTTCCTAATAAACAACATCATGCTTTTAAAACAAATTGTTGAGTTTGAATGGCTTTTGATATGATTTTCTTCGTTTAGGTTTAAGTGTGACTTTATATTTAGAATTGACATAATGAATATTATTTCAATTGGTTTATATTATGAAATGTATTTTGATCGTAAAATGCCATTCTAATAAGATCCAACTAGTTTGTAAACATCACAATGCAAGGATGAAAGTTCGATGGTAAAATTCAACACATTGAGTAGGTATTGGAGAAATTTGATGGGGCCCTTGATATGATGATTATGGAGATACTTGAAATTTTCCTATACCTTATTATTTTGACAAGTTTTTCTAAACTGTTGTCATTGCATACGAAATTTTTGTGTAAGTGATGAATGATAATGGTGATCTTCCCAAATAGCAAAAGGTTCCTTATGTTTGTTGAAAATGTGATCTCGATCTCTTGACAGAGAGCATTTATGTCTATACTTTATTGTTTGAATCATTCCCTATACCCCATGATATTTTTATTTATTGAGTTCTCTCTAGATCAATGAAGGAGCCCCCTTGTGTACCTACCACACTTAGTCATTCCCCTTGTGTACGTAACACCCCTAGTCATTTACACACAAGTTAGATGCACACAATTATATTTGAACACATATTAAAGATGTACAGATACATATATATTTACACTACAAAAACCTACACACATAACAAGATTTATACATAAACATTCAAAAAATATATTCACATAGGAAAATATCTATGCACACATACAATAAATTTACAAAAATTTGCACAAAGAAAACCATACAAATATTAATATAAAACAACAAACAACATCTTGTTTTTAAACACAATTACACACCTAAATATCACTTTCAAATATTTTAAATTTTAAATTATGCATTAGGATATAAAGGCACCTTCTACGGACCAAGGTTCATGAATGATGCCCTGAAGCATTACAATGACCCATCAAATTGATCATTTGTCCTAAGCCATAAATATATATTTCTATCCTTGAGATGTCGGTCTCCCTCCTCGAATCATGTTTAGGGATTTGAGGTCCACCCATAAAGCTCAAATCCTACTAATGGTGTCCATATTGGAATTCAAATATTTAAGTTATACTAGACCAATATTATGTGGTTGGTTAAGGATTCACATTTTCCCTATCCTTGGAAACTTCCTTCAGAGCCTAAGGTCAAGGTTTCATCGTTTGATCATGTTTAGTGCTATAAAACTCATACTGAGTGCTAAAATACTCCTATTTGCACCCATATCATTTATTGGGGGCTAAACATATCCTTGTCATTTGAAGCCTCTTTCATGGTTGTGAAGCTATGCAATTAATACACCTGTAAGGTTGAAGCCTCAGGTTTCCCTTCCCTTAGAAGCTTTATTTTTATTAAGGTTTGTAGTCCTCCTCCCAACCATGTACAAGGCCCTAATATCCATAAATGGTTCTCAAAATATCCTAATGAAGTATGTATCAACACTTGGGATCCAAAGAACCCTAAGACATGTCCTATATGGCAGTTTGAAAGCTCTTTTCTTTCCCTTGATCGCTAAGTTTGTGCATTTAGGGAATAAATCCCAAGTTTCATACATTTACCATGTATCGATTCATGACTTGTATACAGGGCTCAAAAATTCCCAGTGGTTAACATATTCCTCTTGTATTCCCACATAGAGAAAAAATGCACCTAGTAGATTCCAAGTGTTATGGTCCAAGACCTTGTGCATGATCGTCAATCCCTAGAAGAATCTCTTAGGACCTATGGGCTACATTTCATCCTTTGACCACTTCCATATCCTAAGAAAAATGTTGGTTTTGAAAACCTCCAAATAGTGTCCATATCCTCACCAATAAGCTAAATATTCACAACCATATGCAGGCCCTCAACAACCAACACTTGGTGTCCATAACCTCCTAATAATATCCGAATATGCTCATATGGATGCCAAATATCCATCGATCCTAGATGTGTTGTGATTTGACACATTATTCTTGGTCCTATATGCATAGAAGCCTTGTTTAGGGAATTGTTAGAAAAAACAGGATCGTGGAGAAATAAATATAAATAGAAATGCAAATATAATCACACACACATTACAAGAGAGACATAGATATATCGTGGTTCACCCCAACTTGGGCTACGTCCACACTGAATTTGCCAGTCCTTGTTATTATTACCATCCAACAAGGTGAAGGGATACAACCTGCAACACAGCCGCTGCACTTCCTATTCACTGTCTCACAGCCTCTCTCCTGATCTTAGAGATCTTTACAATGCCTAAAACCTAATACATCATGCCCTAGCCGTATTACAATGTCTTTCTTTTATAGGGGAAATACAATGGGAAAATACCATGGGATACCCAAAACCATGGGCCCGCAAAAAAACTAGTGAAAATAGCCCCAAAAAATTTTCTCGAGGGCGCTACCCTCGAACCCCTAAAAATGTAAAATGGGTGCACAGTCCTCCTAGGTGCACAGCTAAGACAATATCATCTATGAGGCTGGAAGATCTGGATCCACAACCAACAATCTCCCACTTGGAGACTAATCACAGCAACTCCACCACTATTGCACTTGCTGGACTTGGACTTGGCAAATTTATGCTCTTCACCTTCATGCTAGAAGCCTAACTGAAACCGAGCAAGAACTTAGTTTCTCTTTGGTCACTACCTTTGTGAACATGTCTGCAGGATTGTAGCTAGTATGTATCTTTTCCAGCTTCAACAGTTCATCTTCCAAAACAGAGTGTATGAAATGGTACTTGAGCTGTATATGTTTAGTCCTGGAATGGAATGCTGAGTTCTTTGCAAGATGAATGGAACTCTGGCTGTCACTATACAACCAGCTATCCTTCTGTTTCTTACCCACTTCCTCCATAAACCTCTGCAACCAAATCATCTCTTTACTAGCCTCTGTAATAGCAACATACTCTGCTTCCATTGTTGAAAGTGAAACAACCTTTTGCAGTTTTGAAATCCATCTTACTGCTATTCCACCTATAGTAAACACATACCCTATGGTGCTCCTCCTGCTATCCTTATCACCTGCCATATCTGCATCAACATATCCTTGTAGAACAGTGTCTGAACCTCCAAAACATAATGCCTGAGTGGTTGTACCTCTCAAATACCTGAGAATCCACTGTACTGCCCTCTAATGTTCTTTACCTAGATTGTTTATATATCTGCTCACAACTCCCACTGCATGTGCAATATCTGGTCTTGTGCACACCATGGCATACATTAAGCTGCCAATTGCTGATTGATAGGGAATCTTGGACATGTAATCTGTCTCTTCCTATGTCTTGTGACACATTTCCTTACTTAGACTGAAATGGCTGGCCAAAGGTGTACTAACTGGTTTTGCATTCTGCATTCTGAACCTCTCCAACACCTTTTGTATGTACTCACCTTGAGACAATGTCAATTTGCGATTTTTTCTATCTCTTGTTATTCTCATACCAAGGATTTGCTTTGCAGCACCCAAATCCTTCATCGCAAATGAATTAGCTACCTTCCTTTTGAGTACATTTATATTCTGCATGTTAGACCCTGTAACAAGCATGTCATCCACATACAATAACAAAATAATATATCTTTCATTGTCTAGCTTCTTGAAATAAACACAGTGGTCAGAATGACATCTACTATAACCTTGTTCTATCATAAACCTGTCAAATTTTAAATACCACTGCCTTGGAGCTTGCTTCAAACCATACAAACTCTTTTTCAACCTGCATACCAAGTTCTCCTTAGCTTTGACCTCATACTCTTGTGGCTGCTGTATATATATCTCTTCCTCCAAATCCCCATGGAGAAAGGTTGTTTTTACATCTAACTGTTCAAGATGCAAATATTCTACTGCCACTAGACTTAAGATAGTCCTAATTGAAGTCATCTTAACAATAGGAGAAAATATTTCATCAAAATCAATACCTTTCTTCTGTGCAAACCCCTTTACAACAAGTCTGGCCTTGTACTGCTTTTTACCTCCTTCTTCTTCCTTCAACCTGTAAATCCATTTGTTCTGCAATGCTCTTTTACCAGCAGGCAACTGAACCAGATCTCAAGTCTGGTTTCCTACCATTGAGTCCATCTCCTCATTCATGCCTTGCTCCCACTTCTTTCTAGTTTTCACCTGCATTGCTTCTTCATAACATTCTGGTTCACCAGCATCAGTCATCAACAAATAATACATTGAAGGAGAGTATCATTCGGGGAGTCTACTTAACCTAGTAGATCTTCTTGTAGTTGCAGGAGTTTCAGGTACTTGCTATTGTTCTTGATTTTCTGGCACCTTTGGAACTTCATTTTATTGAATTTCATCAACTACTGTGTACTTTGTGGTTTCCTTTTCCTATTTCTTTCCCTGCAACTAATCTTTATACATGACCTTTTCATTGAATATCACATCTCTACTCCTGATGATTTTTTTATTTTCATAATCCCATAAGCGATAACCAAATTCATCAACCCCATATCCAATAAAGGTACATTTCTTGGATTTAGCTTTAAGCTTTGTTCTATTTTCTTTATCAATATGGACAAATGCTTCACAACCAAACGTTCTCAGAAATGAGTAGTTTACCTTTTTATCTGTCCATGCCTCCTCTGGAATACCACTATCCAAAGCACTTGAAGGTCATCTGTTTATTAAATAAACAAAAGTAATTACAGCATCCACCCAAAACTATAAGGGAAACCCTACATGCAGTCTCATACACCTTGCACACTCCATGATCATTATGTTCATCCTTTCTGACACACCATTTTCTTGTGGTGTTCCTGGGACTGTCTTCTCTCTACAAATCCCATGGTATGAACAGTAACTATCAAACTCCTTGCCGCAGTACTCACCTCCATTATCAAATCTGAGACACTTCAACCTTTTCCCTGTCTCATTCTCAACCAAAGCTTTCCACTTCTTAAAAGTAGCAAACACATCAGATTTCTGTCTAATGCAATAAACCCAAGTTTTCCTAGTTGTATCATCAATAAATGTAACATAATAATGAGAGCCACCAAGGGATTGTACCTGAGTCAGTCCCCATACATCTGTATGCACTAGCTCTAACTTTTCATTCTTCTTCTATTTCCCAACCCTGAGAAATCTGACTCTCTTCTATTTTCCATAAACACAGTTTTCACTGAATTCCAAACTTACCTGCTTCAAATCTGGCAGCAACTTCCTTGAGTGGAGAATCTGCATCCCCTTCTCACTCATGTGGCCAATCCTATGATGCCACAATGCTGTATCTGTTCTTGTGGAAGCTAAAGAGATAGAATGGTCAATATTATGAGGACATAAATACAACGTACCTATCCTGTCTCCTTTTGTTATCACCATTGATCCTTTAGTGATCTTCCACCACTTTTCTCCAAATGTAGATAGACAGCCGCCATCTCCCAACTGCCCTGTTGAGATCAGATTTCTTTTCATAGCAGGAATATGCCTAACATCTTTCAACAGCCAGTCAGTTCCATTCTTAACTTTTATCCATACCTTACCCATTCCAACAATTTTACATGGCTCATCATCACCCAATAAAACATGTCCAAAATCGCCAGGAACATACTCATGAAAGTATTTCCTATGGGGTGTAGCATGACATGAAGCTCTTGAATCTACTACCCAATAATCACTGGTATTATCTAATGCAAGAATCAAAGCATCTTGTAACACATCACCTGCTACATTGGCTTCATGGGTAGTTACCTTCTGTGCATCTCCTTTCTTCTTTAGAGATTTGCAGTCTTTCTTTAGATGTCCTTTCTTTCCACAGCTCCAGCACTCTATTTTTCCCAATCTGGACTTAAATATACCCATTTTAGACTTGCCACAATTACCTTGGCTCTTTCCTCTCTCCTTTTGTCTTCCCCTACTCTCCATGGTCAACGCATTACCTGATGTCTCATCTGTTTTTTTCCTTCACATTTCCTCGCTAAGAATAACACCAATAACATCATCAAATTTCAAGGTGTTTGAACTAGACTTAGAGTTACTTACAACCATGACCAAGCTATTCCAGCTTTCTAGCAATGAACACAAGATTAGAAGAGCCCTAACCTCATCATCAAAGTTCACACTTACAGAACTTAGCTGATTTGTAACCATATTAAACTCATTTAAATGATCAGTAAGAAATCCACCTTCATACATCTTCATATTAAATAAACGCTTCATTAGAAATACCTTGTTGGAGGCCGATGATTTTTCATACAGCTTACCCAGTGCACTCATCAAACCCTCCGTTGTCGTTTCTTTTGAGATATTGAAAGCCACCGATGAAGCCAGGCTCAGTGATATTGTTCTCAGAGCCTTTCAGTCAAGAAACTCCCACTCTTCGTCCTTCATGGCCGCCGGCTGCTTTGCTCTTCCTCCCAATGGTAGGAATAGATCCTTCTGGTATAGATAGTCCTCCATTTGTATCTTCCATAACTGGAAGTTTTGGCCGTTAAAATTCTCGACCTTAAACTTTCCTTCTTCCGCCATTGCTCCCACTCGAACCAGAAACCCTAGCTTCCTGCGGGTTTATCTGCCAAATAGACCTTTGGCTCTGATACCAATTGTTAGAAAAAACAAGATCGCAGAGCAATAACAATAAACATAAATGCAAATATAATCACACAAACATTACAAGAGAGACACAGATATATCGTGGTTCACCCCAACTTGGGCTACGTCCACACTGAATTTGCTAGTCCTTATTATTATTACCATCCAACAAGGTGAAGGGATACAACCTACAGCACAACCTTTGCACTTCCTCTTCATTGTCTCACAGTCTCTCTCCTGATATTAGAGATATTTACAATGCATAAAACCTAATACATCATGCCCTAGCCATATTACAATGTCTTTCTTTTATAGGGGAACTACAATGAGAAAATACCACGGGATACCCAAAACCATGGGCCCGCAAAACAGCTGACGAAAATAGCCCCAAATTTTTTTTTCGGGGGCGTTGCCCCCAAACCCTCATTCATAGGGGCTCCGCCCTCACACCCCTGTGACTTAGGGGCATTGCCCCGAACCAATTTTTTCCCTCTTCATTGTTTAATTTCTTCCTGTTATCTATTTTATTTATATTATTTTTCATTTCTCACTATTGTTCCTAATTTCTTATTTGGTTTTGTTGTTTGTTTTGGTTGGTTTGAGGGGTTTTCCTGTATTTTGGAAGTTAATGTTGGATTTTTTTTAGGGTTTAACATCAAAATATAATGGTTTCCCCCGCTTATTGAAAGAAGCAAGTTTTTTAAATTTTTTGAAAGGAGCAGGAAAAACTTCTTATGAAGAGAGTAAAAGAGAGGGTTTGTTTCATTTTTTTATTTCACATGGTTCTACAAGCAAAAAGAGAAAGAAGAAGAGTATTGAAGCCAATAAACCAGTTTTCCCTCTTCATTGTTTTATTCCTTCTGATTATCTATTTTATTTCTATTATTTTGCATTTCTCACTATTGTTCCTTATTTCTTATTTGGTTTTGTTGTTTGTTTTTGTTGGTTTGAGGTTTTTTACTCTATTTTATAGGTTAATGCTGGATTTATTTTAGGATTTTTATTCAAAATATATGGATAGAAAATGAGGGGCAAGTTTTGAAAAGAAAATGGTACTTTTTTTGTGCAGCATGGGTGCATATCCATAAGGGTTTCCACCTCGTTTTATTTGCATGTTAACAAGGTGTTTGTACATGTGGAAAACTATTTTTTGTTCACAACATTCTATTTTATATTTGTGATGCTTCTATTATATGTGAGTGCACCAGTGCTTCTCTATGGTGAAGGTGCACTGGTGCTACTCTTTGGTTAAGGCGCACCGGTGCTTCTCTTTGGTGAAGGCACATTGGTGCTCATTTTTTGTATAAGTGCACCGATGGTCCTATTTTAATGTGTGGGAACACTATTGCTCTTCTTTGGTCTGCGATCATTGATTCTCCATGTTAGGAATATTATATCTAGTGGATGAGTGGTTTTGGAGAGTTATAATCAAACAATTTTCATGTAACAATTGAGTGGTTTTGTAATTACAAAATATCCACTCATTAAATGGTAAATGGAGTAGTTTGACCCGCACCATGGTTTTATAATGGTGGTTTCATCACCATTACTATAAATTGTAATGCTGAACATTTCAATACTAATTATTGTACATTTTCATAATATTATTTTTATTTTATTGATAATGTCTTATTTCATATACTTTCAACTGTAATTTTTTATTTCAAACAATCAAAATTATATTTTTTTGTTGAATATTCAACAAGTATTTAATTTTTAAATTGTACCTAAGAGGTTCATTAATAAATAAGGGTGAGAACTAATACTTGGAATATTAAAAAAATCAAAGTTATTATATCACTAAATTTTAATAATATTGTATTTATTAAATCACCTCCCTTTATTTGCATGTTCACAAGGTTTATGTATACGGCATATTGTTTTTTGTCATTAGTGCTCCTCTTTCATATGGGCACAACAATGCTCATTGTTGATTAAGGTGCACAGGTTCTCATATTTGGTATAAGTGCATCAATGCTTCTTTATTGTAGGTGCACCAGTGTTCCATGACTATAAATTGTAATGCTTAACATTTCAATACTAATTATTATACATTTTTATAATATTATTTTTATGTTTATTGATAATGTCTTATTTCATATGCTTTTAATTATAAAATCATATTTCAAACAATCAAAATTATAATTTTTGTTTAATATTAGACAAGCATTTCATTTTTAAATTGTAAATAAGAGATTCGTTAATATACAAAGGTAAGAACTAATATTTGGAATATTCAAAATCAAAGTTATTATATAACAACATTTTAATAATCATGTATTTATTAAATCACCTCCCTTTATTTGCATGTTATTAGTTACATAAGAGTGATAGAGACTAAACTGAAATATTAAGAATATTATTAATTACCTACCAAGCATCATAGTGGTGTCGTGTGGGTTGGTTCTAGGACCTTCTCTAAACATTGATGCATCCGGAATCCTCATACTATCAACTCAGTTGACCTCATATCTCTTGTTAACCACAGACCCAACTTCACATCCTCCATGGAAATGCCATATTTTGCTCAATGTATCACGACAAACCTGAGCCAAGGCTGCATCATCTGACATGTTCTTTGGCAATGACTACCCAGTGAATTTGAATTCATGAGAGGAATTTGAATTAAATCTCCACATAGACCTTGACTTGAGGAGATTAGAGATCACTCTCATGCCATGCACACATCTCTGGAGGTCTAGAAGGTGAGAATAATAGTTGTATCGGACAGATGGATTGTCTCAAGGATCCCTACTGCGTAGCCGTAGCTCTCCCCTAGATAATGGAAATGCCAACTTCTAAAAAATTACTTCTCTATAAACGTTGTTTTTCTTGGGACACGTTGGGGATAGGCTACCGTTTACAAAGTTGCTCAGGGACTCGATCTAATTTTGAGAGGCTTTAAGAATGCCCACTACCTATATGGTGTAGAATTGGTGAGATAGGCAAATTACCGATGAACAAGGATTGTCTTGAACCATTTTACCTACCAAGAGAAAATGTAGGACTAAAGGAATATTGAATTTTCTTAGATGTTCAAATGGGTTGATTCCACTCAAGAGGAGCAGCTGGGGACTGCCTAGGGATCATGCAGTAAGGATTAACTTGCTGGAATTAAATGATCCATTCAGAAAAGATTAATATTACCGACCATGGAGGTTCATGAATTCAACTCCACTGGCCCTTGGATTCCCAAAGGAACCATCCCTCGTTTCTGCATGATCTAATTCATACACAAAACACTAGAGATAAATCTATTTCTCCAATCCTGATTATAAATGCTTTCCCAATTAAGTAAACAATATTACAACGTAATGTTCTGAAACGTGACTCACATGTAGGAAAAATATAAAAAGTAGAAACAATGACATGTGTTTAAATGAATTGGCGATCAATAAGCACCGAGCGACACTAGGGTGCATTATATATCAATGGATTTGAATTTATTCAGATCCAATGGAATATAGCATATATTTGACCCCCACGTGGTATTAATTCTCATCTCTTATTGATCGCCAAATGAATTTACCTTGTGCCAGAGAGTTGAAGAGAATCCTGCTGACGGTAGCATTGAGAAGGACTAAGATATTGTCTGGATTGGCAGACCTGGGAAGATATGCTGATGTATGTATTTTTCCTTTGTTGTCAAAGGTGGAGGCGTTTATCTTGGTTCCATCCAAATGATCCAACGTATATCCATTGTATGGAAGAACGCCTGCTTCCAGGAGGCCATCTCTAATAGCCATAGACCAAGGAGAGAGCTAACACGATTTGAAGGCATTTTGATTTTCCACCCATTCATAGAATTCCACTACAATTTTTTTGTCCCATCCCATATTATGAAAATTTTCGGAGCTCGCCCTGCTATAGAATTCGGCGTTGATAGCAGTTCCGTCTACCAGAACTCTCACTCTAATGTTACTCACTCCATCCTCTGAAATAAATGTCTGCACTATAGAAGTGTAATTGTCGGTCTCACCCAATACCTTTCCAAAAGCATCGTCGTTCTCTATGTTAGGATCTCCATAAGGAGATCCTCCCCTCTACACTACCAAAACTAAATACATTGTAGACAGCATTGTGGCCAAGGGGTAGTCGGTCATTTCCACAACAAGAAAATCCATCTATTACGAACACAAGTTAGCACTATTTACGTTTTGTGGTGCTAAAGCGATGGTAGTAGCACTAGTTATAGTTTTGTGGTGTTAATTTGGTGGTATTAGCACCACTTATATTTTGTGGTGTTAATGTTTTTTAATATTATTGGAAATTGAGCTTTTCCTTATTTATGTTCAGAGAAATGCCTTGTTGGCAAGTACCATAAACTGGTGCTAAGTTATTATTTGTCACATGGACATGTACAAGAAGGATTTAATTATGAGGATTTGCACCATAAACACTACAACTTCACAAATAATTAATTTGTAAATATCTCAATTAAATTATTTATCTTTTGTTTTATTCATTCAAATAAATGATCAAAATTAATTAATGAGTGTTTGCAACACAATTACAACATATTCAATTTTTTTTATAGTATTTAAACAAATAAATTAATATTATTTATTTATGAGGTATTTTACCACAAGCATAAAAAGTTTACAAATAATTATTTTGTAAATAATTCAATTCAATTATTCATTTTTAATAATATTTAAATAAATAGATGCCTAAGATTTTTAATAAAGACAAATAATTAAAAACAACCGTTTTCAATTTATTACTATTATAAAGTAGCAATAAAAATCATTACTTGAAATTTGATTAAATTTAATTGAGAATATTTTCTTTAATCTTATTAAATTTCTTGATGCACATTAGAATAATTATTAGTTTTTTAGTAGCAAGAATGACCTTAGGATAAAGGAATCTTAAGTTTAGAGAAATGTTATGTTGGCAAGTACCATATAGTGGTGTTAAGTGCTTATTTGATGCATGGACATGTACAAATATGATTTAACTATGTTGATTCTCACCATAAACACAAAAACTTATTTTGTAAATAACTTAATTCATTTTTTTTTTCATTCGAATAAATGCTCAAGGCTAATTTATGAATTTTTACACCACAATAACAACAAATTCAATTATTTATTTGTATGCTATTTAAACAAATAAATAAACATGATTCATTTATGAGGCTTTGCACCACACGCACAACAAGTTCCAAAAAAAATATTTTGCAAATAACTCAATTCAATTTTTCATTTTTAATATTATTTAATCAAATCAATAATAGGATTCCTAATATATACTAACAAATAATTAAAGTCAGCCATTTTTAATTTATTACTATTATAAGTAGTAATAAAAATAATTTTGAATTGAAATTTGATTATTCGATTGGGTATACTTTTATTGATCTTATTAAGTTTCTCCTGGACATGACATGATTGAGGGAGGAAACCTTTACCTTGCACCATAAAAGAAGGTTTTATGAATCTAGGACCAAGAAGGATGATCATCACACATGTGTTCATAAGAGTATTCTTAGCCTCTATGTGTGGGAATTGTTTCGATTATAAGGTTTTGATCAGTAGTGATAGGTCTACTTTCTCTCGACCTAGTTAAGAAAAGAAAACTAGTCCCTAGGATAAATGAAGCTTCTATGAATGTAGCCACAATAATGATATGTTGATCCAACACAAATTACCTTTTTAGAGGATCCATGCCATTATAGTAGGGATATAGAGGAGAATTAGAGGAAATAAAAACTAGGTACATATATCTTGAGGACATAGACATGATTACATGAGCAAACCCATGCCTTTAACATTAGGGGAAACCTCTATGAATATTAGATTACCAAGTATAATTTGAAACACCACATAAGACCTCTTAAGGGTATCCTTCACCTAATATTGGGGGTATAAATGTCACTAAGGGGTTCTAATCACCATATATGTGTTTCAAGTCCCTTGTCAGGTTTGAGGGGGGAGCCCGGGCCTTAGACCCTAATAAAATATTTTGGCATCCAAGGCCAAAAGAAACACCTCGAACCACTACACATGGCCTACTAGGGGTATTATTTATAGCTATGTGAGGATATCAAGCCATTATGAGGTTTTTCCTAACGCATATATGGATCTCATGGTTTTTTATAATGTCATAGGAGGAAACATGCGTCTTAAGCCCTAAACAAGGCTTTGAAACACACTCATGAACTCCCAATGTTAGTATTGGAATTTGAGTATTAATATAAGTGACACTAGATATGGGTCTTAGAACCTTGGACATAGTTGTGGGAGGAATCACAAGACTTAGGCCCTAAAGGAAGGTTTTATGAAGCTCGAGCTAAGAGCAATGAATCAAATTGTCACATAGGAGATCATGCACTATGTAAGAGATTGTTATCTTTAAAGTGGGACATTGGTGGCAATATGCAGTTTTCTGCACTAAGGATGGATCTTGGACAATGGTTGGGGAATAAATTGAGTGAATTATACCCTAACATAATATTATTGATGTAATGAGCAATTATTAAGGCCATGAACCATACAATAAACCCTTTAAAGTGGATATTTTCCATAAAAGTTAATTATAGGCACAATCAAGGGTTTTTGCATAGTGGGATAGATATTGAGGCCTCGAATGGAGTCATATGAATAAATAAACATCCTTATGTAGGTGTCCTAGCACGTTGGGAACAACATTCTAAGGAAGAAGACCATGTCTTGGGCCCTAAACAATACATTGAGGCATACATATCCATGAACAGTGCCTTGAAGAACCATGCATGAATTAACATGGGTATCCATGGTGCTATGTATGTAGGGCTTGTGACCTTAGTTCCTTGGACATTGTCAATGCAGGAGACCTAAATCTTAGGACCTGAAGGAATCTTCTGGGAATCCAAGGATAAGAAGGTTTCCTCCACCAAACACACATGACCTCTTGAGAGTAACATTAGCCTATGACTGAGGATGTTGGTGCTATTAGATGGTTTTGTTAAATATGTGCATGCCTTAGAGCCTTAGGGATGATGCTATAGGTAAGAATACAATGCATTTGAACCTAACGAACTCATTCAAGCATCCAAATCCATGAACAATGCCTCCAAGCACCATGCATATCTTCATAGGGGTATCTATGGTACTATGTATATACGTCTTGGGGACTTGGGGCCTTCAACATGGTTAGTGGAGGATACCTGAATTGTGGACCCTAAAAGAAGCTTCTAGCCATCAAGGGCTAAGAAGGTTCCATCAACCAACCATAGATAGTGTCCTAATGGTATCATTGACTTATGATTGAGGGTTCTAGTACCATTAGGTCGTTTTGAGTTGTCGCACATGTCTCAAGGCCTTGGGAATAACATTATATGGAAGAATACCATGCCTTTAGCCTTAAAGAAACATTAAAGCATCCAAATCCTGCATGACAAATGCCTCAAATAACCGTACATGACTTCACAAGGGTATCGATGGTGCTATGTCTCCACATCTTGGGGACCTAGGGTCATGCACATGGTCAAGGTAGTAGACTTGAACCTCAATCACTAAAGGAATCTTTTATCCATATAGGGATGAGATAGTACCCTTAAGTGACCAAACATGAGGGTACCAATTTCCTATTATTGATAATGTCAATTCCATTAGGTGTTTTTTAGTAGTTTCTATGTGTCTCAATGCCTTGGGAATGATGTTATAGGGAAGAATACCATGCCTTTGGACCTAAAAAAACCATTAAGGAATCCATATCCATGAACATTGACTCTAATAACCATGAATGACCTCATAGAGATATTCATGGCACTAGGTATTCATGTCTTGGGGCCTTGGGGTATTAGATGTGGTCATGAGAGGAGACTTAAAACTTTGGACCAAACACAATATTCTAGACATCAAAGGCTAAGAATATTTTCTCCACCAACCGCACATGGCCTCTTAAGGGTACTATCATTGTCCTATGATTAAGGATATTGGTGTCTTTAGATGGTTTTGGGTAGTATGTATGTGTCTTAGGGCCTTGGAAATGATGCTCTAGAAAGAAACACCATGAAGTTTTCCCTAAAAAAACCATTAAGGCGTCTAGATTCATGGAAAATGCCTCAAAGTACCATGCATAACTTTGCAACAATAGCCATGGTGCTTTGTGTCTAGGTCTTTAGGGCTTGGTCCCTTTGACATTGTCAATGAAAGAGAATTGAACCTTGGATCCTAGAGAAATTTTCTAGCCATCCAAGGCTAAGAAGGTTTCCTGCACCAACCACACATGGCCTCCTAAGGGTCTCATTGTCCTATGACTAAGAATGGTGGTTCCATTAGGTGGTTTTGAGAAATGTGTACGTGTCTCAAGCCCTTGGGAATGAAATTCTATGGAAAAAGGCCATGCCTTTGGCCCTAAATAAACCACTGAGGCATACAAAGCCATGAAAAAATCCTCAAAGCACCACACATGACTTTGTAGGGGTAACCATGGCACAATTTATCCAACTGTTGGGGAATTGGGGGCATCGACGGGGTCATGGGAGGAGACCGAAAGAGCAATCCCTAAAGTAATATTCTAGATATCCAGGGATAAGAAGGTTTCCTCTAACAACCATACATGGCCTTATGAGGGTATTCTTAAACTAATATTGTCGATGTCTATGCCACTAGGTTATTTTAGGTAGTATGTATGTGTCCTAGGGCCTTCAGAATGGTGTTGTAGGTAACAATGCCATGCATTTAGCCCTAAATAAATTATTTAGGAATCCAAATCCATGAACAATGCCAAAGATGAATTCATAGTGGTATCCAAGGCACTATGTATCTAGGTCTTGCAGCCTTGGGAGCTTCAACATGGTCAGTGGAGAAGACCTGAACCTAACGACCTAAAGGAAGCTTCTAGATATCTGTGGCTAAGAAGGTTTCATCCACCAACCACAAATGACATCCTAAGGGTACCATTAGTCTATGATTGGATATACCAATACCATTAGGTGGTTTTGAGCAATATTCACATGTCTCAATGCATTGGGAATGATATTCCATTGATGAACACCATGCCTTAATCCCTAAAGAAACCATTTTGGAATCCAAACCCATTAAATAATTCCATAAAGCAACACACATAACTTCAAAGTGTATCCATGGAACTATGTATCAAATCTTATGGTATTGGTTTGTTGGACACAGTCAAATGAGGTGACATGAACCTCAATCCCTAAAGGAATCTTCTATCCATCCATGGATAAGAATGTTTCCTCCACCATTAACACATGACCTCATGAGGGTATCATTGGCTTATGATTGAGGACATCAATGCCATTAGGTGGTGTTGAGTAGTGTATATGTGTCTTGGGGTATTTGGAATTATATTTTAGGGGAAAACACCATGTGTTTGTCCCTAAATAATTTTTTGAGGAATTTAGAGCCATGAACAATGCCTTAAGGCATCATGTACGACTTTGTAGGGATATCCATGGAACAACGTATGTAGTTTTCTTACCTTGGGACCTTGGACATGGTCAATGGAGGACACTTGAACCTCAAGCTATAAAGGATTCTTCTATCCATCCAAGGATAAGGAGGTTTCCTATAGTACCCATAGATGGAATCTTGAGTGTATCATTGGCTATGATTGAGGATGTTGGTTTTATTAGGTGCTTTTGAGAATTATGTAGTTGTCTTATTTCCTTGTGAATCATGTTTTAGGGAAGAATACCATGCCTTTGTACCTAAAGAAATAGTTGAGGTATCTAGAGGCATGAGCACTACCTTGAAGAACCATGCACAACTTTGTAGTGATATCTATGGTGACATATGTGGAATCTTTGGTTGTTTTATCGCAAGCACTCCAACTTGCCATTAGAACTCATAAAACAAATATGTGTGTTGTTATAAGATTAACAAGGTAGTAACCATGGTAAATAAATTTTGTAATAGATCATTTTTTCTTTTAGATATGTGTGGTAAAATGATAAACTTGAATTATAAATTGTTGTCAAACACCATACACAATCTTGAGGTTAAAGGTAAATTGATTTAAATTGTCAAGTGCGTGCCTGAAGTTCCATGTTTGTCAACTCCATTCATGATAATTGACAACCACACTTTGAATCCCATTTAGATATTGTTCCTCCCAGCAGTATTTAATTTCTTAGATAACTACTATTTGGATCCAATGTCCAAATTCGTGTGTTATGTACATTGTCATCTTTGCATCTAATAACAACTTTATGCAAATTGTCACGTTAAGTTCTCAATGGTGAGAGAAATATGCTTTCATCCATTTCCAAAAAAAATCCACTGATTTAACTATGGTTTTGAATCCTTCTGACATCCAAAACTCAAGCGGTAAACGTGATAGCTTGACTCAAACCTGAGTAGTTTCCATAAATTCCTTGCGAGGGTCAAACAAAGGGTGCCAATTTTTCAATACCAACATGTACTTCTCAAACCTCCAACACCAATGAAAGATCATGTTTGCGTCCCACTTTGTATTGAAATTAAAAATCATCCAAACATGAGCTAAAAGGATAACAGTTGGCATGTACTCAATAATGGGCTTCCAATTCTCCTCGAGCTAAGCTAACCTGACCCTTCACCCACAATATTTTCCAGCTTGAGTGTGCCCAATGAGGTTGGGAATTTCCATAACGGGAATATATTTACCCACAATAAGTGTAATTCCACCCCCTTTGAATGCAATACCTTTTTTTCTTATGCGAAGGGGATTACGCAATTGGAGGACTGTAGCTACAGAGCTTTAGCGATTCAGGTGTCTTCTAATGAACTCTATTGTAGCATAACTATCAATATTCAATCCCTTCTTCTAACAAGAATGAGAGGAAGATGAGGAGGTATTTTCTAAAGTGGATATATCCATTCCCTACCTATTGCATGGATCTGGCTGACTGACAAAGCAAGGAATGCTTGAACATTGTATTCGTGTCATATCTGAAGAGAAGGCCTAGATACACAAAGGATCCATTAATGAAGATCCAATTAGAGGTGCAACACATTTCTTCTCCACTCTGAACACATGAGTTCACATACCCTATAGGAGTTACAACACTACCCTCGTCAAAGCAAAACCTAGACCTAACTTCCACATAAGCTACAAAGACTTTGGATTACGACAATGTGTCTTTGGAGTATAGTCCACTAGTTGGACCTCCGATTCCATTCCCGCAAAGAACTTGACAAAAATCGGAGGTGGAAATCATCCCCTTGAAACCTTAAACACCATATTCTTCTTGTTCAAGGGATCTATGCTAAAATTTTGTTTATTTTTTACAAACCATTCACATGCAGTCTACTGAAACATTGAGAAATGCATTATGTGGATCTATTGCTCAAGTGATCCAATAATATTATGGATGAATCTTATGCATTATCTATACCTGTAAGGACTTTTTATTCACACAATCTATGCTAGAGTTAAGATGAGGATTATTGTTCAAGCTCCACTTTCGATTTTTTTTAATCACAATAAACGCCACAATTTTTTTTAGTTTGACTTAAACTTAGAAATCAGAATTAATACAATCACTAAAATATGTTAAGTTAATTGTCAAATTTTTAACAAATTTATCTTATTATTGAACAAAGTTTATCCTATTATTATTTTTTATTTAACGAATTAGAAATCATTCACATTCTACATAGGAACAATTGTTTAGAGCAATGACCTAAAGAATATTGAAATTCCTATAAAAAAATTAGGAACACATTTTTTTTCCAATAAAACAATAATTCATTTTACACTCTTTTATATTTTCCAAACATTTTCCTAGTCTAGGTCGAAAGACTCCACTTGGGTTTCTCTTCTGGCATCATTTTGGAGGATTCATTCAAGAAGTGGGGTTTTGAAAGGGTGCGGGTTCAATTTGAAGTTGTATCCCTCCCTAAGAGTTCCCACCACATCTATTGCAATATTTACCGACCTCACCAAACCAGATATGGTCTCTCTGGCATCATCAATATTCCTCTCCTTGGCCATGGTAAGTTCCCTCGGTCTCATTATTATTATCTTTTTCTTCGTAAGTTCAATTACTGCAACTCTTTGTTTGAATAAAATCAAAAGTCATGGTAAAATGCACGGGTTCACACATAGGATTTGCACATGAGTGCTCCTGCAAGATGCTTCGAGTCACAGTAGAAACCAAAAATGATTTGTTGAAAACCCAATATTTTTTTAAAAAATTTGATTTTTATTTTGGTGGAGAGTATGGCCTGTAGACCAAGTTTGATCTCAGAGGACATGGGAAAAAAAACAATACATATTGATTTTTGGAATTGTTTCCAGAAACATGCCTCTCAAGGGTTTGCACGGATTTTGTCATGCTTATATTCTTCCAGTTTGAGTGATAACTAGGTGGCCAGTTAAAACTGTCCGTAATTCGACCATATGGCTATGAATGCCCAAAAAAATCCACTATGACAGATGTATATCACCTCAGATAGGGAAAAATAGCTTCAGGGTAAATGTATTTGGAACTCATGAGTCATTGATAGGTCCTTGAGGAAGGTCAGTTAAACATTGCCAAGCATTCATTCCTTCGGGTAAACCAACAGAAATAATTGACCAATCATGCGATTACAACAAAACCCATTTAAACAAAAATTGTCATGTACCCACTAACCTCTTTAGGCCACGAAAGACCCTGATACATTTTTTTCTCCAAATTCGACTGAACACACACACACACAGTTGAAATGGCTCGAATCCGTAATCCGCAACCAGTAATTGCGAATCCGTAATCCGCAATCCACAATCCACAATTGCGGATGCGAAAGTGCAAAACTTCACAACGGAAGAACCTACCTTTCCACAATCCGCAATCTGCATCTACAGATGCGGAAATGTGACACTTCACAACCGGACACTTACCTTTTTCGTAATTTGCGGATGCAAAAGTGCGGAACGTCAAATTTCAACCTCTAAAAAGGTCACTTCCGCCTCCCTCAATCTGCGATTGTGGATGCGGAAGTGCGGAAGTCCAAAATGTAACTTCGACTTTTATGTTTCTGCAATCCACAATCCGCATTCCGGATGCAAGCATGCAAAACCATACCCTTGCAATGGTAACTTTACCCACAACTTCTGAGGAGCGTAACTTCCTCATCCTTGGTCCAAATGAGACAAGGTCAATACTATTGGAAAGCTCTTGGAGAGCTCTATCCAATGGTGAAATCCCTTCCCCATCTGAGCACTCCTACCATGTCAAATTTTCCACTGAAGTTATGTCCATAACTACACTTAAATGACTTATACCTTCTTCATGCCATGACCTTCCATTGAACCTGACCCATAGAGGAATTCTGAAATATTTCCATGGCATTCTCCTCCTTCCCAAGGATCATATGTAAGCATACAACTCATTTTCAACTTAATCAAACAAACCCAATATGTAAAGTGCATAAAGTTAGATCTAACAAATACATCTATCACATGCAAGACTTATAATGCATTAAACTCATGCAATACAATAATATACATATAACAATGAATTCAACCCTTTACTTAGGCCTGCACATGACTCATTTTCAATCAAATTCATATAAACATGCATTCCACAATTCCACAATTGAGCTTAACCTTAGATCTCTGTCCACCCTGTAATCATTTCAGCTGAGGTCTAAAATGGGCCTTATAAAAAAATGAGCCATCATATAAGAAAACAAGCCAACCATAATTTCTTGCTGAGTTGGAATTGAAAAACCAATAGAATTTTAGTAAAATGATTCAACCATAATGGTTGACTTGAGATATTTGCCATAAAAAAACTACTTTTTTGTTTGTATTTTCAACATATCTCCCTATGTTTTTACTTAAATTTCGAGTGGGAGCACTCGTTGGATGCAGAATTAAATTCCGCATCCAACGATTTCCCACACTGCATACTTTTGACAGACCCCGCTGCCCCAAAAACAAGAAATACCTAAAATATGTGATGATGACATCACCATCACATTTTTTTAGGTATTTCTTGTTTTTGAGAAAGTGGGGTCCGTCAAAAGTATGCAGTGTGGGTACTAATTGTATGTGGAATTTAAGTCTGCATCCAACGAGTGCTCTCACTCGAAATTTGAGTAAAAACGCAGGAATATATGTTGAAAATATGAACAAAAAAATAGTTTTTTTCTTTCTTCCTCCAAAATTAATAAATATTATTTTATTATTTTAACTATGATTTCATTATTTTAACTATTATTTTATGATTTTCCTTAGAAGGCCCATTTTAGACCTCAAATTTCCTCTAATGATCCACTGAGGAGGGCTATCAGATTCTCTCACAAATCAAGGTTCCATCCCATTGCTAAGCCAATTTGCAGTTGAGTTTATCAAGCATTCCAGGGAACCTACCCATGCTAAGCCAACCTGCAGTGGGTTTATCAAGCACACAGAGATATACTGGTCATGCTAAGACAACTCCCAGTTGGGTTTATCAAACATACCAAACAATAGGGTCATGCCAAACCAGCCTACAGTTGGGTTTATCAAGCATACCAGACTAGCTGATCATGCTAAGCCAACCTACAGGGTCTTAGGAACCCATGTCAACCATTCTATTTACTTTGTTAGTATATTGTTGTTGGACGCATATGCTTTGTAAGTCATCCCGTAGTATTTGTTGATCCATAGTTGTGTTATTGTTGTTTAGCGCATATGCTTTGTAAGTCGCCCATAGTATTGTTGATCCAGAGTTTGTATTGGCCCATGGTTTTGACCCATAGTATTGGCGCCTAGACTTAGTATATAAGTGTGTGTTGAGGCCTATGAAGGCACCGTGAAGTTATTTGTATTAAGCGCGCTCAAAGGAGGTTTCCCCCTCGAAGTGGCTTGCGATCAATATAAAAGTGATTTTGAGTTCTGTCATTTCTGTTATTTCTCATATTCTTATTAATTAATTGTTGCAGGTTCTTCACATCTGGGATCAGAGCACTTTTTTGGGGTCGTTGGGTGAAATTTCTGCCAATTTTTTTTTTCGCATCTGTTGCAACTTCAGATCTGGGAATAATCCCTATCTGCTTAACTGTGGGAAGTACTTGGGCATAATCCCTAAAACTCATTGTGAGGAGTACCAGAGGAACCCCAACGTAGCTGGCCCATTGAGAGGACCTGCCAACAAAAAGGGCAACGACCCCTACCTGATTGACTAGTTCCCACCTGTGAGGTAAACCAAGAGTTGTCGTTTGTGGCAAAGCGGTTATCAGTTTTACTTGAGCCGTGGAGTGAGGGCTACTGCCCCAATACGCAATCCGTCAGACAGCATTGGTGGCCGAGTGAAACCCCTGAACTATTAGGAAGCCGCACATACCTGGGGTCCATATCTATTTTCAACTGAACTTTTGCCATGTCGTTTTAGATCCATTCTGAAATTCATTCTATATCCATCCGTTTCAGATCTATTTCAAATCTAGCCATTTTCAATCCAGTCATCACCCTCTGTTTCCGATCACTTCCACGCCATTACAGATCTATCTGTTTCAGATCCCTTCCGCACCATTGCAGATCCATTCTTGAAAAAAAAAATAGAACAAAAAATATCTTGTTTTTTGGAAATATCTCCCTTGTTTTCACTCCGTTTTCCTTGAAACTTCACTGACACCCCTACAATCCCATTCTGCATATTTCATTCCTGAGGACCCTAACCCAAATTCCACTTCCCACAGCCTGAAATCCCACATTTGTTTATTTTTAGGGTTTGCCATAACTTCTTTGGATTTCACCCAATTGCCTTCAAATTTTTCCACCGAGTTCCTTTCTTAATTCTGCTTCTTTGTCCCTCTCTGTCAAATTTTCTCATTGTTTCACCCTGCTTCTAAAATCCTCATTTTTTGTTGCCTTGTCCATTAGAAAGTGTCCAAAACCTAGTCAAACCCCAATTACCCCTCCGAGTTTTTCCCAAATCCAAATTTCCCTTTACTAAATAAGATTTTGTTTGTGTTTTTCTATCCATTCCCCCCCTCCAAAAAAAAAAACAACTCCTGGTTATGGTTGTCACCCACGCCGAAGCAACAACCATGGAGGAAGCACTTGCAGCCATCCAAACCAAACTCCAAGATCTGGATGAAAAATTTCTCAGCCTCCATCTTCATCATTCAGCCATGAACAATAATCGACAGCAATAATCTTCTACAGCCATTGGGTTCTCTTCTTCCAGCAATTTCCGTGGTCCGAAGCTTGAATTTCCTCACTTCAATGGTACTGATCCGACTGGATGGGTCTATCATGTAGAGCAGTATTTCAGTCTGCATAATAATTTTGATGTCCAAAATGTTCCACTTGCATCCTTTCATTTGGAACAGGAAGTCCTTCAATGGTACCGTTGGTACATCAAGGCTCATGACAAGCCAAAATGGACAGATTTTTGCGAACTCCTTTTGCAATGATTTGGTATTAGTGCTTTTGATGACTTCACCGGAGCACTCACTAAACTCCACCAAAGTGGCACCGTGAGATAGTATTAGACCGAATTTGAGAAACTAGCCAATCACACAGAAGGCTTGTCTAATGAATTCTACAGGAGTTGTTTTATCAGTGGTCTTAAGGATGAAATCCGGTCAGAGGTTAAAATGTTCTGTCCCAACACAATGATGGAATTCCTAGGGTTAGCTAAGTTGGCAGAAGACAAGATTGCTGCCCAACTGCGCTCCAAACCCACTTTTGTCCCCTTCCAAAATATGGGTTCTCGACAACCTCCCATTCCGCCAGCAACTCGACCAACTCCTATCAAGCATTTGTCTGAAACATAGATGCAGGCATGCAGAGAAAAAGGGCTTTGTTATAATTGCAATGAGAACTTCACTCAGGGACATAGATGTGTTCAACGAAATCTCTATCTCTTGGATATAGATTCTCCGCCTACCTCTAAAATTGGTGAAGAAGCTCTAGATACAATGGATGCTCAGGTCGACATTTAGGAGCCTCCTATTGACCCCCCATCTCAGGATGAACAACCAGAGATATCTCTCCATGCTTTATCCGGCGTCACCACCCCCCAAACAATGCGGGTCAAGGGTTATTTCAAAAAGCTTCTGCTTACAATACTCATTGATTTTGGTAGCACTCATAACTTTATTGACCCCTGGATCGCCAAATAGGCTAATTGTTTTGTCCATCCTTGCTCCAACTTTGAAGTCATGGTTTCCAATGCAGGCACCTTACCTTGCAAGGGAAAGTGTCACAATGTGCGTATCTCTCTGGAATATTATAACCTGCACTCTGACATGTTTTCCTTGTCCTTAGGCAGATGTGATGTTGTTTTGGGCGTTCAATGGTTACGCACACTTGGCCCCATATTATGGGATTTTGCTGAACTTTGGATGTAGTTTTTAGTCAGTAGGACACAACATAAATTTACAGGCTTACAACCAGGGTCTCTCCGCATTATCAGTTCACATCGCCTGGAAAAGATCCTTAAGAAGAATTTAGATGGTGTCATCGCTCAACTCCATTCCATTAAGATGCACCCATCAATGGTCTCCATTACTTCCTTAGATAGATATGTAGGTTTCTTTGCTGCACCAGTGGGCTTTCTTCCTTCAAGAGACCTTTCCAGTAAGCATTTAGTCGTGTCTACATCTTAGCAGGAAATGATGGCTATTTTTCATGCAGTACCGACATGGTAGCCATTCCTATTAGGGAATTATTTCTGCATCAAGATTGATCTCCAGAGTTTGAAAAATTTCCTAGAACAATGGGTCTCCTCCCCAACACACCTGAAATGGTTTATCCACCTCGTGGGTTATGACTATGCGATCACTTACAAGAAGGATAAGGACAATATGGTGGCAGATGCTCCTTCTCGCACATTTGATGACCCAATTTCTCTTACAGCTATTTCTCAGCTTGTTCCGAACTGGTTGCAATATGTTCAACAGGGATATCTCTTCTATGAACTCCATGCTTCTTCATCAGTAGGGCACTTTGGGTTCCTCCAAAAGTATGACTGGGAACAATGTAATTTCTTTTGGCAGAGACTGAAAATGCCAATTCAATAGATGGTGGTTGACTGTGATACTTTCCAGGTCAACAAGTGTGAAATGACACTCCTTTCGAGACTGCTCGAACCCTTTCCCATCCCTTCATAGATTTGGACAACTATTTCTATGGATTTCCTAGAAGTCCTCCAGTGGTACAATACCACATCTACAAGGACACCATATGAAGCAGTCTATGGATAAGCACCACCAGTTCTTCTTCCATACACCCTCAGCAGCTCCCTAGTTCAGATAATTGACTCAGTTCTTCGAAACCGTGATCATATTTTTCTCATTCTGCAGGACAATCTTCACATGGCAAGAATCCGACTGAAACAACAAGCCGCTCAGCACCGTTTAGAGTGCACTTTACACGCAGCTGATATGGTTCTTCTTCAGCATTCCAAGCAATCCTCCTGAAACTCAAAAGGCATCAGTGGCCCAGAATGCAACCCAAAGATGCTACAAGGGAACCACTCCATCCAATTTTGCATCAATTTCCACATCTAAAGCTTTGAGGAAAAAGATTTTTCTAAGGGAGAGGGGATGTTAGGAACCCAGGTCAACCCTTCTATTTACTTTGTTAATATATTGTTGTTGGATGCATATGCTTTGTAAGTCATCCTGTGGTATTTGTTGATCCATAGTTGTGTTATTGTTGTTTTGTGCATATGCTTTGTAAGCTGCCCATAGTATTGTTGATCCATAGTTTGTATTGGCCCATGGTTTTGACCCATAGTATTGGCGCCTATACTTAGTATATAAGTATGTGTTGAGGCCTATGAAGGCCACGTGAAGTTATTTCTATTGAGCATGCTCAAAGTAGGTTTCCCCCTCGAAGTGGCCTGTGATCAATATAAAAGTGATTCTGAGTTCTGTGATTTCTGCTATTTCGCATATTCTTATTAATTAATTGTTGCAGGTTCTTCACACAGGGTCATGCCAAGCCAGCCTACAATTGGGTTTATCAAGCATACCATACTAGCTAATAATGCTAAGCCAACCTATAGTGGGTTTATCAGGAAAACATGGATAGCGAGGAAGGCATTGCTAAGCCAGTGATCTCAACCACAAAGCTGCAGGCATCTCAACACTCATTAGACCTGGCACCCACATTATCTACCACATCCAACACAAGGAAGACCCTCTTCTCTGCTGCATAGTCCCTTAAGGCCTCTTCCCTTCCAGTGTTATTCAATATGGGCATAGAAAGGTCGAGTCGCTAGTTCTATGAGATTTCATCCTTCACTGGGTTTATCAAGCAACCCAACCTTCTACCACAGTTCAACAAGCTGACTCATTTCGGACTTTCGGATAGGGCTCTATTCCGCAATCTACCCTCTACTATCCCATCTTAGGTTCTCAGGATTTCTCTCCACTGCTCAAGCTTGCATTTTCCTCACGGGTTCTTGCCACTCTATCACCGATAGAATGGGTTCAAACACACATTTTTCATGACTAACAACTCTCTGGTATTTCCTATTACACAGGGAAACACGATTATCTTCAGGATCCCCCCCGGTTGGATCTACATATGCAGGAATGTATGGGAAAGCTCTCTCTTGACAGGTTGATGGATCGTGGAAGTTTGAGGGAGTGAATGGTTCGTGAATGCCTTAATGCGTTTTTCCCCAACGGGTAGTCAAACTGATTCTGCGATTTTCCAGGAATTGAATGCCTTCCAGGACAAGAAACCATACCCATGCCATGCCATACAAAATCAGAGGCATGGTCCATACTCCATCGGCTTCAGCAATAGGGTTGTCAAAAACCCTCTGTAAGTAAATTAATGTCAGCAAGGAGTTCAAATGGGTTCATAGTCGGACATGTGACAACATGGGCACCAATCTCATAACCCCCTCACCTCTCCCTAAACCACTTATACTATGAAACGAGAACTATATACTAAGAACGAGAACTCTAGCCATAAAAACTCATATTTTTGCATAAAAAACACCGAAAACAACCCCCAAATCAAAAAGTGTTGATGCCAGTATCATGTTTTCATAAAAAACACCAAAAACAACCCCCAAATCGAAAAGTGTTGATACTAGTATCAACATTTTTTTTCTCTAGGTTAAAAATATAGCCATGGCTTAAAAATCTCATACTGTTGTTTACGAAAGCCTTAAAATCAACCCCTAAATTGAAATTTTCTGTTTTCAACAAATAAATTCCTAACCCTAACCCCCAACAAACTATTACAAAAGTTTAAAAAAAAATTATAATGCCCCCCTCCTACCATTTACATTTTAAAAAAAATTACATATCTGACCCTAACCCCCCAACGAACCATTAATAAATGTTTGAAAAAATTACATTTTAAAAAACAAAGTACATTTCCTAATTCCCTAGCCCCCTACATTACCCCCTACCTTAACCGCCCAAAAATTACATTTCCTAATGCCCTACCCACTACGTTAACCCCCCAATGTTACCCCATTACCCCTCACACATCGTTTTAACTAAAAAAATTTAAAACCCAGCTTAAGAAAATTAAAAAATTAAAATAAAAACCTAAACTTAAAAAACAAAAAATAAAACCTAAACTTTACAAAAGAAAATAACAAAAAACAAACTAGACTTTACAAATTAAAAAAAAAGGACTTTACAAAATTTTTTTTTTAAAACAAATTAAAAATTTTTAAAAAAACTTAAAAAAAAAAATTAAAAATTAAAAAAAAAAAAAATTTAAAAAAAAATTAAAAAAACTTATAAAAAAAAATTAAAAAAACTTATAAAAAAAAATTAAAAAATTAAAAAAAAAAAAATTAAAAACAAATTAAAAATAAATCTTAAAACAAATTACAAATTTTTAAAAAAACTTTAAAAAAAGAAATTAAAAATTAAAAAAAAAAAAATTTAAAAACAAATTACAAATTTTTAAAAAAATTTAAAAAAAAAAATTTAAAATTAAGAAAAAAATAAATTTAAAAACAAATTAAAAATTTAAAAAAAAACTTAAAAAAATTAAAATTAAAATTAAAAAAAAAAACCCTTGGGCGCCCAAAGGGCCGCCCCACGGGGGCAGCTCGATGCTCGGCAGCCCTTTGGGCGCCCAAGGGGGCGGAGCCAGCGTCCGCCCGCCCAAAAGTGGGCCACGGACACTGGCTCCGCCCCGTTGGGCGCCCAAAGGGCCGCTCCACGGTGGCAGCTCGATGCCCGGCATCGAGATGCCACCGTGGGGCGGCCCTTTGGGCGCCCAACGGGGCGGAGCCAGCGTCCGCCCGCCCAAAAGTGGCGGCGGACGCTGGCTCCGCCCCCTTGGGCGCCTAAAGGGCTGCCCCCGTGGGGCGGCCCTTTGGGCGCCCAAGGGTTATTTTTTTAATTTTTAATTTTTTTTTGTTAAGTTTTTTTTTAAATTTTAAATTTTTTTTTAAAGTTTTTTTTTTATAATATTTTTTTTTTTTTTTAAATTTTTTAAAAAATTTGTAATTTGTTTTTAAATTTTTTTTTTTTTAATTTTTAATTTTTTTTTTTTAAGTTTTTTTAAAAATTTGTAATTTGTTTTAAAATTTATTTTTAATTTGTTTTAAAATTTTTAATTTGTTTTAAAATTTTTAATTTGTTTTAAAATTTTTTTTTTTTTTTTAATTTTTAATTTTTTTTTTAAAGTTTTTTTTTAATTTTTTTTTTTTTTTTTGAAGTTTTTTTAAAAAATTTTAAATTGTTTTAAAAAAAAAAATTTGTAAAGTCTTTTTTTTTTAATTTGTAAAGTCTAGTTTGTTTTTTGTTATTTTCTTTTGTAAAGTTTAGGTTTTATTTTTTATTTTTTAAGTTTAGGTTTTTTTTTTAATTTTTTAATTTTTTTAAGCTGGGTTTTAAATTTTTTTAGTTAAAACGATGTGTGAGGGGTAATGGGGTAACATTGGGGGGTTAACGTAGTGGGTAGGGCATTAGGAAATGTAATTTTCGGGGGGCTAAGGTAGGGGGTAATGTAGGGGGCTAGGGCATTAGAAAATGTACTTTGTTGTTTTAAATGTTTATTAATGGTTGGTTGAGGGGTTAGGGTAGGATATGTAATTTTTTTTTAAATGTAATTTTTTTTAAAAATTATTAATAGTTTGTTAGGGGGTTAGGGTAGAAGGGACGCATTATAATTATTTTTTTAACTTTTGTAATAGTTTGTGGGGGAGTAGGGATAGGGTTAAGGTAGAAGGGGGCAATGTAATTTTTTTAAATATTTTCTTTTTAAATTTTAATAATAATTGGTTAGGTGGTTAAATATTATGAAAAATAATGTGAAATAGTATCATTTTTATACAAAATGACTAAAAATCTGTTAAAAATGGGTTTAAATGTCTTCTTTTTCTCGATTTGTTTACTATTTTTTCCATAAAAATATATTATTTATGATTAAATTTTAAAAATAAATGTCGAAAATGTATGTGTTTTTCATTATAGCTAGCTTCTAAATGTATCTTTTTTGTTAAATTTCTAAAAAACACACTTGAAAATAGAAATTAAAAATACTTTACAATAAAGATGTGTCAAACGCCCAAAAAAATGCCTCAAAATGAAAATGCGTGATACTGGTATCAACCCTTTTTGAAATGGAGGTAAAAATAGCTACTAAAATTAGGAGAGAGAAAAACGAGAACTGTGTCGAGTTCTCGTTTCATAGTATAAGTGGTTCCTAGTCGATACACGTGCCCCTTCTCATTATTTTCCTCCTTAGCCAACTTCTTCTTTATTTTATTCATTAATAATAATTACATCATTTACATTTCTTCATGGGTTAACAACCCATGAATAATCAAACTGTCAAATACTTTCCTATGCAATAAATTTAAACATCCACTAGTGGGGCCTTGGCCTTGAGCTCCACAATAGGGAAAATACACACACTTCATATATACAGTATTTACATTGAAGCCAATAAACATCAAGGGAAAAAATGGGGTATTATAAATTCCTCTCCCTTAAAATAACATCATCCTCAGTGTTCTCAAAACTGAAAAAAATGGGAATGCCTCTTTCATGGCATCCTCCAGCTCCCACGTGGCCTCCTCTGGGATAAGGTGCCTCCATTGCACCTTTACATTCCCTATGGCCCTGTTCCGGAGCAAGGTAACCTTCGTGTTGAGGATGCATGTAGGCTCCACCCAGAATTCTCCCTTTGGTTCCACCTGTATCACATGCCAATCAATGATATGATTAGGATCATGTACATATTTCTTAAGAAAAGATACATGGAAAACATTATGAGCTTTCATGTTAGAAGGAAATGCAATTGGCCCTATCCTATCAAGGAATTCAAATTTCCCACAATATCTTGGTGCCAACATGCCACAACTTCCCAACGTCATGGACTCTTCCTTGGTTTCAGTCTTAAGTAGACATGATCCCCAATCTGAAATTCCTTATGCATTATTTTCAGATCTACATAACTCTTCTGCGTGTCCTATGTTACGTTCAAATTCTACCTGATCTTCACAATCTCTTTGTCCATCTCCTCAATCATTTCAGATCCAAGCACTACTATGTTCACTGGGTTGTCCCAGCTCACTGGAGTCCTGCACCCTTTTCCATACAACACTGCAAAGAGACTCATTTTCAATGATGCTTGATGTCCATTGTTGTAAGCAAATTCTTCTAAGTGTAAATAGTCTTCCCACCTGGATGGTTTGTCCTTCACATACATCCTTAACACATCTTCAAGGATCTGATTTACTCTCTCGGTCTGACCATACGTTTGAGGATGATAGGTTGTGCTAAACTTCAACTGAGTTCCCGACTCTTGGAACAATCCTTTCCAAAAATTAGATGTGATCTTTGTGTCATGGTCTGAAACTATTTCCTTGGGAAATAAATGCAATGTGAATATCTCTCTCATGAAGATATCTGCAATGTCATTAGCCTTATGGGTGGAATTGAATGGAATGAAATGAACTACCTTTGATAGCTTGTCCACCACCACCATGATTGCATCATGTTTCTTCATTATCATTGGAAACCTGTTATAAAATCCATAGAAATCACTTCCCACTTCCATTCCGGAATGGGCAATGGCTGCAACAATCCTTCCATATGTTGATGCTCTGCCTTGACTTGTTGACACTTCTGACATCTAGCAATGTACTCAGCTATGTCTTTCTTCATACCGTGCCAAAAGTATTGCTTCCTTGCTGCTGTTATAGTCTTTTGGTACCTTGGATGTCCTGAGTATGGCCTTTGATGTATCTCATCCATCACCAACTTCTTCAAATATGCACTGTTTGGAATGTACAGTCCGGTCTTCCGATAAATGAAAACATTATCCTCACCAGCTTATATCTTACATGCTTTTCATCTATAATACCCTGCTGCAATTTCTCTTTGATATGAAAGTAAACCTCATCACCATCCCAAGCCTCTAAAATTATTTCTTTCAAGTTTGACTCACACCTACTTATTGATGCAATATGAAATTTTCTGCTAAGTACATCAACAACCTTATTCTCCTTACCCTTGACATGCTTAATTTCCAAATCAAACTCACAAAGAAACTCCATCAATCTAGTTTTCATAACGTTCAGATTTGGCTGGTCAAACATGTATTTTAAACTCATATGATCAGTTCTGAGCTCAAATCTTCTTCCCAAGAGGTAATGCCTCCACCTCTTGAGAGAATGAACTATGGCTGCTAGCTCTAATTCATGGGTGGCATAGTTCCTTTCATGCTCCTTCAACTTTCTTGACTCATAACACATTACAAACCCTTCTTGCATTAGCATTCCATCGAGTCCTTCAATGCAAGCATCAGTGCATATCACAAAATCCTTACTTGGATCTACAATCTTCAAAACAAGTGCACTAGTAAATAATTCCTTTGACTACTGGAAAATCCTTTCACATTTCTCAGACCATGTGAATTTGATGTTCTTCCTCGACAAAGAAGTGATTGGATGATCTATCTTGGAGAAGCCTCCAATGAACCTCCTATAATAACCATCAAGGCCCATAAAATATCTAACATCTGTTGCATTCCTTGGAGTAGACCAATCCATGATGGCCTCAACCTTCTCTGGATCAACTGCAATAACTTCTGCTGATATAATATGACCCCAAAAATGCACCTTATCTTGATAGAGGTTACATTTACTCAACTTAGCATATAGTTGGTGCTTCTTAAGGACTTCCAATACCATCCTCAAATTCTCACCATGCTCTTCTTCATTCCTGGAATACACAAGGATGTCATCCAAGAATACAATCACAAACTTATCCAAATATTTGTTGAAGACACTATTCATGAGACACATGAATGTAGCAGGTTCATTGGTAAGACCAAATGGCACCACTGTAAATTCATAATGACCATACCTAGTCTTGAAGGTTTCCTTATGAATGTCTTCTTCCTTTATCCTCACTTGATGGTACCTAGATCTCAAGTAAATCTTTGAGAACACTCTAGCTTCCTTCATTTGGTCAAACAAGTCATCAATCCTTGGCAAGGGATACTTGCTCTTAATTGTCACTTTATTGACCTGCCTATAATCAATACACAGCATCAATGTTCCATCATTCTTCTTAAAAAATAACTCTGGTGCACCCCATGGGGATACACTCGGTCTGATATATTCCTTGCTCATTGATTCCTGCAGTTGCATCTTCAATTCTACCAATTCTGGTGTGCTCATTCTATAAGGAGCTTTGGAGATGGGTGTTTCCCCTGGAATAAGATTAATGGAAAAGTTAATGTCCCTTTTGGGTGGCATTCTTGGAACCTCATCTGGAAATACATCCTGAAATTCTTGAAATATCTGAAAGCCTTATATCCCGGGTTCTTTATCTTCTACTAAATTTGATATATGCCCAACATATAATTGACAACCATTTTTATAAAACTTCCTCAATTGTAGAGCTGAAATCTTCCTCACCGAAACATGCTTTGGAATCACTTTAACCAACCTTGGTCTCCCTTCATCATCAAAACATTCCAACACTTTCTCATAACAGTCCAACTTGGCTTTATGTATTTCCAACCAATCCATGACAATTAAGGCATCATATGATCCCAATGGTAAGACATTTAATTCTGCATGTGTGAGGAGTCCATTCAATTCTATAGGACACTCCTTCACTACTTCACTACTTCACTAACGTTTCTCTTGGTACCGGTGGCTAATTGAACTAGACAAACCTTATCATGCTTTATTTTACCAAGAGAACAACTTTCAACTACCTTAGGAGATACATAACTATGGGTAGACACTGGATCAATCAAAACAAAAAAATACTGCACAACAATCTTACCTGTAACCTCCACCACTATTGATTGATGGTCTACTTGATGATCATCCAGTGCTGCATAAATACTAGGTGTTTCTCTTTCCATGTACCCTATTGTACCTGCTCCTTTAATGTTGTGCAAGCTCTTGGGGTTTTTCCTTGCAGTTGGGAAATCCCTGAGCATGTGGTTTTCCCCACAACCCCAACATTGAAGTGGCCTCTTTGATGTTCTTTCTGCTAATACGGCTAGCTTGAATTCCCTTCTTGCTTGATACAACTAGCTTGGATTCCCTTCTTGCTGATATGGCTAGCTTGATTTCCCTTCTTGCTAATATGGCTAGCTTGATTTCCCTCCTTCTAAGATGATTTCTGAATGGTGGTTTGAATTCACGTTTCTTTTGATCAAACCTTCCCTTGGACCTTTCCACGCTGGCAGCACCTTTGATTTACCCTTACTCTACTCATGGAAATGCTCTGCCATTCTAATGGATTCATCCAAGCTTGGTGGATTTACAAACTCTATTATATCTATGTAGTTCTGTGGCAAACTACCAATGAAGCATTGGATCTTCACTCTTTCATCTTTGATGTAGTCTACATACCTCAGCAGCTCCAAAAACATGTGGACATGCTCATCCATGGTATTCTGTCCTAGTCTGAGTTTATTGAACTCTTTTCTTTTTTCTATCATAATACCTAGCTGATAGGTACTTCTCCTGGAAGTATCTTTTAAACCTTTCCCAGCTAACTCTTATTTCATTGATTCCCTTCACTTGCATGAGGTGTTCCCACCAGATTGAAGCTCTTCCACTAAAGTTGTAGATGGAAACTCTTGCCTTTTCATTCTTTGAATACTCATGCATCCTGAAGTACTTTATTCCAAAAATCCATGCCTCAACTTCTTGGCCTTCTTTTCTTTCACCATCAAAAGTGGGAGGCCTTTCCTTCCTAAATTCACCCTACGGAATAAATTTGTGATTCTTTCTGCCTTTACTCTCGCTGGAGGTGCATCTTGGGCTCCCCTAAGAACCCTCGGAATCATCTGATTTGCTAGAAGAAAACTTAAAAGAGGGTGTCATGTGCCTTCTGCTCACAGAACCTCTTCCAGGGCTTGGAGTTCTTCTCTTAGAACAACCCCTAGATTGACTTTCTGCAGTTCTCTCCTCTCCGCCTTCATTGCTTGGGTTAGAACCACTGTTTATTCTTTGTTGTATGTCTGTAAGGCTCTGCAAAATGGACGCATTCAACTGATGTTATTATTCTTGTGCTATCATCATCCGCTCATTAAGGCTTACCATAGTCTCAACCAAATTTGGGGGCATTACTTGCTCCCTTCTTCCATTATATTTGGTCTCCGTATGCACTTCTTGCACGTTATCACCCAGCACATCATCTTCTGGTTCAAATGGATCCTGTGCATCGTTTATGGTTACCATTCTTACACCTTTCTGTGCGTTGTCCCGTGATACAATTCATCTCACAACTGCTACTATCACTGTGCATATCAAAGCCATCTATTAGACATCACAAGTACGCAATTAAAATCTACTATACCCATTCAAACCTGGAACTATTAATTTGAATAAATCAGTTAATCAAACAAGTTCATCCAAAACCACGCCATGGGTGCATCTCTTGACCAAAAATTCACGCACAGTCTGACCCAAACAACTCCCAGTGTTGCAACTAAAGCTATGATACCACTCTGTCATGTCCCCACTGACCTCCTTAGGCCACGGCAGACCGTCATACTTTTTTTTCTCCAAATTCGATGAATACACACACACACAGTTGAAATGGCTCGGATCTGCAATCTGCAACCTGCAATTGCAAATCCACAATCCACAATTGCGAATCCGCAATCCACAATTGTGGATGCGGAAGTGAAAAAGTTCACAACGGAAGAACCTACCTTTCTGCAATCCATGATCGGCGCCCACGGATCCGCAATCCACAATCTACATCTTCGAATGCGGAAACGTGACACTTCACAACCATAAACTTACCTTTTCCGCAATCTGCAATCTGCAAATGCGAAAGTGCGGAATGTCAAATTTCAACCTGCAAAGGTCTCTTCCTCCATCTGCAATCCATGATTACGGACATGAAAGTGAGGAAGTACAAACGTAACTTTGACTTCTATGTTTTCGTAATCCGCAATCCGCATTGCTGATGCGGGCATGCGAAACCATACCCCTGCAATGGTAACTTTCCACACAAATTCCTAGGTGCGTAACTTCCTCATCCTTGGTCCAAATGAGACAAGGTTGGTACCATTGGAAATCTCTTGGAGAGCTCTATGCAATGGTGAAATACCTGCCCCATCTAAGAAATCCTACCATGTCAAGTTCCGCACTGAAGTACTATCCATAACTCCACTTAAATGACTTATACCTCCTTCTTGCCATGACCTTCCCTTCCACCAGACCCACAAAGGGGTTCTGAAATATTTTAAGGGCATTCTCCTCCTTCCCAAGGATCAGATGTAAGCATGCAAATCATTTCCAAGTTAATCAAACAAGCTCCACATGCAAAGCACATAAAGTTAGATCTAAAAAATACATCTATCACATGCAAGACTTATAATGCATTCAATTCATGCAATACAATAATATACATATAAAAATGAATTCATCCCTTTACTCAGGCCTACACATGACTCATTGTCAAGCAAATTCATTTAAACATGCATTCCACAATTACACAATTGAACATAAGCAATCATTTCATAACAATGAAACACCATCATTTAAGATAACAAGAAGTACTTATCTTTCAACTTATGAAGATGCCAAGCAATTGGCTAAGTGAGAGCAACGTTCCACCCAACCTTACATCTTTTTCCAGCCTGTACTCTTTCAGCTGAGAGATCACCCGAACGTTGGGTTGTGGATACACTAAGGAGGGTTATCAGGTTCTCTCACAAATCAAGGTTCCATCTTAATGCTAAGCCAATCTGTAGTTGGGTTTATCAAGCATTCCAAGGAACCTACCCATGCTAAGCCAAACTACATTGGGTTTATCAACCATATAGGGATATGCTGGTCATGCTAAGCTAGCTCCCAGTTGGGTTTATCAAGCATACCAAACAATAGGGTCATGCCAAGCCATGCTATAGTTGGGTTTATCAAGCATACCAGACCAGCTGATCATGCTAAGCCAACCTATAGTGGGTTATTAGGCATACCAAGTAGCAGGGTCATTCCAATCCAGCCTGCATTTGGGTTTATCAAGCATACCATACTAGCCGATCATGCCAATCCAACCTACAGTGGGTTTATTAGGAAAACAACGATAGCGAGGAAGGTGTTGCTAACCCAGTGAGCTCAACCACAGAGTTGCGGAAATCTCAACACTCAGCAAACCTCGCACCCACATTACCTACCACATCCAACACAAAGAAGACCCTCTTCTCTGCTACATAGTCCCTCAATGCCTCTTCCCTTCTAGTGTTATTCAGGATGGGAATAGAAAGGTCCAGTCGTTAGTTCTACAAGATTTCAGCCTTCACTGAGTTTATCAAGCAACCCAACCTTCTACCACAGTTCAACAAGATGACTCATTTCGGACTTGTGGATAGGGCTCAGTTCCACGATCTACCCTCTACGATCCCATCTTC
Source organism: Larix kaempferi (assembly GCA_027924585.1). Taxonomy (NCBI): domain Eukaryota; kingdom Viridiplantae; phylum Streptophyta; class Pinopsida; order Pinales; family Pinaceae; genus Larix; species Larix kaempferi. The sequence goes on along the minus strand of BSBM01000861.1, from coordinate 5,514,515 downwards.
GGTTCTCACGGTTTCTCTACACTATTCAAGATTGCAGTTTCCTCATGGCTTCTTGCCACTCTCTCACTAGTAGACTGGGTTTGTACACACAGTTTTCATGACTAACAACTCTCTGGTATTTCCTATTACACAAGGAAACATGATTATCTTCAGTCTCCCCACCCCCCCTCGGTTTTCTCTCCGTATGCAGGAATGTATGGGCAAGCTCTCTCTTGATGGGTCGATGGATCACGGAAGTCTGAGGGAGTGAATAGTTTGTGAATGCCTTATTTGTTTTTCCCCAACGGGTAGTCAAACCGATTCTGTGAGTTTCTAGGATTTGAGTTCCTTCTAGGACAAGAAACTAGAGCCATGCCCTACCATACGAAATTGCAGGCATGCTCCATACTCCATCGACTTCTGTAACATGGTTCTCAACCATCCTCTGCAATCGAATTAATGTTAGCAGGGAGTTCAAATGGCTTCACAGTTGGACATGTGGCGACATGGGAACCAATCCCATAACCCCCTCACCTTTCCCTAGTGCATACACTGGCCCCTTCTGAGTAGTTGCCTCCTTAGCCAACTTCTTGGTTATTTTACTTATTAATAATAATTACATCATTTACATTTCTTCATGGCTTAACAACCCATGAATAATGAAGCTATCAAATACTTGCCTATGCAATAACTTTAAACATCCACTAGTGGGGCCTTGGCCTTGAGTTTTACACTAAGGAAAATACACACATTGCATATATAGAGTATTTACATTGAAGACAATAAACATTAACAGAAAAAATGGGGTATTACAAAAATTGAGAGAATTAACTTTGGAATCTCCTTTAATGCCAATGGTACATGTTTAGTGACATTAAAAATGGCACAATAAAGACATTTGAGGAAATCTTCCAAGCTTACTCACATATTTTACTTACATAGATGCCTGGAATTTTATTTCTCTAAGTATGCGTGTTAGGATTATAGAATTAGATGGTATAGCTGCGATTAGCAGAAGGCAAAAGTAAGGAAAATGAACAGTGGTCACTCCAAAGAGAAGAGGTAACGTTGGGAGTTTGTTAACTTCTCAGTGAAAGAACACAATATCCGCTGGTATTAAGAACATGTGTCACACACTGGGATAGCCATTATAACATTGCTTGGATGGCTTGAAGTAATGCGCATAAAGATACCAATGCTTCTCTACTTCGCAGTTCTTCTTCAATCACCCCCAAAGCATAAAAAATCCGAAAATGATGGAAACTATATGCACTGTAAAATCGTGTTAGATAGGGGTTGATCCCTATAAATTCGCACCCAAACTGGACAATATACCCAATCGAATCAGATAGCCGGTACTATTTACGTGGAGGTATCGTTGCTTTGCAATTTTTAAGGAATTGAAGCTTAGAGTAAGCTCTGATGTACATGCTAGGTATGTTGAGGATTCCTGTCTCGAAATGGTTAGTGCACAGTAGTTGCTTACAGTGTTATCTATATAACTTAAACAAGAAGGCCATCACTTAGTGGCTTAATGTCACAATTGATAAAGCGTTCTAAAAAATGACTACGTGGTTTCCCTCCAACTTATCATCATGGTTATTGAACAAAATAGGACTGGAAAGGTTCTTGCTCATGTAAGCGATAACAAGCTCCGAGGATCTTACATAATCTTGCTGAAGTATGACAACGAGTCTGTAGTACTCAGTACAGAAATTTCAAATCCTCTTCCTCCTCGGTGCCGGAGAATAAAACCATAGGTAAGTATGTGTTATTATTTTCTATCCATGTATCTCATGACCTCCATCTATCTTATTTGGAATTGTATTTTGAAATTTAATGTATTGTGGGTGCTGCGACACCATCCTTCTCCCACACATAGCAAGGAGGAAGAAAGCAGATGCCCAACTCCAATGTCTTCAAAGCGTTGTTGCTACTGCTCAGAAAAGAAACTGCCTAGCATAAAAGAAAAGAAAAGTGCCGAAAGATGAGCTCAAACCCATCAATCCAAACTTAGAAGTTGAAACCTCAATACCCACTCTACCCTACTTCCTTAATAAATTCAGGTCACTGGTGTGTCATATATCCATGTTATATGGTAGATGGTCGAATGCATTTAGTGACTTGTGTCAATTTGTGACTGAGAATATTGGGTATATTATTTTTTCAATGTTTAAGTCAGTTGAGATGGGCATGAGTTGAGGTGGGCATGACTTCTGTGATGACATCGACAGCAAGGGAGCATGTGGGTTTTGGTCATCTTGATGTGTGGTGATTGGGGAATACAACATACATAGAGATCAAGCATATAAGGAGTACTATAATTACCTTTACTATAACCATATCCTGTTTTTTCTTTAGAGTACCAAAATGATTGCAAAGGATGGAAGTCCCCGTTCTTCATTTTCATTTCCTCTACACGACGAGCATCTTCTACAGTTAGGATTATCTTCACCCATCTATTCATTGAAAAGTGAGATTTTAACTAGGTGTGGATTGGATGCTAACCACATTGAGAGAACGTACTTTCAATGAGAGATTTGGTAAAGATCAAATGATCTTTTAGCTTGGTGATAGTCGTAAGACATAGAGACATCACAACATCTCCCTCTTTCATTCCTCTTTACCTCATGTTCCTTGGTATCTTATTTGACATCCGTGGAACCTGTGTTCACTGTACTTCTTGAATTGACCTTTTATGTTTTTATATTATATATTTTTACTTTTTTTTTCTTAAAATGGGGCATGTGTTTTTGTCTTGAGCCTACACAGATGGAATATTATAGTGTCCATGAACAATTCCATTAGCTTCTTGTATCTTATATACATTGAAAATTCCATTAGCATATTAATATCTTTATTTCTTCCATTGGAAACCAGCAGTTGTGCACCTACATATGGTTTTGGTTCCTTTTTCGGAAAAGGAGATGATCCAACTCACTAGAGTCATGGTTGCAAGTGGACTTCATAGATAGGATAGGAGGCTTACTAATTAATTGTATTTATATATTATATTTTTACTTTTTTTTTCTTAAAATGGGGCATGTGTTTTTGTCCTGAGCCTACACAGATGGAATATTATAGTGTACATGGACAATTCCATTAGCTTCTTGTATCTCATATACATTGAAAATTCCATTAGCACATTAATATTTTATTTCTTCCACTGGAAACCAGCAGTTGTGCACCTACATATGGTTTTGGTTCATTTTTCGGAAAAGGAGATGATCCAACTCACTAGAGTCATGGTCGCAAGTGGACTTCATAGATAGGATAGGAGGCTTAATAATTAATTGTATTTGCATCCAAGTTTTATTGTTCTTTTTTCTTTAGTTAGAAAATTGCTCTGAGACATGCATTCTCTTATTGAAAGAAATAAATAAGCAATAGTTCAGGCAGTTAGGTGCCCGTCACTTGTTCTCTCTTTGGCCTGGGATGGTAGTGTAATTCCTATTGATAGCACATGGGTTCCCCCAGATTATCCAGTCGGGTCCACTGAGTTTGAGCCAGCCCCTTTAGGACAACTTCAAACTCTGCAGTTCCTTCACGGTGATTGACGATGATCTCTATAGCTCTTCTTTTTCTACTTGAAGTGCAAAGTACTCCTCTTCTACTTCTGGTACATAGAACTTGTTGTCTTCTTACTTAAACTTTACCTCTTATGTTTAACCCTTTATACTCCTTATCTTTATTTGTATTTCTTTTCTTTTTGCACCTAATATTTATATTTGGCAATCTCACATCACTAATAATTGATTCAAAATGCTTTGACTAGCCACATGAATACATCAGCTAGTATAGGATTTTCAGACCCTCCACTCACAAATAGACAATGTAGTAGTAATTTTATCTTCATCAAATCTATATAAATGGATTTTTAAAAGTGTGCTTGTTTTCTAAGATGGGCATTTATAATGAGGAATTTTAAAAATTATTCATAGCTTCTATGAACATTGAAAATATATTGAATGGATACTATGATGAATTGTGAGATTGAAAAGATGATTTGCCGGTTAACTTACATCTATTGCATTTTTGTCAGCTGGTTGGGCGGCTTCCATCCTAAGAAGTTATGGTCAGTTACCTTTTTTTTTTTTTCTACTCTATTTGATGCTTTAGGGGATCACAGTGCATGTGTTCGGAAGGTATCACTAGGAACACTTACATATGATATTTAATATATACATTTTAGGATGAAGATAGTATTCCATAATTGATGTATCTGTTGTAGACAGTCGTTTTTTGTCTAGTGGACATATATATTGTCCTCGGGAAAGATTTTTACCTTATCTTGGACGCGTGAGTAGTACCCAGCTACAGCTTGTAACAATTTATGCAAATCGAATTTTGCAGGTGCAATACAAAAACAAAGCATGTGTGTTCATAGATACTATTTTTTTAAATGTTCTTTAGGAGGATATTCCTAACTGAGTCCGTTTTCTTTGTAGGAAAGTTCAGGAGCTTCGGTGGACCCAAACAATGCCTAATTATATCACAGGTCGTGGTCCAAAATATCACAGTATAGTGATAGGATGGCTGTCTGAAAGTTGGGAAGTTAAGAAATGAAACCAAAGTGGGCACATCATTATTTAATGAAGATTTAGGTGAATTGAAATATTAAATGTGAATGGAGGAAAAAGGGAGCGAGCACTGAAAAGAAGGGAGGATCCCTTCATTTGGCCATTTAAGAATACATAGGCTTGAGCTTTGAGAAGAAGAGAGATTGTAAAGAAATAGAGAATAAGGTGAGAGAAAAAGAGAGAGTAGAGTAATTCCAAGGGAGGTGATCAAATTGTAGTGGAAGAAAGTTGTTCTAGTGGAGAAGGTTGGGTATAACCATTTCATGGAAAGAAGGAAACATTTCCAATGACGATGCTAGGTAAAGCTGTAGAAGAATAAAATGAATTACGTTTGGATCTAAGGATTATAATGAGGTCATGAAATCGCTACATGGATGTGAATCAAACCTCTCATCATCCAGGTGCTATCTTGAAAAAAAATTGGGAGAAGACAAAATGGGATATCTCTTCACTAACACAAGTCAATTTGTTGACGATCACATCTAAACAAAATAAAGAGAGATGGTGAAGACACCAAATACAAAGAGATCAAATTTTATCCACTCCTTTCAGCTTCCCAAAAAGTACGCTAGACAAGCTATAACGCATAGACTATTATATCCATAAAGATCATATCTTCATGATGATATCAGTCCATATGTTTTGTTGTACAAAGTAAAGGATCAAGAATAAATAAATCCATCAGATGAGATGAGATGTAGCAGATGGGTATCGAGAATGACCTATTTGATAAATAGAATATTGTGAGAACTATCATTCACATTCCAATATTTTAACAATTTTCTGCAATCAACTTACTTTTTATCTATCTGCGGGTGTGCTCTCTTAAATATCTCACATATATTTTAATAGGATAGTTACATATGCTGCAGTAATTTGACCTTTGCCCTCCAATGCCCGAATATACCTTTTTCTTGCAATGAATAAATAATATATTCATGGCTGTTAGGATTTGCTACTTTGTGATCTCCACTTCATTTTTGGGATTAAGATTGCAACAGATCATAGCTAATAAAATATACATACAACCATGATTAAAATTCATTGTAAACTGGATGGAAGCCATCTTTTCCATGGCAAGATGTGAGCTGGTTCAAGGACATCGTCCACTATTCAAGTTTCCAGTTATAGAAGATCGTGTCTGATATTTGGACCCATTACAAAATCCAAAGATTGATGGACCCATTACAGAATCTAATCTTGAGAGTTAGGCCGGCTTGGATAGTGATCATGACCTATTATGTGTGATATATAGACATTGCACGACAGATTTCTTGTTCAAACAACAAATATGCATGCATAGTAAGCTTCAAAGGAGTTTTGGAGTAAAATAGGAGGCCAAAATATATTCCCAATAACGTGCAAATAAAATCATAAGGGATAGCTTCTAGGAAGCCAAATGCAAGAAAGCGCAGGAAATGAACATGACCTGTGACCTGTTTGCAGCAGCTAAAGCACAACTTGTATTTCTTGCATCTGTCGATAGATATCCATGGCTCTATCAAGGCCCTGCTATGGAACGAGATATTCAGAGGTGACTATTTTCCCATCAAACTCATATCTATGAAATTATACAGCTTGGAAGAAACTCCTTACTGGGTGGTAGTTGAATTTGTAGTACTGAGAAGACTCAACTTCTAACTATTTCTTGATTGACCCGCAGGTATGAGTATTGATGGCTTCCTTTGCTTGCAAAGACCAAATTTAAGACAACATTGGTTCCACCTCTTGACTGTGAATGGGTGTGGTACTTCCACAGGCTTAATCCACCGCAATACGTAGAGGATTGTCAGCGTTTGTATGGAAGATTATCAGTTACCGACGCGGTGCCCTCTCCTAAGAGGGATTCTGCCATGGCTGTGACAGCTAAACTATAAGAAAATGCGTATCATAATGAGGCGTTTACTTTGGATTTGGACGTACTCTTTTCTGCAAAGTCTAATTACAATCGACAACACTCTACGAGAACCAAACAAAATCCAATATTATTTGGCTGGGGTTATGAGAAGGCAACGATTCTTTTGGTACCATGTCAGTTTTGTCATCATTGAATTACATACTGCTATAGACCCATCTAAAATTAGGTCTCCTAGATGTTGAATGTAAGACTTCACAAAAGAAAATGTTTTATTTAAGGAGTGTACTTTACCACGGTTAGTGCCTTGTACACTTGTGAGGTGATTTTATTTACCATGTCTAATTGTTTTGGGTGATTTTTTTTTGTATTATGTTGAGAGTCAACCAGTCAAGGTGGCTAACTAGTGTATGTTAATTAGAAGCAAGCTCCTCTTGTTTCTTTATATATCCTTTTCACGTAGATTAGGATTCTGTTCATTACCATACTGGTGAACTTCAAATTACTTATTTTTTATGTTGGGATGTGAGTTTTATGTAAAGGGAACTTCAAATTTTTATTTTATTTTTTATGTTGGGATGTGAGTTTTATGTAAAGGTTCATTTGTTTAAATCATTAATGTTATGAGTTCACTCTGGCAACAAATGCAATTTACACGACTCTAAGATAATGGTGTAAGACTTTTGAACATGTGTCTTGACCCGAGAAATTCTACAGAGTTCTTGAAGCCTGTACTTTTGTTAGAACTCTCTTAAATCTCTTCTAATCCTCTCCTGAGACAGAAGTATTTGATAACAAAAATATTCAGCACGATAGTGAAATGTGATGAGAGTGGCACGAGTATGATTGTGGTCCTCCATGATTTGTGCGGGGTCAAAAGCCTGGCCCATTGCTAATGTAGGGGTAGTGTGCTGGAAGCTTTTCTTGAATGAAATTTTCACAACTTTGGCCAACTTTAGTTAGAGGATGAAATCCTGCTCAAGGTCATGGGCTCCAATAAGAATCCAAAGCAATTCATCAAACAAAGACATTTCTATTTCATGGTTATTATTTAATAATTATAAATTATAAATTTTGTTGGAATATCATTATAGTTTTTATGATGTATATTTAATGTATTGAATTATTGATATTTTTAATGATGAATTAAAATCAAATAAAACATATTTTAGCCTTGTTAATAAGTGAATATATATATAACACTCTCATATACATATATATGATTCAAAGCGCCATCAAATAATAAATAGTGAAAAAATATTTAAATAACATCAATATATATATTAAGTGATTTATATTTTTTTTTGCACCATTTATTATTTTATGGTGCTTTGCACCATATACAAGTTTCTATTAAATAATAATAATTTTGGTGTTTTGTACCAAAAAGTCTTAATCCATGTTGAATTGATTTTGGTGTTTTGCATTACAAAATCTCAATCCACCTAGGATTGGTTTTGGTGGTTTGCACCATACACCATGGAATGCCACATTCATTTAACACCAAAATCAACTTCTTTACAAACACAACTTTTGCACCATAAATATTAGCACTAGTTGCATATCCCCACATTATCACCACTTTTGTACCACTATTTGAAAATTAAGGATTTCCCAAATCCTTTACAAATAGTAGTGCTAATGTGAGCTAAAATTCCCCTTTTCATGTAGTGTCCTCCTCAAACTACAATGTAATCAAATTTTCTAATAGCTGCTCTCTCCCCATCCACGGTCATAAACACAAACGGAAAACCTGTAAATCATCATAGCCCAATACAAAACAAAGAAGAAACCATTAATTCGATCATACTGTATCATCAAATGTATAAAAACACGTGACTTCAATATGATCACATGATCTTACCCGAGGGTGATGTCGTTGCTTGAGAAGAGTATAAAATCTGATTGCCGCTCAAAATCATGAGCATAAGCATAATCCATCCACGAATATCCACAACCATTATTATTGAAATCTCCCTCACAAGTAATTGAACTCATTCACTCTTTTTGAAGACATGGTTTGATTTCAGTGTCTCTTCAAGGTTATTACACCTATAGGCATTTATATCTTACTTTTTTTGGGAGCGGACTCCATCGAGCTGATCATCAAGATCAAGCATATGCTTACACCTGTGCGGCGGAGATTCTTTCTATGGTCTTCGTATTGTGTTAGTAGTTAAACAATTAATTAGCAGGAGTGAAGATTCGTTAAGGGATCATCAGTCGGTCGCTGTTCCATCCTCGGCTGAATCGGCGGAACTATTGGTTATCGAATTGTCGGGTGTATGCCATCAAGATATCCTCAGTCCATCGTTGTTCCCTCCTCAGCTGAATTGGAGGAACTATTCGTTGTATTGTTGGTTGTATGCCATTAAGCAATTCGTCATGCAGTTATGCCACATGTGTGCATCATGGCAGTTCAGTTTAATCGCTTGAACGTGTGCATTTTTGGCCGCATTGTCATCCTCTTGAATGGATCCCTTGGATTTCTTGGTATATCAATCGTGCGCCTTCGACTATCGTCTTGCTTCAGAACTAATGCGATTGTATTCGACTGTCGTATTGCTTCTGAACTACTGTGATTGTATTCGATGGGCTTGCTTTGGGCATCTTGATTCAGAACGACTGTGATTCAGGCGTCTTGGTTCAAGCTTCAAATTTCTTTACACAGGTTAGTCTGGGAAAACCTCTCTCTGTTTTTTTTAAATTAAACATTTATGTGCGGGAAAATTAGACTGTATTTACGAAAACTAGACTGTGTTTACAACATGAAAACTATACTGTATTTACGAAAACTAGACTGTATTTTTTTTTACAGCATGAAAACTAGACTGTATGTTTTTACAGCATGAAAAATATACTGTATTTACGAAAACTAAACTGTATTTTTTTACTAGCATGAAAACGAGACTGTATTTTATTATAGCATGAAAACTAGACTATATTTACGAAAACTAGACTGTATTTACAACATGAAAACTAGACTGTATTTATGAAAACTAGACTGTTATTTTTTTTTACAGCATGAAAAACTAGACTGTATTTCTTTACAGCATGAAAACTAGACTGTATATTTTTTACAGCATGAAAAATAGACTGTACTCTTCAGGAATCAATATGACTAACCAGATTGTATAATGTGCAATAAGCCGAAAGGCTAAAACATAAGTACTTTTTTAGATTGATGGACCATTAAAAAGGGTTTATAAAGTTCTTTGAAAATAATATATTGAGAAACATAGGTGATTGGAGGATGTGCTCAGGACTTATAAAAAAGTATTAGTAACTAAAAGATAAGTTCACGTACAGTACAAAACTAGACATTATCAATTCAGGAAGCCGAAGGGCTAAATATGGTCCATGTACATCATGAAAACTAGATTGTATCTTATTCAAAGAGCCGAAAGGTTAAACATAATTTACGCATAATGTATTGTAAACATAGAGATAAAAACCCAAATTTAAACCCTGATTCCCAAATCTGTTTCGTAATGTATTTTTTTTACGCTTAAAAAAAAATTTACGAAACACATTTTTGTTATAATATTGTACTCTTCACGAATCTAGATGACTAATAACAACATTGTATAATGTGAAATATTATAAAAATTAATATTATAGCAAATAATATTATACTCTTCAGGAATCAAGATGACTAATAACGAGACTGTATAATGTGCAAGAAGCCGAAAGGCTAAAACATAAGTACTTTTTAGATTGATGGATCATTAAAAAGGGTTTATTTCTCCACCTATTTATAAAGTTCTTTGATATTTCATTTTCGAAAATAATATATCGAGAAACATACCTTTATTATGTATTAGTAACTAAAACATAAGTTCACGCACAGTACAAAACTAGACATTATAAATTCAGGAATCCAAAGGGCTAAATATGGTCTCTGTACAACATGAAAACTAGACTGTATCTTATTCAAAGAGATGAAAGGTTAAACATAATTTACGCATAATGTATTGTAAACATAGAGATAAAACCCAGATTTAAATCATTAAAAAGGGTTTATTTCTCCACCTATTATTTACCTTTATTATAAAGTTCTTTGATATTTCATGTTTGAAAAGAATATATTGAGAAACATACCTTTATTATAAAGTTCTTTGATATTTCATGTTTGAAAAGAATATATTGACAAACATAGGTGATTGGAGGATGCACTCGGGTCTTATTAAAAAGTATTAGTAACTAAAACATAAGTTCAGGCATAGTACAAAACTGACATTATAAATTCAGGAAGCCAAAGGGATAAATATGGTCCACGTATAGCATCAAAACTAGACTGTATCTTATTCAAAGAGCCGTAAGGTTAAACATAATTTACGCATAATATATACGGTAACCTGATACCCAAATCTGTATTTTTTTTATGCTTAAATTTTTTTTTATGAAACATATTTTTGTTATAATATTGTACTCTTTAGGAATCAAGAAGACTAACCAGATTTTATAATCTGCAAGATGCCTAAAGGCTAAAACATAAGTACTTTTTTAAACTGATGGATCATTAAAAAGGACCCAAAATGCATCTCAAAACTAGAACCATAGTGTTCAGGAAGCTGAAAGGCTAAACCCATACTGTATCCCAAAACAAGAACGATGACATTCATATAGACAAAAGTATAACATTGTTCAGACACACGAAAGGCTAAACCTAGACTGTATCCCAAAATAGCAATGATGATATTCAGATAGCCAAAAGGATAACATTGTTCAGACACAGGTTTTTTGGTAAACACAGAGATAAATCGAAAGACATTAGCCTAAAGGCCAAATGCGAGCCACGAGATGCACTACATCCTTTTAAAGGGTTTAATATGGAACCAAGTTTTTACATACCTGTGATAGCACCTTGAATCCCACAATGAAGGACTGATCCAAACCCGTAAGTCACCTTTGCATTGTTTAACCAACGAATAAGTAATAAAATAGAGAATAATGAAAACCCAAGTAATTTTCCCAAAGGATAAATAAGTATTCGAAGTAACCCATAAATATTTGGGTAGGGTTGTCCTCGCCATCGCCATACCTGCAAAGAAAATACTAATCTTTTTAAAAATGAGATAGTGAGGGTTCATAAATTAAAAACCAGGAGAAAAGATATATACATTACTTTCAACATTCTCCTTGTAACTCTTTAGAACTCAAGAAGTCTCATTAACCAAACCTTCTGCAAGCCGCAAGCAAAGGATTGAAGAGATTCTGCAATCTCAGTGACAAGTTTCAAGAACCAGAACCAAAGCCAGAGTTCAACTCTGTTCATTCACCAAAGCTCAAATCTATACCAGACTTGAGTCAAGGGTTTAGCAGCATAACATTAAGGATTTCATATCTTGTAGGTACAAAGAAGAAATCCCTCGACGGGAGGTAGTCTACAAAACAAGAAGAGAGCTACGACAATAACCAGACCAAGTCCTTGTCCGAATAAACGTAGGAGTCAATGATTACAATTTTTAGAAAAGGTATTAATCCAAGAAAACACATCCGCCGGTGTGGATTTAGCCCTATGTATAAAGATAGCATGGAGGTACAAGGTTTATGCAGTCAAAATTAAATGCTATCACATGACCTCGTTTAAACTATTGGCCATGTTGTCGAAAGGCATGTGTGTCATTTTATCAATCAAGTCCAAGGTTAAACCATAGTGCGTAGAGATATGTCTACATGCTTTTCCAACGATCAAACTATTCAAGGTTGAGACCTTAATATAATAATATTGCATATGAAATTTTAAAATAAATGTTTCAAAATTAATAAGATAAATATATTTAAATAATTTATAAATTAAACGAAATGCTATATTGAGTTTTTTTATTAATTTATTGAGTTTTGCAATATCCTGAATTTTGGACTAACTATTTCTCATGTTATATTGGGCCTACAACCCCAACACATATGATTTACTTTGATTATTGGGCATAAGCCCTAGTACACATGATTTATTCTTTTCTAGGCTGACATATTGGGCGTGGACCCTCACTGATGTTCATTATTGATTATATACTGGGCAAGGAATCACAAATGGTTTGATTTATGTTTTTACCATATGATTTGGGTACAAACCCTAAAATACTGAGATGACCCTTTTGATTACATATTGTGCAGAGTTATGATTAACATGATTGACTTAAATGGTGTGTTGAGCGTGGACTCAGGAACACACGGATGACCTACGTACTGGGCGTAAACCCCAATGTACCTAGAGGATTTTATTATGTACTGGGCATAAGCCCCGATGTACCTAGAGGATTTTATTATGTACCGGGCATAAGGCCCGATGTACATTGAGTGTTGGGCATAAGCCTTGGAGCACTCCAAGCTTTATAAATGAGTATCGGATCCAAGGCCAATTGAATATTCTAGATGTGCTTCACAACCACATTCTAGTACTAGTGTTGAGCAGGAGGCTTTGGAATTGCACTAGCATAACGCCCATGTGAGAGTGTTGAGTTAAAAGCTTTGAAGAGCACTTGGGGTTACTGGATCTTAAAAGTGTTGAGTCAAGAAGACTCTGAATACACTTTTATTCATCACATTTATTTAAATTGGTTAAATGAATCATTTTCTATCTATCATCAAGTACTGCGGGAACTACCATGTTAAACGAGGGAATCCAACATGCAAGAGAGAGACCTAGAGGTACCTAACCAAGCCAACTATCCAAGCTTACCAAAAGACCTGTCCAAAGGGTTGGACCTTGTCCTTAATATTTAAAACAAGTATTATGAGATATACATAAATAAATCAAAGGAAATTACCATAAATTAATTATTGAATAATTAAAATATCCTTATGTGAATGACATGCATAAAGGCTATAGATCTCAAAGTTAATATTATTATTAAAAGTATTAATAATATATATATATATATATATATATATATATATATATTGCATAAAGGTTATGCATAGAATGACTCTTACATTATCATACTATTAATATTATTAATAGTATTATTATTAATTGTACTGTTTAAATTAGTAATAATATATATAATTGTTATTATTATTCATGAGTTAACTTAAGTAACATCCATTTAAAACAAATAAAGGCCTTAGACAAACAAGGACTAGATATTTAGTAAAATATCTTTTAAAATATATTAATTTTCAAATTAAATTAAAAAAGCTAAATATGTAATTATTCAAACAACTATATTCCAAAACAAAACTCACCTATCAAGGAGGGAAGATCCCAAGAGAGGGGATCATCTTTTTGCTGGAGTTATTCTCTTGGGAAACAAAGAGAAATACTCTGCAAGAACTAAAGCAGTCCCACATTAATTTCCAGATCTGATTTAGCAGTTCACCCTAGGGCCTCCACTTTTCTTATTGTATGTTGGAACGAGCTCGGGGGGGATCCAGTTAGAACCAGGAACGGTCTAAGGGTCATGGTTGGGAGGAACATGGTAGTCCCAAAGTTATCCAGTTAAAGATCATCCTACAAATAAACTAAATCCATAAGTTTTCTGCATTAAGTATTGTTTGAGTGCACAGGTTTTGCAGAGGAGGATTAAGCTTCAAAGTAACCAAGTATGAACTACAAATTTTCCATTTCAAATTCAAATAGATTTAGCAACTTAAAGTAGGATTTAGTATGCAGTACTATTTCACTCAACTTTATAATTTTAATTCTTTCATAGAGAAAGGGCCAATGGGAATGGGCTCACCGGGTTAAATTTTAGGATCAAGGGTTCCTCTAGAATTTATTATCTCTGTTAGGTTAGGATTCTGAAACAAACCACCTCTAGGTCTAGCAAGTATAGCCTAGTGAGCCTGTGCTAGACACTCATGTCAGCAGAAGCATTAGAAACCAAATTGATAATTAATTGATGATTGATTTCTTGAAAGCCCTATATATTTAAATTCGCATTTTATTTATGAAACCTTCATATTGTATTTTCGAATTAATTCATAACTAGGATTTAATTCTTTTTGCAGCAATTACGATTTGTTTTAAAAACTCACTTTTCTTTTTTCAAGTTAAATACCAAACGAAACCGAAAGCTAGTCAACCCTACAGCTTTAAACACAGGTTGTCTCCCTCAAACTATTCAGCCATATAACCCATTCAGGTATCAAATCCCATTGCAATCATTTCTTTAAAACATAGAAACGTAGATGTGAAAACACAGACATAGGTAGAGGAATTCCTTTTAAATCAAAAACATTATTTTAAACCACAATAGGATTAGCTAGTCTAGAATTTATTTCCTTTCCAAAGACAAGCGAACTAAAAACACGAGTTCTCTATTCTTAAATTTCTAAAATTTAGAATCTTCTCAATAGAAAAGTTAATTACCTACGTAAATAATAGTTTTCAAGAAGGAAAATGAAAGACAACCCAATGTAGGTCTAGATTTCCCTTATAGCCATCAACCTAGACATTTGGATCGCTAAGTTACTTCAAACACTAGCCAAGCAATTTTACTATTCATCCAAAATCCCAGGGCTACCATTTTCTCATACGGAATATCAAACCCTTGTGGGCATTATTCTTTCCAACAGGAATCGAGCCCGCATCTAGTTAAAACCATACATTACCTTTTTAGAAATTGAAAACATTCATTCATTAAGTTAAAAACAATTTACAAAATCCATAGGAGGTTAAACCCTCGTTCCTAGACCAAAAGCCTCCATGGGATAACCATTTGAGTTTTCCAAATTTTACACTATCAAATAAATTACAGTAAGAATAGTTCCTATAGACAAAAGTTAGAAACGCAGGTCAAGGAGTCGAATCCCACTACCATCACCAGAAACATAACATGAAGACCAAAGTATGATTTCTCAAACAAGCGTTTATAACTAGGAAGTCTCCCATCAAGGGTCACGACATCATATCTTTGGATTTAAATAAGAAACAAAAAAAAACACAAAGGTTTGTATACATTAAGTTTTCCCAGGATAAATTCCAAGAGCTATCTACCATTCAGTAAATACAAAACATTTCCCAAAAGAAAACATACAAACAAACTAAGAGAGGCACCATAACTTCAACAGAGAAACCATAGACTTTTATTTATGCTAATGATGGTCCAGTTCCCAATATTCCTTTCAAAACCCCATGTAGACAAACATATATATCATTTTTCCACATATAAGCTTTAAGAGCTTTCGTAGAGTCCACATTTAAACTATTGGATCAAAATGAAAACCCTCAAAGGTTATCCCCATGATAAACCAAATAGACACATCATCTACATACCGGTCTAGCCAAAAGGAGACCCCATGGAAACTCCAAATACATTGCAGTGAGCCAAGAGGGCATCACAAAGTCCCATTGTGAAAACTAAATAGCACCCTTCCCCATGGCTGTGACAGGGAGGAGTGACTGTGGAAACAAAACCTGGACTTACAATTTGATGCTAGAACCAAGAGCTTCGCACACCTGTAGCAGCTAACGCCGAGCACATCACAACCCATACCTGCTAGGGGAACATTGAAAGGCCACGAGTTAAACATGAGTTGAAGCAAATTTGTACAGGACATCTAAAAGAAATATCAAGAGTCACGAATAGCCCTTTACCTGACTGGGATCATAGGAACCCTCCATCGCTTTACACAACAAGTGCTCTCACCATGAGAATAGCTCGAGTCAAGAGCCCCAATGAACCAGACGCAGCAGATAACCCCTCTCAGCCAAAAAAGCTATGAAAAGAATGGCAACACAGAAGATAATATCGAGACAAAAACCCCCTCATCCAGCTGGCTACCAAGTCACGTGATCACTACTTACAGCATTTAAGACTCCAACCACTTCCTTTAAAATTCCAATATATTAAACCTATGCTATAGTTAAAATCTCATTTCGTAGCATGACCATTAGTTTATGGCACTACTCATTCCAAGGTATTAGACCTTAACCTTCCTAACATTTCACTTTAAGACTTTGGTCATAATTTCAATATGGGTAGCCTAAGAAGAAACCATTACGTTCATGCCTGCAAAAACAAGTTAAATTAAATGCATTAGCAAATTGCTAAGTAAGCAAGGAAGTCCCAATTCTTACCCCTTACCTCTCGGCAACCCTGCGAGTGGTCTATTTATCAACACCAAGTGTCCCCAAGTATTTCAACCTCCCCTCAACAAGGTCCATCTTGCCTGAAGATACCAGTTTAAACATTGTAAACGAACTCAACATACATCTGAACCTTAAAAGTAAAAGAAGGACCTTAAGTTTTACTCTAGCATTTATAAACTTGCTATAAGGATACATATACATCAAACCACCTTACTTCATCACTTCCGCAGAAAACCTAACTGGTGAAACTAACTTACTTAGATTTTAAAAACATTACTCTTATTGCTTCAAACTAAGTACCGACACAACTTCCCAGTACTGAAGTTAATTTAGAATACATCATATATTTTAGGCAGTTAGCAGTAAGAGAAAATTTTTAAGTTTTTACTATTTTTTGGGACATTACAAGTGGTATCAGAGCCCAACTACAATACTAAGTGACCTATTGGCCTCATTACAAACATTTGTTGTAGATACATATAAATTAGAAATGTTTATTTATAATTTTTATGCGCATATGAACTAACAGATTTTCTGTTCTTAACATTGTTATGACAACACAGGTATAATCACTGTCTGAATATGAATACAAGAAAAGACAGTAGCATACGTGGAAATTTGAACTCACCACCACGAGAGCAAGAAATCGTGGTGGAACTAAAATCATAATTAATGAAGTCTATACAACAGTTGCAAAATGAGTTGCAGAGTTTTAAGGATGACAATATGTAAGAGAGATGGGAAAAGCAAGCTATAAATGAAGCACTACTGCAAAGTTTAACAGGGGCAAGGTCCCATGGACAGTGGACTCAATTAGCCAACAAAACCAAGGAAAATAACTATCACCCAAAAAGGTCTAGCGGTCCTACAAGGGACATACAGGAAGGACACATACTTGATTACATGGAAAAAGACTGTAAAAACTCATCCAATGAGGATGACTCACCTTCCCCTTGCAAGAAAATGAGGAATAATGATGACAGTCTACAAGGAGAATTCTAGAAAATCAAAGCCCCAACATATGATGGGGAGATAAATACTGGGGAAAAGGACAAGGAGTGGTTGTTAGGAATGAACAAGTATTTCAAAGTCCACAACTATTCTAGTGAGATGCAAGCCCGACTGGCCATTTACAATCTGAATGGTAAAGCGGCCATATGGTGGAGAGATTTGAAACACACCAAAGGGCAGGAAATGAGGGACATAAAATGGGATGCTTTCAGTAAAATATTTCAGGATAAGTACATGTCTGAAATATTCTTTGACAAGAAGATCAAATAATTCCATGAATTGAAAATGGGCTCCCTAACCATGGAAGCATTCATAAACAGATTCTTAGATCTGTTGCATTATGTCCCATACATCAAGGATGAAAAATTCAAGATACAACAATTCTTGGGATGTCTACCATGAAATTTTAGAGAAAAGATTGAATTTGACATGCCAAAAACCTTAGACGTGACTTTACACAAAGCAAGACTCTGTTATGAACATGGACAACCGAGGATTGATAACATAAAAAAAAATAGAGATAGGTTTAGAACCTTTTCAGACAACTGAAGGCCGGGTTTTAGACCACCATTTTACCGGAAACAGAACAATAGTTTCCCTCCCAATAGAGGCTTCAACTGACCTCATGCCTGACCAAATGCACCCCCACCGCATGCCAACAGATCAGCTTTCAACAAAGGGGCAAAGGATGCCCCACCAACTGTTAATTGCTGGAAATGCCAAGTGCCCCACTACTTCAGGGACTCCCCCAACAAATCAGATGGAGTGTTACACAATGTCCACGCAAACCCTATAGTAGGGGACATGGCAAGGACAACCAGGTTTTATGTCACATTAGATGGCCGGCAAGCTGATCACCAGGCCACTATGGTTGAAATTGAGGGTAAGATCTCAAACACAACCATTTCAGTTTTAATAGATCCCAGTGCATGCCAAAGTTACGTCTCCCCTAAGATTGTTGATACTTGTAAGTTAAACCAAGTGAGACACGAGAAACCATGGCTGGTACAACTTGCCACTGGTACCAACCAAAAAGTATCCGAACTAGTTAAAACTTGTGATATAGATCTGAACGGTTTTCCAACTAAGGTGGATTTAAAAATCCTACCCCTAGGGTCCTATGATGTACTTATAGGCATGGATTGGTTAGAAGAACATCACGCCCTACTTGACTGTTTGAACAAGTCAATACTATGCACGAATAACCAAGGGAATCAGAAAACCATTCAAGGTATCCCTAAGAAAGTTTTCGTAAGAGAGATATCTTCCTTACAAGCTAAGAAATGCGTAAGGAAGGGATGTAAACTCTTTGCAGTCAACATTCGAACCATAGAAACTGATAGGGAACAGAAGATCGAAGACTTCCCTGTCCTTGTAGAATTCAAGGATGTATTTCCCGAGGAATTACCTGGGCTACCGCCCAAACGAGACCTAAATTTCTCCATAGAGTTAACACCCATATCCGTACGAGTTTCCAAATCCCCTTATCGCATGAGTCCACCCGAATTGGTGGAACTCAAACTTCAACTACAAAAGTTGATTGAGAAATGTTATATCTGACCTAGTGTGTCTCCCTTTGGAGCACCCATACTCTTTGTCAAGAAGAAGGACAAGATGATGCGGATGTGCATCGATTACCCCCAACTCAACAAATTGACCATCAAGAACCATTACCCACTCCCTAGAACTAATGACTTGTTTGATCAAGTCGGAGGAGCGAAGATCTTCTCAAATATCGACCTACGGTTCGAATATCACCAGGTGAGAATCCGTGATGAAGAGATCTGTAAGACCGCATTCCGAACATGATACGACCATTACGAGTTTGTGGTCATGCCTTTTCGATTGACTAATGCACCTCCCAACTTTATGTCCATGATGAACAACATCTTTAGTAAATGACTAGACAAGTTTGTTCTAGTCTTCATTGACGACATTCTGATCTACTCTAAGAATGAAGAAGATCACGAAGAACACCTTCGGATAGTATTATGAATACTACGAGAACACCAACGATACGCTAAGTTTAGCAAGTGTGATTTCTACAAATCCCAGATACAGAACCTAGGGCACATCATTTCTGAGAAGGGGATAGCAGTTGACCCCGAGAAGATTAAAGCCATAGAAGAATGGCCTACCCCCACATGCGTAACCAACATAAGATCATTCTTACGGCTAGCCGGATACTACCGAAAATTCATTGAGAACTTCTCCCACATTGCTTGTCTTATGACATCCTTGCAGAAGAGGAAAACCAAATTTCTTTGGACGAAAAAATGCGAGGAAAGCTTCCAAAAGTTAAAACAACTTCTGACAAGTGCACCCATCCTACGGATTGCCGATCCCGATTGGGACTTCATGGTTTGCACAGATGCAAGCAAGGAAGGACTCGGCTAATTCCTTATGCAAAATGACTTCGTTATATGTTACGAGTTAAGGAAGTTAAAGGAACACGAATAGAACTACCCCACACACGATCTCGAACTAGCCGCCATTATCCACGCCTTGAAGATGTGGAGGCACTATCTTATGGGAAAGAAGTTCATGTTAAAGACGAACAATATGAGCCTAAAGTACTTATTTGACCAACCGGACCTAAACCTCAGACAGGCCAGGTGGATAGCCTTCCTTAGTGAGTACCACTTCGCCACTAAAACACATAAAGGGAAAGTAGAACAATATCGTTGACGCTTTAAGTCATTGGGCCCATATGATTTATGAGGTGACTGTGAGTGAAACCGACTCAGATTTACACCACCGAATTAGAACGGCATGTCAACATGACCGGTTCTATGTCGAGATCCTTAAGAAGATCCAAGAGGATAGGTTATTCCAACAACAAAAGGAGTATAAGGTAGATAAATCAGGACTGTTGTGGTCAAAAGAAGACTTTAAGTTCCAGAAAACGGAGACATTAGATCTAACATCCTCATAGAGTTCCATCGGAAACCCTATTCAGGGCATCCTGGATATCAAAAGATGATATCAGTGGTAAAGAAACACTTATTTTGGCCTAAATTGAAAGCCGACATAGCTTTGTTCCTTGATAAATGTCAGGAGTAACAACTGGTCAAAGCGAAACACCAACACCCCTTCGGTTTACTACAACCTTTACCCATTCCAAAGTGGAAGTGGGAGGTAATCAGCATGGACTTCATTACGGGCTTACCCAAGAGCAAGAAACAGAATGATTCCATCTTCACAGCAGTGGACAAGTTATCCAAAGCAGCCCATTTTATACCGGTGAAGTCTACCTACAAAGCGATACACATCGTAGACATCTTCTTGAAGGAGATCTTTCGATTGCATGGGATACCCAAGGAAATAATTTTCGATCGAGATACGAAGTTCACTAGAAACTTCTAGAGAGCGTTTTTCTCCGGTTTGGAGACACAATTACAATTCAGTACTGCGTACCATCCCCAAACAGACAAAAAAATGGAACGAGTAAACCAAATCCTTGAGGATATGCTGAGAATGTATGTCATGAATAACCCCACAAAGTGGGAAGACTATTTGCACCTCACAGAGTTTGCTTACAACAACGGATACCAAACCTCTACCAAGATGAGCCCTTTCGAGGTGCTCTACGACAGGAAATGTTGGACACCCGTGACTTAGGACAGTCTGATAGATAGACTTATGTTAGGCCCTGATGTACTAAAGGACTTGGAGAAACTAGTCTCCAAGGTACAACAAAACTTGAAGGAGGCACAAGACTGCCAAAAGAGTTATGCGGATAAGAAAAGAAAAGACAAATATTACCAGGTTGGCAAACATGTTTTCCTAAAAGTAAAAGAAAAATGAAGCTCCTTGAGCTTAGGACGATGCGGGAAACTAGCCCCCAGGTTTTGTGGACCTTTTGAGATATTGGCCAAGAAGGGCCCAGTAGCATATGAGTTAGCTTGACCAACTCATGTAAAAGTTCATGATGTTTTTCATGCATCATTATAAAAGAAATATGTATACGATACTAAACATGTAATTGATTGGTCCTTATTAAAGGTGGAGCCCGAAGGGGAGTTCATGCCGGAACCACTCCACATTTTGGACAAGAGAGAGGTGCAATTTAGAAGAAAGACCATCACCCAACTGAAAGTGCAATAGAGGCACCTCGAACCAGAGGAGGCTACTTGGGAGAATGAGGAAACCATGAAAGAGGCATACCCCGCCTTGTTTCATCACTTCATCCCTAGTCCCTAGAACATCGGGACGATGTTGTTTCTAAGCAAGGAGGGATGTAATATCCTGAATTTTGGACTAACTATTTCTGATGTTATATTGGGCCCACAACCCCAACACATATGATTTACTTTGATTATTGGTCATAAGCCCTAGTACACATGATTTAATCTTTTATAGACTGACATATTGGGCGTGGACCTTGACTAATGTTCATTATTGATTGTATACTGGGAAAGGAAGCCCTAATGGTTTGATTTATGTTTTTACCATATGATTTGGGTACAAAGCCTAATATACTAAGATGACCCTTTTGATTACATACTGTCCAGAGTTACGATTGACATGATTGACTTATATGGTGTGTTCAGCGTGGACTTAGGAACACACGGATGACCTATGTACTAGGCATAAACCCCGATGTACCTAGAGGATTTTATTATGTACTGGGTGTAAGCCCCAATGTACATTGAGTGTTGGGCATAAGTCCTGGAGCACTCCAAGCTTGATAAATGAATACCGGATCCAAGGCAACTCGAATATTCTAGATGTGCTTCACAAACACATTCTAGTACTAGTGTTGAGCAGGAGGCTCTGGCATTGCACTAGCATAACTCCCATGTGAGAGTGTTGAGTTAAAAGCTCTGAAGAGAACTCGGAGTTACTGGATCTTAAAAGTGTTGAGTCAAGAAGACTCTGAATAACACTTCTATTCATCACATTTATTTAAATTGGTTAAATGAATCATTTTCTATCTATCATCAAGTACTGCGGGAACTATCATGTTAAATGAGGGAATCCAACATGCAAGAGAGAGACCTAGAGGTACCTAACCAAGCTAGCTATCCGAGCTTACCAAAAGACCTGTCCAAAGAATTGGACCTTGTCCTTAATATTTAAAAGAAGTATTATGAGATATACATAAATATATCAAAGGAAATTACCATAACTTAATTATTGAATAATTAAAATATCCTTATGTGAATGACATGCATAAAGGCTATAGATCTCAGTGTTAGTATTATTATTAAAAGTATATATATATATTGCATAAAGGTTATGCATAGAATGACTCTCACATTATCATACTATTAATATTATTAATAGAATTATTATTAAGTATATTGTTAATATTAGTAATAATATATATAATATATATAATTATTATTATTATTATTATTATTATTATTCATGAGTTAACTTAGGTAACATCCATTTAAAACAAATAAAGGTCCTACACAAACAAGGACTAGATATTTAGTAAAATATCTTTTAAAAGATATTAAATTAAAAATTTTAATATGTAATTATTCAAACAGGTATATTCCAAAAAAAACTCACCTATAAAGGAGGGCAGATCCCAAGAGAGGGGATCATCTTTTTGCTAGAGTTATTCTCTTAGGAAACAAAGAGAAATACTCCGCAAGAACTATTTAATCAGTCCCACATTAATTTCGAGATCTGATTTAGCAGTTCAACCTAGGGCCTCTACTTCTCTTATTGCATGTTGGAACCAGCTTGGGGGGGATCCAGTTAGAACCAGGAACGGTCTAAGGGTCATAGTTCGGAGGAACATGGTAGTCCCAAAGTTATCCAGTTAAAGATCATCCTATAGTTAAGCTAAATCCATAAGTTTTCTGCATTAAGTATTGTTTGAGTGTGTAGGTTCTACAGAGGAGGATCAAGCTTCAAAGTAACCAGGTATGAACTACAAAATTTCCATTTCAAATACAAATAGATTTAGGAACTTAAAGTAGGATTTAGTATGTAGTACTATTTCACTCAAATTTATAATTTTAATTCTTTCATAGAGCAAGGGCCAATGGGCATGGGCTCATCGGGTTAAATTTTACGATCAAGGGTTCCTCTAGAATTTATTATCTCTGTTAGGTTAGGAGTCTGAAACAAACCACCTCTAGGTCTAGCAGGGTTAGCCTATGCTAGACACCCATGTCAGCAGAAGCATTAGAAACCAAATCGATATTTAATTGATGACTGATTTCTTGAAATCCTTATATATTTAAATTCGCATTTCATTTCTGAAACCTTCATACTATATTTTTGAATTAATTCATAACTAGGATTTAATTCTTTTTGCAGTAGTTACGATTTGTTTTAAAAACTCGGTTTTCTTTTCCCAAGTTAAAGACCAAACGAAACCGAAATCTAGTCAACCCTACAGCTTTAAACGCAGGTTGAAACCTCAAACTATTCATCCACATAACCCATTTAGGTATCGAATCCTGTTTCCATCATTTCTTTAAAAAACAGAAATGAAGACATGAAAACAAACACATATGTAGAGGCATTCATTTTAAATCAACCACATTATTGTAAACCATGATAGGATTAGCTATTGTAGAATTTATTTCCTTTCCAAAGACAAGCGAACTAAAAACACGAGTTCTATATTCTTGAATTTCCAGAATTTAGAATCTTCTCAATAGAAATGTTAATTACCTACGTAAATAATAGTTTTCAAGAAGCAAAACGAAAGACAACCAGACGCAGGTCCAAATTTCCCTTCTAGCCATCAACCTAGACATTTGGATCGCTGAGTTACTTCAAACCCTATCCAACCAATTTTACTATGCATCCAAAACCCCAGGTCTACGATTTTCTGGTAAGGAATATCAAACCCTTGTGGGCATTATTCTTTCCAATAGAAATCGAACCCACATCTCGTTAAAACCATACATTACCTTTATAGAAATTGGAAACATTCATTCATTAAGTTAAAAACGATTTACAAAATCCATAGGAGGTTCAACCCTTGTTCCCAGACCAAAAGCCTCCACGGGATGACCATTTGAGTTTTCCATATTTTACACTATCAATAAAATATAGTAAGAATAGTTCCTGTAGACCAAAGATAGAAACGCAAGTCAAGGAGTCGAATCCCACTACCATCACCAGAAACATAACATGAATACCAAAGCATGATTTCTTAGACAAGCTTTTAAAAACAGCAAGTCTCCCATCAACGGTCACGACATCCTATCTTTGGATTTAAATAAGAAACAAAAAAAAATGCAGAGGTCTGTATACATTAAGTTTTCCCAAGATAAATTCTAGGAGCTATCTACCATTCAGTAAATACGAAACATTTCCCAAAAGAAAACATACAAACAAACTGAGAGAGGCACCATAACTTCAACAGAGAAACCATAGACTTTTATTTATGCTAACAATGGTCCAGTTCCCAATATTCCTTCCAAAACTCATTTACACAAACATAGATATCATTTTTCCACATGTAAATTTTAAGAGCTTTCGCAGAGTCCACATTTAAACTATTGTATCAAAATGAAAACCATCAAAGGTTATCCCCATCATAAACGAAACAGACACATCATCCACATACCAGTCCAGCCAAAAGTCGACCCCATGGAAACTCCAAATACATTGTAGTGAGCCAAGAGGGCATCACGAAGTCCCATTGGCAAAACTAAATAGCACCCTTCCCCATGGTTGTGAAAGGGAGGAGTGACTATGGAAACAAAACCTGGACTTACCATTTGATGCCAGAACCAAGAGTTTTGCACACCTGTAGCAACGAACATCGAGCACACCACAACCCATACCTATCGGGGAAGCATTGAAAGGCCATGGGTTAAACATGAGTTGAAGTAAATCTGTACATGACATCTAAAAGAAATCTCAAGATTCACGAATAGCCCTTTACCTGACTGGGCACCCTCCATCTCTTTACATAGTAAGTGCTCTGACCATGAGCACAACTCAGGTCAAGAGCACCAACGAACCAGATGCAGCAGAGCACCCCTCTCATCCAAAACAGCTATGAAAAGAAGGGCAGCACAGAATAGAAGGCTGAGACAAAAACCCCCTGTCCAGCTGGCTACCAAGTCACGTGATCACTACTTATAGCATTTAAGACTCCAACCACTTACTTTAACATTCCAATATATTAAACATGTGCCATAGTTAAAATCGCATTTGGTAGCATGTCCATTAGTTTATGCCACTACTCATTCCAAGGTATTAGACCTTAACCTTCCTAACATTTCACTTTAAGACTTTGGTCATAATTTTGATATGGTAGCCTAGGAAGAAACGATTATGTTCATGCCTGCAAAAACAAGTTACAATTAAATGCATTAGCAAATTGCTAATTAATCCAGGAAGTCCCAATGCTCACCCCTTACCTCTCGGCAGCCCTGCCAGTGGTCTGTTTATCAACACCAAGTTTCCCCAAGTATTTCACCTCCCCTCAACAAGGTCCATCTTGCCTGAAGATACCAGTTTAAACATCGTAAATGAACTCAACATACATCTAAACCTTAAAAGTAAAAGAAGGACCTTAAGTTTTACTCTAGCATTTATAAACTTGCTATAAGGATACATATACATCAAACTACCTTACTTCATCGCTTCTGCAAAAAACCTTACTGGTGAAACTAACTTACTTAGATTTTAAAAACAATACTCTTATTGCTTCAAACTAAGTGTCAACACAACTTCCTAGTACTGAAGTTAATTTACAATACATAATCTATTTTAGGCAGTTAGCAGTAAGAGAAAAAATTTAAATTTTTATTATTTTTGGGACATTACAAGTTTTCTATTTATGAATTTTTTAATTTATAAATTATGATTTTATATTAATGAAATTATAAATATTAATTAATTATTAATATTATAAATATTAATTAATTATTAATATTATAAAATTAATCATTAATATTATAAAATTAATTATTAATATGAAAAAAATAATAATTGAATAATTCAAAATTACAATCACATAACTATTTAATTAGGTTAACAAATTAATAAACAATCATTAATATAATTTTTTTTGGTAAAGTAAATGGAACATGTAAAAAAATTCACTATGGCATAGATATGACATGTTGATGTGAATTGGGGTCGAATCCTTTATTGACTTTATAAACATGCTTAACCTCTTTTTTGAATCATGACTTCAAGTAATTAAAATTGTTAAAATTTTCAAAATTAGTTACATTATTATATTTTGTTGAGCTTTATATGGATTATGCATTCACATAGTAAATGTAATCATATTGAAACCAAAAAATCTTGTAATTAAAATTGTTAAAATTTTCAAAATTAGTTACATCATTATATTTTGTCGAGCTTTATATAGTCTATGCATTCACATAGTAAATGTAACTATATTGAAACCAAAAGATCTTGTAGAGAATTTGAATCTCCCCATATTGTTGTCTTATATAATAATATTGCATGTGAAATTTAATAAAGTGAAAACTTTTCCCTAAAACAATAAAAATAATAATTAATATTATAAAAATAATAAATTAATTAATTCAAAATTACAATCACATAACTATTTAATTATGTGAACAAATATTAATTAATTATAAATATTATTAGTATTATAAAATTAATTATTAATCTTATAAAAATAATAAATTAAATAATTCAAAATTATAATCACATAACTATTTTATTAGGTTAACAAATAAATAAATAATTATTAATATAATTTTTGTATGGAAAAGTAAATGAAACATGTAAAAAAATTCACTATGCCATGGATATGATATGTTGATGTCAATTGGGTCCAATCCTTTGTTGAATCATGATTTCAAGTAATTGAAATTGTTAAAGTTTTCAAAATTATTTACATTATTATATTTTCTTGAGTTTTATATAGTCTATGCATTCATATAATAAATGTAATTATATTGAAACCAAAAAATCTCGTAGAGAATTTGAATCTTTCCATATTGTTGTCTTATATAATAATATTGCATATGAAATCTAATAAAGTCAAAGCTTTTCCCTAAAACAATATGTGATTTGTTTTGATTTATTCATACTTTATAGATATACTTTATGTTTTTAATACTTTTCATATAATATAATATAATATAATATATATATATATATATATATATAAAAGTTTATATAGAAAAATGCTAACTTGTTAAACAAATAGTACTTGCTTTCACAATTCCTAAACAAATGTCTGAATATAATATACATTAAATCCAACAATAATTTGAATGCTTATTATTGATCAATGCATTCACATAATAAATGTAATTATATCTAAAAGCAAAATATCTCGTATGACATGGATATGACATGTTGATGTGAATTGGGGTCCAATCCTTTATTCACTTTACAAACATGCTTAACCTCTTTCTTGAATCATGATTTCAAGTAATTAAAATTTTAAAGTTTTTAAAATTATTTTATTATTATATTTTGTTGAGCTTTATATAGCCTATATGCATTCACATAATAAATGTAATTATATTGAAACCAAAAGATTTTGTATGGCATGGATATGACATGTTGATGTAAATTGGGATCCAATCCTTTATTGAATTTAGAAACATGCTTAACCTCTTTTTTTGAATAATGATTTTAAATAATTAAAATTGTTAAAGTTTTCAAAATTGATTACATTATTGTATTTTGTTGAGCTTTATATAGTCTATGCATTCACATAATAAATGTAATTATATTGAAACCAACAAATCTCGTATGGCATGGATATGACATGTTGATGTAAATTCGGGTCCAACCCTTTATTGATTTTATAAACATGCTTAACCTCTAATGTTTTTAAATAATTAAAATTGTTAAAGTTTTAAAAATTGATTACATTATTGGATTTTGTTGAGCTTTAAAGAATTTTTGTTGTTGTTGAAGGAACATACATTAAATAGCGGAAAGAAATTATTATGAATGCTTAAATGGGTAGTCATAATGTATATATATTATTGGATTTTGTTGAGCTTTAAAGAATTTTTGTTGTTGTTGAAGGAACATACATTAAATAGCGGAAAGAAATTATTATGAATGCTTAAATGGGTAGTCATAATGTATATATATTTGTTAATTTTGTTTAATGTAAGTAATTTATACTTTCTTTTTGTTCAACGCAACTTGAAATATAGAATATTATAAAAATTTGTCTAAGTTTTGCTCCACCTTTTGCATTTTTTTTTCCAGTATTTAGTATTTTTATTTGAAAAGCAAAAGAAAACAAGTTTTATTTTCTAGTCTCACTTTTTTTCTTTCAGCATTTAATATCTCGCTATATTGGGTACACATCACTTGTGCACACACACTCTCCCCATAATTCAAGCGAGACTTAAAATTGATCTAATTAAACTCACTTTAACCCCCCTTGGGGAACACAAAAACAATTATGTAGCTAGGTAGGACATTGGGGTTAGGCATAAAAAAAAAAACCCTTTGTCATTTACATTTGCGACATAGTTATTGTGGTTTAGGGATCTAAAATCCCCTTTTATTGTAATATCCCGAATTTTGGACTAACTGTTTCTGTTGTTATATTGGGCCATGACCCTAGAAAATATGTTTTATTTTGAGTATTGGGAAGGAGCCGTAGCACCTATGATTTATTCTTTTATATATTGACATACTGGGCATGGACCCTGACTGACCTCTTTATTTGAGTGTATACTGGGCGAGGAGGCCCTAATGTTTTGATGATGTGCTTCATCTTTGATATGGGTACAAACCCTAATATACTGTGATGATCTTTTGTTACTTACTGTGCAGAGCTATGATTTTACATGATTGACTTATGAGTGTGTTGAGCATGGACTCCAAAACACACATATAACCTACGTACTGGGCATAAGCCCCGATGTACCTAGAAGAATGTTTATGTACTGGGAGTAAGTCCTGAGGTGCATTAAGTGTTGGGCATAAGTCCTGGAACACTCCAAGCTTGATAAATGAAGACTGGATCCGAGGCCACTTGAATATTCTAGATGTGCCTCGCAACCACATTCTAACACTGGTGTTGAGCAGGAAGCTATGGAATTGCACTAGAGTAACGCCCATGTGAAAGTGTTGAGTTGAAAGGCTCTGAAGAGCACTCAGGGTTACTAATTATCAAAGTGTTGAGTCGGAAAGACTATGAATAGTGCTTCTACTTTCATCACACTTATTTAATTTGATTAAATGATTCATCTTTTATCTATCATCAAATACCGTGGGAACTACCATGTGAAACGAGGGAATAGTCTTATGAGAAAAAAATGCTTAAAGGCCTCAAGGCTAAATATTATTATTAAGAGCTTTAGTAATAATATTCTTATTATCTATTTATAAAATATATGTTCTTTTATATACATATATATGCATAAGTGGGCTGCCACATTATTAAATATCATTAATAATGTATTAATATCTAGGATGAATTAGAATTATTGTATTATTATTTTTTATGAAAAGATTAAAGATATTAAAATCACTTATAGTTAAAACAAGTGAGAAGTCATAGTTCAAGAGGACAAAATATTTTAGTAAATAATATCTTTTAAATATTATATTATTTAATTTAAAGAAACTAATTATTTCAATAGTCATAATTCAAGACTCCCATACATAAAGAGGGCAGATCCCAAGTTTGGGGGATCATCTTTCTTTTTCATTATCATTCTCTTATGTTAATTAGAGAGAAGTTTTCTACTCCAAGAAATTGAAGCAGTCTCACGTAATAACTCCATATCTGAACCAGCAGTAAACTTAGGGCCTCTATCTCTCATTGCATGTTGGAACCAGCTCGAGGGATCCAGTTAGAACTAGGAATGGTCTAAGGGTCATGGTTGCGAGGAACATGGTATCCCCAAAGTTATCCATCTAAGAAATCATTCTAATAGGTTAGCTAAGCTCAAAAGTTTCTGCACTAATTATTGTTTGAGTGTGCAGGCCTCTAAAGGGAAGGATCAAGTGCCAAAGCAACTAGGTATGTAGTATTAATTTTTCCCATTTTTAGTTATAGTAGATGTTAAGATTTTAGGCTAGAATTGATTTGTTTTTAATTCTTAACCCAAATACTATCAACTTAGAGGTTTGGCCCAGAAACCCGTGGAGAGTCTAGCAGGTCTAGCCAGCTAGCCTGTGCTAGAAAACACCCCAGCAGAAAATTTAGGGACTCTAACAATTATTTTTGAATGACAATACCACTGTGCATCTTCTCTTTTTATTTCCATAATCGTTTTCTAAGCTAGGGCTATCACTCCTTTAAATTTATATTCAATTGCTGGTTAGAATCGTTTTACTAATACATGGTGCAAAGTTTACTTCTGTATTTATTTCTTTTATTATTTCATAATAAAGAGCAAGTCTAGCAGGTGTTAGATTAGGTATCAAAACTCTTAAGGCTCCCAAAACCTTGAAAAGAGTCTTTTAGAATCATAAGTACACATTAACTCCAGACCAAATCTACACGATACATCTTATTCTGACTATTAAACCTGGGTAGGAAAAACGAAGTCGCTACAAATAATAGAATGATTTCAGAGATAGGGTATCAATCTTTTCATTTATTTATTTTCTTTTTGTTCTTGAAAATCATCAAATAAGAACAGAAACGCTTCAGGTCGGCCATCAAAACTCTTAAGCAGCATTACCCATTAGAAATCGCAAGCTCATACAACCATATCTTTTAACCACGATTGCTACCATCTATTCTTTTCAAACATTTCTATAGACAGTAAACTAGAATTCGTAGGTAAAAATTGAAGGTTCTATCCTTTAATCTTTCAGAAGTCAAAATGTTAGCAATACAACATGCAGGCTACCGAAATCATGATTTTCTCCTTAGAGCCATAATGAAAACGTAGTTAATACACAAAGGTGACGACTTCACACAGTCACAAACTTGGACTTGTAAATTACATCTTTTTAAACTTAAAACCCTGACGAGCACCTCTCCCAGATCAAGGATCAAATCCCACAACAAAATGATAGGAGACCATACATTTTAATTTAATAGCCATAGGTCGGATATCCAATGCCTAGGATGACTTTTATTAAACTAGAGGACTAATAGAGTATCACCAGCATCAACGAAATACAGTTTTGCGTTTAGAAGAGCAAATTGACTACCTATAGGGTAAGAACCACAACATCATATACACCCATATAAATTCTCTTATGCCATAGGTAAACGCAGGACAGAGCCAAGATGAGTCACACATATTAGCATGGATTCCATTGAATGGAAAAAATGACTTTCCACCAAAGATTTAGACTAACAAAGCACCATTAAAGAAATACAGTAACCATAACTTCGTTATACATCCATTTGGGTCTCATAAAAAAAGGGAAACACAAAAACCCATTTCACATTGCATTTATCAAAACGAGTTCCACAAGTGATTACAGGGAAAATATTCCTTCAACATCCATTTGTTACACAAGTATGAATACCATTGAAACTGCCCAAGACCAAATTATTAAACCCTACTGTAAGTATGGGAATCTACGGGAGTTCACCCATCAATATAATATTTACAACATTTTCCCACTTCCCAGTCTAGCCAAACGAGACCTCCTCAGGGTTTCTCAAAATAAACTAGTGTGCCAAAGGCCACATGAAACCCCATATAGAAAAAAATTACACCTCCAGAGATGCGAGAGGTAGGGGCAAGGGTTTGGGAAATCTGGACTTACCATTTCCCAAGCCACCCAACGCCGAGGGTATTGATCACCTAGTAGCAGTCCACGTAGTGAAGGATCAACACTAACCTACAACAAAAATCACCACTTCGAAGTTAAATACTGAGATAAGAAATCGTGCTGGATAAAATCAACAAGAAAATGAGCTTATTTAGAATCGCGGACATTACCTGTCGCATGAGCCTTCCTCTGCAACTTCCAAACTAGTAGCCAATTGGTGTTATGACCATGAGCGAAGCTCGGGTCAGAGCATAGATCCCTCAAGCGCATTCAAACAGTAACCAAAGCAAAGTGAACCACAAAAATTAAAACTCATTGGTGTAAAACCCAAGGGAGAAAGCCTTCTGCATAGTTGGAAGCATGGCCATGTGACATCATATTCCTGCATTTAATGCTTCCACCAAACTTCAATTTATTTCGATACCTTACCTTGATCCTTATAGTGGGAGGTCGTCATTTGGAAAGTGTGTTGTACAACAATTATTTCCACATACAAACGATAGTGCAAAGTCCAAACAAGTATTGAAGGGTACCACCATGTATTTCAAAGTACCAACAAAGTATCTCATTATACCAACGCTTCAACCTTTACAAACCTTAGGCTTAAGTAATTGTTAGGAATATAAAGTAGACCCTAGGTAGAGGCCTTCTTAGGAACACCTACAATCAAAGTTACAAATAGATTGCATTAGCAAAAATTGCTAAGTAAGTCAAAAGTCCCAAAACTTACACCTTACCTCTCGGTAGCTCTACCGGGGTACTTTTCCCTTTTTTTTGAAAACACCAGTGTCCCATCATGGGCCTCACCCTTTCATCAATAGGGTCCATCTTGCCTGAGGATATGAAGTTGACTTTTATAAGTATGCACATAACTTCTTAAAACAGTAAGTAGGAGTTTCCATTATAAGTTATTCTAAGCAATTGATTCACTTGCGACAAAATTACATTTTCTACCCAATACATTGCTTCCGAAAAGTTGTAAGAATAACAACCAGTAAGATTATGCTACTTAGGAAACTGAAACTCTTCAATTGTTGCAAACAAGTATAGGCGTAGTATTTTTTATCAATGTTGAAGTTAATTTACAAATCATCACCTCTTAATTAGTTTTATTGGAGTAATGGAAAATTTTCAAATTTTTGTTATTTTTAGGGACATTACAAGTGGTATCAAAGCCCAACTACAAAACTAAGTGACCTATTTGGCTCCTTGCAGACAGAACATCCACTACAGATACTCAGTAAACATAAACATACATTTATGAATTTGTTTTTTTTATGTAATGTCCCAAAAATAGAAAAAATTTTAAATTTTTCCTTCCTGCAATAGTTGTTAGTTTTTAGTAGAATAATGCATTCATTACATTTAATATCGTGAAAAACATCCATACTTGTATGAGACAATATAAATCTAAACTTTTTGTTTCACATGGTCTACTCTATGTGTTAAGTGTAGAATTTTGCGGAAGCGATATGGAAATAATATGATGGCATATTTTTATTGTAATTAAAAAGCTGATACAAAGGTAGAAAATAACACTCCTCACGGTTTTAAGAGTCATGTGTTTTAGTTGCGAATGTCTACTGCACCTTCACGTGATGAGCTCCTTTGATGAGGGTATGTTGTTCCTAAGGTGGTTATAATACTCCAGGAAAGGTAATTACATCCCTCGGCAAGGTTGCCGGGAGGTATGGGTAAGATTGTGGTTGCCGGAATTACTTAGCATTTTGCTAACGTCATACTTTGCATTTGTGGTTGCAGGTAGCTTCACCCAGGTCATGGTAGCCTAGAGGGTTGGTTCTTATTCTAATAAGGGCCTTCGTATCACTATGTTTAGACTTTGGGGTGGTATTCCATTGATAGTAGATGTTAGGTACTACGAGGTTGCATAAACCTAAGGTTTGTTAAATGGGTTTATGGCCATGAGACCCTTGCTCAAAACAATTGGTAGTAAAGAATCTGCGACTCTACTATAGACTTGGTGTTAAATATTGAACCTCTACTTAAAAATTGGGTTGGTGCGCTTCTTACTCATGTCTTTAATGCTAAATGGGGTACAGCCTATCAACAAGGGTTTGGTGGTTGACTTGGGTTATTGTCTTCTCGCTCTTGTCTTCGTCGTTGTTGCTAGTTGTTGTTGGTTCTGCACCTCGTTTGTAGGGTGGCTGTGATGGCACCCTGACCTGAGCAATGCCCATGGTCAGCACACTCAAAATCAATAGAATTTCGATTGTGGCGTGGATGGTATTCCTCAAACAAGTAAGAATACTCTGAATCGCTGGAACTTGGTTTTCCTTCATTTGGTTTACCACGATAGGGATTCTACTAATTAACAATACTGGTTATCATGGTAGGTGATAGAAGCTTGGTAAGGGAGCTACGACGGTTCCTGGTGCTATGGCTAGGGAAATGATAAGTCTGGCATACTCACTCGTGCCCTACTTCTTGCATCCCTGGTGTTTGTATGTATACATTTAGCCTGGTTTAGAATGGCGGCTTTTGTAAGCCCTTGGTTTACTGATTCGCCTTGGGAAATTTGTTGATTTCCTACTGGCTGGATCAGAAAGAATGGGGTTTTCACTATAATTTCAAATGTGGAAAAGTAATTTGGGACTGTGATGTAAAAGAACCTATGTAATAACTGGATCTTACTGGTTACTCGGCTCTGCAAACATTTTATAAACATGGAATGCGATTTTGTTGGATATGACTCCTGTATCGTTGCAATGGAATCCAAATGGTACATTTCTATTTCTCTCGTATGAATCCAAGTATTTAAGCTGTAACTTATTGGTCCTAAAATTATGGGATTTCTGGGTATTTCTTGTAAACTGTTGTACAAAAATCATCTACAATAGTGAAAGCGCTTTGGCTCCTTTAGCTTGGCAATGTCACTGTGAATCGTGTACTGGTTTTATTTGTACTTTCTACTATGTTGGATATTGCTATCGTGCTTCTATGTAACAAAGTGTTGCCGGTAGAAGAATATAGGATATCAAATGAAGTTTCTACGCCTCTGTCTTGGTATTGCAGTTAGATTTTAAATAAGGAAATCTTGTTTTACTTACGGATCGGGTGAATAGGATGGAAACTTGCATGGGGAGGGTTTTGAGGCTATACTCAGTGTTTTGTTTCTGTTGTTGAGGATCATAGGCCCTGTAGGATTTTCCTACTAGTTTTTGGGCGTGATAACCAGGGGATGTGACCCTTGATCTCTAATTTCGCTGGGCATCTGTGTTTGTAACTTTCGGGCAATTCTTAAATGCTGTCACTTTATAATGTATGCTTGTTTAAATTTAAATCTTGGATGGATAGAGTATGGGTCTGTGTATTTGTAATAAGCTCTGTGTCTTTTGAAATACTTAGATGATGATGGGTAGCGATGGCTAAGTAATATGCATATCTTGCATTGGAAGAGTAAAACGTATAACAGAATGCAATGGTTTCTACCCTATCTGTTTCCTTGTTGTAGTCTGTGTAAATTTTGTTGTATAATAACGACAAGAATTAAATTGATAAACAAAAATGGATACAGGTAAAAAGAATATATCTATCAGACTTTTTTTAGATTGGGAATAGGTAGGAACAATATCTGCGAAGAATGATGATGCATTTCTTTTGCTATATAAAAATTGTACTGCTAGCTTTTCGACAGGGTTGGGTTTACAGATCTCTATTTAATAACTAAGTTTTAGAAGTTAAAACATTTTGTGGAAATTTAAAATGAGGGTTGAGATGAGAGGATATAAACCCAATGGATCTTACTGAAATAAATCAACTATTCGCATAACTCAGAAGTTTAAGCAAAGAAATGGACTAGCAAAGACTAGCTGGCTAGTCCTGCTAGGAAATGAGATTCGATTCTGGAAAATCTGGAAAACTGATATTCAAGATACTACTATTTTAACGTTTCATTCATGAAATAAGAAATATAAATCATAGGAGGGTTTTATAAACATTTCATACCTGTCGATCCCTAGAGCTTGTCCTGCTGATAATGGTGTGTTGATTTCTCTAGCTTGTCCTAATGATATTGTCCTGCACACTCCACCGACTAGTTAGGGAAATTACTGACTCTTAGCTAACCTGATAATCGATCTTGGATTGGATGACTTTGGGACTACCACGTTCCTCCCAACCATGATTCTAAAACCGTTCCTGGTTGAGTAAGAATCCCCCCGAGCTGGTTCTGACATGCAAACTAAGAAGTAGAGGCCCTATAGGTGTAGCTGGTTCAAATCTGGAAAATCTATGAACAGAGTTCACTTCTGGGATAGAGAGTTCTTCTTGGCATAATATTACCAAAAGAAAAAGATGGAGATCCCGCAAACTTTGGGGTTTGTCCTCCTTATGTAGGAAAATTTTGAACAATAGGATTGTTGGAAATTTACTTGTTTCTTTAAAAATAATTTAAATTATAAAATAGTATTTGTTTACTTAACTGCTAGTTATTTTGGGACTAGGAATTCTCACTTTGTTTGATTAAAGTGTTTTGATATTTAATCTTTGTATAATAATACTAATATAAACATTTCAATTCTATCTAAATATTAATAACTAATATCTATTAAGTGGCAAGCCACTTATGTATATGTGTACATGTAATAAATAACCATATTATATATTGAAACTCCTAAATAATAATACTTAGTTTTGTGGTCCTTAAGCATTTGTTTCACATGATGCTTCTTTTAATTCTTTTTAAGGAAATGGTCCACTTCTTTGGATGGTTTCGGTAAGCTGGTAAAGGCACCTCTAGTCTCTCCCTTTGCATGTCAGATTTCCTCGTTTTAACATGGTAGTTCCCGCAGTAATTGATGATAATAAGATTTGTTTAATCAAGTTGAAATAGTTGTGATAAGACACGTAAGTGATATTCAGAGTCCTCTTTGACTCAACACTTGAGATCTAGTAACCCCGAGTGCTCTTCAGAGCCTTTTAACTCAACACTCTCACATGGGTGTTACGCTAGTGCAATTCCAGAGCCTCTACTCAACACTAAAGCTAGAATGTCGTTGTGAGGCACATCTAGGATATTTAAGTGGCAACGGATCCGGTAATCATTTCTTTCAAGCTTGGAGTGTTCCAGGGCTCATGCCCAACACTCAACATAGATCGGGGCTTGGGCCCAGTATATAGGTCATTCGTGTGTGTTTTTGAGTCCACGCTCAACACACTAAATAATCATCCATGAGAATCATACTCTACATCATATATGATAACATAAAAGTCTCAGTATATCATAATTGTAACTGCATCACAACATAAGTTTATCCATTTGGGCTTTCCTGCCCAGTGTATAGTAAAAAATGTAACAAGCAAGTACCTGGCCATATATATATCAACTCATGAGCACATAGATGAAAACCTGCTACGGCTTATGCTCAATAATAAATCACCTATGTTGGGGTCGTAGCCCAATATAACATCATAACCTAGTTAGTCAAAAAGTTGGGATATTACATCCCTCCGCGCTTAGAACAACACCGTCCCGGTGTCCTAGAAATAAACCTGAAAGTAGGCGAGGCAGACCCTACTCATTGTAGTTTCATTCTCCCATGCGGACCCATGTATTCAAACTCCTTAATTCCAAGTCTCGTTGAGACTGCCTTAACCCAACTTACCTATTATAACCTCAAAGTACTGTCAGGTTCATGATATATGATCAAAATATAAAATAAACAAGGATATCATAATCATCTTATTGTTAGTCCTGCCTTGACATTTCTTGTTATTCACACTCATACTTTTCTTCCTGTAACACAATTGGTTTCTAGCGTTTTATCATAAGGTACATCCATTCAAATGATCAGCAGTTTTACGTAAGTAATAATATTTCCTTCGCCACAAGAACCTGTGTTCAGTCCTTTCGGGTATAAGCAATAATTCTCATTGTAACAAAATGCAGATAGTCAGTCTAGAATGTGAGTAATAACTTTCCTTGTACACAGCTTGCGTATGGTTCATTCTAGATACCAGAAATAACTTTCTGTTGCACCAAATTGCACATGGTTTACTTCAGAAAATAGTTTAGAATATAAGGATTTACATTTCTTTGCACACAACTTGCATATGGTTCATTCCAGATATCAGAAATAACTTTATGTTGCACAAAATTGCACATGGTTTACTTCAGAAAACAGTTTAGAATATAAGGATTTACAGTTCTTTGCCCACAACTTGCGTATGGTTCATTCTAGATATCAGAAATAACTTTTTGTTGCACAAAATTGCACATGGTTTACTTTAGAAAACAGTTTAGAATATAAGGATTTACAGTTCTTTGCCCACAACTTGCGTATGGTTCATTCCAGATATCATAAATAACTTTCTGTTGCACAAAATTGCACATGGTTTACTTCAGAAAAAAGTTTAGAATATAAGGATTTACATTTCTTTGCACACAACTTGCGTATGGTGCCCTTCAGAAATCGAGAACAACTTTCTGTTGCACATAATTGTGCATGGTTTACTTCAGTAATAATCTTTCTTTTGCAGACAACATGCTTATCCTTAGTTCCATAACATAAGTAATAATTTCTTCTTCGTAAATCAAAATGCATATAATTAGTTCCAGTTCCTGAGGGATAATTTCCCTTTGCTCAGTATAACGTTGCCTTTTCATGGCAACTCTTTTTAGGGCCTGACCTCCTTGAAATCTATACATCAGCCTTTCCTAAATGATCTTAATTGAAGATATTATTTTATGTTGTCCTGACACGATACTCCTTTCCAAGTACCCTTAGTAATTCTCTACTTGCATTGTCCTTGGAAACAAAACCTATTAATGTTCATAGTGTGAATTTGCGTATGAAAATATCATATGTAAAAACTTAAACCTGCAATGCGTACACCTATACATAACCTGATCATGAACAACTCTAGGTGTGTTAGAGTATACTAGCTCTATAATCAAATGGGGTTTGTTAAACTCGTTGTTCCTGAGCATAACCTTACATAAGTTTCGCTAAATTAGTCTAATAGTAGTCTAGGGGATTACTAATACTCCAGAGTTTCTATCCCAACATTATTTTATGTTAAAATTCAATATGTTAAGACAGAAAATAGCAGCATTACATTCCATTTCACAATTATAGCATATACAGGATCACTGAAGAAACAACAAGCATAGCATAAACACAAGAGACACAGATTTATCCTCGGAAACCCTCATGGGGTAGAAAACCCAGTAAAGCTTCCTCAATATAGATGACCAGCAATATACAAAGATGCAAACCAAAGACATGATCTCCTCCTCCACCATAGCAGACCTCTCCTCCAGAAGTGCGCCTCTCTTAAGTGAGTGAGTGTATCAAATGAGGAACATACCTCCTCTATTTATACACTACACTGAGATGTATTTTACACAAGTACATGTAGGCTCGTATTTAACCATTAGGTTAAATACCCTATTATAACTAACTGGGCCGACCCCCACATGGTGGGTCTAATAACCCTAGTTACCACAACCAATTCGGAGGAATAAACATCTCCGGATTCATAGTATAATCACATCGGAGGTATGGAACATCTCCGGAATAAATAATATACAAATATAATATTCATAGAAGTTACAATATTCAACACTCCCCCTTAACGAGAAGGATATTATAACAACATCTGCAGGATCAACGAGTCATACATCATACATGATACATCTATAAATCATTGGAAGCTTTCTCAACATCATTAGTAACTTAAGCAGTTACTGCAACATCAACATCATCAGCATCATCATCACACGATCATCAGCATCGTCATCACACGATCATCAGCATTGTCATCACACGATCATCAGCATCCTCATCACACGATCATCAACATCGTCATCACACGATCATAAGCATCGTCATCACACGACCGTCATCAACATCGTCATCAAACGATCATCAGCATCGTCATCACACGATTATCAGCATCGTCATCACACGATCATCAGCATCGACATCACACGATCAGCATCGTCATCACACGATCATCAGCATCGACATCACACGATCAGCATCGTCATCACACGATCATCAGCATCGTCATCACATGATCAGCATCGTCATCACACGATCATCAGCATCGACATCACACGATCAGCATCGTCATCACACGATCATCAGCATCGTCATCACACGATTATCAACATCGTCATCACATGATCATATTACAGGATGATCAATCCTGCTCTCTTTAGGACATAGGTCCATGGATGATACAATCCAGATCAAGTTCCAGGATGATCAATCCTTATCTCTTTAAGACAAGTCTCATGTCTAGGGACGATCTAATCCCAACCGCAGTGCAAGTCCTTTTTCATACTGGATGTGACCTAGATCAGATCTAGGATTTACTGCCACAGAGCCAGTCCTCTTTCATACTGGATGTGTCACGTCTACAGAGCCAACCCTGTTTCATGTTGGATGTATCACATCTACAGAGCCAGCCCTGTTTCATGCTGGATGTATCACATCTACAGAGCCAACCCTGTTTCATGCTAGATGTATCACATCTACAGAGCCAGCCGTGTTTCATGCTGGATGTATCACATCTACAAAGCCAGCCCTGTTTCATGCTGGATGTATCATATATACAGAGCCAGCCCTGTTTCATGCTGGATGTATCACATCTACAGAGCCAGCCCTGTTTCATGCTGGATGTATCATATATACAGAGTCAACCCTGTTTCATACTGGATGTATCATATATACAGAGCCAGCCCTGTTTCATGCTGGATGTATCACATCTACAGAGCCAGCCCTGTTTCATGCTGGATGTATCATATATATAGAGCCAGCCCTGTTTCATGTTGGATTTATCACATGTACAGATCCAGCCCTGTTTCATGCTGGATGTATCACATCTACAGAGCAAGCCCTGTTTCATGCTGGATGTAACCTAGAACAATTCTACAATTTGTCACGTACATTTTGAACCGAGGTCCAGGGACGATCCAGTCCTATCATGTACCTTTTGAACCGAAGTCCAAGGACGATCCAGTCCTATCATGTACCTTTTGAACCGAAGTCCAGGGACGATCCAATCCTATCATGTACCTTTTGAACCGAAGTCCAGGGACGATCCAGTCCTATCATCTAACTTTTGAACCGAAGTCCAGGGACGATCCAGTCCTATCATTCAATTCTCGGAGACCTCATGTCTACGGCTCAATTCAAAGGACTAAAGTCCGAGGACGATCCAATCCCCTTACCTGTTCATTCAGGATTTAGTTCTCAGAGACATCATGTCTACGGCTCAATTCAAAGGACTAAAGTCCGAGGATGATCCAATCCCCTTACCTGTTCATTCAGGATTTAGTTCTCGGAGACATACGTCTACGACTCTCTTTAGGACTGAAGTCTAGGGATGATCCAATCCCCTCAAGTCCACCAAGGACTTCATTCTCGAAGACATACGTCTACGGCTCTCTTTAGGACTGAAGTCCAGGGATGATCCAATCCCCTCAAGTCCACCAAGGACTTCATTCTCGAAGACATACGTCTACGGCTCTCTTTAGGACTGAAGTCCAGGGATGATCGAATCCCCTCACGTCCACCAAGGACTTTATTCTCGAAGACATACGTCTACAGCTCTCTTTAGGACTGAAGTCTAGGGATGATCCAATCCCCTCAAGTCCACCAAGGACTTCATTCTCGAAGACATACGTCTACGGCTCTCTTTAGGACTGAAGTCCAGGGATGATCCAATCCCCTCAAGTCCACCAAGGACTTCATTCTTGAAGACATACATCTACGGCTCTCTTTAGGACTGAAGTCCAGGGATGATCCAATCCCCTCAAGTCCACCAAGGACTTCATTCTCGAAGACATACTTCTACGACTCTATTTAGGACTGAAGTCCAGGGATGATCCAATCCCCTTAAGTCCACCAAGGACTTCATTCTCGAAGACATACGTCTACGACTCTCTTTAGGAATTAAGTCCAGGGATGATCGAATCCCCACATCACTATGGGTACAAGTAT
Organism: Larix kaempferi; assembly: GCA_027924585.1. Lineage (NCBI taxonomy): Eukaryota > Viridiplantae > Streptophyta > Pinopsida > Pinales > Pinaceae > Larix > Larix kaempferi. The sequence continues at coordinate 5,472,440 of BSBM01000861.1, read as the reverse complement.
CTTCATCCATACAAGTACAAACACGTATCAATACATCAAGGCATCATGTAACCTCATCATCAAAACATGTATAACAAAACATGTATCCTCATCATCAAAACATGTATAACAAAACATGTATCCTCATCATCAAAACATGCATAACATCTATCATCAAAAGCATGTATACATCTATCATCAAAAGCATGTATATCTAACATCAAAAGCATGTATACATCTATCATCAAAAGCATTTATACATCTATCATCAAAAGAAAAAATATAAGATTCCTAAATCTAAATAATTCTAAGTAACTAGGTGCAGTAAAAAGGTAACCTCATCATTGATGAGATAGACTTGTTATTAGATACTATGCTACTCCCCCTTTCGAGGAGGGTCCTTCTGGACTATACCAAGCTTGTCTCGGAAGTATTCAAACTTTACTCGAGACAGAGGTTTAGTCAAGATATCAGCAATCTGATCCTCAGTGCTTATATACTCAAGCTTGATAGCTCCTCTCTGCACCATATCTCGTATATAAAAGTATCGGATCTCTATGTGTTTTTGACTTATCGTGGAATACAAGATTTTATATCTTGATGCAGTTTTGAATGTCACACATAATCATAGTGGAATTCATTTCTAAGTCAAACACTCCATATAAAAGCTTCTGAAGCCATACTGCTTCACAGCTGGGAGAGCAGACAGCTATATATATATTCTGCTTCAGCAGTACTGAGAGCCACACTAGATTGTTCCTTGTTGAACCATGAGATCATGGCAGATTCAAGACTATAACATCCACCTGATGTACTCTTTCTGTCTGAGGCACTTCCTGCCCAATCAGAATCTGAGTAACCATGTAAACGGAGTTCATGACCTCCAAGATAATATAGACCAAAAATCTAATTTACCTTTTAGGTACCTCACTACATGCTTTGTAGCTATTAAGTGCACCTTTCTAGGTTCTACTAGATACTGACTTAGGGTATTTACAACAAAGCATATATCTGGCCTAGTATTTGTTAAATACATCAATGACCCAATGATCTGTCTGAGTAGGGTTAGGTCCACTAAATACGATGAGTCATTAACTAACAACTTCAAGTTGGAGTTCATGGGAGTGGCCATGGCTTTATACTCCAACATATCAAATATTTTTAGAAACTTCACAGCATACTTACCTTGATTTAAAAGATTCCTTTTGGATCTTGCCATACTTCTAGACCTAAGAAGTAGTGCATTAATCCGAGATCTTTCATTTTCATTTCTGCAGCCATTTTCATGACCTGTTTCTCATTCCTTGTCAGAAAGAGATCATCGTCATACAATAATGGTATGATAGGTTCATCATCCACAACCTTAAGGTAAAGGTTAGGAACAACTTTACTTCTGGTAAAGCCCAAGCTTTGTCATGAATCTGTCAATTGTCCATTATTCACACTCAGCATTGAGTGATCTTCTGCATATCTATTTGTGCCATCTCTCGTCAGATGGGTCTACTAAAATGAGCCTCAAAATCATTCGAACTCTATGGTGAGTTCCTTCTTGCATCCATGTCATATGTGTATAGAACCCATATTCAACCTTGTAGCAAAGGTTGAGATCCACATCACTCATGATGATCATTAAGCTCATCAATTGACTACCGATCCTGGGAACCCATACAGAACCTGATTACATTATTAAGAGAATGGTCTTATCTAGTCCCTTGGAGCAAAACATCTCATCATGATTCTCTTCCTCTTTCTAAGAGAATCTCTTAACCACAAGCTTTCTATAGTGTGTTTGATTTGTAAATCTTTTGTTGAACATCCATCACTTGTTCAGAGTTCGTCATTCATCATGATCTTTCCTACAAATCAAAATTAAGTACATGATTAGTAATACTTCATAATCATCAAATCATATTGACATGATAACCTATTATGCATACAGATATCATTTACATAATTATGAAACTATTTTGACCAATACTTTGGCACAACACTTTCCCATATCCTGTATGCATACAGTGGCTATCTAGATGCCTTCCATCTCTACCAGAACATACTATCGAGAGTGTGCACAGCTCTCAGCATGTCAGCAAAGAGGTTTCATTCTAGACAAGCAACAATGGAATGTTTGTCCAATTTACCAATCATATGCATATTAGTAGTATACTGTTTAATGCTTTATAAATGTTTATACTCAGCATGATATATTCTAGGAATACAAATATGCATACAAGCAATATCATTTACTATTTCTAATAACAACCCAAATACTTATCTTTTAAGTTTTTGTGGTTGCCTCCCGCTTGATCTTCTGTATGTCTTCTGAACTTCTATTCATTCTGTACCACTGTGCATGCTCAAGTGTACACTAGTGTCATCCTCATGATCTCATACACAAACATACATTCATTAGTATATTCTCAATATTATCAAAACATTCTAATTCTAAATAATCTTGAATATGTATAGTCATGATCATTAGTATTCAGGGTTTCAAGGAAGTCTTGTTTTACTCATGCATATTCTTGTTTGATCTAGTTAGTTAAATCATCAACCAAGATAAGAGACATAATATGCATAAACCCTTGATTACTAACCAATCATACCAAGTATACTTACACAAGGTAAGATTCTAACATGACACAGGAAAACATACTTGGATTAGTATACCTGCTTAGTTATGTACAACATACCTAAACAATCTCTTCAATGATTTAGAGATCCTGAGCTAGAACCTGCATGTCTCGTAGGTTAAACATGATATAACAAAGTCATACATACCTCGTGAGTCTTTGTCTTCATGTTGTCATGGTCATGGAACTTGATTTGTCTTTTGTGATGTACCTGTGTCTTGTTAGCAGACAACATCAACCTCACACAACACCATAATGCATAAGTACAATCATATAGCCCTAATCAATGAATGTCTTCGATCATTCACATGCATTCATATTGTTACGAGGGTGATAAGACAATTAATAACATTAATCAAGATTGTACTAATAAATAACATGAAGACAAACACATTATGAACTTAATCAAGAATCAGATTTCAACGCATACCTGAACCTCCTTAAGTCATACCTGTTGAGACTTTTTGTAGTCTTCTTATGTAAGGCCTTAGCCTCAACTCCCCGTGAAACTTGATCTGGAGCTTGATTAGGGTTTGCTAGAGAAACCCTAAAAATTCAATCTTTGACTTTCACACTTCTGAATGGATGGAAGAATGTGTCTTGCTGAGCTGATCAACCTAGCATTCTTCAATTTTGAAATCTCCAAAATTTGACCCCTCAAAATTGCCTTCGAAACTTCTGGATCTTCTCGACAGGAACCCAAACTAGGGTTTGATGAAGCCCACCCTTCTTTCCAATCAAAAGGTTTGATACAAGGCTCTAAAATATTATTTTTCTGAGGATCTTCCAGCCGTGGACTCTGATTCCAAAAATTCTAACTTTCTCCGAAACCCTAAATTCCGGAAGCCATGAATAAAGGTGCTCCAAAAATAATTATGTTTTGACAGAAATATGCACCTGATTGTTTCTGCTATAACTCTGAAATTTCTACTCCATAGGGTCTGAAAACCTTTTCTGCAGTAGCCTGACCTATCATATTTCCATCCTGATAGGTCTGACCTCAATTGGATTTTCTGAGAGAGAGTTATGCCAAGTGTCGCAATATGACCTGTTTATGGGATAAAACAGGAGAGCGAAATTGTACGGCATGCCACGTGTCATTGTTTGAACTTCGGCCTCTGAAAAATTTTCTTGAGATAGCTTGCCCTGTTATCTTTCCATCCTGACAGGTCTGACCTCAATTGGACTCTCTGAGAGAGATTTATGCCAAGTGTCGCAACGTGACCTGTTTATGGGATAAAACAGGAGAGCGAACTTGTACGGCGTTCCACATGTCATTGGTTCACCTTCAGCCTCTGAACAAGTTTCCTGAGATAGTACAATCTGTGTACTACCTGTCACTTTTTATGAAATTTCATTTGGAGCTTCCTAGCCCAAGTTATGACCTTTTTTCCAAGGTCACCTGATTTTGACTGAGATCTGGAAGAGGCAGAAACCCTAACTTGTACTGATCATAACTCATAAAGTACAACGAATCTGAGGGTTCCCTTTGGACACAAGGTACCTGGGGATGTTATATACGACCTGTAAACTTTTTAGATCCTAAAACTTCGTATAAATGGATTTATAGCGAAAGTTCCATGATGACTGGTTTTTGCTATATAAAACCCTAACCTTCAAATTGTCGCAAGAGAAGCAAGTGTCGTAAGTGCCATACATTGCCTTGCTTCAGCTTAGCTCTGATACCATGTTAAAATTCAATATGCTAATACAGAAAATAGCAGCATTACATTCCATTTCACAATAATAGCATATACAGGATCACTGAAGAAACAACAAGCATAACATAAACACAAGAGACACAGATTTATCCTCGGAAACCCTCATGGGGTAGAAAACCCAGTAAAGCTTCCTCAATATAGATGACCAGCAATATACAAAGATGCAAACCAAAGACATGATCTCCTCCTCCACCATAGCAGACCTCTCCTCCACAAGTGCGCCTCTCTTAAGTGAGTGAGTGTATCAAACGAGGAACATACCTCCTCTATTTATACACTACACTAAGATGTATTTTACACAAGTACATGTAGGCTCGTATTTAACCATTAGGTTAAATACCCTATTATAACTGACTGGGCCGACCCCCACATGGTGGGTCTAATAACCCTAGTTACCACAACCAATTCGGAGGAATAAACATCTCCGGATTCATAGTATAATCACATCAGAGGTATGGAACATCTCCGGAATAAATAATATACAAATATAATATTCTTAGAAGTTACAATATTCAACATTTTACTCGTCGAGTGTCTAAGCATCCCATATTTTTTACTGTGCAATACTTACTCTTACGTATTTCAAGATATTTTCATTGTTTAATACAAATGAAGGGTAGTTACAAGGTCTATTTATCAGCCCACCTATAGGTTTGTTAAAAAGTTTTGCACCTATGAAGTAAACATCTCATGAGTCGAATCGTAAACTTGAAATCAAGTGGTTGTAACGGTACTAATATATATTTATGTAGGTAAATCAGCCTAGGAGCATAATATAAGGCTACGACATTTTATCTTGGACTTATTTCAATGGTCCTAATGAAATACCTTTACAAGGATTTGGGTTCTATATACAATTGTGCAGTCCAAGATTGTTTGTGTGTGGTTGGAGGTTTCTTCTTGACTCAACACTAGGTCCTATTAAACTTTTCAAGATTTGGTTCAAGGTTCTAGGTTTATTTTAACATGCTGAACATATTTCTAACCCAAATAGGGTACCCCTAGTATCTTGTAATAGGCATGCGTCCGTTATTTCAACAAGTTTTAATTTCTTAAGTTGAGTTCTATGCAAATATTTATTAATTTCACCTAACGTTCCTCATAATAGGATTTTGTTTCCTTCTCTAAAATAGATTATTTTCATCATGCAGTTGACTATTATTAGTCTAGTTGTTCATCATTCATCCTACTCATAGTTATACAATTATTACCTCATGTATTACTCTTGGCTTAACCAAGGTTTGGTGGAGTCCTCTTCCCCTAATTGTGCCTTTTTTACGTACAATCTTATTCCTATATGTTTATTATATCAAAGCTTCTTGTTCATCATACATTTATTAAGTTCCTGTGTAGCTTTTCTATCAACATATTAATTTCCCACAAATCACTTTACAAGTATAGTTTGAACCGGATCGGACATATCTTCGTCTTGTCAACAACCTAAGCATAGGCTGTTATTGGTAACTAAATGACTTCCCTGAGCACCTTCTGGTGATTCCTCTTGTGACTTCTAAGTGTGTAACCGTGCCATCCATAATTACCTTGTAGTTCTGTTATGAAACCCTAATGTCTTTTATTGGTCCGGTTTGTATGTTTTTAGTATTCTTTAATATACGATGTCGTTATCCTTAGTATACAGGAATCACCTAATAATCATGTCCACTGATTCAGGATTTCAAAACTCAATACCACACTTAACTACTCCTGTCAAGTTTCTGTGACTCCCCTCGGGTTTCTATTTTTTAGTTTATGTGTCACTGGTGTGGTAGTATATAGTTCTTTCTAGTTCATACCTCCGACACTACGTATCTGGATGGTTTATTTCTCCTATGTTTCTATACAATAGGATAAAAGCATACTATGATTAGCTACTCATGTAAGAGGGGTGATTCTTTCTATTCCTACTAAATATTGTATACCTTACCTAATCAGGCACTTCTTAACCACCTGTTTGTCTTGAACTTTATCTTATGCTTCTTGGTATTTTATGAGTATGACACAACTTATGTCAATACCCATCTGACGTACCTAGCTAAATTACTAAGCTGCCAACTTTTCTATGTAGGAGATAACTCCTATGTTTTTGCATGCATGATTCCACAATCAACCAAAAGTGAACATGCTCGTTTCCATCCCTTTGATTTATCTAGTTATAGGATTTAAAAAAATTGGGCCGAACGAATCTATCCTAGTGTATAGGCCCTTTTTAAACATTTCTCTTTCCCGGTAGTCTTTCTCACTTGCTAGACTATATAAAAGCCTCATCTGAATGTTGTACATAGCTACATTATGTCGGTCAATAAGATAACGGAAAAACTTTGTCCGGTCAGTAAAACGACACCTTGTTAGTGTTTGTAAAAGAATTCATACATATGTACTGTTTGAAGACATTCCTGAAGCGGCTGTATTTATGCATTCAAGATATGGTTGTACTTGTGTCTGAAAACATTTCACCAAATTGTGAGAACATAATTCTGTTAGTTTATATGTATATCTATAAAAAGGAAGTCATAAGTAAATTCCGAATAATGTATCTGCAGCAGATGTTTTTCTGTGATGAGCCCAATAGGTCACTTAGTGTTTGTAACTGGCTCTAATACCACTTGTAATGGTAAGTCTGGCATACTCACTCGTGCCCTACTTCTTGCATCCCTGGTGTTTGTATGTATTCATTTAGCCTGGTTTAGAATGGGGGCTTTCGTAATCCCTTGGCTTACTGATATGCCTTGGGAAATTTGTTGATTTCCTACTGGCTAGATCAGAAAGAATGGGGTTTTCACTGTAATTTCAAATGTGTGAAAGTAATTTGGGACTGTGATGTAAAAGAACTTATGTAATGACTGGGTCTTACTAGTTACTCGGCTCTGCGAACATTTTATAAACATGGAATGCGATTTTGTTGGATATGACTCCTGTATCGTTGCAATGGAATCCAAATGGTACATTTATATTTCTCTCGTATGAATCCAAGTATTTAACCTGTAACTTATTGGTCCTAAAATTATGGGATTTCTGGGTATTTCTTGTAAACTGTTGTAAAAAAATTGTCTACAATAGTGAAAGCCCTTTGGCTCCTTTAGCTTGGCAGTGTCACTATGAATTGTGTACTGGTTTTATTCGTACTTGCTACTGTGTTGGATATTGCTATCATGCTTCTATGTAACAAAGTGTTGCCGATAGAAGAATATAGGATATCAAATGAAGTTTCTACGCCTCTGTCTTGGTATTGTTGTTAGATTTTAAATAAGGAAATCTTGTTTTGCTTACAGGTCGGGTGAATAGGATGGAAAATTGCATGGGGAGGGTTTCGAGGCTATACTTAGTGTTTTGTTTCTGTTGTTGAGGATCATAGGCCCTGTAGGAATTTCCTACCAGTTTTTGGGCGTGAGAACTAGGGGATGTGACCCTTGATCTCTAATTTCGCTGGGCATCTGTGTTTGTAACTTTCGGGCAATTCTTAAATGCTGTCACTTTATAATGTATGCTTGTTTAAATTTAAATCTTGGATGGATAGAGTATGGGTCTGTGTATTTGTAATAAGCTCTGTGTCTTTTGAAATACTTAGATGATGATGCGTAGCGATGGCTAAGTAATATGCATATCTTGCATTGGAAGAGTAAAACGTATAACAGAATGCAATGGTTTCTACCCTATCTATTGTCTTGTTGTAGTTTGTGTAAATTTCGTTGTATAATAACAACAACAATTAAATTGATAAACAAAAATGGATACAGGTAAAAACAATATATCTATCAGATTTGTTTTAGATTTGGAATAGGTAGGAACAATATCTGTGAAGAATGATGATGCATTTCTTTTGCTATATAAAAATTGTACTGCTAGCTTTTCGACAGGGTTGGGTTTACAGATCTCTATTTAATAACTGAGTTTTAGAAGTTAAAACGTTTTGTGGAAATTTAAAACGAGGGTTGAGATGAGAGGATATAAACCCAATGGATCTTACTGAAATAAATCAACTATTCGCATAACTCAGAATTTTAAGCAAAGCAATGGACTAGCAAAGACTAGCTGGCTAGTCCTACTAGGAAATGAGATTCGATTCTGGAAAATCTGGAAAACTAATATTCAAGCTACTACTATTTTAACGTTTCATTCATGAAATAATAAATATAAATCGTAGGAGGGTTTTATAAACATTTCATACTTGTCGATTCCTAGAGCTTGTCCTACTGATAATGGCCTGTTGATTTCTGCAGCTTGTCTTGCTGGTATTGTCCTGCACACTCCACCCACTAGTTAGGGAAATTACTGACTCTTAGATGAACTGATAATCGATCTTGGATTGGATGAATTTGGGACTACTACATTCCTCCTAGCCATGATTCTACAACCGCTCCTGTTTCAGTAAGAATCCCCCTGAGCTGGTTCTGACATGCAAACTGAGAAGTACAGGCCCTATAGGTGTAGCTGGTTCAGATCTGGAAAATCTATGAACAGAGTTCACTTCTAGGATAGAGAGTTCTTCTTGGCATAATAATACCAAAAGAAAAATATGGAGATCCCCCAAACTTTTGGGTCTATCCTCCTTAAGTAGGAAAATTTTGAACAATAGGACTGTTGGAAATTTACTGGTTTCTTTAAAAATAATTTAAATTATAAAATAGTATTTGTTTACTTAACTGCTAGTTATTTTGGGACTAGGACTTCTCACTTTGTTTGATTAAAGTGTTTTGATATTTAATCTTTGTATAATAATACTAATATAAACATTTCAATTCTATCTAAATATTAATAACTAATAATTAGTAAGTGGCAGGCCACTTTTGTATATGTGTACATGTAATAAATAACCATATTATATATTGAAACTCCTAAATAATAATACTTAGATTTGTGGTCCTTAAGCATTTGTTTCACATGATGCTTCTTTTAATTCTTTTTAAGGAAATGGTACACTTATTTGGACAGTTTCGGTAAGCTGGTAAAGGCACCTCTAGTCTCTCCCTTTGCGTGTTAGATTCCCTCATTTTAACATGGTATTTCCCGCAGTAGATGACGATAATAAGATTTGTTTAATCAAGTCGAAATAGTTTTGATAAGACACGTAAGTGCTATTCAGAGTCCTCTTTGACTCAACACTTGAGATCTAACAACCCTGAGTGCTCTTTAGAGCCTTTTAACTCAACACTCTCACATGGGCGTTACGCTAGTGCAATTCCAAAGCCTCTGCTCAACACTAGAGCTAGAATCTGGTTGTGAGGCACATCTAGGGTATTTAAGTGGCCTCGGATCTGATAATCATTTCTTTCAAGCTTGGAGTGTTCCAGGGCTCATGCCCAACACTCAACGTACATCGGGGCTTAGGCCCAGTACGAAATAGAATCCTCTAAATACATCGGGGCTTGGGCCTAGTATATAGGTCATTCGTGTGTTTTTCTGAGTCCACACTCAACACACTAAATAATCATCCATGTGAATCATACTCTGCATCGTATATGATAACATAAAAGTCTCAATATATCATAATTGTAACTGCATCACAACATAAGTTTATCCATTCGGGCTTTCCTGCCCAGTGTATAATAAAAAATGTAACAAGCAAGTACCTATCCATATATATATCAACTCATGACCACATAGATCAAAACCTGCTATGGCTTATGCTCAATAATAAATCACCTATGCTGGGGTCGTAGCCCAATATAACATCATAACCTAGTTAGTCAAAAAGTTGGGATATTACATTTTATGTGAAAAACAAACTAATAGATTTTCTCTTCTTAAACACTTATATAACATTGTAGGTACAGTCATTGGCTGAAAATGAATGTAGAAGGGGGCAGCAGCATACATGGAAATCTGAACTCTCCACCACGAGAGCAAGAAATTTTGGTGGAACTCAACTCGAATTTAATGAAATCGTGAAAAATCTACAGGCATAATTCCAAAGTTTCAGAGATGATAGCATGCAAGAAAGACGAGAACAACAAGCTATAAATGAAGCCTTGCTTCTTACTTTAATAGGGGCAAAACCCCACAGACAGCCCACACTCTCAGTCAACACCTTTTAGAAGGGAAACCATCACACAAAGAGGACTACCATCCCTAAGGGAGAAGAGTAGGGAGAACACATACCTGAATCAATGGAAGAGAACTGTAAGAGCTCTTCCAAAGATGAAGGTTCACCACCTCCTTGCAAGAAAAGGAGGAAAAGTGATGACAGTTTACAAGGAGAATTCAGAAAGATAAAAGCCGCAACTTATGATGGAGAGATTAACTCTGGGGAGAAGGCTGAGGAGTGGCTTATAGGATTGAATAAGTACTTAAAAGTTCATAATTACTCCAGTGAAATGCAATCCTGACTATCCATATACAACCTGAATGGTAAAGCAACCAGATGGTGGCGGGACTTGAAACACACCAAAGGACAAGAACTGAGAGACATAACATGGGATACTTTCAGTAGAATATTCCAAGACAAATATATGTCTGAAAGATTCTTTGACAAGAAACTTAAAGAATTTCATGAGTTGAAAATGGGCTCCCTAACCATGGAGGCATTCATAAACAGATTCTTAGACTTGCTACACTATGTTCAATACATCAAAGATGAAAAGGTCAAGATACAACAGTTCCTGGGAGGGCTGCCACCAAACTTTGGACAAAAGATAGAGTTTGACATGCCCAAAACCCTTGATGTGACCTTACATAAAGCAAGACTGTGTTATGAGCACGGACAACCAAGGAACGATAACATCAATAGAAATAAAGATAGGTTCAGAACCTTCTCGGACAACCGCAGACCAGGTTTTAGATCTCCACCTTACCGAAAACATAACAACAGTTTTCCACCTAACAGAGACTTCAACTGACCTCAAGCACAACCAAGTGCACCCCTGCCACCTGTCAATAGGCCATCCTTCAACAAAGGGACAAAAGTTGTCCCACCAACTATTTCTTGTTGGAAATTCCAAGGGCCCCACTACTATAGAGACTACCCTAGCAAAACAGATGGAGTTTTACACAACATCCAAGCAGAACCTACCGTAGGAGACATGGAAAATACACCCAGGATTTATGCCACTCTTGATGACCAACAAATAGATCACCAGGCCACCATGGTTGAAATTGAGGGTAAGATCTCAAACACAACCATTTCAGTTTTAATAGATCCCGGTGCATGCCGAAGTTATATCTCCCCTAAGAAATCGTGGCTGGTATAACTAGCCACCGGTACCAAATGAAAGGTCTCCGAGTTAGTTAAAACTTGTGAGATAGACTTAAATGGTTTTCCAAATAGGTTAGAATTAAACATTCTACCCCTAGGGTTGTATGATGTACTTATCGACATGGATTGGTTAGAAGAACACCATGTCCTACTTGACTGCTTAAGAAAATCCTTACTCTGTAGGGATGACCAAGGGAATCAAAAGACGATTCAGGGTATCCCTAAGAAAGTGTCTATACGATAGATCTCCTCCTTACAAGCAAGGAAATGTATCAGAAAAGGTTGTAAAATCTTTGTCGCCAATATCCAAAACATAGAAACTGATAGGGAACAAAAGATCGAATACTTCCCAGTCCTCATAGAATTCAAAGATGTATTTGCCGAGGAATAATAGGATTACCACCCAAACGAGACTTAGAATTCTCCATTGAATTAGAAACTGGGTCTATACCAGCTTCCAAAGCTCCTTACCGCATGAGCACACCAGAATTGGTGGAACTCAAGCTTCAGTTACAAGAACTGATCGACAAAGGGTACATTCGACCGAGTGTGACCCCTTGGGGAGCACCGATACTCTTCATCAAGAAGAAGGATGGAACAATGTGAATGTGCATCGATTACTTCCAACTAAACAAGATGACCATTAAGAACCGCTACCCAGTCCCTACAATCGACGACTTGTTTGACCAAGTCGGAGGAGCGAATATCTTCTCAAAGATCGACTTACGATCCGGATACCATCATGTCAGAATCTGTGATGAGGATATAAACAAAACCGCATTTTGGACACATTACGGACACTATGAGTTTGTAGTGATTCCCTTTGGGTTGATGAACACACCGGCCAACTTTATGTGTATGATGAACAACATATTTAGTAAATACCTCGATAAGTTCGTTCTAATCTTTATTGACGAAATTTTGATCTACTCCAAGAATGAAGTAGAACATGAGGAACACCTCCGAATTGTTTTACGTATACTACGAGAACACTAACTGTATGCCAAGTTTAGTAAGTGTGATTTCTACAAACCCCAGATTCAATATTTAGGACATATCATTTCTGAGAAGGGAATAGTCATTGACCTTGAAAAGGTCAAAGCTATCGAAGAATGGCCCACACCTACGTGTGTATTCGACATAAGATCGTTTTTAGGTTTAGCTGACTACTACCAAAAGTTCATTGAGAACTTCTCATGGATTGCATGTCCCATGACTTCCTTGCAAAAGAAGGCAAACAAGTTTATCTAGACGGCTAAGTGTGAAGAAATCTTTCAAAAGCTGAAGCAACTACTCGTTAGTGCACCAATCTTACAAATTGCAGACCCCAATAAGGACTTTGTTGTTTGCGCGGATGCAAGAAAGGAAGGACTCGGGGGAGTCCTTATGCATTACAATTTTTCCATATGCTATGAATCAAGGAAATTGAAAGAACATGAGTAGAACTAGCCACCATCATCCATGCTCAGAAGATGTGGCGACATTACCTTATGGGAAAGCAATTCTTATTAATGACTGATAACATGAGTTTGAAGTACCTTTTCGACCAACCTGACCTAAACGCTAGGTAGGCTAGATGGTTAGCCTTCCATAGTTAGTATCATTTCGAACTAAAGCATATCAAGGGAAAGGAAAATAAGATTGTGGACGCATTGAGACGACGAGCACATATGCTTTACGAGGTCACGGTGAGTCAAACCGACTCAGACTTACACCACATGATTCGAATGGCATGTAAGAGTGATCGTTACTACACGAAAATCCTTGCAAAGATCTGGGAAGACAGATTATTCCAACAACAGAAGGAATATAAGATAGATGAGTCAGGACTACTTTGGTCGAAAGAAAGACTTTATGTCCCAGAGAGTGGAGACATTAGATCAAACATTCTCACCGAATTTCAACAGAAACCCTATTCAAGGCACCCCGGATATCAAAAGATGATATCGACAGTAAAGAAACATTACTTTTGGCCTAAGTTGAAAGCTGACATCGCCATGTTCATCACGAAATGTCAGGAGTGGCAACTTGTCAAAGCAGAACACCAACACCCCTCCGGTTTATTACAACCTTTACCCATTCCAGAATGGAAGTGGGAGGTAATAAGTATGGACTTCATTACGGGCTTACCCAAGAGTAATAAACAGAATGACTCCATCTTTGTAGTGGTAGAAAAGATGTCTAAAGCATCCCATTTCATACCGGTGAAATCCACCTACAAGGCAGTTCACATCGCAGAAATATTCTTAAAAGAAATCTTTTGATTGCATGGGATACCCAAGGCAATCATTTCCGATCGAGACACAAAGTTCACTAGCAACTTCTGGAGAGCATTGTTCTCCCATTTGGAGACACAGTTACAGTTCAGTATCATGTACCATCCCCAGACCGATGGATAGACGGAACGAGTAAACCAAATCCAAGAGGACATGTTGAGGATGTATGTCATGAACAACCCCACCAAGTGGGAAGATTATTTGCACCTCGCAGAGTTTGCCTACAACAACGGATACCAAACCTATGCCAAAATGAGCCCTTTCGAGGTACTCTGTGGTAGGAAATGTTGGACACCCGTGACTTGGGATAGTCTAGTAGACATACTTATGGTAGGACCCGACCTGCTAAAAGACTTGGAACAACTAGTCTCCAAGGTACAACTGAACTTGAAAGAAGCACAAGACCCCAAAAAGAGTTATGCAGACAGGCAAAGAAAATACAAAGACTACCAAGTCGGCGAACATGTGTTTCTAAAAATAAAGGCAAAACGAAGCTCATTGAGCTGAGGACATTACGGTAAACTAGCCCCAAGGTTTTGTGGACCTTTTGAAATACTGGAAAAGAAGGGCCCAGTGGCTTATTAGTTAGCCTTACCAGCTCATATAAATGTTCATAATGTTTTTCATGCTTCATTATTAAAGAAATATGTATACAATACTAAACATGTTACTGATTGGTCCTTATTATAGGTGGAGCCTGAAGGGGAGTTCATGCCAAAGCCACTCCACATTCTGGACAAGAGAGAGGTGCAGCTTAGGAGGAGGACCATTACTCAGCTGAAAGTGCAATGGAGGCACTTTGGACCAGATGAGGCTAATTGGGAGAATGAGACCACCATGAAAGAGGCATACCCCACCTTGTTTCATGGCCTCATTCTTAGTCCCTAGAAATACTAGAATGACATTGTTTCTAAGCGGGGAGGGATGTAATATCCAAAATTTTGGGCTAACTATTTCTGTTGTTATATTTGGCCACGGCCCCAGCACATATGTTTTATTTTGAGTATTGGGCAGGAGCCCTAGCACCTATGATTTATTCTTTTGTATATTGACATACTGGGCATGGACCCTGATTGACCTCTTTATTTGAGTGTATACTGGGTGAGGAGGCCCTAATGTTTTGATGATGTGCTTCAACTTTGATATAAGTACACTAAGATGATCTTTTGTTACTTACTGTGCAGAGCTATTATTTTACATGATTGACTTATGAGTGTGTTGAGCGTGGACTCCAAAACACACATATAACCTATGTACTGGGCATAAGCCCTGATGTACCTAGAAGAATGTTTATGTATTGGGAGTAATCCCTGAGGTACATTGAGTGTTGGGCATAAGCCCTGGAGCACTCCAAGCTTGATAAATGAATACCAGATCCAAGGCCACTTGAATATTCTAGATGTGCCTCACAACCACATTCTAGACTGGTGTTGAGTAGGAAGCTCTGGAATTGCACTAGCATAACACCCATGTGAAAGTGTTGAGTTAAAAGGCTCCGAAGAGCACTCGGGGTTACTAATTATCAAAGGGTTGAGTCGGAAAGACTCTGAATAGCACTTCTACTTTCATCACACTTATTTAATTTTTTTAAATGATTCATCTTTTATCTATCATCAAATACTATGGGAACTACCATGTTAAATGAGGGAATCCGACATGCAAGAGAGAGACTAAAGGTGCCTATCCAAGCTTACCGAAAGATCGTCCAAAGAATTGGACCCTATCTTTAATATTTAAAAGAAGTATCATGTGAAGATACATAACTAAATAAAAGATAATTTCCATAACCCAACGTATGGATTGACTAAGAATAGTCGTATGAGAACAAAATGCTTAAAGGCCTCAAGGCTAAATATTATTATTAAGAGCTTTAATAATAATATTGTTATTATCTATTTATAAAATATATGTTCTTTTATATACATATCTATGCATAAGTGGGCTGCCACATTATTAAATATCATTAATAATGTATTAATATTTAGGTTGAATTATAATGATTGTATTATTATTTTTTATGAAAAGATTAAAGATATTAAAATCACTTATAGTTAAAACAAGTGAGAAGTCCTAGTTCAAGAGGAAAAAATATTTTAGTAAATAATATCTTTTAAATATTATATTATTTAATTTAAAGAAACTAATTATTCCAACAGTCATAATTGAAGACTCCCCTACCTAAAGAGGGAAGATCCCAAGTTTGGGGGATCATCTTTATTTTTCATTATCATTCATCTTTATTTTTCATTATCATTCTCTTATGGTAATCAAAGAGAAGTTTTCTGCTCCAAGAAATTTAAGCAGTCTCACATAATAACTCCAAATCTGAACCAGCATTAAACCTAGTGCCTCTATCTCTCATTGCATGTTGGAACCAGCTCAGGGGGGATCTAGTTAGAACCAGGAATGGTCTAAGGGTCATGGTTGGGAGGAACATGGTAGCCCCAAAGTTATCCAGCTAAGAAATCATTCTAACAGGTCATCTAAGCTCAAAATTTTCTGCACTAATTATTGTTTGAGTGTGCAGGCCTCTATAGGGAAGGATCAAGTCCTAAAGTAACCAGATATGTAGTATTAATTTTCCCCATTTTTCAGTTATAGTAGGTGTTAATCTTTTAGTCTAGAATTGACGTGTTTTTAATTCTTAACCCAAATACTATCAACTTAGAGGTTTGGCCCAGAAACGAATGGAGAGTCTAGCAGGTCTATCCAGGTAGCATGTGCTAGCCTATGCTAGACAGAACCCCATCAGAAAATTTAGGGACTCTATCAATTCTTTTCGGATGACAATACCACTTTGCATCTTCTCTTTTTATTTCCATAATCATTTTCTAAGCTAGGTTTATCACTCCTTTAAATTTATATTCAATTGTTGGTTAGAATCGTTTTACCAATACATGGTGCCTGCAGAGTTTACTTCTATATTTATTTCTTTTATTATTTCATAATAAAGAGCATGTCTAGCAGGTGTTAGATTAGGTATCGAAACTCTTAAGGGTCCCAAAACCTTGAAAAGAGTCTTTTAGAATCATAAGTACACATTAACTCCAAACCAAATCTACACGATACATCTTGTTCTGACTATTAACCCTAGGTAGGAAAAACGAAGTCGCTACAAATAATAGACTGATTTCAGAGATAGGGTATCAATCTTTTCATTTATTTATTTTCTTTTTGTTCTTGAAAATCATCAAATAAGAATAGAAATGCTTCAAGTCAACCATCAAAACTCTTAAGCAACATTACCCATTATAAATCCCAGGCTCATACAACCATATCTTTTAACCACGATTGCTACCATTTATTCTTTTCAAACATTTCTATAGACAGTAAACTAGAATTCATAGGTAAAAATTGAAGGTTCCATCCTTTAAACTTCCAGAAGTCAAAATGTTAGCAATACAACACGCAGGATACAAAAATCACGATTTTCTCCTTAGAGCCATAACGAAAATGCAGCAGATACACGACGGTGACGACTTCACACAGTCACAAACTTAGACTTGTAAATTACATATTTTTAAACTTAAAACCCTGACGGGCACCTCCCCCAGATCAAGGATCGAATCCCACAACAAAATGATAGGCAACCATACATTTTAATTTAATAGCCATAGGTCGGATCTCCAATTCCCAGGATGACTTTTATTAAACTAGATGACTGACAGAGTATCATCGGCATCAACGAAATATAGTTTTTCATTTAGAAGAAAAAATCGACTACCTCCAGGGTAAGAAGCACAACAACATATACACCCATATAAATTCTCTTATGCCATAGGAAAATGCAGGATAGAGCCAAGACGAGTCTCACATATTAGCATGGACTCCATTGAATGGACAAAACAACTTGCCACCAAAGATTTAGACTAACAAAGCACCATTAAAGAAATACAGTAACCATAACTTCGTTATACATCCATTTGGGTCTCATAAAAAAAGGGAAATGTAGAAACCCATTTCACATTGCATTTATCAAAACGAGTTCCACAAGTGATTATAGGGAAAATATTCCTTCAACATCCATTTGTTACACCGGTACGAATAGCGTTGAAACCACCCAAGACCAAATTATTAAACCCTACTGTAAGTATGGGAATCTATAGGAGTTCACCCATCGAAATAATATTTACAACATTTTCCCACTTCCCAGTCCAGCCAAATGAGACCTCCTCGGGGTTTCTCAAAATAAACCAGTGAGCCAAAGGCCACACGAAACCCCATATAGAAAAACATTACACCTCTAGAGATGCGAGAGGTAGGGGAAAGGGTTTGGGAAATATGGACTTACCACTTCCTAAGCCACCCAACGCCGAGGGTATTGATCACCTAGTAGCAGTCCACGTATTAAAGGATCAACAATAACCTGCAACCAAAATCACCACTTCGAAGTTAAATACTGAGATAAGAAATTGTGCTAGAGAAAATCAACAAGAAAATGAGCTTATTTAGAATCGTGGACATTACCTGTCGCATGAGCCTTCCTCTGCAACTTCCAAACTAGTAGCCAATGGGTGATATGACCACGAGCGAATCTCGGGTCAGAGCATAGAGCTTTCAAGCGCATTCAAACAGTAACCAAAGAAAAGTGAACCATGAAAATTAAAAATCGCTCGTGTAAAACCCAAGGGAGAAGCCCTTCTGCATAGCTGGCAGCATGGCCGTGTAACATCGTATTCCTTCATTTAATACTTCCACCAAAATTGAATTTATTTCAATACCTTACCCTAATCCCTATAGTGGGAGGTCATCGTTTGGAAAGTGTGTTGTACAACAATTATTTCCACATACCAACAATAGTGCAAAGTCCAAACAAGTATTGCAGGGTACCACCATGTATTTCAAAGTACAACAAAGTATCTCATTATACCAACGCTTCAACCTTTACAAACCTTATGCTTAAGTAATTGTTAGGAATATAAAGTAGACCCTACGTAGAGGCCTTCTTAGGAACACCTACAAACAAAGTTACAAACAGATTACATTAGAGAAAATCACTAAGTAAGTCGGAAGTCCCAAAACTTACACCTTACCTCTCGATAGCTCTGCCAAGGTACTTTTCCCTTTTTTTTAAAACATCAGTGTCCCATCATGGGCCTCACCCTTTCATCAATAGGGTCCATCTTGCCTGAGGATATGAAGTTGACTTTTATAAGTATGCACATAACTTCTTAAAACAGTAAGTAGGAGTTTCCATTATAAATTATTCTAAGCAATTGATTCACTTGTGACAAAATTACATTTTCTACCCAATACATCGCTTCCCCAAAGTTGTAAGAATAGCAACGAGTAAGATTATGTTACTTAGGAAGTTGAAACTCTTTAATTGTCGCAAACAAGTAAAGGTGTAGTATTTTCTTTTTAGTGCTGAAGTTAATATACAAATCATCACCTGTAAATTAGTTTTATTGGAGTAACAGAAAATTTTTAAATTTTTAATATTTTTAGGGACATTGCAATTATTTATTGGTATGGTTGACACTGATTTGGGCCTCTCCCTTAGGAGGGAAAGTAGTAAGACTGGTTCTGGAAGTCTGAATGGAATGCCGCACTCCATTTTGTACTGAAGGACACCTACTCATTGTTCTCATTGTGCATGCTGGCTCCCATATCAGGTGTATGACAACCAAAGAACACAAGCTACGGGACACCTTTCCCGACATTCCATGAATGGGGTATCTTAGTTTCCTTTCTTCTAGGACTCTTTTACCTAGAGTCCCTCTCAGTAGAGGGATATCCTTTAACCGCTTGGTTCTCCATTTCGTATTGCTTGACTACGGATCTCATCACCCTGCAGAGGATACGATTTGTGTGAGCTTTCATATCTTTTAGATAGGTGTTTGCATGCTCCTATACCACCATTCGGTCAATGAGTCTACCTTTTTTATTTTTTAGGGGTGCTTCTTGTTGGTTTTCTCACCATTTTATTATTGCTCCACCTGTTGTAGCATGTTGTTGCAGCATGTGTTTTTGAGTCTGTTGTTAGCCTGAGCGTCGTCTTTATTAAGAGCTCTCATTTTGAACAGATGGTTGCACTAGGATTTTTGAGCATTTTATCTCCCACAACTTAGTAAAGCATTGCAATTTAAAATTATCTACTTTAGAGGTGTGCATATATATAATGAGGTTGGATTTGGATTCAAAATCAGGGTCCAAATAACAAATAAATATATATATAAATACAAATATTCTGAATTAGTGTTATTTTGATATTAATGCAGGCGTTATTACTGTTCCCAACCAACAAATGTATTTCATAAAAGGAAGGACATGACTCAACCAGTCCCTAATCAACCACATCTACCAAGCACATTTAATGACCAACGATCCATTCAGATGTAGTTATATAATATGGTGTTGAAACAGCCAGAACGAGGACTGAGCTTGAACAGTCTTGGGAGGTTTTGGCACAAGAAGAAGATAGGTAGCTTAGAGAAAGAAACATACAACAAAGAAATATACAATAGATGTGACTCACTGACATTGTTTGTTTTGTAGATTATATTCAATGAAAGTGCACATAACTATTAATTTTGAAAGCACACATATCAAATAATTGTGGAATATGATTTCATTACCTACATTATGTGATTGCTTACGAAATTTTTTTTTGTTAAGTAATTATCTAAATTTTTATACTGAAATTATTATGGATTGAATTTCATTCCATTAATTCCATTGGGTGATTGCTTACGACTATTTGCAAAATATTTTTGTCGCAATGTGACATTCATGAACGTTATGCTTCGATTTTTTGAATAGTCATCTATAGTTAGGCTGCAATGTGACAATGATGAAGGCTTTGCTTCCATTATCTTGAGTAAAAATATCTTACATTTTGACCATTTGCAAAATCATTTTGTCACAACATGTCACATGGATGTATTAAACATATTTTATGAGTTGTAATCAATTGGTTATAATTAGTGCTTGAAGTGTACTTGATTTCTAATTCAGCAATATAGTTTAATTTATTTTGTTTACATCATTTTTTTTTAAATGTTTTCTTTTTAATTCAGAATTATATATTTTTGATGGATTTTTAGTTTTCTCGAAATGGATCCCAGCGTGTGGAGTCTGTTGCCAATGGATATTCTTGAAATGATTCTTCTATGGGTTCCTTTTTCAACCCTTATTCCATTTCGATCAATTTCATTCTGAAGGATTACTGTGTAGACCATCTTTCATCAGTGAGGGGCAGAATAATCACATAACAGAAACTGGATTTTTGGTTGAGTTGTGGGGACACTATGAGAATCACATCATTTATAAATTCATCAATTGTATAGGGCATACATCTCTATTTCATATCCCGTGTCCAGAATATAGGTACAAATTGAGTCTACTATTGGGTTAATCATTTTGTTGTCATCTGATTCTCCATTGTCGGTGCATAAAGGATACATGGTGAACCCATTTATAAAATGTTTTTCATGGATAGGCGTCATTGAAATAGGAGTTGCTAGTTTCTTTTCATTCATAGGAAATGTCGGTCAGCATAAGCATGGATGGATATTTTTTTGTCACCAACAAGATCAGGATGGTTCTAATTTTTTTACCTTTAGCAGTGTTAGAAGGTGTTGGAGAGAAACCATTGGCATTGATGGTGCACCTACCCCTCCAGATGATGCAGTATTCTACAAAGGTAAAATATGTTGGCTATCTTTAAGAATCATTTCGGAGGAAGATACCTTGTATGTGTATAAGATGTACTCACTGAACATTGATTTGAACACATGGGGTGTCCACTCAATTCACGCTAGACGTATCAAACGATCTATGTGCCTTACTATACATTCCAACTAACTACTATGCCTTGTGAATGATGGCTCTACAAAATTATGGTGCATAGATGAGATAAAAGGCTTCAAACCTGGTCAATGTCCAAGTCAACAAAGAGAGGGATATTTTGAAGATGGAAAAGGTTTAAAATGGATTATTTTACAAGACTTGACAGCAAGAATAAATACACATTGTCTAGAATATATCCCATTCCGTGTCGTAGGGAGTTCTATACTAATGTCTAGGAATGATTAGATTCCTTTTATATACTATGATCTTTGCAATTGCAACATAACTCATTTAGCATTTGATAGAAAATCATTGTTTTCCAATCATCATCTTCCTATGCCAATAGACAATCATTGCACAAATATCATAATGTATAGGAATTTTTTCTGCTTACCTTGTCCATGAACTCATTCCATGAACTTATGCCACTACCTATAACATGGCTTGCAGGTATCCTAGGTATTGGTATGGAACCCATTCCGAGTTAAGAATAAAAACTATGTTTAGTTTTTTGCATCATATGCAATTTTTGATCAATTTTGCAGTGTAATAATAAAACATGGCCCAAGTCCATTAAACATTTTTGTCTGTAACTGAGTACATATTAAAATTTATATGGAGAGCTATTTTTTTATTTTGGTATATACATGTCTCCATAGCATTGATCATTTTGAAGTATAAGTATGATCTAGTTTGTACAGCATATGCAAATTCAATATATGATCTAATCATTTCTTGTGAAAGCTACAAGTTTATTTATATATTTTGTATCTCACAAATGGTTAGTCGCGTGTTTAGTTCTTTGCATCATATGCAAATTTTGATAAATTTTGCAGTCTAATAAAACATGCCCAAGTCCATTGAACATTTTCGTCTGTATTTGAGTATATTTTAAATTTCTATGGGAAGCTATGTTTTGATTTTGGTAGATGTGTCTCTATAGCATTGATCATTTTAAAGTGTAAGTACGACTTGGTTTGTGTCACATATGCAAATTCAATATATGATCTAATAATTTCTTGTCAAAACTACAAGTTTATTTATATATTTTGTATCTTACAAATGGTAAGTCTGTTAGTAATTTGTAATAAAATATATTGTTTTTCTATATTGACATTTACACTAATATGAATCCTCTTATGTTATATTCTAGAAATGGACATGATACCTGCTATTTGGAGCTCCCTACCAACATAGATTCTTGAAATGATATTTTTATGGTTGCCTTTATCTGCTATTATTCGATTCAGGATGGTTTGCAAAGAATGGAATCAAAGATTATCGAATAATTTTTTTTTCATCGTGGAAACATACTAGAGTGCGAGAATATGGAGTTTTGGTAAAATTACATTCTGAATATGAACGACAATTTGAAGGTCGTTACATTAATCAAGAAGGAAAATTATCAACATTATGTATGCCATTTGTTAGTAATGGATATAAAATTGAGTCTGTATGCAGTTCAATTCTCTTGGTTTCTTTACCAACAAGCGTATATAGAAAAAGGGACTACTACATTATCAATTCGTTCACTAAGACCTTTATGTTTATTGTCTCCCTCAATCTTGGTGATTGGGGATTTTTTTTGCTATTAATAAATGCACAACATCGAAAGTATAATTGGTTTGTTCTGAAACATGTTCCTATACCAGATGAACCCAAATAATTCATATATAGTAGTCTTGAGACAAACATATCCTCCATATGGTGATGTTTTGTCTTAAAAATATCTTGTTTTGCATAATGGAAGTATTTATTAGGTTCATAGTCATGTTATTTCCATACCAAAATGAAATTGTTTATACCGAATATATTGGATAGATGTGGCAAAAAAAAAATGGGGATTCCTCGTAGTTCAACAAGCACATTGTACAGAGTCTATTTTCTTAGTAGTGAAATTTGGTCAGCTTCTTTGTTTCATGAACGACGGGTCAACTACTGTATGGTCAATGGAAGCTACTAGAGATCAATGTAATCCAACAATGCTAGAATATGTGCCAATCACGTCTTTCCAACATGCAGATGGATTGCGATGGAGACTGCTATCGACTATAACTTTAGACATCAACAAAAAATGCCCCGAATATTTTCCAGTTTCATCAGTTATAAATATATACTTATATGTAAAAACAATCGCATTCATTTATTCTTCTATGATTTAAGCATGACACTTTATAACGACTAAATCATGGATAAATGTCAGAATCCATGCATTCCACACTTAGATTTCGATGTGGTCAAAATGTTTATGACCTTGTTCATGACATTTCAATTTTCCATGTTTCTCCAAACATGGACGCTTTTGATGATGTATTTACAAATTTAATAGATCATTAGGTTGACTGTTCCATCTAGCAAAAGCATTTTTCAATATATGATAAAACTTGTTTTACTATTTATTCAGCGTAATTCCAACTGCAATGATATTTTAGATATGCTCAGCTTTGATGAAATCATGCTTTTGTATTTTTTATGTTGAATATATTTCCATTCATTTGCATCGTTTCAACATAGCTAATTGTGCCATATTTTCCAGTTTCATCTTGATAAATATATACTTATGTGTAAAAACAATTGCATTCATTTCTTCTTCTACGATTTAAGGACACTTTATAACGAACTAAATCATGTAGGAATTTCAGAATCCATGCATTCCACACTTAGAGTTCGATGTGGTCAAAATATTTATGACCTTGTTCATGACATTTCAATTTTCCCCGTTTCTCCAAACATGGACTCCTTTGATGATGTATTTACAACTTTAACGGATCATTAGGTTGACTGTTCCATCTACCAAAAGCATTTTTCAATATATGATACAGCTTCTTTTATTATTTATTCAGCATAATTCCGACTGCAATGATATTTCAGATATGCTTATCTTTGATGAAATTATGCTTTTGTAATGTGTATGTTGAATATATTTCCATTCAGTTGCATCGTTTCAACATAGATAATTGTGCCATGTTTGTGTAGATATGTCATCAAATGAAAACAACAGCTGCAACGATGACCACAATTTAGTAGATAGTTTAGCTTGAATGAAAAATGAATCTCGGTAGAAAAACTATCAGGATCAAAAGGGACATACTAATGAAAAACGTTGTTTAAATTATGGAAAGAATAAATATTGCATCAACAAACGAAGGAGAGGGTGTCGTGATCATTTATCCAATGACATTATTGATTCACAAGATATTCCTGCCAAATTCCGGAGCATCTCTAATATAATGAGAAGATCAAATCGTGAAAGTGAGATTCTAAGAGCCATACCTACGACCAACAACATTTGTGATGACACATTGAGTGCAACTGTTCAACCATACATAGAACAAAATTCTACTCATGGCACAAAGGTATTGGTGAACTATGATATTTTATGTTTCAATAGTCATTTTAGTCTAACAATAGTTACATTCTCACATATAAATTCGATTCTTAGGCATTCATTTACAACAATTGTATGGTTGAACCATTTGACGAGGGCAATGACATTATCAACACAAATGTAAATGTGAGGGTGTGAAATGAAAGCACCAACATGAGACACAGTAACAACGCAATAAGAACAATTTCTCTTGGGACATCAAAGATTTTATTTCATTGATATAGAAACATATTTATATGTATTTATTATAATGAATGATGACAAAAAGAATTCAATGCTTTCGTGAGTTTCATGTAAATGCAGTTGTTGATGTACATACAGGTTTTATACATTTTATTAACTTTGTTAACATATCTATATTATACTTTCAGGAAACAAATTCCAACTCTACTAGGAATGATTCATACATTCCTCTGAACAATGCGCTTTTGATAAATGAGGCAGAAAGCATTCAAAATCAATTCACGATCAGTACATAAAATATAGATTCTAATAAAACAATTTCCCTTGGAGCAACGAGGGTGTTGACTTAATCAATCAACGATCCAGTTCTTGCACCAATTAAGCGAACATCATAGCTATAGCCTAATTATATTATATAATTATTGTCCATTGTTTTTTTAACGAGTGCTTATTTAACTCTTAGGACAATAGCGCGGGTGTTCAAAGATGTGTTTCTCTTGAAACAAGAAAGGTGTTACTCAATACATCCACTACTAATAATTTCAACTCGATCACATACACGTATCATAGGATACTGTAGTATTTAATTTTAGTGTACAATTTCTTTTTTGACAAAAAATAAATTCAAATTTCATGCTAGCAACTTTGCGGTTCAACAACCCTCCAATTTTCTAACTCCTAACTGTCTCGACAACACAGTAGCAAGCAATGTTCCCCCTCCTATGGTGACAACGACGTTACACAACATGTTCGTGATGTTTACATACAATGCAACCAATTTAGAAACATGCTTTCCGTTCAACCAAACTATTCACTTCCAATCAATGAACAAGAAATATTTCGCAACCAAGCCATGATAGGTAGAGGGACTCTCGATGGTCAAAGAACTATATCTCTTGGGACAACAAAGGTATTGTTCAATCGATTCATACAGAAATTTTCTATTGAGATGATATCATAGTAATTTATGCTGATATATTGTTTGAATATGACATGGTTCTTTTCTTTTGACAACCACCTTTTCACCTTTCAACACACAAACAATCAAGTTCAACAACCATCCAACGATCCGAGCCAAAATTGCATCAATAACATGATTGGAAGCAATGTGGGACGTTCTTTGCATAACAATGTCTGTATGGGACATGTTGGTGACAGTGGTGTTCAGCATATGAAGAACAAAAGCATACATTTGAACAGTAGCAGAAGACAAAGATTACGTTCATCAACACCATCTCATTCCAGACTCAATAATAATTTCAGTGTTGCAGAGCATCATATTGATTGACAAACATCAAATAGAAATAACATTCCCAACATTTTCAAGAAAATGAATCCTTTCCATCATAGGTTTCGTGAGAAAATTGATAAACTTTCAATAGTAAAAATGTGTAATGCATGTCATGAATCATACCCTGGAATACATGTTTATAGAGCAGTTGAGGGTCCTCTTTGTACCAAGTGCATAAGTGAGCATGGCCCCCATCATTTTTCACAATCCAACATCATGGATCCTGGTGAACAACCTCGAGTTCTATCAATGTTAACACAGGTAGAAGAAATATTGATTGCACAAGTTAATCCAATATGTTAGAGCAATATTGTACCTTAGTAACTTAATCATTAATTAATTTATGATTATTTGGTGCTAAACTAGTTAATAATGCCTCCGTAGGTGTGAAACTGGTTATTATGAAGTGGATAGAACTTGTATGGGCTAGTATGAACTAGATCACAAGGTTTCGGCCAAAGTATGGGCCAAGGGAGGTCAAACTAGCTGTTGGGCGCTCTCCCATGTGCATTTATTGCCTCCAACATGACTAAGGTTCCCTTATCCCCTATTTTTTGGATCTGGTTTGACCATAGGCGCCCATACACTGAAATTGGTCATTTATCCCTTTTTTGGCTATTTTTGGCCTATCCTAGCCTACCTAACTTCCACCCAACCATCTCCTTGACATGCGTGAGCTCCATCTTGGTTTCCCATGCTTACCCAGTGTTCACATGCACAATTCGAACTTGTTTGGGTTATTTTGGAAACCATTTGGTTAACCTAGGGGGGATTGAGATAAATCTAAGCTAGCTAAGTGTGGACACTCCAAGTGGATACTAGTCGCTCCTATTTCTATATAAGGATGATCCAAACTATTTGTAAGGTTAGACTATTAATAATATCTCATATTTGATCATTTGTGCATCCTGATTTTTTATCATTTGTTTTGATATTTGATCATTTGTGCTGTGTTTTGATCATTTGTTCATCCAGAAACATATTTGCACTTGTTTACTTGCTTAATGTGTTAAATATTTCAACTGTGAGGTATCCATAGTAGCTAGATCCCACCTTTCATAGATTTTACATGGTATCAGGTCTCTTGGAGCTATTATTCGAACTAGAGATTGTTTTAGTGGTGTGCCAGAAGCAATGGAGAAACCATAGAATTCCCTAGAACCATTGCATTGAAGCCATTAGATAAATCCATTGGACTCTATCCAAGGTGTGATTCTCTCCCAAATGCACCCACTATCAAGTAGGGTTTGAATCTGTTAGTGTAGATCCCACCTGAGTGTTGAGAGTTTTTTGCAGGTTTTCAAGAGAACCATTGTCACCCAGTGCGCAAGCAGTAGAAGAAGATGGAGTAGTCTCAACCAAATTTTCTCACTCCTTTCAATTATTTCGATTGGAAGGCTGAAATGGTGATTTTGTTGAGATCCAAGGGTCTTTTCAGGATCACAATGGGCACAGATGTTGAACCAAACTCTGCTATTGAGAAATTGAATTTTTTCAACAGAATGGATGAGGCATTCAGCTTCCTTTGTCTCAACATTTCGAGAGACCTCCTATTTCATGTGGAAAGTATAGCTGCACCCAATGAATTTTGGCTCAATCTTAAGTCTCTATTTGGGAAGACTGATGAAATGAGGGGCCATCAACTTGAGAATGAGTTGATCTCACTGAGTCCAAGCAATTTCGAATCCATCCAGGATTTCTTCACCAAATTCAATAGCTTGGTCTTACAAATAAAGCAATGTGGTATTGGAATATTACTCCCCACTCCCTCCTATGGCAGAAGCAAGTATGTGCTCACCTTCATTGATTCTTTCTCAAGCTATTGCTGGTTGTATTTTCTCAAGCAAAAATCTGAAGTTTTCTAATGTTTCAAAATTTTCAAGAACTGTGTGGAGAACTTTAGTGGGAGAACCATGAAGGTATCGAGGAATGATAATGCAAGGGATTATGTCAATAAGGACATGCAGAAAGTCTATGAATATCATGGCATCCAAATGCAACATTTTTTGCACTACAGACCTCATCAAAATGGTGTTTCAGAGCGCAAGAATAGAGCATTGAAGGAGATGGCCACTTGCATGATTGAGGCTAAAAACGTTTTTGTCTCCAAAGCTATGGGCCAAAGCTATGAATTGTGTTGCATATGTTCAGAATAGAGCCCCATATAAATCCTTGGAAGGAATGACTCCATATGAGGCTTGGATGGGTCACAAGCCTAATGTTTCTCATTTCAAGGTATTTGGCTCAAAGGCTTGGGCTAGAATTCCTCCAAAAAAGAGAAAGGCCTTGCAGCCCCAAATCAAGGAGTCAATCATGGTTGGATATGCAGAAGATGAAAATGGCTACAAAATCTTTCATCCATCCTCTCTCAAAAATTTCATTGGAAGAAGTGTCCATTTCAAAGAAGAAGAGCTCATGCAAGCTACAGAACAAGGTGAAGGGGAATGCTCATATCCTCTTCTTGATGATGATGTAAGTGATGGCTCTTTCACTGATATTTCTAATTCTAATATTGTTGAATATTATGATCACATGGATTCTTATAATGACCCTCCATAAAGGCCCAAGTATAAGAAAACAATACAAGTTGTTGGTGAGCTTGCTGGAGATCCTCAAGATCGTAGGAAAACTAGATCTCAATTTCGCAATTATTTTGCATATTGTGATTCTGATCTGAGTGGTATATGTTATTTGATGGTTGGATCTGATCCACATTCATACTCATATGCATCTAAATACCCAAGGTGGAAAAAAACAATGCAAGAAGAGATGAACTCCCTCCATGAGAACAAAACTTGGGATTTGGTCCCTCTTCCTCCCAAGAGGAAACTAGTGCAATGCAAATGGGTTTATAGAACCAAAGTGGCATTTGATGGCTCTGATATGAAGTATAAGGCCATTTTGGTGTCTAAGGGTTACTCTCAGGTCCAAGGAGTGGACTATATAGAGACATTTGCACCAGTGGCGAAGATGGACTCCATAAAACTAGTTTTGGCCGTTGGAGCTTCCAAGCGATGGGAGGTTCACCACATGGATGTGAAGAGTGCATTTGTTCATGGGGATATGAATGAGGAGATATATATGAAGTATCGTAAAGGATTCATTTCTGATCATACACTTGTGTTCAGATTGAAGAAGCCACTCTATGGGCTCAAGCAAGCTCCTAGAGCTTGGTATGACAAAATGGACAATTTTCTGCTATCTTTGAGCTTTGAGAGATGTAAGTCTGATCCAAATTTTTATATGCACCATGTTAATGAACTGATATTGATAATAGTACTGTATTTTTATGATATTTTGATTAGTGGTAGATGAACCAAAGAATTGGGTTCATTAAAGGTTCCATTACACAGTGCATTTTCCATGACCGATCTAGGATTGTTGAAACAATTTCTAGGTTTGGAAATTGATCAAATTGAGAATGGTATCTCTATCTCTTAGTCAAGGTATGCTTCCGATCTACTGTAGAAGTTTAATATGGATTTTCATGTAAGTATGCAAAATTCCCATTCCTTTCGGGATTTAAGCTTATTGATTGGGGTTCTTCACCACTAGTTGACAAATCACTGTATAGACAACTAGTTGGGAGCTTGTTGTATCTCACACCAAGGATAATTTTAAGGGCCCATACTTTTTTAAAAGTGTATAAACCTTGGAAAATCTTACCAATTCTTAAAATGTAAACTATAAAATATTTGGCGATATTCTTCTAAAATTATTTCAATTCCTAAGGATTTTATATAGTTTATATAATAATTTGGAGATTTTTAGAGTGAAAAAAGTTTACCCCATCAAAATTGGGCGAAATGGGGATTCAAAATATGCAAATTGGTGAATCTTTTATTGGAAAAAAACATGGAAAAATAGCCCATGGGCTAAATTTCGCCCCTAAAATTATCCTTGTCTCACACATTCTCGACTAGATTTTTCTTATGCTGTCAAGGCCGTTTCAAGACACATGAAAGAGCCTCATGAGGTCCATTGGAAGGCAGCTCAGAGGATCCTTCATTATGTATACGGTACTAAACATTTTGGTATCCACTATGCAGTTGGTTCATCTCTTGAACTAGTTGGTTTTACTGATTCTGATTGGGATGGTGATAGTTCTGATCGGAAGTCAACTTTTGGTTATTTGTTTATGTTTGCACATGGTCCCATTTGCTAGTCAAGCAAGAAGCAGCACACCATATCCTTATCTTCAGCTGAGGCTGAATACAGGGGAGCAGTGAATGCAACTACAAAATGTGTGTGGTTGCAAGGTATTCATGGAGAGTTTGGCACTGTGTTTGATTCACCCACAATCATTTGGTGTGATAATCAAATCACAATCAATATCTCCACTAATCCAATACAGAGACAGAGGACCAAGCACATAGAGATTAACATGAACTACATTCGAGGATTGGTGCATGACCAGATCATAGCATTACAGTATTGCCCTTTTGTTGAGCAAACTGTTGATATCTTCACCATGAGCTTTACTAAGAAGACCTTCACTTACCTTAGATCACTCCTTGGGTTGAGTGATGCATGGTGAAGATTGGTGTATTTTCATATATGCCACATGTCCATTTTTTAGGGGAGATTTTATTTCCCATGTGGTTTTCCTTCTTTCCTTGGTTACATGGACAAATAAATTTTATGTTGTAAAAGATGACTTGAGCCTTAGTTGCCAATGCCTTATTTTTTATATTCCACTAAGTCTAGCTTATGGGGGGTATTAGAGCAATATTGTACCTTAGTACCTTAATCAATAATTAATTTATTATTATTTTGTGCTAATATGGTTAATAATGCCTCCCCAGGTGTGAAACTAGTTATTATGAAGTGGCTAGAACTTATATGGGCTAGTATGAACTAGATCACAAGGTTTGGGCCAAGGGAGGTCAAACTAGATTTTGGGCGCTCTCCCACATGCATTTATTGCCTCCAGCATGCCTAAGGTGCCCTTATCCCTTATTTTGTGGATATGGTTTGACCATAGGCACCCATACACTGAACTTGGTCATTTATCCCATTTTTGGCCTATCCGAGCCTACCTAACTTCCATCCAACCATCTCCTTCACATGTGTGAGCTCCATCTTGGTTCCCCATTCTTACCCAGTGTTCACATGCACAATTCGAACCTGTTTGGGTTATTTTGGAAACCATTTGGTTAACCTATGGGGGATTGGGATAAATCTAAGCTGGCTAAGTGTGGACACTCTAAGTGGATACTATTCCTTCCTATTTCTATATAAGGATGATCCAAACTCTTTGTAAGGTTGGACTACTAATAATATCATATTTGATCATTTATGCATCCTTATTTTTTATCATTTGTTCTGATATTTGATCATTTGTGTTGAGTTTTGATCATTTGTTCATCCAGAAACATATTTTCACTTGTTTACTTGCTTAATGTGTTAAATCTTTTAACTGTGAGGTATCCATAGTAGCTAGATCCTATTGTGTCATAGATTTTACACAATACTGCAGGTGACACATGCTCGTGGGGGGGAATATAAATATAGTGGTCATACAATCAGATTTCCACAAGATATCAACTCAATTTCCAAAACACTTCCTTGTCGGGTAGAGGATATATATATCTTAATTGTTAGGAGAGAAGGACCTTAGTCCAAACACTATGATTGCATTGTTAGTAGATCTCGTGTAATTAAATGCATTTTAGTACAAAATTCAAAATGAGAAATACTATCGAGATGTTGAGATTGATTTAGAATAAGTTGTATGTATTCCAGAAAGGCCAATAGATGTGTCTGATAGATTGCATTTTATCAAATCCGACATATTAGAATCAAATTGAAATGATGTTGACATTGATGTATTCAGAATTCATCAATTGGAAAGTCATCCTTCCTCCTTTGCACCTAGAATGCCAAATGCACAATGAGAAATGGAGGAGATACGGAATTTTGTTTGAAATGAATTGTCTCTATCAGATTTAGAAATGGAGTGGCCAGAAATAGGATTGTCACCAATAAATGAATACCACACTGAAAGTTTGTTTGACATGGCATTTCTACATTCTTTCCTACAGGTGTTGCTGATTGGTTGCAGCCATGCTTGAAGAGTATTCGACTACACAAATATGCATTGCACCTACTAAAGTATTGTGATCAAAGGTTTGGAAAACATCCAAGGCTCAGGTATTTTATAATGAAAATGATCATGAGACACTGAAGCCAAGGAACAGCTATTGTATTTGTGAAGAAAAAACATTGAGGATGGAATACCTACAACAATTGAAGATCTGCATAAAGAACTAAATGACTCCACAGACACCAAATTAGCCGAACATATAATGAATTTCGGTGCACGTATCCGAAGAACAAAATCATACTGGAACATATGTCGTACTGATCTCACTGACATGATATCCTAGTGTGGTTTCCCCACTTTGTTCTTCACATTAAGCGCAGTTGATACAAGGTGGCCAAACCTTCACAAAGTTATGCCCGACTCTGCACCCCTTTCTGCGCAAAACAAAAATTGATGGAGGGTTGATAATGTTATTAAATATCCACATATTGTTGCTGCATATATGCATCAACGATTCAATATATTTTGTGAAGAAAACATTGTAAAATACCTCCATGTGAAGACTACTGGTACAGGTACGTTTTGTTGTTATTCTGTTTTTCCAATTGACATTCCTAAATTTTACTTCAATATTCATTGTACACTTACCTCTCTATCAAATTGTGATTTTTGTAGGTATGAATGGTAGCATAGAGGATCAACACATATCCATGGGTTACTATGGTTGGAGGATGCACCAGACATGAAAAAATTGGATTGGAAAGATGATAGAAGAGTTGATGCTGCAAGAAAATACTTTGAAAACTATGTAACATCCTGAAATCCTCGTGATTCCCACCATAGGATTATATATGTTCATCGGTATTTGGAGGAAGATCCTTGCTTACTAGACAACACTGCAATATGCAACACTAATCCCGTTGATGATTATGAGAAACTAGAAAATCACGTTCAGCGACACACGAAGTGTAGTGTTCATTCATGTTTATGAAAGAAAGGTTCCTCTTACACATGTAGGTACAATGAACCATGGGAGCTTCAAGATGAAGCAAAATTATTTATCAACAATAAAGGACAAAATAAATATGAACATGCACGCAATGATGACATGATAAATGTTCATAATGTTGCACTTCTTTCAATGTGGCGTGCTAATGTTGATTGCCAGCCAGTTGTGTCACGTTACACAGTATTGAAGTACATCGCAAAATATGCTTCGAAAGCTGAACAAATATTAGAAAGCTATCAAGACATCTTAACAAGAATCTCCAATGTCATGGATGCTGAAGATCCCTCTATATGTGCATATAACAAGTTCCTTGCTGAAACAATTGTGGACAAAGACATAGGAGTGCAAGAAACATGCCTTATGTTGCTCAAGATCCCACTTGTTATTTGTATTCGCGAGTTTTTTTTAGTCAATGTTGGTAGGAAAATATTCAAGAGAGTATCTTTAAATTCAAACAGTGACAAATTCCCCACAAACTCTAGGTTCCTTGAACTATATCAAAATAGTCCTCCATTCCTTGAACATTTGTATCTCATTGACACTGCTCGATCCTAGTCTTTCTCCTCATGTCGTAAAAAACAACCTTCGAATCCAAGAGACCAATCCTCGATAGTTTGAGTGTGGCCACGATTTTGCAAGGTTCCTGATGAGAATTCGGACAATTTTAAATCATTTTTCCTCAGTGAATTACTCCTATATAAACCGTTCAAGAACATTCACACTGATATATGCATAACTACTGAAACAATCATTCAGAACTGGAGGAACCTCACCTATCGAGCTTGGCATGTCAATAGAACCCCAGTAGAATCTAATAATGATGATGATGATGACATACTCTAGCATGAAATCAATAATGACAATGGCATGGATGAATGGGAAATGTTATCTCACCTTGTTCCTCCTAATGTTGTTCAAGTGTCTGATATTGAAACTCTTGGTCATAGAGACTTTGACTTGAATCATGTCTGGAGTAACACCACAAGCTCATAGGATAACTTAGAAGACCCAACAAATTTCATAAAAAATGTGCGTTCAACAAGAGTTGTAATGGATGTTTACCACCCTACATTGGCTTCTCCATCTTCATTTTCTGATAAGCAACGTCTTTATTTCAACACTGTTCTTGAACACTTTTATCAAGGACGAAGTGTGGAACCACTGAAAATGATCATTCAAAGAACTGCTGAAACTGGAAATTCCTACCTTATACACTGTGTTTCACAATAATTTTC
This sequence comes from Larix kaempferi, assembly GCA_027924585.1. NCBI lineage: Eukaryota > Viridiplantae > Streptophyta > Pinopsida > Pinales > Pinaceae > Larix > Larix kaempferi. The sequence continues at coordinate 5,437,702 of BSBM01000861.1, read as the reverse complement.
AGATTATTCAACAAATAGAAAAATCCCTTTGTTATTACTAGCACCAACTGGAGTAGCTACCTTCAATATATGAGCTAAAACAATCCACTCAGCTCTCAGAATTCCTATTAAATACTTCAAACCTTTGCAAGGTCAAGCACTTTTTGTTTTCCAAGAAGAGATGCGATGTGTTAAGTACATTTTAATTGATGAAATGAGCTTTATATGGCCAAGGTTATTCATACAAATTGATACACGCTTGCGTGAATCATTTCCAGAAAATAGATCAGATCCATTCGGTCCATTGATTCTTGTTGGAGACCTTGGCCAATTCCCCCGTGTTAGCGATAAACCATTGTATGTCACTAACATAGTTGGAAAGGTTTTGTGGAAATATTTCAAAAAATTTGTTAGATTAGACACAATTTTTCGTCAGCAAGAAACAGATCCAAAGAAATCCAATTTTAGAATGTTACTAACAAACAATAGAAATGTAGAACCAACCGTGGATGATTGGAATATTTTGATGTCAAGAACATCTGCATGTATGGACAGTATTGCAAGTAACACTTTCAACAAAGAGATACATTTGTTTCCAACAAACGCCTTAGTTAATCAACATAACAAATCCATGCTTAAATCGCTTAAAAGTCTAGTAGCATGATGCATCTCTGAACATACAAAGAATAAATATTTCAACGATGCAGATGATGAGCAACTTTAGCATGAATTCCTCCTATGTCTTGCTGTATGTGTCATGTTGACTTGTAACCTATGGGTGGAAGCGGGGTTGGTAAATGGAGCACTTGGGACAGTTCAAAACATCTTATATATGTTGAAGGATCTAAACCACCATAAATCCCAATGTACACTACAGTGTCATTTGATAATTACATTGGTGTTCCATGGGACATCAGATATCCAAAGATTGTACCAATAACACCTATTAGTAGAGGAAATCGAAAGCAAATTCCATTGTGTATGGCTTGGGATCTCACCATACACAAATCACAAGGTTTGACTCTAGAAAAGGAAACAATTGATATCGGTAATGCAAAGAGGCAAGGTTTAACATTTACAGCAATTTCAAGAGACAAATCTATCAACGGTTTATGAATAGCGCCACCATTTACTTATGAGAGGTACACAAAGATGGCTCAAAGTGCATATGCTACCATCAAGAAGAAGGAAGAAAAACGCCTATAGATCATTTCTATATGAACATCGTTTTTATTATCTAATTAGGTGAGCTGAATATTGTGTACCGAAAAATACATCTATTTCGAAGTTTCTTTACGATTATAATTTAACTTAACTTTGTTGTAGTTTTATTCTCAGGTTTAACAGTTATGGACTGTAGTAAACAAATAAATATGAAAAATACCTCATGTCATATGTGTATTCATATAAGGTTAGTTCATTGAAGTTTCAATAAATATTTCTGTTCTTCCAAACAAAAGTATTTTAAATTTGCTTGATTTAATTTACTTATGATACTTAAGTACATTCAACGAATTACACGTTTTTAATCCTCTGTTTCGATTTTCAGGTTGAATCAATGATGATGTCCTCCATGCATGCTATGAAGCAATACTATTGAATGCAGAGTTGTTTAAAATTATTTTTTACTTAACGATGAAGACCATTTCTATATGAACATAGTCATTATTATCTAAATATGTGATTTTATTATTGTGTACCAAAAAATACATCTATTTCGGTGTTTCTTTACGATTATAATTTAACTTAACTTTGTTGTAGTTTTATTGTCATGTTTAACAATTATGGACTGCAGTACACAAATAAATATGAAAAATACCTCATGTCATATGTGTATTCATATAAGGTTAGTTCATTGAAGTTTCAACAAATATTTCCATTCTTCCAAACAAAAGTATTTTAAATTTGCTTGATTTTATTTACTTACGATACTTAAATACATTCAACGAATTACACTTTTTTTTCTTTGGTTTCAATTTTCAAGTTGAATCAATGTTGATGTCCTCCATGCATGCTATGAAGTGAGACTACTGAATGCATAAATGTTTAAAATTCTTGTTTACTTAATGATGATTACAAATGTTTGCTACATTCAACTCACATTACAAGAATTTTTTTTTAATTTTGAATCTTACTTTATATGTTTCACAAGTTTGATTGAAATATTATCCATTTTCAAGATGATTTTGTATATATCTGGAGATTAAACCTCTCAAACAATGTGCAGTTATTAATTTTTTCTCTTCTGGTTAGATAATAAAAAACTATTAGATATATTATGTTTTTACAAATTTATTCAGGTTGAATCAATGATGATATCCTCCATGCATGCTATGAAGTGAGACTACTGAATGCACAATTGTTTAAAATTATTGTTTACTTAACAATGATTACAAATGTTTGCTCCATTCATCTCACATTACAAGAATTTTCTTTTAATTTTGAATCCTACTTTATATGTTTCACGAGTTTGATTGAAATATTATCCATTTTTAAGATGTTTCTGTATATATCTAGAGATTAAACCACTCAAACAATGGGCAGCTATTAATTTTTTCTCTTATGGTTGGATACTAAAAAAGTATTATATATTATGTTTTTTTACAAATTTTAAATATTAATAAATCAAAATTAAAATATATTAAAATTAAAAAAATATTAAAATTATTTTTTTGAATAAAATAACTTAAAATTATTTATTTTAGGTAAACTATATTCGAACAATGGGCAGTTATTAATTTTTGCAATGTCTTATTCTGTATTCACATGCATAATATTAATTTTTGCAATGTCTTATTATGTGTTCACATGGACATGCAATAGAATGAATTAACCATTACAACATTGAAATCATATACCAATTACATTACAATTTCTATCAAGTAAAACTCGCAACAACTAAAATAGCATAGTCAAAGTTTTGTTTCTATAATTGAATGTGCATAGAACAAACAAACAACCCTAATACCACAATACCAAAGTTTTATTTTTTATTGTTTAAAATTATTGTTTACTTAATGATGATTACAAATATTTGCTACATTCAGCTCACATTACAAGAATTTTCTTTTAATTTTGAATCTTACTTTATATGTTTCACGATTTTGATTGAAATATTATCCATTTTCAAGATGTTTTTTTATATATCTGGATATTAAACCACTCAAGCAATGGGCACTGATTATTTTTTTCTCTTATGGTTGGATAATAAAAAAGTATTATATATATATTATGTTTTTACAAATTTTAAATATTAATAAATCAAAATTAAAATATATACAAATTTAAGAAAATATCAAAATTGATTAACAAAATATTAAAATTATTTTTTTGAATAAAATAACTTAAAATTATTTATTTTAAGTAAACTATATTCAAACAATGGGAAATTTGCAATGTCTTATTCTATATTCACATGTAGACTATTAATTTTTGCAGTGTCTTATTCTGTATTCACATTGTGTTTAATATCCCTCATTTATAACCTATTGTTTTGTAAATATAATTAAATATTGTACTAGTTTCTGGTGAGGAGCTCAAGGCCAAGGCCCCACTAGTAAAGTGTGTAACTTAGGAGGTTTAATTCCTAAGTTGTAAATTGTAAACCTAGAAGATGCGAGGACGGTGATGCAACCAAATGATGAGTAATTGAATCTGCCATGAGGAAAGGTGAGATACCGAGAAAGCCGTCTGAATCTTGTCTTGATAAAGGTCATCGACACTTGAAGGTAAGAATGGCATTCACCTTGCACGATCCACCTAAATAGAAAACGACGTGATGGTTTCTTTCACCTGGGATAATTGTAAAAAACTACCTTATCACTACTAAGATAAAAGTGATGTTTCGCACATAACTATCACTAAACGTATAAAGCTCCAAGTAGAAGAAGTTCGTTCTGACCTTCTTGCTAAAAAAAACCTTAACATGGGGAAGGAACCACACTTATATAGAGAGATAAAATCAAATGAGGGAATTACCAAAGAAAGTTAAATGAATCTTAAAAATATGTAGTTACCTATATATATATATATGTTACATATATATAAACAAGATGGTGATGATAAAAAATATCTAGAAATATTACATACATAGTTATGATATGAATTCATGTACTTACTCGAAGTTACATGTTAATGAGCTTGTATATATTATAGTATAAATTACTATAATAATAATTATAATATAATTTTTAGAAAAGATAATATTAAACATATTATTATAAATGGTTTTTATAAACTATTGTAAATGCTTTAAAATTCGCATTATGTCACACGATCGGTTATCCATAGTCCTATGCTATGTTTAGGGAGAGTGCACTCGGTTAGAATGGGTAATAAATTTTAATAAAGGTATACCAATGGAAAAGGCACGTTTAGGATGACCATGTCTTCATTAAAGAGGGATGACCATGTTTTCATTAAAGAGAGCGAGAGAAACAGGATTGCAGAGTAATAACAATAAATAGAAAAGCAAATATAATAACACACACATTATAAGAAAGACAGAGATATATCATGGTTCACCCCAATTTGGGCTACATCCACACTGAAATTTGCGAGTCCTTATTATTATGTCGTCCACCAAAGTGAAGGGATACAACTTGCAGCACAACCGCTCCACTTCCTCTTCAGTGTCTCACACTCTCTCTTCCGATCTGAGAGATCTTTACAATGCATAAAACCTAATACATCAACCCTAGCCATATTACAATGTCTTTCTTTTCTAAGGGAAATACAATGGGAAAATATCATGGGATACCCAAAACCATGGGCCCGAAAACAGCCTCAAAATTTTTTCTCGGGGGCATTGCCCCCAAACCCGGGGCTCCGCCCCCGCACCCCATAACTCAAGGGGCGTTGCCCCCAAACCCCAAGATAGGGAAATGAATGTACAGTCCTCTAGGGTGCACGGCTATGACAATATCGTCTATGAAACTGGAAGCTCTGGCTCCACAACCAACACCGAGCCTCACCTAATCTTCAACAGCTTGTTCTGTTTTCTCAGTGGGTTGTCCCCTCGTTGGAATGAAACGACAGTGAAGGACTATTTAGATAGTCAACGTGATGGAAGGAGGAACGCCATTTGTCATTTTGAGAACAGGACCCGAAGGACCTGATCTCTATCTTGGACGGGCTTTCCAATTAAGTAGCTAGGAAGCATCAACGTTTTTAGTTTATATATGGTCGATCGCCATTAGAGTGGGGCGGGAAAAAAACTTTGGGGACAACTCTTTGGGGAGTTAGATCGATGTTTTCCATTTGGGCGAGCTTACAACCCGAAATTAATTCCTGATCTATGATCTGGTTTGGGGCTAGGACGGCTCCTTTGAGCCCGATCCGATGATGTCTTTGGATTCATGTAGATCATTCCCATAAATGGCTGAAAGCTGCTTCAATTCCTGTAGAGTTAGGGTTACGCCAGCTCCGCGAGACCTCGGCCTGAACAGGGATCTATACTATAGTCCCTGTTACATATAGTTTACAGTTCATCGAAATGTTTGATCTTGCATTTTAAATTTTTGTAGTTACAAACTATTAGAGTAGCTAACCCTCAAGTAGTCTGCAGTTGATTTTCTTTCATAAAAATTTTGTATTTGGTTCCAGTGGATCGTGTAAGGCTTTCGATCGACATGATCCTACGGTTTATTTTTCATTTGATATAAATATATTGTGTAATGTTCAAGCGGATAGTGTAAGGTAGTAGAATTGATGTGATCCTGTAATAGTCTGTAGTTTGTTTATTTTCTTTTTATATATTTCTGGAACAATGTAGAAGTCTCAGTCATGGCGTAAGTGACTGGAGACTTGTCATTACATTGGGGAAAACCCAAACCCTTTATGGTTTCGCTGTAGATAACACTGTGCATTTTTTGATGTTTGTATGTTAATACTTTGTGTCATTACAATTGGGAAACTCGACCGGTAGATTTTTCGCTGTACATAATGCTGTGCGTTTTTCCTTTCCATAGAGCTTCAAAGATCTCTGTATACTCCTAAGTACATTTATTACATGTTATAGATGTTGGACATATTTCCTGTCGCACTGAGTTGCACGGAATCCTATAAAGTTTTATCTTATGATATATCTGTTACGTATTCTTTTTTAGTGTAGATCGTGTATAGCGGACAGAGCAAAATATGATTTCCTATAGAGCTCTTGGTAAGCTGCTTTTAGTAGGATGCCTTTACATTCTCATAGATCCAGTATGAATCTCGGGGTTGTAGTTACACCAATGTAGATGACTACGTTTTGTCCTATACATTGTTAAAGTTCAACTCAAGTCTGGGTCATGTCGTTATTCAGATTCGTATATGTTTTATGCTGGTATAATTTACTCTGCCATTGTGAAATCTGGAGAGTATTGGATGAAGTGTTAGTTGACTATTTTTTTTTTATCTCGGTTAAATTATATATATATATATATATATATATATATATATATATATTATTCCTTTATTGTAAGGAAGTTGGCAGAAAATGATAGTTAATATTCCTGGACACGGTCGATTGGGATTATGTATAGATCTCTGCCATGCGCATATTTCAATCATTTATAGTTTATAATTTTTACTGACAGAAAATTATTTGTGTGTTATACCTACTCCCAACGATTGAAGTAGAACTCATGTTCTCCTTGTATGCGTGGATATTTGTGAAAGAGTATCGATTCGATCTCTGTTTAGGAGATCCTTTTCTTCATTTTAAAAGGTTGCATTGTATTCTGAGTAGGTTTGTAAACTGAGCTTTCGTTTAAACAGAATCATTGTTGTGATCTGGGTATGTACTGCTTGTAAGGTAACTCGAACCCGATTGGATGCTAGAATTGGATGTCTAGAAAATGCTATCTGGAAGAGAGGCATTGAGAAAGTGGGAATATTACAGTAACCGAGTTTGCAAGTTGTAACTTTCAATTTGATTAATAGAATGATCGATTGCCCTTATTTGTGGATATAGCCCGGATATTGGGTGAACCACATTTAATTTGTCTTCCGCATGTGTAGATTATTGAAGTGGCTTGTTGCTTATGTCAAATGTTTTAATGCATATAGTGTCAAATGATCATTTGGTAAAGGAAAATTCATTGCAGTTCATGTTGTTTCATAAGATGGTTATATAGAGTTTATTAATTAGTTCAGGCGTATTTAAAGTATAGCACGTACGAATGTCATTGAAATGTTTCAAGTAAAGATGAAAATACTCTAATGTAACTAATATGTGAAATTATATAGTTATCAGTTTGTGGAAGCAATGTTCAAAACATTGTAATGCCCGCCTTGGTGCTTTAACTGATTAGACTAATGAGGGTATGTAATGCCCCTAGAATGACTGTGGACCTTAAGGGCACCTCGAGTGACCCGACTGAACAAATTCAATACAGTGGTCTTGTTATGTGTTAAATGATTGAGGAAAACCTGAACATGTGAATGACGACAATAATTGATAAATGAATTAAGGAATTAAATTATATGTGTGGAGTGGGATAATTGATTGATTACTTCTTGCTTAATGATTAGCCTTGATTGATCAAGTCAAAGTGCAGTAGGACAGTTACAGTCCTAGCTATGCGACTTGGGAGGACGCAACTGAGATGCGTCGTAGCTTTCCATTTTATTCTGAACTTCAGGATGAAGTTCTAAATAAGTAGGGGTGTATGTAGTGTCCCTAGACTTGTGTAGACATTGAGGGCACCTGCTGAGTGACCCGGCTGATTGAAACATTAATTAAATAACCTTTTAACCTTATTTTTTGAGTATGTGTATCTGAACTGTTGAGGTAAATGAATAATTGCATATGTTAAACGATTAGCTATGACTATGGAAAATTATTTTGATGGATAATGCTTAATGACTAGCTGTATGGTGATTATGTATTTGGCGACGAAATGTATATTTAATAAGATGAATGAGCAGTTTGAATAAATCATAAATGTTTAACAATGCTAGAGTTAGAAACCAGATGATGATTGTTGAGAACAGTGCTACTAATAATTTGTTGTGAGAAGTGTGTGTAGAAACAAGTGAGACGGTTCACCAACGGACGCACAAAGGAACATGGAGGGTCGTAGAGTATGGGTAAATCACACACAGGGGAAGCGACGATGATGTTGACTTCCGACAAGAATACCACGCATGAGCAAATAAGCATTGATCCGCTTGCTCAAGAGGAATGCGTGAGGGCGTACGAGGTGGGCCACGACGGAGCTGGTCACGTACGAGTTGAGGGGCGCGCAGTGAGAATGGACTCACTCCTCAGTGCCATTGGTTCCTAGATAGCATGTAGACGGAGGATGGATGGTAACGATTCCTAAAATCCCTACAAGAGTTCCCGCAAGTCAAAACGGAAAGATGGTGGCAGAAGGGCCCAACGATGCGATACCCTGTCGAGAACGAAAAGAATGGACGCAAGGACCCAACGAGGTGGTACCATGCCAAGGAATGGAAACCATGGATGATTGGACCCGACGGAGTGGTGCCATGTCAGGGGATAAAAAAATTAAGGAACCAGGAGCCCAATGACGCGGCATCGTGATCCTAGTGAGTTTGATTGTTAAATTAAACAGCATAAAAACTTAGGAGAATAACTCTAGATTATTACTTAGCAAATGCATAACAATAGCTTAGACATTTGCACATGAATAGTTATTTTGTTGAGCATTTAAAATAATAGAAATTACTATTTAGGAGCAAAATATATTAGACACCTAGTCAACTAAAAGCTAGGAGTTGATTAAAATATCTGGGGGACAAACTAGAGCAAACTTAGGGATGTAGGTGCACTTCCCAGAGAAACTGACACTTGGATGGGTGAGTGTTTTAATTAAGTAAATAATTAAAAATATTTATTTATGCATGAAGCGACATGTGTCGCAGGAGATTTCCCTTTATAAGGAAGGCTTAAGGAATGGGTAAGGGGCCCATAATTTGGATGATTGTCGTAATTTTCGAATGCCTCAAAGACTTGCTGCTATCTAAGGGTTTGGCTTAGAAATCTTGGTGGGAAGGGAAGCACAAGCTGAATTTCTGAAATACTTGTGTGAGCTCTACGACCCAAAGCTCGGGGGAGGCCATGCGACTGAAAGCATGAGCCTATGGTTGGGTGGAGAAGCTAACGGTTGCTTCGCCTATGGTTAAACGAGCTTTGCTGGAGGGATCCTACGGAAGACGCAGACAACAATGGACCAGCTGGATCGGGTTGACAGGTTAAGGTTTCGCTTATTTTTGTTAAGTTATTCACTCTTTTATTTTATTTTTCCAATAACTATAATGGCTAATTTGGTTGTATGAAGTTGTTCAAGTTTCAGATTTAGTTCAAGGGGACCCTAAAGGAGGGGTCTTACATTTGGTATCAGAGCCGGTCGAACCTTGAGGGCGCCGAACTCATATTTTATAGGGGTTCGTTGGTGATTCATGAAAATCAACAATGGGATTACTGCTACAATTTCGTGGACTACACCTTCGACTGAGTTATTTCTACAGGTTCTTTCACTCTTTAGTTTTCATATCTAATTTTTGTTTTAATAAGGGTTATGGATCTTGAACTTGTGTGAAATATTAGTTCTCTATTAGATCTATGTTTATGTGGGATTTTCTGAAAATTATTATGTTACCTCTGTTTTGAAATTTAGAAAATGAAATTACTAGATCCCTGTGTATATTGCATTTACTGAAATTTATTATTTTACCTCTGTTTTGCAAACTGGAAAATGAAAGTACTAGATCCCTGTGTATATTGCATTTCCAGAAAATTATTATTTTCCCTCTGTTTGACCGAGAAGGAAGGAAATCGGGGATATATTGTATTCACGCCATTTTATAATTCATTGTGATAGGTTAAGTTCACCTTCGATTAGCTCTTGGCATCTCTCTGGAATACTTTCAGATCTATTTTTTTGGGGTTTGGCAAACCTCTGAATCAGAAGTTAGGTGGGATATAAATTACATCTATGTTTGAATAAATATCAGACCTATTTATTTTTGGGTATTGCAAATGAAATCCTTGTATACACGACAGTATGAATTCCACTAAGAACTCTGTAGTTTTCATTTAAACTCTGGAACGCCTTGAGACTGTAAGCTCACCCTTATTCTCTGTCTCATTTTGTTATCCTCATGCTGGAGATTTTCGTAATGGTATTACTACCTGGAAACTAAACCCTTTTTGCTAGCAAAAGCGTGATACCATCTGCGTGAGGTTTTATTTAATAGTTTTTATATTTTCATTTCAACTCCTGTTGTGATGACCGTAAAGCCAGATCTTTGGCTGATCACAAATCTTTTACATTGCCTCCTTTTCTGTGGATATAAATTAGTTGCAAGTAATTATATATATATATATGATACAGTGAATTCGCGGATCTAGAATCTCTGTGGGCCCAACGATTGAGGGTCCAATCTTTGTCTTCTGCATCGTGTAAGCTTTTATGTTATTGGGAGATCAAAGAGATCTCTGGGAATATGTAGAAACCTGTTGGAAACTCCGAAAAATGTTATCTAGATCAGTGAGACCCTCAAATAGTATGTTAAAGCCTAGCAAGAACTAATTTCGATTATGAGGGATTATATCTATGTAGTAGATTGATGTAGGGTTCAGATGGCTAAAAGGAACTTTGTTCACTTCATTCCAACTGTATCGACTTGATAGTCATTCCCTACAACCAAACCTTCGATCAAGGCATAGATCACAGTGATAGAACCGTGATAGACTAACCCTTGTCAAGGCGAAGATCACGGGATTTGGGCCGTGAACAATGGATCCCTGTCGAGGCATAGATCTGGAGTTTCGAATTATTTTATAGCTATCCTGCTCGTCTTTTGATCACATAACAATCCCGATCTAATTCTCTGAGTATAGCCCTTCGAATCCTAAACCATCGTTGCTGCTATTTGTCTTTCTCTGCCAGATTCGTAATTTATTTTCTTTACCCTTGTTAAGCTCACACTGCCAGATCTCTTTCGTATAGATGCTGTAGTGATATATACCTCCGTCCTGAGGTGTCCCATTTCTCTTACCTTTTGACAAACCCTGAAGCTCGGCATAATTAGGTACGCTCTCTTCCACTTAGACCAGATGTCTACCACAATGTCACGCTCTGGCAGTTGACAGCAATAGCAGTAAATTGAGTAAATTGAATGTTGACAGTTGTTCATTTGGTATCACGCCATCGGAGGTCGTGATCTGCCCGTTCAAAGCGATCATCTTGGGAGCATCCATTGATGCGTGACACTCGGCAATCTCAAATGGGGGAATCACACAGATGTCGAGTATGATTATGGGCTTGCTGTTCTGTTGCAACGCTTTTCATTTAAACCCGTAAGCCACTGTCGCTGTCGTGGCATGCAGTTGATGTTTACCGTGTTGAAGATTACTAATGCACTGTATTTTGTTTAAAGTCATTATTGAGAAAACGAGAATGCGTGTTTGTATTTATACCCTTGAACACTCAGATTTGTTGATAGTTCCATTGTTACACCTCCATACCTTCCACCCTCTACGCACAGTCGCTGTTGCCTTACCTATTGAGCTAATTAAACCCGGGATGCTAGGGATGATACTTTTAGACTTATGTTCACATCCTCTTCAGGTCATTTCTATTTTTTTTATTTTTTTTTATTATTCAGTTTCAAACTCTCTGGCGTAGCATGAATGTTGCTAGTCATCTTGATCGAATAACGGATTAAAGGATTACTGACCGTGGGAGAACGGCTCGCATAGTTTAGACCTCTGATAGCCGACAGGCACAACCACTGCAAATCAATTTTATGCTATGACAGTTGGAATTCGAATTGGCGGTTCTGTCCACTGCCCGAGAGAAGGTGTGTATCGCGGGAAGACCTGTCGCACCCATGTGTGGATGAGGTGTACCATACTTCTCTTCCAAGTTCCAACGATGTAGGTTGTTGCCGATTTTGTTTACGATAGACCTGCGTTATAATACTCATTTACTTATGTTAAGTCTTTTAAACTTAGAATTGGCATATTTTTGTTTAAGTTATATCTACTATACGTTATGTCTTTTAATTCTAGAATAGGCATATATAAAGTCTTACCGCATTTATAATTATTTTATGTTATGTCTTCAATATTAGAATCGATGATATTTACTACCAGTTCTTGATCTTTATTTAATTATTATTTTTTTATCAGTTTGAAAATAAGTATAGTTTCCATATGTATCCATTTCACTTTGTCTGCTCTCGCTTTCTCAGTAGTCGATGTGTCTCGCTTTCTGAATAGTCGATATGTGAGAGTCATTCGTTTTGTTGATTATATCAGGCCCAAGGTCAATCTTTGAAATAAACCCTTAATTCGAATGATAACTAAATGTTGTTGCATGATAACGGAATGCGGTTTGGGATTTATGAGAATGATAACCAAATTTCCGTATGTTATATTTTTATATTGGAATAATGGGTTACACCTTATGAAAATTACGGTTTATGGGATTTTATGAACATTCTTATTTATTAGATTATGTTTTTGAGTTGAAATATATGCCTTTCGATGAGATCACAATGATCATATAAATGTTGCACAGGTAGTTCATATTTTTACACATATTTTCTTTTTAATTGTTAGCTTATAAATAAATGGATATTGCATGTGTACATGGTTAAATTAGAATATATATATATATATATATATATATATTAAAAAGGAGTTGAAGTTACAATAATTTAATTGAAGTTATATACATTTATGTTGTGATTTATAGATACATAAATTAATTAGAAAGCGCAATTGTTTTGAATTATAAGTTATACTCTAATCATATTGCAAGGAGAAGATATAATATTTATAGGTTAATTTGAAATACATTCTAATATCAAACAATGTTTATATTTATATTTTTTTTTGAAATGTAGATAAAGGAATAAGTTAGTTTCACGTGAGCATGCTAGTCCTAAATTAGTATTGTACCACTTTTGTTTAAAAGGTTGATGTATTATATTAGTAAATATTAATTGCTTTATATGCATTATATGATTCAATGCTAACAAAGGGAGACTAAATTATTTTAGATTAGGATGCACAAATATTAATGTCCCAACTACATAATGAACATAGTGTGAAATCTCCATACAAAAAAAAAAAATTCGTTTGTTCTTTTTGTCTTTCTTAACTGTAGATCTCTCTTTTTCTTTTAGGTGAATGAACAGAAGACAGACTTATGCTATCAACCATCTAAAGTTAATTAATGCCTTCATAATGTTGATCTTATTGATGTTCTTACCCTTGATTTTCCTACTAGTTAGAATGATGTTACACTGTCATACCACTTACTTAGCTTCGGCTAACTTCCTTTCGCGTTCTGGTGTGCAGGTTCCTATAATTCTGAGTTTCCTCATGACGTCGGTAACAAGGTATGGTATGCACTGTTGTATTTTAAAAACCTAGTGCTGGATTCACGCAAGGCACATGTTCAAACAAGGAGGAGAAGGTATACTTACTAAAGGTGTTGTTAGGGTTATTTAACGAACCCTCTTATAACAATACCAACTTTGAAATGCAATAACAATTAGCATAATTTCCTTAACTCTCATTACTATTTCAACAGGACGAATTAAAGGCATTGACATCATCCAAGCCCACCCAAGCTAAGGTTCGATTGCTACATAAAATTTTACACAGCTAAATAAATTTAACATACTAGCAACTGGTATGTAGACCTTTCGATTGGGGTGTAATGAGAGTTAATCCTGACATTTAACTATGCAGGTACTGCCTACCAACTGCGAAACTCAGCTAAAATAAAAGAGTCCTGTGACCCCATCAATGTGGTTGTTGTCGGAGATGCCACCTGCGTTTCGACAGGATACCCGTACTGGGGTTATTATTAATCTCTAGACGGGCCATGTGACCTTAGTTATTGTGGTTGAATTCTGCATTGCCACTTGTAACTGAGATGTCAGGGTTTGGTTGTCTCGGTGTTTGGAATAGTAAATTCTTCAATATGTATTCAAACTTCACTGGATCGATTGCTTTCTGGTATTCGATGGAGGTTCAAGGACTATGTCCGAACTTACCTTGGTGGTTTGGTTGAACCTTGATCTATGACAGTCGCTGTGCTTATTCTGCAATTCGGAGGAAAAGGCTTCTTGCCATCGTGGTTACTCCATAGGGAGTGCTCCTGGAATTTTGAGACGTGGTCTCTTTCCTACGATATCACGGAGGTAACCCTGTAATACTATGATTCAGCATTCATTTCTATTTAAACTGTTTTGCAAGGGGTCCCATAATAATATGTTATCTGTTTATTTGTTAGGTAACTCCAGCTTGAACGGCGCAAGCGAAAGAGGGAACCTACCCTGGTAAGTGGTATCGCTCCTTCGCTTCCATACAATGACAAGAAACTTGGGGAGAACTCTTCAACGACAAAAGGAAATTTTGGTTCTATATTATGGTAGTTCGTTATTTTGTTGCAGCGTCAGGGTTCATCGTGGCCTGGGTTTGTACTGCCGCGAACCCGATGTAATGACTACTTTCTTTAATAATTTCCTTCTGGGGTTTAGATGTTAGAGAACGCGTACTGAACTATTTGAATTCAAGTTCAGGGTTCTTGTTTTCTTGCTGTGTCCCAAAGGACTCTAATATCAAAGCTAATCCCGAATCTTTTATTCATATAGGATATTTATTTCCATAGTAAGATAAGTGAAAAGGGGTTCGATCGCCATGGTTCCATAATCTCTGGTTAACACTGTGAAAAGCGATTTCGAATGCTTTAAATTTTGCTCTAGATAGTCGTGCAACGTTGTTGTGATATTATTTATGTTTTCCTTATAAATATGTGGGACAAATACGATTTCTAGGAAATGGCCTCTGTATGATTTCTTTTTTTGTTTATTTCCTATGTAAGCATTATAAATATACGATTCAAAAGGTTCTGTGAAGAGAATGAAACAAGGTTTTGTAATTTAACTGAAACTAAAGCAAAACGTAATTCGTAATGCTATTTCCAAACCTGTGGGTCGCCCTTTTCCAAAATCTTTCGGGATTTTTCCTTTAACAATATAGTTTTGGGATTTTTCTTTAACAATACCATTCCCTACGTTTTCATAAGAAGAAGAATGCGGTCGAACCCTAGTTTAGAAAATAGACCACAAAGACCCTGTGCGATCAGTCTAAAGCGTTTTATCTACTTCTATAAATTAATATAGTCGATACCAGTGGGGTTGATTCTTTAAAGGAAAGTCTCGCCGATGCAAGGGTTGAGGTGCACCAGTAATAAGTTCAATCTGGACGTTGCTCGGTAATTTCCAGATCTCTGTATACCTGCATGAATTAAATCCCTGAACCCATACCAGAAAATAATAGGGTTTTTACCTAATCCCTTCAACCCGAATTCTCCAGGTAATACGTCTAACTCTGAATTGAAATCTAGAATTAAATTATTAATAACAGAGAAATATAATTCAAGTCTTTTTATTTGGACTTTTTGACCGCAACTAACCAGAAGCGATCATGGATGATAACATACGCAACTATCCTAAATGGATATTCCAGATCTGACCTTTGGATCCTCTTTGACTATGCAAAAGTCTTCAATCACCCTAGCAGTAGTAATAGGTTACCACGGCCACTGCTATATAAATAAAGGAAAACGATTTTAGGGTTCATCTATTACTCAACATTGATTTTTAACCCAGTTTTTCCATGATTACTATTGCAAGGAACATAATACAAATAACAGATTGATTTCTAATAAAACCATTCGATATATCGACTTAACATAACACAATACAACTGGAATTCAAATTTTGAGAAACAAATTTTTAATAACGTCCATCATATATTAACACCAATGTCTGGATACCACGCGATTGGAAATTACCAATCCTTTAAATTGATTTAATCTATGCGAATGGATCACTCGGATTAAAACAAGAAAAGGAAATCCCCACGGAAGTATTCGAATTCTATTCTGTAGTAGATCAAACATTTTGACAGTAATGTAATTAACATTCCCTTATGCATAACATCTGATTTGTATATAACTTAGAACAAAAATAATGGAAAGTGCTGAAAGTCTAACATCAGAAAAACCTGGTACGGATAACCCGAATGAAACCGGAACAGCCACGTTCCACCCAACCGTAGATTAGGTACAGACGCCAAGTCTGACCGTAATCACCCCCGAGCCAGATGCATGCATAGAAAATGTGGACAGTTAACCTCGAAAACTCAGTCACTTTTCCTGACTTCCTTGCCTAACACAGAGTGCTCACACAGCAAGTATCATCCTTCTGGCATACTAAGCAGCGTCCTGCCTCCCACATATGCCCCTTTCTTTATAGTTTTGCCTAGGTCTTACCATTAGCAGCCAATTCCTCATGGAATTTTCGCAGCTAAGTAAATCCCTGATTTTCAGGGGGTGTCTAGTGTCTTAAATACACTTCTGACACCTGTTCTGGTTTTCCCAAGGTTAACTCTCACTTGTCCCCCACTTTTCCATGCATGATCTCCTCATTTAACTTGGATGTTCCTGTTCATCCATTTTATTATTAAAACAATAATTAAAATTCATAGTTGTTTCTTACAACAGTCCTCCTAGGACTTATTCGGCAGATTTTTCATGTAGTCCCTTATTTAAAAGAATTTCTCATGATAATAAAACAAAAACCTAATGTCTTATTGCTATTTGGGGAACGTCACATCCTTGCCCCCTTATTATGAACACTGTCCCCAGTGTTCTAGTTTTCCTCCATCGGTTCTGGGAACAAATTCGGATACTTTTCTAGTATCTCACTTTCCAATTCCCAGGTCGCCTCCTCAGGACTAAAGTGCTTCCATTGCACCTTTACCTGAGCGATGGCTCGGTTCCGAAGTACTGTTTCTTTCCTGTCCAGAATGCGTAAAGGTTCCACTTGAAATTCGCCTTTTGGAGCCTCCTGAATCAAATTCCAATCAATAATATGAGTGGGGTCATGAATATACTTTTTCAGTACTGAAATGTGAAAAACATTATCAATTTTTAAATGTGCTGGTAAAGCCAACTTATAAGCTACAGGTCCAATTCTCTCAAGTATTTGGAAGGGCCCACAGAATCGTGGTGCCAGTTTAGTGCAACTCCCTAGTCGGAGTGAGCTTTTCTTTGGTTTAACCCGCAAATACACATGTTCTCCCACTGAGAAGTCCTTATCCTGTCTTTTTAGGTCAGCATAACTTTTTTGGCGGTCCTGAGCCACCTTTAAATTTTTCTGCACCTTCTGGACTGTTTGTTCCATATCCCGCAGCAAATCTGGTCCTACTAACAAACGATCGACCGGGCTATCCCAGCTAACTAGGGTAGTGCACTTTCTTCCATAAAGTATTTCGAATGGACTCATTCTTGATGATGCTTGATACCCGTTGTTGTAAGCGAACTCTACCAGATGTAAATAATTCTCCCATGTGGTGGGTTTTTCCATGACGTACATTCTTAGCATATCTTCAATAATCTGATTGGTACGCTCAGTCTGTCCATCTGTTTCAGGGTGATAACTCGTGCTGAAATTTATTCTTGTTTCTAGACCTGCGAATAAGGATTTCCAGAATTTGGAAGTAAATTTTACATCCCTATCTAAAATTACCATCTTTGGTACTCCGTGTAATCTGAATATTTCGTTTAGAAATATTCCTGCAATATCGGCTACCTTGTAGGTGGTTTTTACCGGAATGAAATGTGCAGATTTGCTAAATTTGTCAACCACCACCATTATAGAGTCATGTTGTCGCTGTGTCCTCGGCAAACCTGTGATAAAATCTAGTGAAATCACTTCCCATTTCCATTCAGGAATTGGTAATGGTTGTAATAAACCAGCAGGATGTCTATGGTCTACCTTCACCTGTTGACATTCCAAGCATTTAGATAAATAATCAGCTAGATCAGTTTTTAATTTAGGCCAAAAGAACTGTTTTCTAAGGGTTGTTATCATTTATTGATACCCGGGATGACCTGCAAAAGGGGGTTTGTGCATTTCATTTAGAATAAACAATTTAATTTCTGCAACATTAGGCATGTACAGCCTATCTTTGAACCAAATCAGACCTTTCTGATCCATTTTGAAATCTGTCCCGTCCATGTTTATCTCATTTTTCTGAATTTTACTTTGCAGATTTATGTATTCTGCATCCTGTTTGCTTGCCACTATTACTTTGTCCATGAGATTACTTTCTAGTTGACTTATTATTATCTCATACACTTCGTGGGTCCTTCGACTAAGTGCATCTGCCACTGTATTTTCCTTACCCTTTATGTGTTTTACATCAAAGTCGAATTCACTTAAGAAGGCCATGCACCTTGCTTGTCTGGCATTGAGTCCTGGTTGGTTAAATAAGTTCTTGACGCACGTGTTATCGGTTAATAACAAGAATTTCTTTCCCAGCAGGTAGTGACGCCACATTTTCAGTGTGTGTACTACTGCTGTTAATTCCAAGTCATGAACCACGTAGTTGCGTTCATGTTCCTTTAATTTCCGTGATTCATAACACACTACATGTCCCTCCTGGGACAGTACTCCTCCTACTCCCTCTTTGCTCGCATCCGTACAGACCGTGTATCCTTTACATGGGTCTGCCACTTTTAGAACAGGTGCCTTGGTCAACAACTCTTTGAGTCGTTCAAAACATTCTTGACACTTGCAGGACCACACAAACTTTATCCCCTTTTTCTGTAGTGAGGTAATGGGATAGGCGATCTTCGAGAATCCCTCAATGAACCTTCGATAGTAACCTGTGAGTCCCATGAAAGATCTAATATCAGCTACATCTCTCGGTACTGGCCAATCCACTATGGCTTTTATTTTCTGTGGGTCGACTGAAATTCCTTCAGCAGAAATAATATGGCCTAGGTACTGGATTTCCCTTTTAAAGAACTCACATTTCTCCAACTTTGCATACAACTGGTGGTCCCTCAAGGTTTGCAATACGATTCTTATATGCTGTTCATGTTCTTCCTCCGACTTAGAGTATATTAGGATATCATCAATAAAAATCAACACAAACTGGTCTAGATATTTGTTGAATATACCATTCATTAAACACATGAATGTGGCAGGGGCGTTGGTTAACCCAAAAGGGATTACTAGAAATTCATAGTGTCCGTATCGAGTACGGAATGCGGTTTTACTTATGTCTTCATTTTTAATACGAATCTGATGGTACCCAGATCGAAGATCCAGTTTGGAAAAGACCCTGGCTCCCCCTACTTGGTCGAACAAATCATTAATTCGTGGTAAGGGGTATTTATTCTTAACAGTTACCTTATTCAGTTGCCTATAGTCAATACATAGTCTTAGAGTCCCATCCTTTTTCTTGACAAACAGGACCGGTGCACCCCAAGGCGAGACACTAGGTCTTATATACCCTTTGTCTAGTAATTCTTGAATCTGAATTTTTAATTCCGTCAATTCTGGGATACTCATTCTATAAGGCACCTTTGACACTGGTGCTGATCCTAGTAAAAGTTCAATGGAGAAATCTATTTCTCGTTGAGGAGGTAACCCCGGTATTTCCTCTGGAAATACGTCTAGGAACTCACCTAAGACAGGATGCTCTGCTATGGAAGTCTGACTTTCATTGAGAAGTAAATCCGATACCCTTACAGCGTAAATCTTGCATCCTTTCCTCATGCACTTCTTTAGCTGCATAGCAGAAATCTGCCTAACAGAAACAGGTTTCTGTTTTCCAATCACTGTTCTTAGAGTCTGGTATTCTGCAATGTAGGTAAAGTTTTTGGTAAAGCAGTTCAGTACTACTCTATATTTTTCAAGCCAGTCCATACCTATTATCATGTCGTAAGATCCTAACGGCAACACATTTAAATTAATCTTTGTTTTGTAGTCTTGAATTTGAAGTTCGCAATCAGATATGTATTCAGTTACCTTCCTCTTTGCTCCTGTAGCTAACTGAACTAACCAGGGTTTTGGGTGCTTTACCTTGGTGAGTTGACAGTGCTCCATCATCTTGGGAGTGATGTATCTTAAAGTTTCCCCAGGGTCAATTAAAATAGTACAAGTATGGTCAGAAATTTCACCTTCAATTTCCACAATTGCAGATTGATGATCTGCCTGTCGGTCCTCCAAGGCTGCATTAATTCGGTGATAATTTTTCCCAATGTCTCCCACCGTGGATACTTCTTGCATATTATGCAGTACCCTGTTTGTTTCATTGTATCGGGGACAATTCTTGTGTAAATGGGCTTCACCACATTCCCAGCATTTCAGGGGTTCCTGATACTTCCTTTTATTCCCATGTTAGGGGTTTTAAAAGTTTTCTGCTGTAACTGTTCATTTCTGGGAAATGAATTTCCTTGGAAGTTTTTGGGCATGTTCCTGAAGGGCGGGGGTTTGTAACCTTTCTTCCGCTGGTTAAACTTTTCCTGTTTCTTGTCCTTCCATGCTTTAGTAGTATCATTCCTTTGTTTGTATTGCTCAAAACATAGTCTGGCCTTTCTTAGTGCTTCTTGTAAAGTTCTGGGATTGTCGAACTCAATTCGATCTTTATAGGACTGCGGCAGGCAGCTTAAGAACTATTGTACCTTCAGTTTTTCTTCCTTGATATATGGAACGAACCGTAATAAGTCTAGGAATTTATTCATAAGATGTTCCATCGTCATTTGACCCAGCTTTAATTCATAAAATTCCTTGGTTTTTCTTTCATAATAACTTTCTAATAAGTACTGTTTCTTGAAATATTTCTTAAATTCCGACCATTCAAGGTTCTTTTCTTTCAGTCCCTGGGAAATCTTCAGGTCTTGCCACCATATGCTGGCCTTCCCCTTTAGGTTGTACACAGCCATTCTGACTTTCATATTGTTGGAGTAATTGTAGATCTGAAAGTATTTTTTTTATGTCCAGCAGCGAGGCTTCTGCTTCTTCGCCAGTTTTTGATTCTCCATCGAAGCTAGTAGGTTTTATTTTTTTGAATACACCCTCCAGATGGTCAACCTTTATTTTTCCCATAGTCTTGTCTTGATGCTCAGATTTATGGGTCTCATTGGAGGATTCTCCCTTTTTCTCAGCGCTTTCGTCAGTCTCTTCTTTCCTCTTCGTATCCTCCTTTTGTTTTTCGCCATTATTCCTTTCGTGAAGACTCTGCAGCAAAATTTCGTTGATTTCTTGCTGTTTCTCCTGAGCTTTCTTTAGCTGTTCATTGTCCGCTTTGAAGCTTTGTATCTCTACGATCAAGCTCCGCATAGTTTCTAATACCTGACTTGCTTCAGAATGTTCTTCTGTTCTTGCCTGTTCATTTCCTTCAGGCTCTTCTCCGTATTCTTCGTGCGAAGTCATCTGAAAAATCAAACTGGTACATATACGTACAATATCGATTATATTAATATTAGAAATTTTTATATATTTGTGCAGCAAAAGTTAGATGTTACCAAGGCGACAGGGTTGAAACTGCTCTGATACCATATGTGAAATCTCCATACAAAAAAAAAAAATTCGTTTGTTCTTTTTGTCTTTCTTAACTGTAGATCTCTCTTTTTCTTTTAGGTGAATGAACAGAAGACAGACTTATGCTATCAACCATCTAAAGTTAATTAATGCCTTCATAATGTTGATCTTATTGATGTTCTTACCCTTGATTTTCCTACTAGTTAGAAGGATGTTACACTGTCATACCACTTACTTAGCTTCGGCTAACTTCCTTTCGCGTTCTGGTGTGCAAGTTCCTATACTTCTGAGTTTCCTCATGACGCCGGTAACAGGGTATGGTATGCACTGTTGTCTTTTAAAAACCTAGTGCTGGATTCACGCAAGGCACATGGTCAAACAAGGAGGAGAAGGTATACTTACTAAAGGTGTTGTTAGGGTTATTTAACGAACCCTCTTATAACAATACCAACTTTGAAATGCAATAACAATTAGCATACTTTCCTTAACTCTCATTACTATTTCAACAGGACGAATTAAAGGCATTGACATCATCCAAGCCCACCCAAGCTAAGGTTCGATTGCTACATAAAATTTTACACAGCTAAATAAATTTAACATACTAGCAACTGGTATGTAGACCTTTCGATTGGGGTGACATGAGAGTTAATCCTAACATTTAAATCTGCAGGTACTGCCTACCAACCGCGAAACTCAGCTAAAATAAAAGAGTTATGTGACCCCATCAATGTGGTTGTTGTCGGAGATGCCACCTGCGTTTCGACAGGATACCCGTACTGGGGTTATTATTAATCTCTAGACGGGCCATGTGACCTTAGTTATTGTGGTTGAATTCTGCATTGCCACCTGTAACTGAGATGTCAGGGTTTGGTTGTCTCGGTGTTTGGAATAGTAAATTCTTCAATATGTATTCAAACTTCACTGGATCGATTGCTTTCTGGTATTCGATGGAGGTTCAAGGACTATGTCCGAACTTACCCTGGTGGTTTGGTTGAACCTTGATCTATGACAGTCGCTGTGCTTCTTCTGCAATTCGGAGGAAAATGCTTCTTGCCATCGTGGTTACTCCATAGGGAGTGCTCCTGGAATTTCGAGACGTGGTCTCTTTCCTACGATATCACGGAGGTAACCCTGTAATACTATGATTCAGCATTCATTTCTATTTAAACTGTTTTGCAAGGGGTCCCATAATAATATGTTATATGTTTATTTGTTAGGTAACTCCAGCTTGAACGGCGCAAGCGAAAGAGGGAACCTACCCTGGTAAGTGGTATCGCTCCTTCGCTTCCATACAATGATAGGAAACTTGGGGAGAACTCTTCAACGACAAAAGGAAATTTTGGTTCTATATTATGGTAGTTCGTTATTTTGTGGCAGCGTCAGGGTTCATCGTGGCCTGGGTTTGTACTGCCGCGAACCCGATGTAATGACTACTTTCTTTAATAATTTCCTTCTGGGGTTTAGATGTTAGAGAACGCGTACTGAACTATTTGAATTCAAGTTCAGGGTTCTTGTTTTCTTGCTGTGTCCCAAAGGACTCTAATATCAAAGCTAATCCCGAATCTTTTATTCATATAGGATATTTATTTCCATAGTAAGATAAGTGAAAAGGGGTTCGATCGCCATGGTTCCATAATCTCTGGTTAACACTGTGAAAAGCGATTTCGAATGCTTTAAATCCTGCTCTAGATAGTCGTGCAACGTTGTTGTGATATTATTTATGTTTTCCTTATAAATATGTGGGACAAATACGATTTCTAGGAAATGGCCTCTGTATGATTTCTTTTTTTGTTTATTTCCTGTGTAAGCATTATAAATATATGATTGAAAAGGTTCTATGAAGAGAATGAAACAAGGTTTTGTAATTTAACTGAAACTAAAGCAAAACGTAATTCGTAATGCTATTTCCCAACCTGTGGGTCGCCCTTTTCCAAAATATTTTGGGATTTTTCCTTTAACAATATAGTTTTGGGATTTTTCTTTAACAATACCATTCCCTACGTTTTCATAAGAAGAAGAATGCGGTCGAACCCTAGTTTAGAAAATAGACCACAAAGACCCTGTGCGATCAGTCTAAAGCGTTTTATCTACTTCTATAAATTAATATAGTCGATACCAGTGGGGTTGATTCTTTAAAGGAAAGTCTCGCCGATGCAAGGGTTGAGGTGCACCAGTAATAAGTTCAATCTGGACGTTGCTCGGTAATTTCCAGATCTCTGTATACCTGCATGAATTAAATCCCTGAACCCATACCAGAAAATGGTAGGGTTTCTACCTAATCCCTTCAACCCGAATTCTCCAGGTAATACGTCTAACTCTGAATTGAAATCTAGAATTAAATTATTAATAACAGAGAAATATAATTCAAGTCTTTTTATTTGGACTTTTTGACCGCAACTAACCAGAAGCGATCATGGATGATAACGTATGCAACTATCCTAAATGGATATTCCAGATCTGACCTTTGGATCATCTTCGACTATGCAAAAGTCCTCAATCACCCTAGCAGTAGTAATAGGTTACCACGGCCACTGCTATATAAATAAAGGAAAACGATTTTAGGGTTCATCTATTACTCAACATTGATTTTTAACCCAGTTTTTCCATGATTACTATTGCAAGGAACATAATACAAATAACAGATTGATTTCTAATAAAACCATTCGATATATCGACTTAACATAACACAATACAACTGGAATTCAAATTTTAAGAAACAAATTTTTAATAACGTCCATCATATATTAACAACAATGTCTGGATACCACGCGATTGGAAATTACCAATCCTTTAAATTGATTTAATCTATGTGAATGGATCACTCGGATTAAAACAAGAAAAGGAAATCCCCATGGAAGTATTCGAATTATATTCTGTAGTAGATCAAACATTTTGACAGTAATGTAATTAACATTCCCTTATGCATAACATCTGATTTGTATATAACTTAGAACAAAAATAATGGAAAGTGCTGAAAGTCTAAAATCAGAAAAACCTGGTATGGATAACCCGAATGAAACCGGAACAGCCACGTTCCACCCAACCGTAGATTAGGTACAGACGCCAAGTCTGACCGTAATCACCCCCGAGCCAGATGCATGCATAGAAAATGTGGACAGTTAACCTCGAAAACTCAGTCACTTTTCCTAACTTCCTTGCCTAACACAGAGTGCTCACACAGCAAGTATCATCCTTCTATCATACTAAGCAGCGTCCTGCCTCCCACATATGCCCCTTTCTTTATAGTTTTGCCTAGGTCTTACCATTAGCAGCCAATTCCTCATGGAATTTTCGCAGCTAAGTAAATCCCTAATTTTCAGGGGGTGTCTAGTGTCTTAAATACACTTCTGACACATGTTCTGGTTTTCCCAAGGTTAACTCTCACTTGTCCCCCACTTTTCCATGCATGATCTCCTCATTTAACTTGGCTATTCCTGTTCATCCATTTTATTATTAAAACAATAATTAAAATTCATAGTTGTTTCTTACAACAGTCCTCCTAGGACTTATTCGGTAGATTTTTCATCTAGTCCCTTATTTAAAAGAATTTCTCATGATAATAAAACAAAAACCTAATGTCTTATTGCTATTTGGGGAACGTCACACATAGGAGACTAACTTTTGTAAATGATGGTTATTTTAGGTTTAAAGAGTATTACTTTTTAAGTCTGTGGGTTGTTGGTATTTAAGTATTGATATTTATATATATATATAAATATTTATACAAATATATATTTGTCATAATAGTATGATGTGTGAAAGTGTATATAAAAGATATGTGAAGGGTTATTCAAGTTTAAGAATATCATTATTAGAATGTTGAAATATATATAGATCTAGCTAAGCATAATGTGTATAAAGAAATATGAATTGAAAATTTTGATTGTTAGGTTCAAAAGAAATTACATGTTAAAAGTACTTAATTTAAAAACATATTTATAACTTGAAGAAGAGTCATGTGTAGAAGAATACAAATGAAATTGCTTAAGAATAATGTGTGTTGTCATTGTTTAAATGTTAATTCATTATCATCACCATGACTCGCAGGAAGTTTGAGAAAGATAGTTAGCCCTTAATTACGTTTGTCTACATCTTTGAAGTTAAGCATTGTAGAATAGGTATTGGTCTTGGAAATTTAGTTATTCTATAAATATTTTTTTTTTTTTAGTGATGTTTAGGTTTCCAAACAAAACATAGCCTATTGAATTTAAAGAACTTTGACAGTACATACTGAGTCAACTTGACAGTTAAATAAATATTTGACCTACTTTATGGATCAATACCTGGTTGAAAAAGATGAAAATTGAACGTTGGGTACTATATTGGATGGATATCCGGAATTTCATTGCAAAAGGAGTGTACTTGACGAAACTTTGATAGACTGTCGCGAAGGTGAAAAATATTTGGAATTTGAAAAACCAGATATCTAGGTGACCAATTGGATGAGTTGAACACATGGACACTAAGTTAGAATCATGATGATTTTGTTAAGAAAAGTGAAAGATCACAAACTCGATGTGACCCTAGCTTATTTATGAATCTAAAGAATTGTATACTCTAATTCAATTGAAGAAAAATTGCTTATAAGTGTACCTTTAGAATGAATGATTGAGTGTTAAAACGCCTAGAATTCTCTCAATAAATTATGTGCTATAAAATTCAATGACGATAGGGATGTATGAATCTCTTTATTATATACATGTATTGTGTATCAATATAATGTCTTTTTAAATCTTTTGAGAATGATTCTTACACTATTGAATTAAATAGATTATGTTCAAATAGAATGTAAAACATAGTTATTGTGGATGTATTTGATGATAAATGACAAGTAATGACCATATATGAATTTAAAGAAGGAAGTGCTTAGATAATTTTGAAGGTGGGATGCTTATGATTTACTATCAAGAAGGAATGAATATATAATGTTTAATAATGGGATATTGTGTCTTACAATGAGCGATGCATGGAGATCGACACGGAAAAATTATAGCTGCGGTTTTTCTTCTTCTCCTTCGGCAAGGATACTCCCAATTTCTCGAACAGGTTAGGATTCTTCTTCTCTAAAATTGCTAGTATGAAAGATTAAATGATATTCAGGGTTCATATACTTTGATGATGGGTTATGCGTCAAGAATTTTATCGATTGGATGTAAATGCTTATTTTCTGAAATCAAGGCGATGGCTTCGCAGGTATGCACTACTAGTTTGTAATCGTACTTTGAAATGTGAAAAGAGAGAAGTTAAACTTACTTGAATTATAGAATCTTAAGTGTGCTTAAGTTAGGAAGAGAAGAAAACTTTACATGACTTTGTTTATAAAAATCTGAGATTATACTTTTAGCTATACTAAGTAAATCATACTCTAGTATTTAATTATACTTTGGATTATGAGAAGAGAGAGGTTGCATGTAAGATTAGTTTGGTAATGGTTAAGGTATGTATTGAAGAACATAATTGGGAAGGGTAAATTCTTATTTTGAAATTCCGACATTGTTTTGAACATATCATAGTTATACGTAATTATAGAAAAGGGAGAAGTTGGAATTGAATATTTATTCCTTATGTTGAAATATGTTAGTGCTTTCAGTATTTTCGTAAATGATATACTTATAGTTTTGTTGGATAGAAGAAATTTGTTGTAGACGATTTCAGTCACGATTACAATTCGTGAGACAAGAGAGAACTGATATGGGGATTTCTACACTATGAAATGTGCGATTTGGTTATATTATCAATTATGCAATTTATACTTATATGAGGGTAGAAAAGAAGATAGGAAATGTTGTTATCAACTGTGGTTATGTTGAAGAAATGAATGTGAAAAGAAATTGAAAACTCACCATGGAAGCACATGAGACTTAACTTCGAGACGAAGTTTTAATAAGAGGGGGTGTATGTAATGCCCGCCTTGGTGCTTTAACTGATTAGACTAATGAAGGTATGTAATGCCCCTAGAATGATTGTGGACCTTAAGGGCACCTCGAGTGACCCGACTGAACAAATTCAATACAGTGGTCTTGTTATGTCTTAAATGATTGAGGAAAACCTTAAGATGTGAATGACGACAATAATTGATAAATGAATTAAGGAATTAAACTATATGTGTGGAGTGGGATAATTGATTGATTACTTCTTGCTTAATGATTAGCCTTGATTGATCAAGTCAAAGTGCAGTAGGACAGTTACAGTCCTAGCTATGCGACTTGGGAGGACACAACTGAGATGCGTCGTAGCTTTCCATTTTATTCTGAACTTCGGGATGAAGTTCTAAGTAAGTAGGGGTGTATGTAGTGCCCCTAGACTTGTGTAGACATTGAGGGCACCTGCTGAGTGACCCGGCTGATTGAAACATTAATTAAATAACCTTTTGACCTTATTTTTTGAGTATGTGTATCTGAACTATTGAGGTAAATGAATAATTTCATATGTTAAACGATTAGCTATGACTATGGAAAATTATGTTGATGGATAATGCTTAACGACTAGCTGTATGGTGATTATGTATTTGGCGACGAAATGTATATTTAATAAGATGAATGAGCAGTTTGAATAAATCATAAATGTTTAACAATGCTAGAGTTAGAAACCAGATGATGATTGTTGAGAACAGTGCTACTAATAATTTGTTGTGAGAAGTGTGTGTAGAAACAAGTGAGACGGTTCACCAACGGACACACAAAGGAACATGGAGGGTCGTAGAGTACGGGTAAATCACACACAGGGGAAGCGACGACGATGTTGACTTCCGACAAGAATACCACGCATGAGCAGATAAGCATTGATCCGCTTGCTCAAGAGGAATGCGTGAGGGCATACGAGGTGGGCCACGACGGAGCTGGTCACGTACGAGTTGAGGGGCGCGCAGTGAGAATAGACTCACTCCTCAGCGCCATTAGTCCCTAGATAGCATGTAGACGGAGGATGGATGGTAACGATTCCTAAAAGCCCTACAAGAGTTCCCGCAAGTCAAAACGGAAAGATGGTGGCAGAAGGGCCCAACGATGCGGTACCCTGTCGAGAACGAAAAGAATGGACGCAAGGACCCAACGAGGTGGTACCATGCCAAGGAATGGAAACCATGGATGATTGGACCCGACGGAGTGGTGCCATGTCAGGGGATAAAAAAATTAAGGAACCAGGAGCCCAACGACGCGGCACCGTGATCCTAGTGAGTTTGATTGTTAAATTAAACTGCATAAAAACTTAGGAGAATAACTCTAGATTATTACTTAGCAAATGCATAACAATAGCTTAGACATTTGCACATGAATAGTTATTTTGTTGAGCATTTAAAATAATATAAATTACTATTTAGGAGCAAAATATATTAGACACCTAGTCAACTAAAAGCTAGGAGTTGATTAAAATATCTGGGGGACAAACTAGAGCAAACTTAGGGATGTAGGTGCACTTCCCAGAGAAACTGACACTTGGATGGGTGAGTGCTTTAATTAAATAAATAATTAAAAATATTTATTTATGCATGAAGCGACATGTGTCGCAGGAGATTTCCCTTTATAAGGAAGGCTTAAGGAATGGGTAAGGGGCCCATAATTTGGACGATTGTCGTAATTTTCGAATGCCTCAAAGACTTGCTGCTATCTAAGGGTTTGGCTTAGAAATCCTGGTGGGAAGGGAAGCCCAAGCTGAATTTCTGAAATACTTGTGTGAGCTCTACGACCCAAAGCTCGAGGGAGGCCATGCGACTGAAAGCATGAGCCTATGGTTGGGTGGCGAAGCTAACGGTTGCTTCGCCTACGATTAAACGAGCTTTGCTGGATGGATCCTATGGAAGACACAGACAACAATGGACCAGCTGGATCGGGTTGACAGGTTAAGGTTTCGCTTATTTTTGTTAAGTTATTCACTCTTTTATTTTATTTTTCCAATAACTATAATGGCTAATTTGGTTGTATGAAGTTGTTCAAGTTTCAGGTTCAGTTCAAGGGGACCCTAAAGGAGGGGTCTTACAAACATGGTGCAACGTTATAATGTTATCCATATATATATATTGGTCCCAAGTGCGATAAAGAAAGTGGAATAGTCATTAATTAAAGAACAAGTAAAATTTGTTATGGAAGTGTTGGAAATATTGACTAAGATCCTTGCATAAATAAGCAAGCTTTGTAAAAGTGTTGATTTGTAGGAATGATAAAATAAACAACTATGTATGTTGAATGTTTTCTTTTTTTAAACTAAACGTAAACAAATCAATCTCATTGTAAAGATTTTGTATCTTATGAAATTTACTTTGAAATTCGTGGTTATTACTAATACTGTTAATTTGGATATGTGACACATTGACATGCAATAGAATAACTTAATCATTATAACATTCAAATCATATACCAACTACATTACAATTTCTATCAAGTAAAACTTACAACAACTAAAATACCATAGCTAAAGTTTTATTTCTATAATTGAATGTGTATAGAAGAAACAAACAACCCTAATACCACAATACAACATTCCAATCCTAATATGTTCCAATTTTAGATGGTTGGAATCGTATTCGAAGCAATAGATTCACAACCAAAATGTGACCTTGAATCAACACCAATCTTAACTAATGACATCATTTAACAATGGTACATTCCATTGTCAACATAAACATCAAAGTTCAACATTAACCTTGATGAACATCACATTGTGACAAACTCTTTCATGGATCTCATCTTCATGAAAAATTGTCACATTGATACACAGTACAACGATTTAACCACTACAACATTGAATTCATGTAACGATTGTATTTTGATCAAACAAACAACCCCAATACCACAATACCACATTCCAATCCTAATTTGTTCCTGTTTTTTATATAGTCTATCGTATTTGAAACAATAGATTCACAACCAAAATGTGACCCCAAATCAACACCAATCTTAACTAATGACAACATTTAACATCCGTACATTCTGTTGTCAACATAAACATCAGAGTTCAACATTACCCTTGATGAATGTCACATTGTGACAAACTTTTTCATGGATCTCATCTTCACGAAAAATTGTCACATTGAAACACAATACAATGATTTAACCACTACAACATTGCTTTCATGTACCAATTGTATTTCGATCAAACAAACAACCCTAATACCACAATACCACATTCTAATACTAATCTGTTCCAATTTTTTATATAGTCTATCGTATTTGAAACAATAGATTCACAACCAAAATGTGACCTCAAATCAACACCAATCTTAACTAATGACAAAATTTAACACCGGTACATTCTGTTGTCAACATAAGCATCAGAGTTCAACATTACCCTTGATGAACGTCATGTTGTGACAAACTCTTTCATATTACCAAAATTTTATTTCTACCAATTATTGTCTCAATCCCACAACAATTGTTCATGCATGTCACAATAATATTATTACTTTCAATATAATATGTTAATCAACTATTATATTCTTATACCTTCAAATTAATTAAAATTTAATATTATTACAACTTTCAACATTAATTAAAATTTAATATTATTAAAAGTTTCATCATTAATATTTAAAATATATTATTATTTTGTGGATTATTAAATTACGATTAACTAATTTATTGTTATATTTTTTATTATTTTAATGTACCTTCATCAAATTATTTTTATTTACGCAAGTGTAAGAAAATTAAATCATTTCAAATTAATTAAAATTTAATATCATTAAAATATTCATCATTATATTTAAAATATATTATTATTTTATTAATTATTAAATTGCAATTAACTAATTAATTATTATATTTTTATCATTCTAATTTACCTTCGTTGTATTAATTTTATTTACTAAAGTGTAATAAAATTAAATAATTTCAAATTAATTAAAATTTAATATTACTAGCATTTTCCCCTCGAGAGGCAAAATGAATGCCATTAGGAAAAAAGGAAAGGTAGAATAATCAAAGATAGGGGTAAATCTATGCTCAAGTATCACGCCAATCAAAGATACGACATCTGAACGGTGCGGCAATAGAATCAAGCTCATCAAAGAACAAGATACATGGTGCGGATTGTCGAGATTTGTCAAAAATTTCTTGTACATTAACCTAAGTTTCTCCAAACCACATTGTTAAGAATTTTAGGCCTTTTACATTGATTAAATCAGCTTGACACTCATTAGCAATGGCTTTTGCACGCAGAGTCTTCCTACAACGAGGTGATCCATAAAACAATAGCCTACAAAACAACATTGAATCATTGGTGATTTACCGTTTGAAGGTTCCTCTTGACATTTTCCAAACATTGGGCACCTCAACAAACTATCGAACAATTCTTAACATGTTGTTATTTATACACTATTTACTATAAATAAACAAATAAAGATAGAAAGACAACATTGCACCATGGTGTTTATATACACAACTTAAACCTTCCAAACCTTCTAAGGGATGGGTCAATACTATTTGGCGGTTTGTTGCTCCAATCACAATAAAATAGACTCAAGTTTTTAGCTCATCCTTTTTGCCTCGTCCTTTTTAGAAAGCCAAAGCTGTGGGGGGTGCCATATGATGCATTTACTATATGGAACTTCAGCTATGGAACTTCATCCTCATCCTTATTTTAGGTTAAAGGTTAATTTGTTTAGCTCATCCTTTTTAGAAAGCCAAAGTTGTGGGGGGTACCATTAGTACCTTGGATACTAGTTCTATCCATTGCCACAAAAAAATTTCTTTTGGGTTCCATAGATACAGCTTCCTTCATCGGGTTTGTTGTTTGGACTGCCATAATACTATTCTATTACATTTTTTTGGGCTGCATGCATCATATGACACCGCCAAAGCTTCTGACAAAGAGAGAATGGGGAAGCTTGATAATTTGGGGTGAATCCCTACAGTGGAAGGAAACATTTGAACTCCACAATATAACAATGGTACCTATCATAGCTTGTAAATAATGTCTTTGGATATTTATCTTGGATTTTATTTGTATCATTAGAAATTTATAAAGCTTTGAGATCGAATTTGGTTCAGTGAAGTATGCATGTAATGACCTCCTGAGGCAAATGTCTATAAGATTTAGGTAAATGCAGTAGAGTATAACAATGTTCACGTAGATGAGTTTGGAATTGATGAATGTAAGAAAGTGTTGTAAGTATTGGTAGATGTCAGTAATGGATTGAGGTAAATGCAGTAGATTATATCAATGTTCACGGAGACGAGTTTGTAATTGAGGTAAATGCATCATATGGCACCCCCCATGCCATACTCCCAGGAAAAAATCAAACGAAATTCAACAAACGGGTACCTATACCTGAAACTGACACACGTAGGTAGGTAGAGAATACCTAGGGGCATGAGACAACTCTCTCTAAGGAACTCGACAAAATAGCCCCGTAACTTCGAGAGAAGGGGTGCCTCCTCAAGAGGTCGCAGTGACCAGACCCGGGTGACTGACATTTACCAAAAACACAGGTTAAACCCTAGACAAAGGAGTCCATGTTAACCCTCCATCACCTTAGAAATCCCTAATTGAAATAAAATCAACACTCTACATCCTTAGAAATTCTTAATTGAAGAAAAACAAAAAACACTCAAAAAAAATATACAAAACCACAAAAATCTTAAAAATATTTAATAATAGTTTTAAGGTGTATTGAAAATATGCGTCTACCAAACATAAGAGCATTTCTTTAAAACATTTGCATTTGCATATATCTTAGTTCCAACTTAGTTGCAGAAAAATTTAGATGTCATGGAACCTCGTTGCCAAAAAAAATTCAATAAGACATTCTTGTTAAGAGTTTGTGGTTTAATTTCAAGATGGAAAATTCATGGAATGCATATTTTAAGTTTCACATCGTTTCATATGTTAAATCTATTTTAAATTTATAAAAGTGATTAAAAAGTTATTTAAACTAGTGAGTCGTGGGATGGCCAAAGAATTGAACCCTAATGGTCTCAAAAACATTGTTCTTGGTGGTCTCAAAAACATTGTTCTGCATAACCAACAACAATGTCTTCTCAAAGGTAATTTAAAAACTATTTAAATAAATAAAACTAATTAAAAATGTTTTAAATTAAGGAAAATTATTATAAAATGCAATTTAACTTTTTTTTAAGCTAGTAACCATGGGGATTTGTAATGTCTTTCTCAAAGATAATTTAAAAACTAATTAAAAATGCTTTAAATTAAAAAAAATGATTATAAAATGCAATTTAACTTTTTTCAAGCTAGTAGCCATGGGGATTTGTAATTGTGACCTTTCATTTACAACTTTTCATTTCATTTAAATTAGTGAAAATCATTAAAAAAATGTTATTTTAAATTAGTGAGAATAATTAAAAAACTATTTAAATAAGTAAGAATAATTTAAATGATTTAAATTAGGGAAAATGATTATAACATGTAATTTAAAATCATCGAGAATCATTAAAATATGTTATTTAAATTTGTGAGAATGATTGAAATGTTTAAATATGAGTGCACTACTTTGGAGAGAATGTGTGTGCATTGTTTTATGGAGAATGGTTTTATTCTTAATTCTATATATTTTTAGTATAATGTTTTGTTAAGGATTTTAGAATAGATTTTATCATTAAATAAAAATTTCATTTTTTCCTAAGGATTGATCAACATCAACATACAAGTTTTAACATAGGTAGTTGTCTCTTTATTAGTATAACTAAAAATTGATTAGTGATGGGGTGCTTTACTTTCTTCTCCCTTCTCGTATGATGTGTTACCGACATTGAGTTCAGTTCATGATACATAATGACTATATGGGACAACAAAGTTTACATTTCATGCATTGATTTCTATTTATGATACTAAGGAAAGCTAGTCTGAAATGGCACGACCCAAATCACAAACTTAGCCTACTCAAGTGAGTTTAGTCCCCTTTGCTTTGCATGAAGAGATAGCTATTCCATTGACTCTACTCACAACTATCCACTTCTTGCCCAAATCATTTTCTTAACCAAGCTTGTAGTACCTCTCACTAGATCCTCTTGAAACATCGATTCCTAAAGTATGATGTGCAAATTTGACCTCTCTTAATTGCAAGTATACTGTATTTTCCAATGTCTATTTCCTTGTTTCCACATGCGTGGCATAACATTTCATCGCATGACTCCTCTCGTTGTTCATGTCTCCTAGTTTCACACCTTACCATGTTTGTGCTAGTCCTTACTTGCATTATTAGCTTGTTTCCTTACCATAGATGTTAAGCTTCGAGTAGTTTTTCACTTAATCTCCTCCTTTGTATTGAAGTTGTTTATGTAACTTATTGTTGGTTTTTTCGTCATATTTTCTTCATTTTATTCTTGTACAAACTTTTGAATGCATTTTTATCCAATGGTCATCTTCTTCTTCTACTTCCCACTCTCCAAACAATTTCGTGCACTATCCATCCTATGTTTTTTTCCTCTTTTTTAACTCATCTTTACTAGTTTTCGTTGAACTTTGTCACAACTTTATAGTTGTACATAAATACTAATTTTTATAAATAAAGAATTAATGTGACATAAAATCAATTTAACTCACATGAAACACTTGGTTGAAAAATATTAAATTGAAACCAATACAAAACACTTAGCTGGAATAGAGTAAATTGAAATGTTATGCCTTATAAAAAGTAAAAAAATTAATATAAGTAAAATATATAAAAATTATTGAAGAAAGAAAAAACAATAGAACCATGAAACTATATTTTTTTATAAATGTCCCCGTAATTGTGGTATGAGCCTTGTGATGTAGTCGCTAACACAAATCATGTGTTCAAGAACCTCCCCACATGTGGTCAACAAAGTAGATAAAATAATCTGTAAAGGCTTTGAAAAAATAAGAACCTCCCCACATGTGGTCACCAAAGTAGATAAAATAATCAGTAAAGGCTTTGAAAAAATAAAGGTGCAAATCTTCCGCACTAATCATACACCATTAATTTTTGTTTCAAACCATATAAGATGTATTAAATATTCAAATTCAAGCATGAAAAGGATCATAGTGAGAAAATCAAAGGGAAGTTGGATTTTTAAAAATAACAATATATAATTTTGAAAAAATAAGTATGTTTAATGATATAGTTTTATTTATGATTAGAAATTTATTTATGATTTATATATAAGTTTTTTTTATTGATTTTTATGAAACAAGTTAATAGATAAATTAAATTTTTGGATGAGATTATTTATTTTTTAAAAGATATTTTAATTGAAATGATTTAAATCTTTTTAAAATGGATTGAAATATTTAAAGATAAAATTTTATAGTCAAAATTCCTATTTATTAAATACAATTATAAAATTTAACAAAATTCATATTATTGTTAATTTTTTGATTGAAATTATTTCAATCCTTTTAAAATGAGCTAAAATCTATAAAGATATAATGATATAGTCAAATTTCTCATTTATTAAATACAATTATAACTTTTAACAAAATTCCTATTGTTGGCATTGGTCGAAGATGCTGTGGTAAAATCCATTTTCTTTTCGATGATTCAAGCCTTCTCTTAGGCTCATCCTTAGGACAATGACAATGCCAAAAAGTCTCAAGTATTTTACAATCAATAAATAAATAACAATGAGATTATTTTTAAGGTCGACCTTTTAAAAAGAAATAGGCCGACTCAAAATATCAATATATAGAAGTTGACTGCTAGCTCTCATTAAATTATTCTGAGTTGATCAAATTTTTCATATAGAAGAGTATGACCTTTTTGTTTCCTAGATGTTTTGAGTCGCCCTCTTCCTTTTTAAAGGGTCGTCCTTAAAAATAAGGTCATTTTTTTTTATTGATTGGAAAAGACTTGAGACTTCTCGATATTGGCATTGTCCTAAGGATGAGCCTAAGAAATGGCTTGAAACGTCGATAAGAGAATGAATTCTACTGCAGCGTCTTCGATCGATGCTAACATGTACAACCGTGGATTCTCAACCAATACAAAATTCTTTTTACTCTTAATGAAAAATAATTAAGCAACTAATAATAATTAAATTTATTTACTTTTTAACTTATTTCATTTAAAATATATAAATATTATAAAACTTTTTTTTTTCAATGTGGTTCACGTACCGGTCCCACTGGCCGGCATCGCTACATCCACGGAATAATAGCTGGCGGGCCCACCCGAAGGGGCCTTCACACCCTCGACACATTTTTCGTACCTAACCCCAAGAGTGTCGAGGAGAATGGATCCCGCGACCTCACATGATGGGAGGCCTAACTACGGGTGCTCAACCGATTGAGCTAACTCTTGGGGATGTAAATATTATAAAACTTACCATCACCATCACTATATTTAGTTGTTTAAAGTTACTATCAAATCACCATCTTTAATTGTAATAATACCATAAACATGATCATCA
Source organism: Larix kaempferi (assembly GCA_027924585.1). NCBI lineage: Eukaryota > Viridiplantae > Streptophyta > Pinopsida > Pinales > Pinaceae > Larix > Larix kaempferi. Next base: position 5,401,028 of record BSBM01000861.1, on the reverse strand, counting down.
TCATCACCATTTTTTTTTAATTTACTATAAACATCAACATTTTTAATTGTAATAATATCATATTAACTCTTTTAAATTTGGAAGTATTGATCAACTAACCATAACACCAAGTTTGTTTTCGTTATGTTTGCTTCTTACCCTAGTAATGTATATAGATATTTAATGTAGATATTCCTTAATTCAAATGCTATATAGATATTGAATTTAGATATTCCTTAATTTAAACACTATAAAGGAAAGATATTTAACATAGATATTCCTTAATTTAAAGGTTATAAAGGATAGATATTTAATGTAAATATTCCTTAATTTGAATGCTATAAAGGAAAAGACAACTTAGTATATAATATTAATAATTAATGGAATAAAAATGCTATGCGATATATGATGTTATAAAAATGCTATGGAATAAAAATAAACTAAAATTGTATAGTAACCATAAGTTTTAAGATAAACTTATCATATGAATATTAGATAAATCTATGTATTATTATGAAGAATAAATAGGAAATAAATATAATAGTTTGTATAGAAAAAGAATAACATTTTTATAATTTCGAAACTCTCGTTACAATATAAAATATATAGTTATTTTGTAAAATAATTATAAAACTTTTTTATGAGTTAAGTGAAGATTCCATTAGAGTTGTACTTTTTAATATCCTGTACTATTTTTTAAATAATTAAACCAACTTTTGTATTTATAAGTCAACTAAAACCTTATCTAATATTAACAACACTTAAGAGCTTGTGTTTCCTCCTAGAAATTCACATTATAGGGAGTAGGGTATGTACACCTCCGTAGATTTTACGAGTTAAATTTTTGTACAACCCTTTAAAGAATGAGTAATTGAATTAGGAGGCCCTGACTTCCTTGTGGATGTACCCATTGGCATAAGGGTCATGGTATATTGGAGCTTATTTGTTACATCAAACCAATTCTCTCAACCAATGTGAGAAGTCATGGAAATAGTTTCAAGACACATTGATGTTAGTATGACTTATTTCTATGGACAATTTAGGAAAACAAGTGAAATAGGTACTATGGAGTATTGCAAATCACATATTTCTTTCATTTTTGTAACACAAGGGAGGAGAGGGGAAGGCTAAGCAAGCAAGCCTACTCACCCCACAACCAATCAACCATTATTATGTTAGTAGGATGCATCACTCCTCTGAGATTTTCTACCTTGGCACAAGGATCATGGTAGATTGAAGCTTATATGTTGCCGTGAAACTAATATGATTTTATCATTCGTCCCATTTTTGTGGAGGAGTTGATTAGGAGAGTCCCAAGATCCCTATGAGTGAAATCATAAACAAATAAACAATGGTACTCAAAAAATTATAAGCAAAAAAGTTTGTTCATGTCTTTAACTTCTCCTCGAATTGAATCCTCGATTCAATTAATTTCTCTATGTTGTTTTTTTCTAGGTTAATGAAAATTAACTTCAAACATAACAAGAATTCATTATTTGTCACTCTCACAACAAATATATTGGTCTTTAAAAGGTTAATGAATATTGACATCAAACATTAAAACAACTCTTTAAATGTCACTCTCTTATAACAAATATATTGTTTTTTAAAAGGTTAATGAATATTAACATCAAACATAAGAATCATTAGTTAAATGCCACTCTCTTATAGGATATTGGTTATCGAAGTGAAATCAACTCTCCGTTTCCTTATCATTTTTTAGCTAAAGAGGACTAAGAAACTTAACCCTTCATCTCCTTATAACAACATTCTTAAATGTCACTCTCTTACAACAAGTTCAAGATATTAGCTATCAAAGTGAAGTTAGTTCTCCATTTCTTTATTAATCTTTAACTAAAAAAGATTTAAAAATTTAACTCTTCATCTTGTTATAAAAACTTAATTAACAAAGAGAAGTCAACCCTCGATCTTTTTGTAAACCCTCCTTAAAGAAAGTCAAGTCAACCCTCCATCTCTTTAAAAATCTCTACAGAAATAAAATGAACACTCTACTTCTTTAAAAATTATTAATTAAAAAGACTAAAAAAACTAAAATAAAATAATTTTTGAATAATAATTATAAAGTATAAAGAAAATATGCATCTATTAAATATAGGAAATTTATTTATATTTTTGCATATATTTTAATTCCAACTTGATTGCATAAAAATTTAGATGTAATGAAACCTCATTACCAAAAAGTTCAACAAAGACATAATAGTTGAGACATTCTTGTCATGAGTTTGTTCATTGAACTTAGATTTTAAATTCCATCTTTATATCTATATTATTGACAAATATCAAGTTACATCTTTTATGAAGAACATTCCTCTTTCATATAATCAAGAGAGGTAAATAAAATAAAAGAACACATTGTAATAATTCAAGAATATGTTCATTAAAGCTAGATTAGTTTGAATGGTTAAGAGAGGGATTTAAATTTCTCTTAATGATGATGATTAATGTTCACTTAGACCAATTTAATAAGAGGACAGGTCCTTTCACAAAGATGAAAAATCAGAAAAATTTAAAAAAATCCTTCTTATTTAGCTATATAGATCTTCTTTTTCAAAATAGCATAGTAATGAAAAATTAACAAAAACATTTTACACACCAAAACATTTTTACTATTACTAACATCTGCCAATACTTACAACACTTACATATTCCTCCATTCAAAAAAAATATTTTTATTATAGTGATGAAGAATTCACAAAAACATTTTGCATACCAAAACATTTTTACCATTACTAGTATCTACCAATACTTACAACACTTGCATATTCCTCAGTTCCAAACTCGTCTACGTGAACATTGATATAATCTACTGCATTTCGCTGAATCCATTACTGACATCTGACATCTGCCAATACTTACAACACTTGCTTGCATTCATCAATTCCAAACTTGTCACGAAGCATCTTCTTTTGTCCTCTGTGAACTTCTTCCCTCTCTCTCTACTATGTCCACATGCAGAGAGAGCATAGAAGATGAGACTGACAACCTTGTAGATGCTCCTTCTTGGGCAGTTCCGCAAGCCACCTGAAATTGCCAACGTTAATTCCAGGAACTCTCACTTGCTTTGCCTCAATTTTCTGTACAAGTATGACTAATTTTAATAGCAGTTTATTTTATGATTTAAATTAATATTAGGTAATTTTGATGATATTCACAACAATCTGCATCTAGTACATCCAATACTGCCTCAAAGGAGACCTTATTACCCACTAGTTTGTTAATCAAATAGCATTTGCATTCGGCTCAGAATGAAACTGTATATCAAAATGATCGCCCTTGCAAGATTCGGAAGAAACAAAAGAATTCAAAGCAATATTACTTTCTCAATCAAAACGATAACTGCAAGGGGTCAATCTGATCCTCTCTAATCAATGGCGAACTATATTTTTTATTGTGTTGTTTTTACTTTTAAAGTCTCATCTGCTACTTCATAACCAATGGTAAACTATATTTTATTTATTTTTGTTGCTTTTGAATACTCTTAAATGTGTCCATATTGGTTTATCATTATGTAGCTTTGTCTATGTTCAGGTTCTTGCGAACTTGCAATGGGTATGACCCAGTTTTCACCACAGGCAAGGAGAATTTCAATTATCCACTTCATTATAAATTGAATAGCATTGAGTTTCAATTATCCACTTCATTTCGTTATGACGAAGAACACCTGCTGCAATCCAAGTTTCAAATAAGTTGGTTCATTCTAATTTATGTTATATTTTACCTTGAGTTGGTCCATTTTAATTTATGTTATGACTAGATACACACAAATTCACAAAAATCAGGTTCCATAAAGACCGTGCTGCCGAAACAACATTTACAATCCGCTGAGCATGAGACTGTATGCTAAAGGTCAAAACAAGATGGTTGCGTCGTTTCACACAGGCAGAAGAAGATCGAAACAAATACGAATTGCTGGAGTTGTTTCCATTGCATCCTGACGGGAACCTGAGATCACAAACAAGGCCCCAGAATTCAGAGGCCAAAGAGGATGAAAAGAACGGTACATTGCTCGAATTGTTTCCTTGCATGGCTTTGAGTTCGTTTGTGGCAGTTAGCGCGCATTTTTGGAGAGGTGTAGCCCGAGAAGTGGCGGAGAAAGACAATGACAAGACAATGAGGACACCATCCACCTGGTAGGATTCTGTTTGCTCTATGAGTGAGGAATCTAATCCACATGGAGATTATCCTTCACCCTAAAAATAAAATATAAATAAATTTTTTAATTTAAAAATAATAAATTAAAAAAAAATTAAAATATAAATTTTATAAATAAAATAACAAATTTATGCAATCTAAATATTTTAATATAAAATAAATTTTAAATTAAAAAATATATAATTTTTTATTTAAAAAAAATAATAATTAATTTCTAAAATAATAAAATAATAAAATAAAACTATACAATTATATATTAAAACAAAATAATACAATATAAACTATCAATTATAAACATAACTAAAACTAACAACAATATAATATTTTTTAATTAGCCATAAAAGAATCTAAAAATAAATTAAGGTATAAATTATATTATTTAATCATAATTTCAGTTTAACCAATTTATTAATATTTTTTACAATATTTATAAAATATAAATATTCTAAAATATAATAAACACATTTTTAAATTAAATAAAAATTCACTCTATATTCAATTATTTTTTAAATAAATAACAACATTTTAAAATAACATCATTTATTTCTTATTAATTAATTATTTTTTCTATTAAACCCAAAATCTCTCATAAAGGCTTTTTCCTATTCTACTCCACATATTTGTTAACAGATAATCATTTTTTATAAGTGAAATTATGCAAAAACTGTTCACTTACACTTGATCACTACTTCTACTAGTTCAATATCTTAACGAGAGCCTTATATTTATATATCTAATAACACTCATCAAAAAGATACGATTTTTCAACTCAAACAAGTTATTAGCCGAAGCCAATCACAAAGAAAAAGTACCCTATACACAGCTAGCTATTTGACAGAACTAAAATCCTTATTTTGCATTAGAAAGATGGTAATTTGTCTCCTCTCTATGAACTAAATCCTTTCCACACAATACAAGGGTACTTAGAAATATTTTACAAATTTTGTAAATATTTCATAAATGAATTTGTAAAAGAGTAATATTAGCATTTGTCTCTTGAGGGGTAAAAATAAATGTCGGTAGGAAAAGAGAAAAGTTAGAAGGAACAAAAACATAGGCATATGCAATGAAGGATACTAGTAGGAAAAAAGTAAAGTTTGTAACAATCTCATATTACAAAGACATAGGCACTCAACCCATAACAAAAAATAATGTTAAGTTCATCAACACAGTGAGCCAACTACAATTCAGATGTAGCTAAATAGAGTTATGTGAATAACTTCGATTTTATTTATATAAAATGTTTTAAATAAATGTTAAATCATTGTGAAGTTTAATCTCCCCTATCGTAGTTTTAGGTTAAAGTTTTAGTACTTAGTAGATCCCCTTTTAAGATAGATTTATGCTACTTTTAAGTTAAAGTGGTAATATTTTAACAAATTAAATCTTACTTAGACATACTATAGTATTTCATGTTTGGTATTTTGAGATATTATATAAAATTGAAATTGATTTTAGAATAAGATTTAAAACTATTTTTGAGTAATTATATTTTTAATTGATTAAAACTTTATTTAATCCAAAATATTTAGAAAAAAGTGAAAATACTCATTTACAAACCACTACATAACATTTCAAATGACATTAGAACTTTATTTAATCCAAAATATTTAGAAATAGTGAAAATACTCATTTACAAACCACTACATAGCATTTCAAATGACATTAAAACTTTATTTAATCCAAAATATTTAGAAAGAGTGAAAATACTCATTTACAAACCACTACATAGCATTTCAAATGACATGATTTTGTTTAAATTGTTTGCGGTATATATTAACAAATAACTTATAATAAACTTTGTCATTATTAAAAATTATTTTTTAATAAATTTAAATAAAAAAATTTAATATATTTACAAATTAACTATAATAAACTTTATTATTATTAAAAATTAATTTGTAATAAATTTAAATAAAAAGATTTAATGAGAAATATTAAATAAAATTGATTTAAATTATATTAATTTAAAATTTAAAAACAAATATGTTCATACAAATAATACAATGCAAGATATTTTATTTTTAGTTTTTTAAAACTTTCAAACATCAATTACATAGATATCCATGCTATGCTATGTAATGTACAGACATACTACAATTATCATTAAATTTCATATCTTAATTTATCTAATCATCTTAATATAAATATCATGTATCCAACTTTATTTCAAAAAAATAAATGTTATACATGTTAGATTATATGTATAAACAACAATATTTATTATTTTGTTTAAAAAATATTAAATAAATTTTTTTATATATTAAAATTATGTTTAAAAATATTAAAATAAAGTTTGAAGCTTAAGAGTTATATTTGGATATTTAATTTGTTCAAAATTTTAATAATAATAAAATTTAAAGTTGAAAATATGTTAGAGTTTTATTAATTATTTTTCAATATTTACTTAAATTAAATTTGTTTGTTTTTTTTAATTTGTTTAATAAAATTGATATTACCAAAAACATAAAACTTGTTTCTGTTTTTTTTTAATTTGTTTAATAAAATTGATATTACCAAAAACATAAAACTTAGTAAAATAGTCAATATCATATTTTTTTTAATATTTGTAACTTTTAAATAAAAAAATATATTTTAAAATTAATAAAAGTCAGTCATGTTCATACAAATATACAAATATTTGCAAATATAAAGTCAGTCATGTTCATTTTAATAATAAAATTATTGAAAGTTAAATAATATATTTTATAAATCTTTGTATTTGTACAAATTAGGATTAATAATTAAAAACATATATAATAAATTTTATGAGAGTTAAATAATTTTTTTTTAAATCTTTTTTTTTCCAAAGAAAAAGTCGTATTTCATTGATCTTATAAGAGAAAAACAATACATTCCACGGGTGTTGTAAAAGCACGATAAAGTCCCGAAGACGATAATATCCAAAATCTGAAAATGAGAATCTTGATACATTACATGCTTACAGAATGAATAAGAGACTGTAACAAAACAATTCAAACCTTCTTAAAGTAGTTAGTTCATAGTATATAAAGATATAATTTTGGTTTCCTAATTAGCCTGCTGATTTGAGATGCAAACTCCTTCATCCATTCTTAATCCTTCTTTGGAAAGGATATCGGCTTGAGTATTTTGTTCTCTATAGATATTTGCAAATGTGACCTTCTGAAAATAAGTTACTTGTTGAACCACATTGCTTCCTAAATTCTGGAGTGCATGATTGTTGAAGCTAAATTCCTTGTTCATGAATCTCATCCATAACTCAGAGTCCCCATAAACTTTAAGATTTATAATCTTCTTTTCTTTTGCCAGAATAAGTAAGGTACGCAGAGCAAGACCTTCATCTCTATTATTGGTTCCAAAACCTGCATTAGCTTGGAAGCTGAAAGTCTCATTCACTGATAACCCGAGAACACCCCCACGTCTGCTAACATCGTTTGAACACGATCCATCGAAGAACCCCACCACATCATCTTCTGCGATATCCAATGCTTTAGGCACTCTATTATGAATTACCTTCTCTGGTTCTTTAAAACTGTAATAAACAGACAAGATCTGAGCTATGACAAAGAAACTTGGCAAGTTGATTTCTTCGAACACTGAGAGGTTTCTTGCCAACCATACAAACCAAGGAACCAGAAAGACCAAAACTCATATACTTTTAAGACTGGGATTGTCAAACCATGACTTCATAAAATGTATGAAAGACTCACCTTCCTCTATTAGAACCATGTTTATTTTATGTCGTAAACTTGCCCAAACCTCCTGAATAAATGGGCACCTTGTAAATAAATGTGTTGCATCCTCATCCGCCGACGTGCATAGGATACACCTTCCTGGACCTTCAAAAAATATTCTTTTTAAGCTGTCCCATGTGAGGATATTACCCTTGAGAATAAGCCATACAAGAATTTTGCTTTGTAGGTTAACTTGACCTTCCATATTTTCTTCCACCACCGAGGGTCTTCTACAAACCGATCACTCTGCTACATGTTGTAAGTTGCCTTCACAGTAAAGGTACCTTCTCCCTTGCTACCATACCATTGTAAGACATCCGATACATTCTTAGCACTATGAAACCTTTCTCCAAATCTGCAATCCAATTATTCCATACTTCGATCCATCGAACTGGTAAAAATAAACCAGAAGCATCTTTCCAATGTTGTATATAATGACTGCTTCTGTCCGCAACATCTGCCAGAACCTTATAGCCCCTTTCTGATAAGAATAAAAGAAGTTCCTGCAGGAGTCTTGTGCATTGAAGGACTCCTTTGTAATTGTCAAGTCCAATTCTAGCTTCGAGACCTGTCCCCACTTGCCAAATAAGTCTGTCCCCTATAATAGGAAATGCATAAATGATGTTTTTCCATAAAAGTGACCCTCCACGCCCAGATTTTTTAACCTGGTGGATCCAACAAATCAAGGAGACATTATCCATATACTTGTGTCTTGTGATCCCCTGCCATTGCCCTTCCTTTGTAATCAGTTGCCAGATTGACTTTGAAGCTAAAGCCAAACCCAAAGTTTTTAAGTCTTGAACCCCCTCCTTAGGTCTAGAGGTGGATTCCCATGGCAAAAAAAAAATTAAAATCTATGTATGTTTACAAGTTAGACGTAACAATTAAAAAGCATATGTTTCTTCTTAAAAGATTATGAGTTCAAATATAGAAAAAGATAAAATATAGTTAATATAAATAATAAAATCTTTTAAATATTTAGAAATTTGCATCCTATTTGTTGTTTAGATCTTACATTGTTTAATAAATTTAGATTTAAAATATAAATCAATATTTTCAAAACTTTCAATATTTAAACTTTACACTTTTATAATATTTCCAACACAAAAGGATATACATAAATAATATAAAAAGAAAAATTGAATCAAGGTGCCAGCCTATACCCTAGCTAGCATAACCAACCAAGGGGCATTGCTAATTATTTTTAGTTTTTCTAATTATTTTTAATTTCATATTAAATAACATTAATAAAAATAATAATAATAATGTAAATAGGATATATTTTTTTTAATTCTTCAAATTTTTAATAAATTTATTTGAAATTTGTTTTATATCATTATATAATTCTTCACCTCATTAATATCATATTCATTAAAGTAAACTTAATTATGAAATACAATTAAATTTTAATAAATTTATATTAAAATGAATTTATCTATTTTAGTTATTGTAATTTTTTATGATACAATTGACTCTCATTATCATATGTATTTTAAACTTGATTTTAACATTATCTATAATGAAAACAATCTCACTCCAACCTAATTTTATCTCTCAAATTTTTAAAAACATTATATACTTCAATTCATGCATGTTAAAGAGTTAAATAAATATTGAAATTGTGGTTAAATAATTATCTTAGATCTAAATATAAAAAATCCAACAACACAGAAAAAACAATAATTCTAAATTGTTTTCATATTTCTAAATTTATTTAAAATGTTGAAATTACTATATAAAAATTGTAAATAAAAATTATTATAATTCATAATTGAAGTTGTATTATTTAAAGAGCATTTTTTATTGTAATTTAATAAAATCAACAAACAAAATTTAGTTCTTTCAAAAATTTCTAAACACTTAGATTAATAAAATTTCTTATAAAAAAAGTTTAAATAGCAAGCACCTTCATTTTACTATAAAAATGTGACAAGTGGATTGTCCATTGAATACCAAACAAAATGCAATGGTAAAAATCAAAACTAATCGTCATGTTGATTAACATATTAACCTATTCAATTCCATTTCAATCCCCTTAATAACATTTCTCATCCTACTAATTTGTTGGTAGACCTTTCGATATTTGATCCAAAGCCTAAAAGATTGCACTCACTTTCAATGCAAATATTACATAGTATTCTTCGGTCAGTCAAACCATTAACTTCTTAGTTATTAAAATCCAAGTATGGTCGATCTACTGAGACATATAATTTTACTGAGACATATAATTTCAGGGATTTTGTCATTCATAATCCAGTAAATCAAATTCTTTAACTTTCCCCGATATATGGAGAGCTTGAAAACCCAACTGCACCCACCCTATTTCAACTAAAATGTCCAATTCTGGTTGGAATATGGTAAATTAAATAAAGTCTGAAAATAAACAATTCGTTGTTCCGAGTACAATTTTGATATTTTAAATTGATTCTGATATTTCAAATTCATGTACAATTTGATTCCCGCCTGTGCCTGCACCTGCTCTTCTTCCTACTCCTCCCACACGTATTTCCTGCCATGCACTCCTTCCCATGTTCTCCACCTAATCCTACTGCATGCACTAACCCTATCCCCATTCCATGCAGACCAGCATATGCTTTCTCGGGTTATTATTTATTTTTATTTTTATTATTTTTAAAAGAGGGGGGAATGGGGTGCATACAACCCACGTGGCTAGCATGCACGCCCTCCCTCAAGCACAAAACTAAGATCCTGGCTCCTGCGCGCGAGAGAGAACCACCCAGACCCCGCTCAGCTACAGAGGTTTCTCGCAGATGTCACAGGGTATGTCTGCTGCAGACGAGGGTGAGACTATAGAGAGAATACACCCATGCAAAGTACGATACTTCCCGGTGTGATGGACGCAACGCTTCAAGGATTGCTTTCCTATAGGAATTCCAATTATTGGAGGAAGCCATGAAGGCCATTACGTATTTTATTTGTTTTTTCATCAAATCCATGAGGGTGAAGGTAGAAAACATAATTCCTTACTCGTCTATTCAGAACAACGAATTTCGCCTTCGGAGTCTCCAAACCAACAAAAAACCTGGAAGCAAATAAAAATTTTAAGCTCAATGCACATACCACAAAACAACTTCAATTCCGAGGCATAGACAATGCTCACCATGTTACAAAACACGGAACCGGCACCACGGTATAATGACCATTAAGCTTAAGTCTCTTAGAATTGCGATAAGTTCGCCATATCCATTTCCTTGAAAACAAGGGAGGAGATTCGTCTTTGACTTGCGGTTTCCTAAAATGCCTTTTCCGTTAACGTCTTATTGTTTCAATGGGGCAACAATTTTGTCTCTTCATTAATGGTGGTCATGCATGAGCTGGGCTGTCGGAAGGTTGAATCCCTCAATACAGATTCACGGGATCTGTAGAGTCGACATGGATATGAATGAGTGAGTGTAAGCATACGAAACCAAGGCAGCGTTAAATATTTTAGTTCAAAATATTTTAACTTTCCCTCACTGTAACAACTGAACTTTAATATAACTTTACCAAAAATAAACGATTTGTATGCAAACTTAAAATGGGAGTTGAAACATGAGAGCATAATTAGATTTTTGAACTGACGTGTTCCTCAATCTAAGTAACCATGGGGCTGATAATCTATTCGACCCATGCAATTCTGCTACAAAAAGCGGCTAGTATAACAACTCCAGAATATCAGCATATTTGGAATCATTCTAATAGCGGCCATGGTTATGTTGTGTTAAAAAATTATGTCAGAAAAAAACCTCTTACGTCAGTTATCTACATCAGTAAATATCTACACTTCATCTCCACTTGGATAACACATATCCGCCATAAATGTCATCATCAGTACCATCCTTAGCCATACATTTTAGTATGTCATATCGCTTTTGCAGATAAAGCTCGGCAAACGGGAGATTTTTTTTTAAAATAAAAATAAAGGAATTTATTTCCCTTTTTATCATAATAATAGTAAACGCCTTTAATTTTGTTCACAGATAAGTTTACTCGTTCTTTTGTATGTTCGGATATGTTAAGATGCTTGCATTTAAATTTTACTATTAATATTTCGTGTTCTTTTGTATGTCCGGATATGTTAAGATGCTTGCATTTAAATTTTACTATTAATATTTCGTGTTATTGTCCAAGTCAATAGTGACTATTGAAATCGCTCTTTGCAATTGTATTATTCCAAATAATTTTAACCTAAGTTTTTTGTGAGGACATTTTTTTATTAACACCAATCAACTAAGGATTTTTTTTATTGGCACCAATCAGCTGTTTGGACTCCTTATGTGGGGCTTGCTCATAAATGTTCCTCTCTTTGTATCAGAAGCAATTTACATCCAACACATGATTACTAAAAATAATACGAGATACCCACTGCTGAATATTTGACATAAACTTGTCAATGTGTATGTGAAAAGATTCTAGCCGGAATATATTCAGTGAGATCGATTTGCAAACTTTGAGAGTTGATCCCTTTCCGTCGCAGTAGTCTCCAACTGATACCAGCAAGCAATATTTAGAGTACTTTGTACAGGTTTAAGTTCAATAGAACTTGTAATTTCTGTTATTTCATCTAAATTTGCTGAGTTCGACCATACGTTAAATCTTTCCAAGCAGGGACACGTAGTCTCGACCCTCGTTCTTCCTATGGACTTTGGAGCGGAAGTCATTCTTATACCTTGAAGCATCCAAGTATAAGATCATTAGCATTACAAATGTAAACATTCGCCTATCCAGTTCCATTATTTTTTGACAAAATCGCTTGGCGCATCGTCACAGAAATAAGGGAGCCAAAGCCAAACCCAATAGAATTAATGTCTTCGCTGTCCTTTTCCATTAGTGTAGGCATTTTCCTGAATTAGTTCTTGGTTTGTAATTCAATGACTTGCTATAAATCAATAGTATTAACACCAATCAACTAAGGATTTTTTTTGTTTGTTTTGGTTTTGCAGGTGGAGGAGTGGTGATGACCGGCGACCCGCGATGAACCTTTCATGGCGACTGGCGACCAGCGACTCGCGATGAACCTTTCAGAGTGACCAGCGACCACGGGAGAGAAAGAGATACCAGCGACCAGCGACCAATGGGGATTTTGGAACCAACGACCCGCGATGGGCCCTTCACGCCAACCGGTGACCAGCGACCAGCAGGGGAGAGCACGGAGGAGGCAGCAAGCGGCGGGAGGGACCAGGGGAGAAGGTCACCGCAGGAGGAGGAAGGAGGCTGCAGGCAAAGGGGAGGTGGAGGGAGGCGACCAGGTCGCGGGAGAGAGCAGGGCTGGAGGGAGCACGGGGTCGAAGGTAGAGAAGGTCGAGGAGGTCAGCAGCGAGGGTGGCGGTGGCGGCACGGGGGAACTTGCGGCAGAGATGCATAAGCATCCACGTGGCAAGATTCCATTTGCTACATGGACTAGGAATCTGGCCGACGTGGAGGTTATGCACCTCTGTGGTGAAATGCCTACGGTGTAATTACAATATTCATCAATATATTTAAAATATATTCTTATTTTATCTATTATTAAATTACAATTAACTAATTAGTTGTTATATGTTTTATTAATTTAATGTACCTTGATTGTATTATTTTAATTTAATAAAGTGTAATAAAATCTTATAAATAAATAGTAGTTTTTTCAATATATTAGTATGCTATAAATAATTAAATAAAAATATTTTATTATTAAAATAAGATAATAATATTTTTTTTATAAATGTGTCAAATATATAATAATATAAATAAATATCTAATATTACATTATAATATTATACATATTTTCAATAATGATAATGATTAATTAATATTAATATAATAAATAATTATTTAAATAACAAATACTTATTTTTTTAATATTATTAATGTATCTTCATTGTATTATATTGTATTATTTTTATGTATAATAAAAAATATAATTAAATATTAATATAATAATGTAAAAAAAAATCTAAAATTATATCATAATATTATACATATCTTCAATATTAACAATGGTTAATTAATATTAATATAATAAATAAATATTTAAATAACAAATACTTATTTTTTAAAATTTTAATATATCATAGTGTGTTATTTTTATTCACTAAAGTATAATAAAAAAATATTATTAAATATTATAGTGTAAATAAATATCTAAATAAATATCTAAATAAATATTAATATAGTAAATAAATATTTAAATAACAAATACTTATTTTTAAAAATATTTTAATGTATCATCATTGCATTATATTGTGTTATTTTTATTAAGTAAAGTATAATAAAAAAATATAATTAAATATTAATTAACTTAAATAAATATCTAAAATATATATTTCATTCTATCTATTATTATTTTGTGGAGATATGTCTAGGCGCTCATTGTTTACTAGCAACAACCACATTAATAATATTAATGTGTTCCAATACATAAATAGGAATTATAGGTAAATTGGGCACATATTTTTCATATTAATGTTTATTCCACTTAGAACACATTAATATTATTAATGTAATTGTTACTAGTTTATAAGTATTTACCCATTGATTTCTTATACATCCAAGAAAATAATTATCACACCCTACCTACCCTCTAATATTCTAGAGATGAATTAAATCAATTCCACATAAATTAATCCATGGAGTCCATGAAATTAGGTATTGGTGTGGATATATATTTTTGACATTCTCTCAATGTAACGTTGATAATTCATTTCAGTCTTCTGCTTTATCATTTCAATCTTGTCATTTTCTCTGTGTTATCGTTGATAATTAATTAGAGACTTGTTATGTTCTCTACGTTATCGTCGATAATTCATTGATTATTGTTATATTCTCTACGTTGATAAACAAAAATCCTAATTAATTAGTGAACTTTTAATTCACAATTGAAAAAACTCAAAATCTAAACTTTTAATTCGCGACTTCTTCATACGGAATATTTGAACATCAAAGTCCACCTCCCAATACGTAACTCAATTAACTTGGATAAACGTACAGTGTATATACACAGAATGTCCCCTCCCCATACGGAACTTTCAATTCAAACTCCAACCATGCCAAAAAGAAAAAGTTAAAAGCATCCTACAGATCCAATGGAAAACCCACATATTAATTGAACATGGACTATTTCCTTTTTTAGTTGGCTCGATGAAAAAAATTAGGAAGAAAACAAACGGAACAATTTAGCATTACCCTGACCAAAAAAAACTTCCATGCATTGAAAAAAAACCTCACTACACGATCTTCCTCATAAACCTCATGACAGCTATGAAAAGATTACAAAATCGCGACTTCTCCATAGTGAAAATTTGAATATCCAAATCTCTATTACATTAAGCATTCATGTTCATTTTTAGAAATCAAATCTATAATAATGACGATTAAAGTTTCATACTTTATTTACTAAACAATTCATTCTTTGCAACTTTGTAGAATATAGTGATATCCAAATACCCAAATGTCTAGTACGTTAAGCATTCATCAACATTAACTACTATCATGATTTTCTCGTCAAAATTCTTGACTTTTAGTCATTGAACATGTGATCCAAATCAGCACCGTCCTTCATAGCAATCCAATGCATGAGTTTTGAATTAATGAACATTCGATCCCAATAAGCTTTGAAAGTGTCAATTTGTTCATTGAAATCTAATGTATTACTTCTAGATCAATTTACATGTTAGGCATTTGTATATACTTGTATAAACCTAATATCAGATTCTCTGATGGGTAAACTGTGGTAGGAGTAAGATATTTTGATTTGGATAACATATGGTTAAGAATATAACACTAACCCCATTTATTGAAATTTTTAATTATTTATATAATTTTATTTTTAAGCTATTTAAAATATTAAGAATGTTTTATGTGAAAACATTGTTATTTTTGTTTTTATGTATTTTAGGGTTTGTTTTTTTTAATTAAGTTAAATAATTTTTGTTTTTCTTAAAACAATATTTAAAACATAAAATATATGTGCGTAAGTGTTGGTAACCTATTATACATATCATTAATAATAATAATAATAATTTATAAAACTAACTTCCTAATCCTAGTGTATTATTAACCCTAATTTTTTTAATCTTTTCATATTAATATGTCTAAATCATTAATATATTAATATGTTAATAGCCTCAATGTTATTATAAATTCTTATTGATACTCAATATATTAATATTAATGTTGTTATATTTATATGAGTATATTAATACATATGAACCTATTTTTTGAATGAAAAATTTGAAACCTGTTATCTAAAAAGGAATGTGCTCTCCAATATTAAAATAAGTAAGCCATATCTATTAATAATATGGCTTATATATGTTGTCGTAGTATATCAATCATGGCCACACATTTAAAGGTGGTTGATATACATTGATGGCGTATATAAGCCATATTATTAATAAATATGGCTTGGTAGTTGACAGGTGGTGTGTGGGGAAGGATTGGTGAATTATTATTATTATTATTATTTAGAAATGAAAACATAAAAAATAAATAATATAAATAAATAGGTAAATAAATATTATTAATATAAATTCAATTATTTATACCATTGGTTGACATAACAAGGAGAACATGGTCAACCATTGTTTGACCATATTAATAAACCACAACCACATTTTGATTGACTTTGAATAATTGTTGACCTCAATCCATAGGTGACTTTTAAGCAAGGTTAACTTCAAGCCATAGTTGACTTGTAAGCAATGTTGACTTTGAACAATGGTTGACTTCAAACAATAGTTGGCTTTTAAGGAAGGTTGAATTTCAACAATGAATGACTTCAATCCATAGATAATAATAGTTCATGGTTGACTTAAATCCAAGGATAATTTTAGGGGCGAAATTTAGCCCATGGGCTATTTTTCCATCTCTTTTTTCCAAAAGAAGATTCGCCAATTTGCATTTTTGAAGCCCCATTTCGCCCAATTTTGATTGGATAAAAATTTTTCACTCTAAAAATTGCCAAATTATTATATAAAATCCTTAGAAAATGAAATAATTTTAGAAAAATATCGCCAAATATTTTATAATTGACATTTTAAGAATTGGTAAGATTCGCCAAGGTTTATACACTTTTAAATAAGTATGGGTCCTTAAAATTATCCCTGCTTAAATCCAAAGTTCAAAGTCGACTTCAAACCATAGTGGGAATTTTAAGCAAGTTTGAATTTAAACCATGGTTGAATTCAATCCATAGATAATAATAGTTAATGGTTGACTTTAACACATGGTTGACTTCAACCCATGGTTGACTTCAATCCATAGATAATAATAGTTCATGGTTGACTTTAACACATGGTTGGCTTCAACCCATGGCTGACTTCAATCCAAGGTTGACTTCAATCCATGGTTGACTTCAATTAAAGGTTGGCTTTAATTTAAAGTAGACTTCAATCCATAGATGACTTCATTCCAAGGTTGACTTTAGTCAATGGGCAACTTCAATCCAAGGTTAACTTGAAGGTTCACTTCAATCTAAGGTTGACTTCAATCCATGGTTGACTTTAATCCAATGGTTGACTTCAATCCATTAATAATATCAACATTAATGACTTCACTCCATAGTTGACTTCAATCCATAGTTGAATTCAATCAATGGGCAACCTTTCAATCTAGAACCACATTTTTAAAAAGTGGTTGATTGACTTTGAACCATGGTTGAATTCAATCCATACTTGACTTTCAAGCAAGCTTAACTTCAGTCAATAATTGAATTTCAAAATTGTTGAATTCAATCCATGGTTGAATTCAATCTGATTTTAATCCACAAATCACTTTTAAGCAAGGTTGAATTTAATCTCAAGTTGACTTCAATCCATAGTTGACTTCAATCCAAAATTAATTGCAATCTAAGGTTGAATTGAATCCAAGGTTGACTTCAATCCATAATTGACTGTTAAGGAAGGTTGACTTTAATCCATACTTGACTGTTAAGCAATGTTGACTTCAAAGAAAGATCTAATTCATTCCAAGGTTAACTTCAATCCAAGGTTGATTTCAATTCATAGTTGAATTTTAAGCGAGGTTGACTTCAATCCAATGTTTTCTTCAGTCAAAGGTTGACTTTAGCCCATGGTTGACTTCAATCCAAAGGTGAATTCAATCCATAGTTAACTTTTAAGAAAGGTTGACTTCAATCCATACCTAAATTCAAAGTAAGGTTAATTTCAATCTAAGGTTTGTTTCAACCCACGGTTGACTTCAATCCATGGTTACTTCACTCTATGGTTTATTTCAATCAATAGTTGGCTTCAACTCAAGGTTGGATTTAGTCCAAGGTTGACTTCAATCAATGGTTGACTTTAAACAATAGTTTCCTTCAATCCAAAGTTCAATTCAATCAATAGTTGGATTCAATCCAAGGTTGACTTGAATCTAAGGTTGTCTTCAAACCATTGTTGACTTTTAAGCAAGGTTGAATCCAATCCAATGGTTTTCTTCAGTCCAAGGTTGACTTCAAGCCATTGCTGACTTCAATGCGATGGTGACTTCAACCCGTAGTGGAATTTTAAGCAAGGTTCAATTTAATCCATACATGAATTCAAAGCAAGGTTGAATTCAATCTAAGGTTGGATACAATCCATGGTTAACTTCATCCATGGTTTCCTTAAATTTATGGTTGACTTCAATCAATAGTTGGCTTCAATCCATGGTTGACTTTAGTCCATAATTGACTTCAAAGCAACATTGATTTGAATCCAAGGTTGACTTCAGTCCATGGTTGAATTCAATCCAAGGGTGACTTCAATCCATAGTTGAATTTTAAGAAAGATTTAATTCAATCCAAGGTTACCTTCAATCTAAGGTCACCTTCAATCCATGGTTGACATCAATCCATAGTTAACTTTAATCCATAGTTGATTTTTAAGAAAGGTTGACTTCATTCCAAGTTTGACTTCAATCCATGGTTGACATCAATCCAAGGTTGACTTCAATCTAAGGTTGACTTTAATCCAAGGTTCACTTCAATCCAATGTTGACTTCAATGCATAGTTGGATTCAATCCATGGTCGACTTCAATCTAAGGGTGAATTTAATCCACTATTGATTTCAATCCAAGATTGACTTCAATCCAGGGGTGACTTCAATCCCAGGTTAAATTAAAGTTCTACTCTTATCAAAGGTTGACTTAACCCCAAGGTTAACTTCAATCCAAGGTTGACTTCAATCCATGGTTGACGTCATTTCAAGGTTGATGTAGTAACATTAGACGATGTGGCATAAGGGCACTAGAAATTGCTATAGAAGCACATTGTTGTGGATGTCCATCCTTGGTTGTATATCATGTGGAGCCTTTTTTTGGTTGTAGATCACATAGAACAATATGTGGCCACGGAACCTTGAAGTCATTATTGTCAAATTTCATAATCATAAACTAGTTGTAGAAGTGCATACTGACATGTATCCATGAAAGCATAAATCATTAAGCTTGTGGTCAACATGAGGACAAGGTACATGACTGATATATTGAATATGGACAAGCTTCCACCCAAAAATCATGGGATTTAGAATGTTAGGTAGCTACAAGACAAATGTGGAGAGTGAAAACGAAGGGACAAGAGTGATGAAGCAAGCACACAAGAAGATGGAGAGGAATAGTATTCCATAGAAGAATACATACAATATGTCGCAAGGATAAAGGAGTATTGGTGGAATACCCAAGAGAGGGATTCAGGAGATGATCAAAGAGGTGGAGCACTTAGGAGGATGCCATGGCCTATAGCCTGGAAGCAAGTGGATTAGAGAACATTCTTGTAATGATAAAAACTAGAACTGTGTGATTGGAAAAGTGCTAGAGAAGTTTCAATTTTGAGAGACCACCGAGGTGTGTCATATATAACTTGTGTAATGTATTTCAGCAATATAATATGAGTACATTGATGTTGCATGTATCTTTGTGTAGATGAATGTTATTGTGTAGTATTGTTGTAGCATGTGTTGTAGCTATGTTGGACATTGTTGTATATTGTATCACTATGATTGAATGAGGGGTTGGATGAGAAAATCAGTGTGATTTTGTACTCTTGTTTCCATTTATTTGGCTGCAGATAAGAAGTGTAGTGGATGTGTAGCTTTTGTAGATGTAGAATCTTTAGTTTTGTTCTGCGTGTAAGTCCTTTTATGGTCTAATTGACCCATTCTTGCATGGATGGTTTGATCCCCTCTGAATTTACGTTGATGGGAACTAGTGGGGTATATCATGATACATCAATGGTATCAGAGCAGGAAGAAATTGTGGATGAAGAGAGAGCAGATTTTTTAGGATTGGAATGACTCCAGTATAAGAGTGGAACTGGGTAGAATCATTTCCATGAGGAGAGGTGCACTGTGGTGAAATAGAGGAAGGGGAAATGTAGATGCTCCAACAAGGGTGGTCTGTTGGATAGAGTTATCTGAGTGAATGGGCCAAAGAATGCCTCCATTAGTCAGATTGGGTAGATGTTGTAAGAGGAGATACAACTCCAATCTCGAAAGGTGCTGGGTAGAGGTGTTGGAATGCACGGTTAATGAATCTGCAAGTGCAGGTTGCAAAGATGCTACAATGGACTTGTAGTAGAAGAAAAAAGAAGGATTTGTGTTTAAGCATTAGTGTCGTAGAGTGTAGGATGCACATAAAATTGTAGTATGACAGGTAGAGGAATTCTTGTGGGGAGAGGAAGAACCAAAATTGGTGGTGTTTTGGTTTAGTTGTAATGGAATATGTTGCAGGATTATACAACAAATGTTGAGTGTAGAATGTATCTCTCAAATTATTTTGAAGGTGTGATTGCATGACAAAATCACCGATTGAGGCAGTCTACATGTTAATTGGGTCTAGTGAAGTGTAACATGTTGAGGATTCCATGTTGTGTGGTTTAGAGTGTGAGTGGTTGGATACACCATAGGAACTTGATATGTTGCATGAAAAAAGGAAATGGGATGTCTTTGTGGGGGACATTAACTCAGATCAAGATGTGTAGGTAATGCATTATTAAGGATCATGTAAGAGGTACTTGTTAAAGTGAGACAGAGCTGACAGTAGTGTCACTTGATGAAATATAACATAAAGTAGAATGGAAACTTGAGGTTTTCTGTGAGTTCTATTGTTGTAGGTGGATATGCAGCAATGAGCATGAAGATAATGGAAGTGAGTCAAAGAAAGAATATGAAACATGTAGATGATCCATTATATTGCTTGTAGAGATGAAGTGTATAGAAAAGGGTAGATAGTGATTGAAGTGTATTGGAAAAGTTTAAATCTCATAAGCATGACGGAAATCTTTCTTAATAACATGGGGAGTCTGATGCAGTATCATTAGACAATGTGGGATGAGGGCACTAGAAATTGTTGCAGAAGCATGTTGTTATGGATGTCCATCCTTGTCTACAGATCGTGTGAAAAATTTTTGTTGGATGTAGATCACATAGAATAATATTTGGTTGCAAAACCTTGAAGTCACTATTGTGAAATTTCAAAATCATAGAGTGGCTATAGAAATGTAGACCAACATGTGTCCGTAAAGGAAAAAATGATTAAGCTTGTGATCAACATGAGGAAAAAGGACACGAGTGAGCTATTGAATATGGATGAGATGCCCCCCAAGAACCATGGGATTTAGAACATTGGGTAGCTATAGGACAAATGTGGAGAGTGGAAACGAAGGGACATGGGTGCTAAAGTAAGCACATGAGAAGATGAAGAGGAATAGTATTTTGTAGAAGAATAAATACAATATGCAGCGAGGAGAAAGGAGTATTGGTGGAATACTTAAGAGAGGGATTCGGGAGATGATCGAAGAGGTGGAGCACTCAAGAGGATTCCATGGATTATGGCCTGGTGGCAAGTGGATAAGAGAGCATTATGGTAATGAGAAAAACCAAAACTATGTGATTGGACAAGTGTTAGAGAATTTAAGCTCTAAGAGACCATTCAGGTGTGTCATATATAACCTATATAATGTATTGTGCCAATAATAATATGAGAACATTGATGTTGCATGTATCTTTGTGTGGATGAATGCTATTGTGTAGTATTGTTGTAGTTATGTTGGACATTGCTATATATTGTATCACTCTGATTGAATGAGTGGTTGGGTGAAAACCTCAGTGTAAAGTTGTTCTCTTGCTTCCCTTTATTTGCATGTAGATAAGAAGTGTAGTGGATTTGTAGCTGTAGCATCCCTAGTTTTGTTCTACATGTAAGTTATGTTATGGCCTAATTGACCCATTATTGCATAGAATTTTTTATCCACTGTGAAATTACTTTGATGGGAAGCATTAGGGTCTATCATGCTGCATCACATTTCTTACTAAGAAGTTTCTGAAAGAATGGTTTTCTTATGTTGTTTTTCTAATATTTTGAAAGTATGGTTCTTGGCCTTATTTGGAGCATATGTGTGCTTCTAAAGAGGGTGATAGGGCATGAAATTATACGCATGTCATTATACTAAGGGGAGAAATATAAAGGGCTATTAAAAACGGGTTGATAAAAATGGATACCTATAGTGAAAATAGGGTTATTTTAATTGGAAATGTGTATTAGGAGGGGGGTTTCAATAATACAAATTTGGGAGGCATTTTCCAATATTTAAGGAAATTAGGGATATTCTTTAATATCTTGAGAATGCACGTACTATGTAATAAGTTCACTGAATGAAACCCCCTCATGGCTTCAACCTTTTAATCTATGGCAAAAAACAATAGTCTATGGCAGGAAAACAATATTGGTAATTGCTTTCTCCACTAATTGAATAATAGGACAGTTAAGGATATTCATGCTTTGCCTTTGCTTGCACTATGGGGAGTTTAGTTGGCATGCAATGATGTGCTATTTAAGAATAATAGTGTCTCATCCATAAGAACTTCATCATAGAAAATTTCACCTTATTATCAAACTACATAAATAATCTTATATCTAAAGTTGTTATCTCTGTGGCGAACTTAATGATAGACCGTTCATGGCCATGAATCTTCTTCGATGGGACATCAACGATTTGGCTTATGGAGTGGGCCCGGTTCTATATATCTATGCTTCTTAGTTTTATTAGGTGAAAGAAAATGTTTGACACAAAATGAATAATTTTGGGCAATGTATGGCTCTCTTGCTCCTATTAAAGTTGGTTTGGAGTAAAGGAATTCGCTTGCTTTAGATATTTGGGGGTTATAGTAATTGATTGGATGAAAGACAATATAGCACTACAAAATATCAATTTAATTCCACTACTTGTTCGGATGAAGGAGATCAAGAGAGGATTTACACAACTCTTACATGCTCATATTTATATGGAAAATAATTAAATAGTTGATAAGCTATCTAAAGAGGGGCAACATATGATGGACATTCAAGTTCATATACACGAATTGGAGGGGCAAGTTCTAAGAAAAAGTCTTAGGTTCTTGAATGAATATTAACGTGGTGTTAAGCTGGTGTTAAGCTAAGGTTCTATTAATTTCACAACACCATTACTACCAAAGTTTTTAAAAAATATTTTTCAAACATGAAAGTTTTTTAAAAATATTTTTCAAACATGTCTTTAAAAACTTAGTTCTTGTGTAGAGTATTCACATAAAATAGAAAGGAGAGAGAAGCTATATTATTATTTTTTATAGATAGAGGAAAGTACTTTCTTAGTTAGCGCAATTAATATTTTGATTCTTATTTTTAATATAAATATTATTTTTAAAAAAACAATTGAAAATTCCATAGATATCTACTATCATATCAATTAATCAGAAATAATAAAAAAAAATTAATCAATTTACACTTATTATCATTATCAAGTGAAATTACTTGAAATTAATTAGTCATTTTCTCCCATGAATTATTTGTAGGCGCCAGTTCACGTCATTCATAAAAAAAACAAACATTTTTTAAAAGATATTTGCAATGAAATTTAGGCCTTGCTTATCCCATTAAGGTTTACGTCGTTATCCTTTTATATAGAATAAAATAGTTCCTAAACAACCTATTTAAGATATTCAATGACTTTCGTCCATATTTAAACAATCAAACGCGTAATCACCATGATATCGAATTTAAACAATCAAAAGAATGAGAAGAAGTTACTAACATTGTTTCAACACCTCTTTTCTCACACGGTGTCATAATGCAAAGTGGCCTGAATTGTTTATTTACTATTATATTGCTTTACCACTATTTAAAAACATCAAATGAATGGTCAATCAGAACTTTACATCTTTATTAAAATACTATATAATTATAATAATTTGCTGTGAGTTACATTTTACTGATTCCTTGACACAACATGCTTCTCCGTTATGTAAAATATTTACTAATCGTTAATCTAGTTAACGAGTAAAAATAGATTTATAAACTTTTTATAAAATATATGGGTTTATGTTTTAGATTTATATATTATAAACTTTTTATAAAATGTTCTTGGATAGTGGATTCGATTTGGGGAGATGGCAAGGTTTTTTTTCAGGGTTTTGAGTTTTCTGCAGGATTTTTTGGTAAATGATGGTTGATCAGAGGACTGTGTAGCTCTGTGACGACTTGGAGTCAAGCTGGTCCGTTGGGTCAACCCAGTACCAGCCAAGGATAAAAAAAGTGGGAAGAAAACGCTTAAGTTGCAAGCTACCCTTCTTTCTTTTTAATCTGATTTTTCGATTTTTCCTGTAGATTTCTTCTTTCCTTTTTTGGATATTGTTTATCTATTCTCCACTTTTTGTTTTTTTCCATTTGGCTAGCCACTTTGGGGGTTTTTTTGCGCCTTTCCCTGACTCCTCGATTTACCCTTAATCCTCTCTTTGGCAGCTGGCGGGATGCTTTTTTTATTTGTGTCAGATTCTGACAGGCAGCTGGCAGTTTCTTTTATTGATCTGGTGACTCCCCATCATGCAGCTGACGGTATCTTTTTCGGTGCCCTCTTCTTCTTTGTGTGCTCTTTCAGGTGGTGCTGGCGCAGTTCCTGCAAAGAATAACAATCTTCGTGTGGTTAGGGCTCAGAATGGGCGTCGTTTGAAAACACTGAAAGCTAGGGAAACTATTGCTCGTTTCGATATTGACTCTGATTTCAACCTAGACCGGATTGGGCAACTTGCTGAGAAGGCGCTCATCGGCCACTTAGAGTTTACTACTGGTAACAAGCTTAAGATTGCTGAATGGGTCAATAAAAACTGGGTTCTGATCACTGGCATGGCTCCGCGTATAAAATTTTAATGAATCGATGGATTCTGTTTATTTTTTCTGAACGAGCCCACCTTGAAAAAATCCTATCTGTTTTCTGGGAATTCAAGAGGGGGTCTCTCTATCTGAAGCGATGGCATATCAATTTTGATCCACTTACGGAATTTCAAGCCATTAGACACCTGTGGATGATTATCCCGACTCTTCCCATCCAGCTCTGGTCAGAAGATATCATCATAGGGTTGGAAAATGCTGTCGGGTGTTTTGTCAGGCTTGACAAACAAAACCTTTTCGGAATGGACCGTCATTATGAAAAAGTTATGGTAGAAATTGATGTTCATGATGAATTGCCTGCGGAAGTTGATATGGTTTGGGGCAGTAGGGTTTGGAGAAAGACTCTAGATTTTTTTAAAATCCCCTTCAGATGCTTTTGCTGTCACAAGGTCGATCATGTCCAGGCATATTTCCCTTTCAGACAGAAGCATGGTGTGGGCTCTTCGCTGTCGGGCCTCTCCTCGCCTAAATCTATCTCTCAGAAGCTATCTCCTATGGTTTCGGGTAAGTGCGGACATAATACTCCTAACTCTTTTCCTACTTTGACTTCTGAAGAATTAACTTTCATTGAAAACTCAGAAAAGGTCTTGTCTCATCACATTTCAAAGGGTGAAATTCAAATGCGACATGATCTCGTTTCGGGACTTCCTATTAATTCCCATATGCATAACCCTTCCAAACTTTTGGTTGGACGCTCATTGATCCATGAGTTGGAGTCTGCTGACACTCATATTGCTACCCCGTCTTCCCAAGTTCTCCGTTTGCATGAAGGAGACGGTCCATCAAATTCCATCCTTATTAATTCTTCTAAACCTAGCTATGAGGGTATTGATTCTTTCTTGGGTTCCAATTTGGGTGCAGGCCCTTCAAACCCGATTTCCATCCCTTCTGATCATTTGTCACCTATGGGTGAGGATTCCCATTTTACATCTGTTGTCCATTCCCCTACACAACTCTCTGTTGATGCCTATCAAACTGCTGTCAGGCCATTAGTTGGTGAAGACATACCAAACCCTAACCAATATTTTTCCACAAATCTCGACAGAGATGGAGCCGTTTCTTCTTTTGGCAATAGGATGGGTGAAGGCTCAACAAACACTGTTTTCCTTCAATCCGAGTCATTGACAGATGGGAGAGATGTTGTTCGACAATCGGTTGATGTTCCCAACCCTTTAGGGCACTCTATTGGTTTATTAATCTTGATGATAACTCCATTCTAGTTGATAGTGGCTACCTCCTTTCGGAGAAAGGGGAGGAATTTCCTCCTCTCACTACCTATTCGAAAAATCCTGGTAGTGATTCCTTAGAAAAACCCTTGCATTCTCTCAATTTTCAAAATGTTACCATCAGGAGGGGCAGGGAAAAAATGAAGAATTTAAATCAAGAGGTGCATTTAGACACAGATTCATACACCCATTTCTAAGAGACTGGCAGATGTAGATGGGGTTGATAATGTTTCTACTTTGGGGCTTAGAGCGATGTCCCCCACTACGAGTGTTTCTTAATGTTTGTTATATCCCTTAACGTGCGTGGATGGGGTAAGGTTTCCTGGGCTCAGGCCTTATCCAATCTGTTCAAAGCTACTAGCCCAACTATTGTTTTGTTTCAAGAAACCATGTGTGATGATTCAGATGCTATCTCAAAACTTTGTAAGATTTTGCCCAATTGGGAAGTTGCTGCTGTCAATTCATGTGGAATGTCTGGGGGTCTTGCTGTTCCATGGAATCCTGCCTTTTTTGCTTTGAAGGTCTTTGCTACACCTTGGGGTATTTTACTTAAAGGTTCTTTTTGTGGCTTACATCAAACGCTATCTATCCTGAATTGCTATGCCCCCTACAGGGAGAGACAGAAGTTCTGGGAATCACTTCATGACTCAGGTCTTCTGAATTTAGCTGATTTGATCATTGCAGGAGATTTAAATTATACCTGCAATGCTTCTGAAATATGGGGTTCTTCAGCCAGGATGGATGATCTAGCTGATTTCTTTAACAAACTTTTTGCTGATGCAGACCTTATTGATGTGATGCCACAAAAATTGATGCCTACTTGGTCAAATGGTAGGTTTGGTATTGATGGTGTTCATAAGAGACTAGATAGATTTCTTGTCAAGGCTGATTTGCTGGGCTTATTCCAGAAACATCGTTCATGGGTTTTTGATACAAAATTCTCTGACCATTGGCCAATTGTTCTTCAACTGGATGACTATGGACATAACTTTTCTTCTCCATTCAAATTCAATTGCTCCTGGCTATGTGATGAGAATTTTTGCAACATGGTTCGCACCTTTTGGCTGAACTGTGTTAATTTTGATACTAATCCAGTTCTAAACTTTTTCTATAAACTGAAAGAACTAAGAGAAGTGGTCACAGTGTGGATCACGGATCGGAAATTGGCTGATATGTAGGAATTATCTTTGTTAGAAAAGAAAATTCAGGAATCTTCAGTTGCAAATTTTCATAATTCAGATTTTCATAATTCTCTGAATTATGAAACTTTTGAAGCTATGAAAAGCTATGAACAGAAAAAGGAAGAAATTTTATTGCAAGATGAAAAAGAATGGCGACTCAGAAGTCATGCCATTTGGATATCTCATGGAGATAAAAATTCGAAGTTCTTTCACAATTTTGCATCTGCCAGAAGAAATAAGAAGTACATATGGGAAATCAACAATGATCAGGGGCACCAAATTACTGGCCAGGACCAATTAAGATCTGAAGCTGCATCTTTTTTTGGCAACATCTATAGCGATACGGGCGAATGCAACTTGGCAGACCAACTCAATGTGGCAAGGCTTTATCCCAGTTTCATCAATGCACAGGAAGTTGATTCTCTGTTGATGGAGGTCTCGCTGGAAGAGATTGAATCTACTCTGAAAATTTTTGCCAAAGAAAAGGCCCCCGGGCCAGATGGCTGGCCAGTGGAGCTTTACATTCATTTCTTTGACATTCTGGGCCATGAGCTCAAAGACCTGGTAAATTTCTCCAGGTTAAATGGTTATATGCCTAGAGGCCTTAATTCCACTTTTGTTACTTTAATTCCCAAAAAGAACAAACCTCCATCTTTTGGAGACTACCGCCCGATTTCTTTGTGCAATATTTTATATAAGCTTATCTCAAAAATTCTTTCCGATAGAATGAAGAATGTTTTGTTTGAACATATCTCTGCAGAGCAATTCGGTTTTTTAGCTGGTAGACAGATACATGATGCTTTGGCATCTCACAGGAACTGATGCATAGTATCAAGATAAAAAAGAAAAAGGCACTCCTGCTCAAGATGGACCTTGAAAAAGCTTATGACAGAGTAAATTGGTCATTTCTTCGTTTAATTCTTATCAGAATTGGAGTGCCTCCTTTGATTATTAAGTGGATCATGGCATGTATCACATCCATGAATATTGCAGTTCTTTTGAATGGTACTCCGTCCAATTTCTTCAGTTGTTCTCGCGAGATTAGACAAGGGTGTCCTCTCTCACCTCTCCTTTTCATTTTAGTCATGGATGGTTTTAGCAGATTAATAAACCAAGCTATTGATAGGGGACTGATCAAAGGTGTCAGAATGACAAAAGATTGTGTAATCACACACATCCTATTTGTTGACGATGTTCTTGTGGCTGGTTTGGACTCTATTGAAGAGTGGAGAATGTATAGTGAACTTATTCAGACATTTTGCAATGCTACAGGCATGAAGGTAAGTGCTGTTAAATCCAATTTTTATCACTTATCTATGGATGAAGGGCTCCTTAGGGATATTTCTGCCGTGCTTCCATACAAATGTTGTCCACTCGATCTAGGTTTTAAATACTTGGGGTTTAATCTTAAACCCAATAACTATCTCATAAAAGATTGGATTTGGTTGTTGAGGAAAATTGAATCACATATTTCCCACTGGTCTTATAGACTATTATCTATTGGGGGAAAACTTATTCTTGTTAAATCTGTTTTATCGAGCATTCCTGTGTACTAGTTCTCTTTACTTGAGGTGCCAGCCTACATTATTAAAGCTATCAAGAAATTTTTTTTCAATTTCCTATGGTCGGGATCAGCAGACTGCTCAAAGATTCCTATGGTTGCAGCTGAAGTTATTTCAAGACCCTATAGATTTGGTGGATGGGGAATCAAAGACCTTGAGGTCTTCAATTCTTCCCTTAGATTAAAAAGTTTGTGGCGTGGCTTATTTGGTAAGACTCTATGGTTCAGGTTTATTCAAAGCAAATACCTCAATATGGATGTTTATCTATGGATCATAAATCCAAAGCTGAGAAATTGGAACTTTTCTCCCATCTGGAGGGGATTTATGAAAGTCTTCAATTGGATAAAAAATGATTTATATTGGCAAGTTGGCACTAGGGTTAAAATTCGGGTTGGTGTGGATCTCATATTAGGTATGGAAAACTCTTACCTTCTTCCGTCTATCATCCCTCCTTATCTAAAGGTTCTTGGTCTATCTACATTGAATAAAATACAATTGAACATGATTGATGATGATAGGTCCATTGTATGGTTGTCTGCCAATGATCTAGGGCTCTCTAGTTCTTTAGCTAGGGACTGGGATTTATACATCAAGAATCTTGATGTTGCTAGTGTAAAATTAAATGATGATACTGATCAACTTGTTTGGGGTGGGAATCCTTCTTATGGTATTGTGACAGCCAAATCTGCTTACAGAAGAATTATACAAGACAGATTTATCTTTCCCCCAGATTGGTGGTATAAGGGTCTATGGAAGTGGTCCATTCCATTGAAGATGAAATGTTTTTTATGGTTAGTCTTGCAGGACAAGCTAAAGACCTAGGAAAATATGAACAAGCATGGTTGGATAGGCCCTAGTTGCTATATTCTTTGTTACAATGCAGCAGAAACAAAGCAGCATTTATTCGTCTCTTGTAATTTCACTCAGAGTATCTGGTCATTTGTTTCCAAAAATATGAATTTGACACAACAATGGGATGTTGGTGATTTCAATACATGTCTACTGAATTGGTTCAGGAATTGCAAACAATATTTCAACATTGCCATCTATATTTCTTGGTCAATTTGGTTCACAAGAAACTGTGCTTTATTTCAGAATGTGCCTCCAGATATTACAAAATGCAGTCTGATTGCTCAAAAGATGTTTACTAATGAGAATGATGATCATAGACAGAAAATTACCAGAGTTAGTCAATTCTCGCTCAAAGTCGATCAACTTGTTCTTTTCTTCGATGGAGCTGCGCAGAATGGGAGATGTGCGGTCGGGGGAGTGCTATATTTAAATGATTCTCATTTTTACATAGTTAGGCTCAACTGTGGTGCTAGAACTAATATGAAAGTAGAACTTATGGCTCTCTGGTGTGTTTTGAAAGTGGCTAACACTTTTGGATTGGTTAACGTCATTTTTAAGTTTATGGTGACTCTAGGGTTACAATCAAGTGGGCAGCTGGTGAATTCAAGCTAAATGTCACGAAACTAAGACATTGGGTTTGTCGGGCACATTATGAGATTTCAAAACAACAGAACATTAGGTTTGAACATATTTATAGAGAACACAATGCGCTAGCGCATAAGTTATCAAAGCAGGCTTTGTCTAATCTGGAAGGTGTCCTAGCATGGGAAGAATGGTGTGACACTCACATGCTAGATAGTGGTTCTCTTCACTTTTTTTATTAAGCCCTTTGCTTTTCTGTTTTCAGCTGAATAGTGATATCTCTCTGACAACTTATTTTGCAAATCTGTTACATGCTGGAGATCTGAGTTTTTGAGGCTGTATGGTTATCGGATGAGACATTTTTTGTCTATTTTGTATATTTGTTCAATTTTTGATAGTTTTTGTATGAACTTCATTGTACTATTTGATTCTAAGGAATACCAATAGTATATTTTTTTCACTGGAAAAACAACATTCCTATCATATATAGGAAATATTGAAAAATAACCTGATTATAATTCCAAGAGATAAAATTCATTACTACACGCCCAATTATTAAATGTGACATCTATTGACATTGATTAGAATTATTAAATGTGACATCTATTGACATTGATTCACTAATACATTGAAGCTTAAAATGAATTGAATCGCGGAACTCGAAACAGTGAGAATACACTGCTCGAGAATCTTTATTGACGTAAAGCGAATACCCAGCGGATCTCGAGATTATTTATTGAAGTGAATGCCTACACTAACATTTCTTCTGCCAGGTGGTTTTCGAGATTCTTTATTAACGTAAAGCGAATAACTACAACACCATTTCCATTGCCAATGAAGAGGTTCGAAGAGGTTCTTTTATTGTGCCCAGCCCTGAAGAATCTTCATTCCTACGTACCTGCATGCATGTACAAAATCAATATTTATGGTAGCGATCCACTTCTATATACAAGAATTACAGAAGAGTGATAGAGACCCAGCTGAAATATTAAGAATTTTTTTTATTTTATTACCTGCCCAGCATCATAGTGGTGGACTGTGGGTTTGTTCCAGGACCATCTCTGAACGTTGAGGCATCCACAATCCTCAGATTCTCAACTCCGTTCACCTGATATTTCTCGTTAACCACAGAACCAACTTCACATCCGCCATGGAAATGCCAGATTGTGTTTACACTATCACGGCATATCTGAGCAACGGCTGCGTCATCCGACATGTTCTTTGGTAACGCCTGCCCAGTGAAGTTGAACTCATGAGAGGAATTCGAATTAAATCTCCGCAGAGACGGTGAGTTGAGGAGATTAGAGATCACCCTCACGCCATGCACGCATCCCTGGATGTCCTGAGGGTCAGAATAATAGTTATATCTAACAGATGGATTGTCTCGAGGATCCGTGCTGCGTAGCCGAAGCTCTCCCCTCGATAATGGAAATGCCAGCTTATTAAAAATGACTTCTCTATAAACATTGTCTTTCTTGGGGCCCGGTGGGGATAGGCTGCCGTTTACAAAGCTGCTCAGGGACTCGATGTAATCTTGAGAATCTTTAAGAATACCCACTACCTGTATGGTGTAGAATTGGTGAGATAGCCAGCTTACTGATGCACGGGGATTGTCTTGAACCCTTTGGCCTACCAAGGGCGAATGTAGGACTAGAGGAATATTGAATTCTTTAAGATGTTCAGATGGGCCGATTCCGCTCAAGAGGAGCAGCTGGGGACTGCCTAGGCCTCCTGCGGTAAGGATTACCTCGCTGGAATTTGATGATTCATTCAGAAAAGCTTTATAATACTGACCATGGCGGTCCATGAATTCAACTCCACTGGCCTTCGGCTTACCAGAGGAGCCATTCTTAGTTTCTGCATGATCCAATTCATACTCAAAACACTGGATATAAATCTATTGCTCCAATCTATTATAAATGATTTGAAACTGACGTAAACAATATTACTATGGAATGCTCTGAAACATGAGTCATGTGTAGGAAAAATATAAAACGTAGAAACAATGTCATAAGTTTACAAGAATTACCTTCTGCTGAAGAATTGAAGAGAATCCTGCTGACGGTAGCATTGAGAAGGACTACGATATTGTCGGGATTGGCAGACCTGAGAAGATCTGCTGCTGTATGTCTTTTGCCTTTGCTATCGAAGGTGGAGGCGCTGATCTTGGTTCCATCCAAATGATCCAACGTATACCCATTATATGGAAGAACGCCTGCTTCCAGGAGGCCATCTCTGATAGCCACTGACCAAGGCGAGAGCTGCTTTGGTTTGAAGGCATTTTGCTTTTCCACCCATTCATACGACTCCTCTACAAGATCCTCGTCCCATCCCACATTACGAACATATTCGGAGCTCGCCCTACTGTAGAACCCGGCGTTGATAGCAGTTCCGCCTCCCAGAACTCTGGCTCTAACGTTACTCACTCCATCCTCTGAAACAAACGTCTGCGCTACGGAAGTGTAATTGTCGGTCTCAGCCAATACCTTTCCAAAAGCATCGGCGTTCTCTATGTCGGGATTTCCATAAGGAGATCCTCCCCTCTCCACTACCAAAACTGAATACTTGGTAGACAGCGTTGCAGCCAAGGGGCAGCCCGCCGTTCCTCCTCCAACTACGATGTAATCATATTTTCTAGCAGCTGCAGTCTTGCCATCCAAAGTCATAAACTTAAACGGAAACCCTGCAAATGATCATAGCACCACACAAAACAAATAAGAAACCATTAATTTAATCATATCATATCATCAACTATATAAAGACACGTGATTTCAAGATCATTTCATGCCCTTACCCGAGGGTGTTGTCGCCGCCTCAGAAGAGTATAAACTCTGATTGCTGCTCAACATCATGAGCAGAAGCAGAAGCCATGCATGAATATTCACAACCATTGTTATCGTCATCTCTCTCACAGGTAATTCAAGTCATTCAGTCTTTTTGAAGACGTGGTTTGATTTCAGTGTCTGTTGAGGCTATTTATAAGCGCTTGCCCCTGGATTGCCTATGCATCACAAGGAAAAAATTATGACACCCTACCTGCCCCGTAGTATTCTAGAGATGAATTGAATCAAGCCCACAGAAATTAATCCGTGAAGTCGATGTATCTTTGACATTAGGTATTAGTGTGGATGTATCTTTGACATTCTCCCAATGTATCGTTGATAATTCATTTCAGTCTTGCTGATCTGTTCTCTGCGAGTTATCGTTTCAATCTTGCAATTTTCTCTGCGTTATCGCTGATAATTTATTAGGGACTTGTTATGTTCTCTACGTTATCGACTATAAATCAATTCAATAATGTTATATATTCTTTACGTCGAAAATAAAAGTCCTCTTTAGTTAGTGAACTTTTAATTATCTTTTAAATGAATTGTTTGTAACAAAATTGTATGCATCTATGTGGCTGACTCATACTTTTGAATTAGGAGAAATCT
The DNA here is from genome assembly GCA_027924585.1 of Larix kaempferi. Lineage (NCBI taxonomy): Eukaryota > Viridiplantae > Streptophyta > Pinopsida > Pinales > Pinaceae > Larix > Larix kaempferi. The sequence goes on along the minus strand of BSBM01000861.1, from coordinate 5,367,165 downwards.
GGTTTGATTGGGATAACATAGTGTTTAAAATATAAAAACTAAATTATTAGGTTTACTAGGTTTAATGAAATTTTAAATTATTTAAAATGTTTTGTTTGAAAAAATTTATTATTTTTGTATTTAAGTTTATATTTTTACGAATTTTTTTCTAAAAAAATATTTGAAATATATAATATAAATATTTTAAAAAATAAAATAAAAAATATATCTCTATATGGTCTATTCTATTGAAATAAAAAATATTTCTCTATCTATGGTGTATTCTATTGTATAGAAAAATTGGAAATAAAGAATTTATCTCTCTATTTATATGTTCTACCCGCCCCCGCCCCCGCCCCCGCCCCCGCCCTCGCCCTCGCCCTCGCCCTCCTTCCAATGAGGGCCTCCTTCCAAATCATTGGATTAAAAATGTATTGAAAGAAGATGAACATAATTCTAAAAATGAGAACAAAAATGAAAAAACCTCACAAGAGATTCCTTATTATTTTATCTACAAGAGTTTTGGTTTTTTATAGCTATATAAAGGTCTACATTTAATTGCTCAACAATGTTAGAAGGTTGAATAAAATAATAAATGCACTAACTTTCCAATAGTGTTGGAAATATGGAGAAAACGCCCGAGAGAGACAAAGAGGTGTTGTGGGTCATGTCCTCCTTGGGACGTGTGTTATCATGTTACTATGCTCCTAGTTTATCTTGAAAGTATCTCTACTTTCCTCTTCATCTAGGGAAGACTAAAGTAAAATGACTAGCTCGCAAGTATAACTAGAGGCACATTCATCTTATTAGATATAGAATATGCAGCACCGAATTGGTATAAGCATATGAATATAAGATATGTGGTAGAGGCACATTCATCTTATTAGATATAGAATATGCAGCACCGAATTGGTATAAGCATATGAATATAAGATATGTGGTTGTAGATAATTAGAGAAACAGCTCTACGGCCATGAAGAGGTGCAAACAAGAGGTGAAAACAAGGAACAAATTGCGAGCCTAATGTTAGTCTGACATGAAACAAATTCTAAGAGAGCATATGGTAGTGAGATTAAGATGGAATTCTTGTAAGGGAAATTTTTAGTAGTGAAATTTCGCTAATTGGCTATTTTGGGGGCTTTCTTCAAAAAATAAATTCGCTATTTAGTCATTTTTAGTCTCTAATATCGCTTATATATTTACATAAAATATGTTTTTTTATCATAATATTTAGTACTAAATTGTATGTTTCATATTTAATATTCACCACCAATCTATATAATATGTTTTTTTCAATCCAAAATAATTACCTAAAATACTATACACTTAAGTATACTTTTATAATCCTTAAAAAATACCTTGGTTCTTGCCTCCCAGTTTAAAAATGGTGATAGGGGTGAAAATATATTGTAATAAATATATATGTGTGTTGAGTGGTGTGTTACTCATTGGTCACTTCCTATGGTATGGAAGGATGGAGAGCTAAGGACTCTAGTGTCATCATGATTTATTGAAATAATGATGTAGATTGTGTTGTATTGAGGGAACATTGTGTTTCAACAAATTGTACATGGAACATGTTGTGCGGTGGTTGTAGGCTATGTTTTATTGAGTATATATAGCAAGAAACTAAGAGACATCCTAGAACTACTAAGGAATATGAGTTGAAGTTTAATGCCAGCTGATCTACATGTTGTGAAGATAATGAAAACATCCATGATGTATGTCTTGTGTTCCTCGTCAAAGTTTGGATGAGGATTTTTAATATCAATATGGGTTGAGGATTTGGATTGAATGGTTGTAGTGCTTGCTGGGAGTATCAAGTCTAAAGAATGTTCCACTGTTGGGGTTGAATGTTTTTTTGTAATGGGAAAAGGTGTTCATAGGGTGTTGGATTTCATCGATACTCCATGGTCAATGAGAGTAGTAGGGATAGAGTGACATTGTTAGGTCAATTGTGAGGAAAAAGAGGGGTTTCATGAGACAATTATGCATTTAATTACAAGGCATAAGAAATGGAGATGATTTGTAAAGGAAATGAGAAGGAGGAGGCTAGGGAAGTTCACTTGATTGAACATTGGAAAGTCCAATAGTGGTAAAGGGATAGATTGGGTACAACAATGTGGGGAACATATCTAGGGATTTGGTAGTGACTAGAGGTGGCGAAGGGGGGAGAGAAGCAAACAAAAATATAGGGTTGGATTTGGGAGTCGTTGAAGGAGGGATTTGGGTAGATAGGGGGTCAATTTTAGTGTTAATATGGGCAATGATGAAGTGGAGCAAGTGACAACACTTGGTAACAAAATGGGAGTGTGTGCTATGGAAGTGGCACCAATGGTTAGGGTGAATGATGGATGACCCACATAAGTAGTGTTTGGAGGCAATATTTCATAGAGGTGTAAGGTTACAAAAACTAGTCTTAGGGTTATGAAAAGGAAGGAAAATGGGAGGCAATAGCTAGCTTAAGATCTTGTAATGAACACACATACACACACACACACACATTAACGAAGGGCATGCTCTTATGAAGAACGTGACCTATCAACCATGATAACCAATCAGAGCATAAATAATTATATCATCCCATGGCATTGTAATCATCGTATTCTATCTTACTTCCATTATTAAATATATTTATTGCTTATCCTATATGGATTTTTGTTTACTATCCTTCTTATGTTGGAAATTCATTAGTAAATGAACCTTGTTCATTTCTGTTGGGAACATAATCCTCGGTGTTAGGATTTTCTCCCTATTCACATAAGGAGAAGACCAAAAGTTATTAATGAATAGGAAGAGTCATTAGGGATTCCTAGATACCTATTGGGAATACAAAACCAAGAGGCGTTCTCATGTATTAATATGTACATTGTTAATTAGAATCGTGTGCTTCACGCCTAGATCCTTTTCTGTCTTTTTGTGTTTAATTGGTTTAATTACCTATATTCCCTAATAGGAACCTAACAATGGTATCAAAGCCGACTCTAAGCCTTGGCATGTGCCATAATTGTTTCCCACCCCGCCTACCATTCTTTGTTTGACAATCTTGTCTTCTTCCATCCAAATGTTTCATTTTCTCTTAAGGTTTCTCCTCGGGCCTAAATACCTAATTTTTGCATCTCACAACCTATAGCCTACGCTATCTGTTGCACACTAACCCTAATTTTTCCTCCTTCTAATGATGCATTACCTATGTACTCTAGTGTTCTAGACAAATTTTTTACCTCTACTGCATACAATTGTGAGCATTTTGCAAACCCTAAGTTTGTTTTCACCTCTTCCCTTGCATTCACATGGTTGTTTCATTTACCCGTGTGTGTTCATCTCTGCTTTTTTTACCTACCTACATCCATCTACACGTTCTTCTAAGACGTTGGAATGGATTCATGGTAGAATTCATGTTATATGGGGGAATAAGGGTGCAATTGATGCTTGGCTATATGAACTTTCTTCCCTCATGTTTGAAATAGTTACTGAACCGTATGAAAAATATGTTTTGGTGTGGTATCTAGTGAAGTTGAAACCCGAAAAAGGAAATTCTATACCATACATCCTCTCAAGAAGGGGTACACCGGTCAAAATTTATGTTTGTAAAACTTATGAAGTTAAAAGTGGTGTAAAGTCTATCTATTGGTGCCGTGAGCATGTAGACTCCATTGTGAAGGACGACATGGTGCAACCTGCATAAGGAAGGAACAGTCTATCCCTATAACTGTAAGTAATCTCTAGTGGTCATATTCCTAGTCAACATCGTGTATGATACACTACAACACAATGAGGTGTTTTGAGACATTTATTTAAGACAAAATTCCAATTTGTCTTTAAATTCCCCATTTTCTTTTATTTCATGTAGTATTTTACCTTTTGTCTCTAGGTAGATGGAATACTTGGGTTGTAAAAAGTAATTATGAGAAGGAAGGGAAATTCAGTGGTTTATCAAATATATTTTTTGTTTATCTTATTCATATTTTTAAAGAATATTTTTCACCAATCCTTTGTTCTAATTCATGAGTTGTTGCATGGTTTTATCCAAGGCTTGAAGTTGTGATAGGGATACATCCATGGAGAATGTAAGGGATACATTTACACTGATTTTCTACATTCATAGAATGGCCTATGCAAATTGTTGTTGATCAATACCCAGGCCTTGAGGGTTTTATCTTGGACAACCCTTTTTTCTTGTTTCGGCTTCGTTACACTTGAATGTGCAAATTAAAAAGATGAATATTAGAGATCAAATTTCCATCATTTGGATATTCCTTTGTTCCTCAGAAAATGATGTGCAACTATTTGGGGGTTTTGAGTTTCCACCAAGAAGAAATTGGAAGCACGGAATTCCTCCAAGAGTTATGTGCAACTATTTGGGGGTTTTTGGACCCCTTATTTCCTGAGAGAATAATGTGCAACTATTTAACAGTTTTGGGTTTCCAAAGAATTTGACAAGAAGATATTGGAAGCACAACATTGCTCAGAGAATATTGTGCAACTATTTAAGGGGTTTTGTTTTCCAAACAATTTAATGGAAATACATTAGAAGCACCAACTCTTTTTTCTCGCCCCTTGTCATTCCTAGAACTTTGCGAAGGGAGGCTTGCACATTTAATGGTTACAAGTAAACAACAGGAGCTGGAACATGAGTTGCTTTAACTAGATCCGCCTTTGTTACTAGTGGAACTACTCGCTTTGGATTTTCTCATGCGGGAATTGGCCATCTAATTGTTACTCGGTCAACTCAATCCGCATATTAGGGTTATTAGTCTTTACCTGGGATGGGACCATGATGCTTTCCATGGGAGGGATCCTATACGGGGTTATATTTGGAAAAAGGAAGATTTTTGTAGCAAAATTGTACTGGGGAGAATAATGTGAAACTGTTTTGGGATTTTGGTTTCCAAAGAATTTGGCGGGAAGAGAGTGGAAGTAGTATAATGTTCCTCAGAGAACAATGTGAAAATATTTGGTGGTTTTGTGTTTCCAAAGAATTTGATAGGAAGAGAGTGGAAGCATGTCCAAGGGGCAAGGGCATTAGTGTCAGGTACCTTGAATATAAGCTATGACTAAATTTTTTCTCTCTTCTCTAAAATGTATCTTGTTTAGTTTTTTTTCTTTGTGATTCCAATGCCATTTTTCTTTGGGACTATACCATTTATTTAATTCTTTGTGATCTATGACAATTAAGGTAGATTAGCTTCATATCCTATATAATACTATACACGTTTTAAAATACAGAACCCAGTCCATAATTTTTAGTATTTTTTATGATCTGTCATAGCTCATGTTCACTAGTTTGACATATTGTATATTTGTATGCTATTTTAGAAAATCCTACCCTAAATGTGAATGTGGTTCTAACCCAGACCTATTCTATCGTCATCTTGTTTTTTTTAACATTATATGTCCATTGTGTCTTTTCAACTCTTGCAAATTTAATTTAGAGCTTATTTTTACCTCTTCTCTCATGGGCCTTGGAAAGAAGCGTTCTGGCTCTTTTCGGGATCATAGGAGGAGGCCCCAAGTGTTTCATAATAAGGATAATCACCTAGATCGATGAGGAAAATATAGGTAGCTTCCATTGTTGTAGCAGAGTAGGAGCAGGCATAACTGCAGTGAGGGAAACAATTTCAACAATTTATGTGTTATTTAAGTTGCTGGCAAATTCCTCCTTGAGCTTCTTGTTAGGATTGAGGCAATCACTAGTGCAATTCATTGAAATATCATGAATATAGAATATTATTCCATTTCAATGTGGAACATAAGACGCCACTCTCTATATTTGATGAATACCTATGCTTTGTAATTACAGTTTTTGTCCTCATATTGTTGATGTATTTGTAAATTCAGAAGATATTCACTTGTATATTGTATGTATTACATTTGTACTTTATTGTATCCCCAACGGAGATGTATTATTCCTCCGGTTGGAAGTGTCGTCATTTGTATTTGCAAGTGTCGCAAGTTACATTGTAAGTGTTGTAACTTATATTTGATGGGTTATTAGACCACCTTGGTGGGGTCGGCCCTGTGTGAGTCATGTGGATGGGTTATTAGGATTCCTTAGGAAGTCGGCCCAATTAGGGTTAAAGGCAGGTCAAGTCATTGTATAAATACAGATTGTGAGTCTCTCATTCTATTCATTCACACACTCACTCACTTCACATTAGTGAGAGAGAGGAGGAGTGCGCACAAGTGTAGGAGGAGAAGATGCTATGAGACTATCTCTTGTTTTGGGGATTCATCTTTGTGATATTTGTATTGGTGCTCATTCTATCTCTGAGGAAGTTGTGGGGTTTTTCACCTTCTTGGGTGTACCCGGTGAAATGCTTTGTGTTTGATATGTTGTACATGTTGTTATCTCAGTTAAGATACTAGATCATATTGAATTAAATGATGAAAAACTAACATGGTATCAGAGGTAGCCTGAAGGAAGGCATTGTATGGCATTTATGACACTTGTTGCACTTGAGACAATTTGGAAGCTAGGGCTTGATATAGTAAAAACTAGTCATTGCGGAAATTTTTCTATAAATACATTTTGGCGAAGGTTCAGGATTTGATACTTTTACAGGCCGAAGATGAAATGTTCATGTACCTTGTGTCCGAAGATAAACCTTAGATTCGTTGTACTTTGTGAGATATGATCTGTACAAGTTAGGGTTTTTGCCTCTTCTAGAATGCAGCCCTAAACAGGTGACCTTGGAACAAAGGTCATATCTCATGCTAGGAAGCTCCAAATGGAATTCTGTAAAAAGTGGCAGTTAGGGAACGAAATTTAGTTTCACAGGTCTAAGTTTCAGAGGCCGAAGTTGAAACAGTGACATGTGGCACTCCGCACAAGTTCGCTATGTTGTTTCATCCCATAAACAGGTCATGTTGCAACACTTAGCATATTTCTCTCATAGAGAATCCATTTGAGGTCATATATATGGGTTTGGAAAGATGATAGGTCATTCTACCACAGGCCAAAATTTCAGACCCTGAGTATCCAAAATTTCAGAGACACACCAGAAACAATATGGAATATATTTCTGTCAAAACATAATTGGACTCTGAGCACTTCCATTCTTGGCTTGTCACTGCTGCGGGAAATTAGGGATTTTGACAGAAGTAGAACTTTGGAGTTCTCTCAGCATAAGATTGCTCTCCTCAGCAATATCAAAATTTAGAGATCGAGATCGAGCTTTTTGGTTGGGAAGAACCACGGGCTCTATCAAACCCTAGTTCGGGTTTTGGACCAGAAAAAGCCAGAAAACCAAAATTTGACAGAAGTTGCAGATCCGAAATTCGTAGGTCATTTTTGGAGGGTCAATTTTTGGAGTTTTCAAAATATGAGCACACCATCTTGCTCGCCTCAGTCAATTGCATCTCCCTATCTAGACAGAAGTTTGAAATTCCAAGTTTGTATTTTTACGGTTTCTTTGTCAAACCCTAGCGAGCTCCAGATCCAGTTTCAGCAAATCAAGTGGATTGGGTTAATCCTTGAAGAGAATGAATTGGACACCTACATAAGTGAAGAAGTTCCAGTTCCAGAGGGAGATGAGGCTAAGGCCTTCCATAAGAAGACTACAAGCAATCCCGATAGGTATGACTTGAGGAGATACAGGTATGTTTTGAAATATGTTCATGATTAAGTTTGTCTTCATATTATTGAGGTTAGTACAATCTTGATTAATTTTAGACTTGTCTTATCACCTTAGTAAAAGTATGAATGCATGTGAATGATAGAAGACATTCATTGATTAGGGTTATGACACTTATGATTGTACTAATGCACTGTGGTGTTGTATGAGGATGATGTTGTCCGCTAACATGAAAGGTACATCAAGAAAGACAAATCAAGTTCTAGATCAAGAACATATGACCATGGCGATATGAAGACAAAGACTCATCCATAGCCATTGATCACATAGAAGCTCTACTTACAAGGTATGTATAATTTGGTTCTGCAATGCTTAACTTGTGAGATATGCAGGTTACTAGCATAAGGTCTCTAAATCATTGAAGAGAACAAATAAGACATTGTTTGGGTATGTTAGACATAACTCGCATACATGATAATCTAGGTATGTTTTTCCTATATCAAGTTAGAATCCTACCTTGTGTTAGGATCTTATATAAGCATATTTTTGTATGATTGATAATGATTATTCATGAAGTTATAACTTTGAGTAATCATGGGTTTATGCATATTATGCTTCTTACTTTGATTGATGATATCACAAACCAGAAGACTCCTATGGTCAAATAAGAATATGCATGAGTAGAATAAGTCCTCCCTGAAACCTTGAAATACTAACGCTTGTGATAAATTACCTGTGTATGAAATGATCATGACCATACATGTTTAAGATTATTTAGAATCATAATGTTTTGAGATTATACTAATGAATGTATGATTATGTATGATATATTGAGGATGACACAATCATGACACTAGTGCACACTTAAGCATGCATAGTGGTCCAGGATGGATAGAAGTTCAAAGCATTATGATCATGATGATATCATAAAGGAAGCAAAGATCAAGAGGGAGCACACTCCAGGAAGCAAAGATCAAGAGGGATCACACTCCAGGAAGCAAAGATTGAGAGGGAGTCCACCCAACAACCAAACAAAGATAAGTATTTGAATTCTCATTTATTATATATATGATTACTTAAATAATGTTGTTCAATCATGTACATACTTATGTTCTTATATTTAGGATGTATGTTATGCATATTAGAAAAGTTGCATTAATGAACAAGATACTACTAATATGCAAGTAATGGGTAAGTGGCCTATGGTATTGTACAACATTCCATTTCTACTTATCTAGAATGAAACCTCTTTGCTGACATGTTGGGAGTTGTGCACACTCTTAACAATGTTCTGGTATAGATGGAAGGCATCTAGAAAGTTACAGGATATGGATAAATGTTGTATTGAAGCATTAGCTAAGATAATTACATGACTATATGACATATGTCTTTATGTGTAATATTTTGTTATGGAAACTATGAGAAGTTTCTAATCATGCAATTGAATTTGACTTGTAGGAAAGATCGTGTACAATCACCTACAAAAGAAGAACAATAGCATTTGTTCCAGCGACGAATTTAAAAAAAAATACCTATTGAAGATATTGAAGAATCTGAAGTTCCCAGGATCAGGGATACAGTAATGGAAGGATGCCATGATCGAGGAGTACCAGTCGATCATGATGTATGCGATGTGGTCCCAAGACGAGAAGGGAAGTCTGCTATGACTTCCAAATGGATCTACAAGATCAAGCATGATGCAGATGGTAGCATAGAGAAATACAAGGCACGGTTTGTGGCTTGTGACTTCCCCTAGAAAGAAGGGATCGATTATGAAGAGACTTTTGCACCTGTAGCCAGATACACTTCCATCAAAATAGTACTTGCTCTGGCTGCATTAATGAAGTGGAAGATAGACCAGATGGATGTCAAGACATCTTTGTTGAATGGTGCAGTCGAAGAGGAAGTGTATGTGGAGCAGCCACTCGGTTTTGAGACACATGACAGGGCGTCATATGTGTGCAAATTGAAAAGGGCCTTGTACGGTTTGAAACAGGCACCCAGGACATGGTACGGAAGGATAGATAGCTTCATGTCCAGCTTGGGATTTACCAAGAGTAGAGCGGATTCCAACCTTTCTACAAGGTTGAGGAAGGTAGTCCAGTGATACTCCTACTATATGTGGATACCTGTTTGTGACAGGTGAGGATAGGCTGATTGCCAACACGAAGAGGAAGCTTGCTTCCAAGTTCGAGATGAAGGACCTGGGTATGATGCATTACTTTCTAGGTATGGAGGTGTGGCAGAGTGCATATGGAATATTCCTTGGATAAGAGAAGTATGCGGTAGATATCCTGAAGTGGTTCAGGATGATGGACTACAAGGCCATGGCCACACCTATGGCATCCAACCTGAAGCTATTGCATGATGCTTCATCAGAGTCGGTTGATGCCACGATGTATCGTTAGATGATTGAATCCTTGATGTAGCTGACGAACACGAGACTGTGTATTTGCTTTGCTGTGAACACTTTGAGCCAGTTCCTGACGGATACTAGACACGTTCACTTGATTGCTTGAAAGCATATTCTGAGGTACCTGAAGGGTACGATTGATTATGGGCTCAAGTATGATGCGAATCAAAAGTTTAACTTGAAGGGTTATGTTTATTCAGATTGGGAAGCCAGTGCTGTAGATAGGAAGAGCACATCGGGGTGTTGCTTTAGTATGGGATCAGGTGTGATCTCTTGGTTTAGCAGGAAGCAATCATGGGTAGCACTGAGTATAGCCAAAGAAGAGTATGTCGCATCTTGTTCGGCTAGTTGTTTGATCTCTGGTTGGATGCTACTTGTATCTTTTGTGACAACCAGAGTTGTGTGAAGTTGTCTGAGAACCCAGTGTTCCATAATAAGTCAAAGCACATTGAGATCAAATATCACTATATCAGGGATATGGTGCAGAGAGGAGCAGTGAAGCTCTTGTATGTTGCGAAAAGTGAGAAGATAGAAGATGTGTTGACCAAACCACTAGTCGGAGTGAAGTTCGAGTACTTCAGAGAGAGACATGGTGTTCTTTAGGGGTGAAAACGTGAAGGTGGGTAACACTTTCGTGAGAAACCAGTGCAAAATCGTCTTAGCGGAAGTTATTCGGCCGAATAATAAATATTATTCGGCCGAATAATAAACATTGTTCAGCCGAATAATTTACATTCTTCGGCCGAATAATGCAGAGGTTATTCGGTTGAATAACCACAAACAGTTCTCCGTCCCGTTTAACGGAGATCCTTGAAATGTGTGCAAACAGTTGTCGGACGGAAAAAAATTTCGGGCAATAGTTTATTCGGCCGAACAGTGTTTCGGACGAACAATTATTCGGCCGAATAATTATTCGGCCGAACAATTATTTGGCTGAAACACTGTTCGGCCGAATAATTCTTCGGCGGAATAATTATTCAGCCAAATAATTGTTCGGCCGAACTATTTTTCTGCATAAAAAGACAGCATCGGCTGCCATTTGGCATTCCTTGCTGGAAATATTTGGACCCCGCATGGGCCCGCAGTAGATTGTCTGCCACCCTGCCGGTGCCCCACAACCCGCTGCTGCTCCACGACCTGTTGACGCTCCACGATCGGCTGCTGTTATGTTCGCCACCCCGCTTCTGCTCCACGACCCGCTTCTGCTCCATTTCTGCTGTTGCTCGTCGGCTTTTATGTTTCATCGGGTCGTCATCTGTTTCTTGCTGTTGCTCGTTGGAAGCTGCTCGTCGTCTGTTACGTTTTGGCTGGCAGGTGTGTTCGGTTGTGTTGCTGCGTCGACGGTGTTGCGGTTTTGTGTGCAAGGTTGAAAGTTGTTATTTTAAGGTGCGTTTTTCTTTTAGTTGTGACGTTATGATTCTGTTTGTGTATGTTATAGGTCTTACTTGATGACATTATTTGTTGCTTGGTGAAGGAACTAGTTGGTGTTTGGAGCGTTGGTGGATTGTTTTGACGCGGCATCATGGATCGACGATTCTTCACTACACTTTTGGATACAGGTATGTATCGTTACACAAACTCTGCTCTTAAGTTGTTGGCAGTAGGAGAATTAAAAAAAATCTGTAATGGGTGTTAAAATCAGAAGGTTAAATTTTTTAAAATTCAATTTTTATTTTAGAGATGTCAGTTGTATGTCCTTGAACAGGGTTCATGAACAGAGTTCTGTTCATTGACATATATAATTCAACCATATTTGTTGAATTATATATTGTTCATGAGTTCTGTTCATGAACAGAGTTCTGTTCATGTTATGCTCTGAAATTATAGGCGGTAGCGGTGACTCTTTTTTTTATATAAAAATGGTAAGAGCAAGTATAAAGCAAGTAAGGCTTTGAAATATATAAAATGAAAATCAAACATCATAACATGTATTTGTCTTATTCTTATGAAATGTAACTCCATGGCTTCTTTATATATATGGATATTTAAACCCTAATCCCGAACGAGTTTCATATTAAGTTTCCCTAATTCTCAATGAAGGGATGATAAAGGGTATACTACACAACTTTATAAATGATCAACCTGTGGTTTTACTATGTTAAGTGAGGTACAAGAATGTCATATGAGTTCATGAACTCTGTTCATGAACAGAACCTTTTCATGAACAGAGTTCATGTAGAAAGTCACTTAAAAATTCAATGTTGTAAGTTCTTAGGTAATTTTTTTATCAAAATTAAGGAATGTTTGTTTATTGAGATATAGAATGAAAACATAAGTGATCATTGAAAAATTAGGAAGGTCATTGAACTATTACAATTAAATGATTATGAGATGATTATAAATGTCATGTTTATGATGCAATAGTGTTCTTAGAGTTAGGAGAGGAACTTACAAAAGAAAATAAGTTATAATATTTTAGGTGGCTCTACATTTTCTATGCAGATCTTTAAGAGATATGTTTTTAAGTTTGTAGAATGAACATGTACAACTTCAATGTTTGTAAATTGTTTTATCATAAAGATAAACTAGAAATCTCTTAATAAGGGTATATATATGTTATACTATTTTAGGAACCTCTACATTTTGTATGCAGATCTTTAATAGATATGTTTTAAGTTTGTAGAGTTAACATGTACAACTTCAATGTGTGTAAACTGTATTATCATAAATATAAGTTAGAATTCTTTTAATAAGAATATATATATATGTTTAGTGAGATGTTCGTTCATTGACATATATAATTCAACCATATTTGTTGGATTAAAAATTTTTAAGGTTACTATACTACTTCAATTAACCGTGTTATAACTTATATTTGATAATGAAATGATTATTAGATATATCTTTATGTTGCAATTTTAGGGATGGTAAGGAATTTTAGTTAATTAATTAGAGTTAGGAGGGGGACTTAAATTTTGTTGTAGTTTTTAATCAAATATTGGCTTGATGCTTGTAGAATAGTCATGTACAATTTCAATATGTTAACATTTGTGTAAATTTAGAAGTTATATCAAATGGAAAGAGAGTCTTCGAAGGGAAAGCGTAGGAGGTCATCACAATCCTCAGGAATTGGTGTTCCAATTGGTAGTCGAATGTTGTCGAATTCACCGCGGGGTTCAAGTTTATTGCATGGGTCCCAGTCATTTGATCACCAACAAGTTCGAAGGGGTACAAATGATTCTCCTTCGTCTTCTGTGGGAGAGCGTCAATCTCAACCTTCTGTTGGTATGAACATTAATGTTTAATAATGTATAATTTGTATTTTTTTGTGTTTTGAATTTATGGAAAAGGTTAATTCTTGACTACGGCTATATTTGAAGCAGAGCGACGTTCAGAAGATGTGCGTAATTCGATGGAGCAAGGGGAAGATCAAGATAGGATTATAGATGATGGAATAGGTGTGGGTGGAGAGCAGGGTCCTGAAGATCCTCCTAGAGCTAGGATGACATATGTTCCACTAGCCGAGGGGTGTACACCCATATCAACTTATCCGTCTGATTTACCTGATGAGCTTCCATGGCAAGGTGTTGTGCAACAAACTATTCTTGAAAGTTGTAGATCCCACTATGACAGGTTGAACAATAATCTTTGTTCTTTGGATCTCCCTCCAGAGAGTCGACAAAGTCTAGAGATTGTTTTGGCGTCTTTGCAAAAATTCATTGATGCATACGAGGAACTTGGACCAACTACAAATAGTTTTGTTCATTTGATGCGGATGCGAAGGGACCAAGTTATGGGTCCAGACAAGTGGGAGGTTGTGAAGGAGAGAGTCACTAGAGAACAAGCCAATTCAATGTTCAATTTCAAAGAAGGCCTTAAGCGAAAAATGTTGAAAGTGCAATATTTCAAGCATCCTCAAATTGCACATTTAATATATGATCGATTTCTTGCAGCTTATGGTCGATTGCCTTGGAACGATGAGGTTCCTAATTATTTTGCTAGATTTTTTTATGCGGAGTTTTTTTTAGGTATGAAGCCTAACTATACTGATGTTCCCTCTGAATTTTATGGAGTTGGAAAGGGTAGAATATATAATCGAAAAGGCGCTCTCAGAGACCCTACCACTATACAACCTCCACCTGAGATACCTCGTCCACCAAGGGTTGTGGCTTTAAGATCAGAGATGGAGACAACATCTCAACTAGGGACAGTTGGAAGGGAATCGGTAGGTGATGGTTTAGCTTCAGCTCTTGCTGGAGTAGAAGTTGGTTTGGGGCGAGAGAGGGCTCGCGCTATTCTTCGTCAGAGTTTTGTCTACAAGACGAATGACGAGGTAGATGCATTGAGCATTGATGATCTCAGGGCTTATGCTAAGTCTTGTCGAGATATAGCTTCAGATGTGTTATCCAATGACACATCGAGCATGGGAGAGGTTTGTTGATTATGCTATGACAATCTATTTGATTTTTTATTAATCATTTTGAATTGAATTTTTTGCTACATGGGAATAAATATATTAAGCAAATGTATTTTGTTTGCAATTTACGAGAATGTTAAATGCAAATAATTTTCGAGTTTCCAGTAGTCAAAACCAAGAGCATCTTAGTCAAAATGAAGAGCGCTTAGGAGAGGTATTTTAATTATAATATTTATGATTGAACATGATATTTTTTTTGTTTGCTTGAATTTTAATAAATATCAATGTATCTTATTGTTAATTTGACTTATCTATGTAGGTTTCATTAGATTCCAACTTTTTAGATGATTTACCATCTCTTGTGAGCTAATGATTCTAATTTTTTTGTTTTGGTTTTAAGTTAATTGCTTAATTTATTATTTGTATCTACTATGTTTTATTTATTAACAAAATTTAAATTTTAGGGAAGAGACCATTTGGAAATTGGGGGCGAAGATGTGGGGTCTTTAATGAATGCAGATATTGGCACTGAGGTAATTTTGTTGAACTAGAAATGATCTTTGATATAAGTTTAATGTTTTATATTTTTTTGATTTATTTGAAAATTGTTTTTGTACATGTTGCAGCTTGGCTCTTTGAGATCCTTTGGAGCCAAAGGAAAGTCTCTAGGGGAAAAAAGTGGTGGACATGCATTCAAAGAATTTGATGTACGATTTTTTTAATAATTGAATTGTTTTGTAGATGAATTTAATATCTTAATATTTTGAATTTAGTTTAAAATTGTTTAAATAATTTATGATCTAAATTTATAATTTGTTTTTTTGTGTATTGTAGGTGGAGTTGAGTCCCAGGGAAGGTCCTAGTGGAAAATAGTGGAAATATATTGGTCTAGATGGATAGTGG
The DNA here is from genome assembly GCA_027924585.1 of Larix kaempferi. Taxonomy (NCBI): domain Eukaryota; kingdom Viridiplantae; phylum Streptophyta; class Pinopsida; order Pinales; family Pinaceae; genus Larix; species Larix kaempferi. Next base: position 5,351,936 of record BSBM01000861.1, on the reverse strand, counting down.
TTCAGACTTTATTGTTTTTGTTGATATATATATATATATTGTAGTTGTTTTGAACATGGAGGGTGTTTTTTTTTTTATTATATATATATGTACATTGAATTCACATGTTCATCAACTTTTTTTTGGATTATATACATGAGTACATGTCCATTATTTCTCATTTGGTAAATGTTTAGAATATGTTTTGCATGAATGTTTAAAATGTTTTGATAATATTTATAATATGTTTCGCATGAATGTTTAAAATGTTTTTATAGGTGCAATCCAAGGTTAGGAAATGTTGAATGATGAGAATGAATGTTATGAAGTTAGAAAATGTTGAATGATGAGAATGAATGTTGAATGTTTCGAATGTTATGGAAGAATGAATATTGGGAAAGAATGAATGGGAAGTGTTAGGAATGTTTAAAATGTTATTCCAAGTTGGGAAATGTTCAATGTTGAGAATGAATGTTATGGTAAGAATCAATGTTGGGAAAAAATGAATGGGAGGTGTTAGAGAAAAATGAATGTTAGGAAAGAATGAATGGGAGGTGTTATGGAAGAAGGAATGTTTTCAATTTGTTATGTTGAGAATAAGTGTTATTATAATATAGATCAATTTATTTTTAATATGTAGTTAAAAACATCGCAATGGAATACCATCTTCAACTATCCGTTCATGGTCACATATGGATAGTTTCCATTTTTTGGTTTTTAACTGTTTTTTTGATGGAACTTGTATCAATTTTATTCGAGATGCACATACTAAATGACTATATTGACAACATATAACATCGGGCTCATAATCTTGAAAGTAGACATAATTTTTAGTCATATGCGTCTGCTGAAAAAAGTAGCCTTTTAAAATGATGGATCCTCTTTCGTATGTAAATCCGTTGTCGTTGTAGTCCTTCAATAACTTCATTTTTCCTTCAGTGCATCGCATCAAATAATATTTGACATTTTCGTTGTTGTCTACAGGTGCAATCACAGCGAAAACATCTCCTGTGCAAGTTATGATTGGTGTTAGCGTATTTAAATGAATTAAATTGACTACTTATGGCGATAGATTAGAATGAACAATTGATTAAAAAGTCAAAAACAAGTTTATTACCTTCTCTTACGAGATCTGAAATTCTATCGCCATAAGACGATATTGCTATTTCTTCTGATTCTAATTCTTCAACACTTGCCAGTGGCATTTTTCCTTTTGGATTAATCTTTGTGTGTCTCCAAGCTTTTACGTAGTTGTTTGTTATGTTTTCACAAACTTCTGTAGACTCAACATTTTCAATGCAAATATGACAAAAGCATGATTGCTTTCTACTGTCAAATGCAAACACGTTGTGAAATGATTTTGTTTGAATAGAGTGAAGATCTCTAGTTCCATGTATGGTGCTAGCGTCATATGCTATTGATCTATTTATATCTTGGACCCCAACAAGCCAAAAAAACCTACACAATAAATAGTGTACATGTGTACTTAAATGTTAGTATATACATTTTTTTAAATTTTAAGAAATAATATAAATTAAAAAAATAGTGGACATACCTGCGCACGTCTTTTGATTGTTAATTATAATCATGGCTTAGATTTAATTGACACCATTGGACAACCTCTACAGCTGAATGAAACCGTGCTGAAGAATAGTTCATTTGCCATCTTCGAAGTGCTCTTTTCACGCATGCTCCTGCACCATCATGCTCACCTTTTCCATGCCCAGTTTCAAAGAAATTTCAGCGATGTTTAATGTTCAACGCTTTATGAAGTCGACATAACCAAAAAAATGATCGTGAAGATTTAAATTGACCGGCACATCCATCAAACCATATCCAATGCTCTTTGAATTTGACTTCGCGTTTTTTCAGTGAGTCATAGAAAATATTTTCTATACAATGTTGGACAAAATGTGTGTCGTGTGTACGATCATCGCTGATATAGAAGTGATATTCTTTAATCACATCTCGATTGTCACATGTGCTTTCAATGCCATCGACATCCTGTTGAGAATGTCTATATACAACATGGACAAATATCGAAACTTGGTCAAAGTGATAGTATTCACTCTGTATTTCTTTTTGTGCAGCAAATGTATAGTTTTCAGCAAAATCAACCACCGACAAAATTGTTTCGGGTGGAAAAATTTCACGAGACTGTTTGAATTGAAGATCTTGCCATCGTGCTCTATGTGAATGCTGGGTGTATTTATAAATTTCGCTTTCAAATTTTTTGAGAAAATCTGTGACGCATATCTTGTCTTCTAGCAAATTAATTCTTTTGGAATGTGAATCACTAGAACTTGTATTATAGTTGATGTATTCATATCTCTTCCAATCAACATTTATATTTGACAACGATTGATCATTATCGATAGGGTATTTATTGTGGAATAACACCAAATTTCCACAATGATGACAATGTTTTCCATTGACACATTTCTTTGAATAAAATACTTCATCGTGATTTCTCTCACATAAAATTTGAGATATGAATTCACGTATCGTCGGCGGAGGTGGTGAATTTGTCCAAAACATTTTACCAAATTCAAGAAACGTGTCATAATATAACTGAAATTGCACATGATAACGGCAACAACATGTATCATGTATAGTTATAGGTCGAACATACCATGGTTTTTGTTGCACAAATGTAGTGATTGATATATTAATTCCACGATGATCTTCCTTGAATTTATTGAACAATTGTACTTGTGTCATGTCCATTATATGTTTTGGTTGGCTTTCATATACATTTCATGATATTCTTTTGCGTATCACATCTCTTGAATTTGGTGAAACTCGAGCATGTTCCAACCAATATTCTCGTACAATATCTTTAACACCTACTCCTAATCTATCTTTGTAAGGTTGTCTACAAATAATTGCCCAACAAGCAAGTTCATTATTTTCATCTATTTGCATTCTGAATTTGCTATGTTTGTATAATGTTTTTCTTGATGTTCCAACTGCTTTTGCTAGTTCTGTTGTCAAACGCTTTTGTTTAGTACTAGCTGAAAGAATTGCTGTATGAATTGCTTTACGTGCAGCACTGATATCTTTCTTCCTAGATTTTCCAAATTTTTTTATTGCATCGCCTATATTTTTCATCACATTTTGTTTCAATTTCGACTCTTTTGTTACTTTGTGAATACCCAATAATGATGTAGCACCTTCTAACTTCTTGGACACTAATAAACATCTCAAAATTTGTGCTTGTCCTGCTATTGAGTAATCCTTGAGAACTTCATCATAAAATTTTGTAGCACGATATCGTGCAACATGTATTGGTAGTTTTTCTCCATATTTGTCGCAATCAATGTCTTCTAACATTTCATCATCAATAGTAAAAGTACCTATACATCAAGTTAAATTTAATTTAACATATATCAAAAAATAAAATTCATTATAAAAAAATGAATTTGAAAAATATATGATATATACATACCAGGTTCAATTTCTGGATTTTGAACATGATCTTCAATATTGATTTCATTGACATTAGCATGTAAATCACTATTTACATCTTCTACAATGTTCTTTTCAACTTCAATTTGTTCTTCTTGTACTCTATTTTCAATTTCCATTTCTTCAACATTATCATGTAAATCTGTATTTATATCTTCAATAGTTCTCTCTTCCGTTTCAGCAACCCTTTGTTTTTTGGCAATATATCTGAGTTTTTGTTTCTCTCTATTATCATCATCATCACGTTTACGATCAGCTTTTCTTTGACGTTTTCTCTTATTGCCCATGGTTGTTTAATCTATAGACGATAAATTAAAGAATCATGTTACTTTATAGTAAAAATAAATAAATTAAGATTTAAAAACATTTACGGAATTTATAAAAACATGAACTGAAATTTACTTTACCTTTTAAAAATTTTGTAAGAGTCTTTTGAAGAAGATTTCTTTGGAATTAACTTTCCTTTGAAAAAACTCTCTGAACAAAAATCTTCTTTGGAAAATAATAAAAACACCTTATGCCAAGGAAGAAAATAAAACACCTTGTAAATAAATCTTTGTTGTAAAATTCATTGCAAAAATACTTTTTTGAAAAAATATCTATGAAAAAAACCACTAGAAAAAAATACTTTGAATAAAAACTTATTTATAAATATATCTGGGAAAAAATCATTGTAAAGAAATAACTCTTTGAAAAAAACTCATTTCAAAGAAATAAGAAGTACAAAATTACCTTGCAAAAAATTCTTTGCAAAATACTTTAGCAAGATAACTATTTGAAAAAACTCCTTTCAAATAAATAAGAAGTGCAAAACTACTTTGGAAAAAAATCATTTGCAAAATACCTTAGCAAAACAACTATTTGAAAAAACCTCTTTCAATTAAATAAAAAGTGCAAAGCTACTTTGAAAAAAAAACATCCTTGCAAAGAACCTCCTTGCAAACATGTCTAAGAAAAGAAATATTTTGAAAAAACTCCTTGCAAATATCCCTTAAAAAAAAAACTTTCAATGTGTCTTTTGGAAAAAAGAAGAAGAAACATACTTTGTAAAAATATCTTTTTCAAAAAAATGTCTTCTTTGCAAATATACAATAAGAAAATAAATATTTGAAAAAAACTTCTTACAAATATGCCTTAGAAAAAAATCACCTTCAATGTGCCTTTGGAAAAAAGAAGAAACATACTTTGTAAAAACCTCCTTTTGCAAAAAATGTCTTCTTTGTAAAAATGCAATAAGAAAAGAGATATTTTGGAAAAACTCCTTGCAAATATGCCTTAAAAAAAAAAACTCCTTCAATGTGCTTTTTGTAAAAAAGAAGAAGAAACATACCTTGTAAAAACCTCCTTTTGCAAAAAATGTCTTCTTTGTAAAAATGCAATAAGAAAAGAGATATTTTGGAAAAACTCCTTGCAAATATGCCTTAGAAAAAAAAAAATCCTTCAATGTGCCTTTTGTAAAGAAGAAGAAGAAACATACCTTGTAAAAACCTCCTTTTGCAAAAATTATCTCCTCCTTCCGAAATTAGTTTGACAAAAAAATGCGAAGTTCAAACATGCGAAAATAATGAATTAACTTTACGTTTATTTATATGAGTATAAAAAATATATATATATATAGTTTTTTTTTCCGACCGACGTATTTTTTTTTCCGTTTAGTTATTCGGCTGAATAACCTTCGCCATAAGTTACGGCGCCGTTACGGAAAACAGTTATTCGGCCGAATAATTATTCGGCCAAATAATTATTTCGGCCGAATAATCTCTGAAACATGAAAGATTCAGATCTCTGCAAAATTTTCAGGTTTCTCCATTTTCGGAAGGAGAAAACCACCTCTTACACAACAAAACGAATGTCGGACTTCATACCAGTAGATTCATCATTGAATCTACTTTACGAGGGTATAAATTTTGTTGTATATAGATAAGAACTGATATTTTTTAAGTTTTATCTTCGTAACATGTGTCGAGTTATGATTCAGCTCTTTAAAAAAATAGCGAAAAGAAAAATCCATAACTTTGAAAATACAACACCAAAAAAATCGAAGAAAATGTGGGACTCTTCATTGACGTGTCTACTTCAAAAGGGTGGTCGTAGATTTTTTGATTTTATAGCGGATTGAGAGAAAAGTGGTGCAACAAAAAGGTTGTTGAAAATCGACTGAGTTTCCCCATTGATCGACTTTAAAAAAATATAATAATTAGTATAGAGGTCCATTGGATGCAAACTTATAGTCAGGCACTAGTACATTATGTGTAGATTGTCGTAGCATTTTCAGTTTTTGCAAAACACAAGTCTAACAACGATTTTAGTGGTGCAACAAATCATAACTCTTTTGTAGTCTTTTCATTTTATAAGAACACACTGTCAAACATTTGCGAAATCGACATATCAAATCTTAATAAAAAAAATTGAAAAAATTATGAGTAGAAAGCTAACATAATTCTACAAAAGTTTTCTTTTTACGGCAAAGTGAAATTTTAAACAAAAATATCACTTTTGTTCGTCCGAAGTTGAAAAACATGAAAAAACCAGAATTATTTTCTCACGAGACCCCCCAAAATAGACACCCATCTTCATTTTTTCACCCATAGAAGATACTTCGAGGAGGAAGTGATGGGACACATTTGCACGATCCATTCCAAGCATGGTGGTAAGAGGATCCTTCCCATGGCTGTGGATGTAAGTGCTATGTGATGAGCATGAAGACTATGCTCCGAATGATGTTCTGTGATGATGTGCATCGGGGTGATGCTCCGTATGATGATTAGGATGATCATGTGATGATGATTTGCATCAGGGTGATGCTATGTATGATGATGATCAGGATGATCATGTGATGATATGCATCAGGATGATGCTATGTATGATTATCAAGATGATCATGTGATGATGATGTGCATGAAGGATGATGTACTGTATGATGATGATCAGGATGATCATGTGATGATATGCATCAGGATGATGCTATGTATGATGATGATCAAGATGATCATGTGATGATGACGTGCATCAAGGATGATTGTAACGTCCCCGTCTCCATAGAACAACAGGGAAGGAAACATTAACAACATACCGGGCTTTTGTAAATTTAGCCCCAATAATTTTTGCACATAAATAACTAACATTTTAAAACTTCTATATGCAGATTCGTTTCAATATAAACACAGCGGAATGAACATGCTAACAAGCACTCAAACAGACAGTAATTGCAATCATATCAATCATAGCAAGGAATGATTCAACATACAGAGACCCAATCTCATTCGTATGCCATGCATGGATTCTATATTAATTCATTTCATTAAACATGGGCAATTTAACATATTGCAGAACACAAAATGGAATAATTTATAATCCACAGAACACTTATCTTGAGGAGTTGATGTCCAACGACTGGCTACGTGAGAGCAACGTTCCACCCAACCATAGACCTCTGTCCATCCTGTATTCTTTCAGCTGAGAGATCACCCCCGAGCTGGGCTGTGTATCCACTAAGGAGGAACTAGATGGTTCACTCACAATCAGGGTTTCACTCAAACAGCCATGCTAAGCCAACACACAGTTGGGTTTCTCAAGCATGCAATAGGAGATGGAGGAGGATGCTAGTCCACTGAGCTCAATCCCAGAGCCACATACCCTTCAAGCTAGACTCAGCAATCCCATCCTCTATTCATACATCCACAATCGGATTTCTCACAAATCTGTCAGAAACAACCCAAATCCGTCACTGATTTTCTGGGCCATTAAAACTGGGTTTTCCCATGGCTTTTGGGGTAGCTATTGCTCCCAAATTCGCCCCAAGGTTCCTACCAATGGATCCCCCATTGGATTTCACTGTCCAATACCAAATCGAGACGTTTTTGGCTTCCCAAAACGTGGGTTCTCCCACAGTCGCGATTTCTGGTTTTCTCACTGTTTGGGAACTCGTTTTTGGATGGAGAATGATGTCTCATACCTTCACAATGGAATGGGGATAAGGATGGAGCAACCCCCAAGATGTAGAGTGACTTGTGGGACAAGTCAAAAGAGCCCATACCTTCCCATACGAATTTCAGGGCTGCCCATACCCCATCCAAGTCATGGGCTGAAATCTCAACCACTTCCTTACAATTGGCATTAATGTCACCTAAAGGAAGTCAATGGGTTCACATAATGACAAATGGCAACCTATGGGTCACTCCCATAGCCCCCTCACCACTCCCTAGTGGATACACGTGGCCCCTTCTCATTCGTTGCCTCCGTAGCCAGCTTTGGTATTTTATATTGCATGATGTCTAATTTAGATCCTATTACAATTTCCATGGCTTAAGAGCACATGGTATCAAAATATCAAATACTTGCCCTTTAAATAAAATTTGGGCTTTCACTAGCGGGGCCTTGGCCTTGAGCTCCACGCTAGGAAAACATACATCACATGTACACATTATTTACATTAAAGGCTAATATATCCTAAGGGTCGAATTGGGGGTATTACAATGATGTACTGTATGATGATGATCAGTATGATCATGAGCATCAGGATGATGCTCCATGCGAAGATGATCAGTGTGATCATGAGTATCAGGATGACACTCTGTGGCCGTAGACAGGTTGTGCAGAAGCATATAATCAGCCCTGGAGATCCAGACAGGTTGTGCTAGGCACGTAAAAGTCCTGGGATTCTCTTTAGAGATATTGCACGTTGCAAGATGCTCTTTTAAGGTTTTGCGAGATCACATGTAATCAATCCTGGAGATCCGGACAGGTTGTGATAGGCACGTAAAAGTCTTGGGATGCTCTTTAGAGATCTTGCAGGTCGCAAGACACTCTTTTAAGGTATTGTGGAGACTCAATGTAATCATCCCTAGAGATCCAGAGAGGTTGTGCTAGTCACGTAAAAGTACTGGGATGCTCTTTAGAGATCTTGCAGGCCACAAGACACTCTTTTAAGGTTTTGTGGAGGTCGCATGTAAAAGTCCTGGGAGATCCAATAGGTTGAGTAGTAAGCTCATAATCAGTCTTGGGATGCTCTTTCGAGGTTTTGTTGATGCACGTAATCATCCCTGAGAATTCCATAGGATGGCCCGCTCGCAAAGATGATGAAGACCTACAGGAGGCTAGGCCTACATCTAGCATGAAAAAGGTCTGGCTCTGTACAATTTCCTATGACAAGAAGAATTGAGATATAACACCAGTGATCGAGATGAAGAGTACTGCAATAGTGACGATGATGCTCCATGATCCAGTGATGATGATCCAACTCCAGAATTGAAGACTTATGCCTTTATGTATTGATGACCTGTGTCAAGAGCATACCTTCCTAGTTAAGAGGGAGTGCTGATGTATTTGTAACTTCATAATATATTCACTTGTATATTGTATGTATTACATTTGTACTTTATTGTATCCCCAACGGAGATGTATTATTCCTCCGGTTGGAAGTGTCGTCATTTGTATTTGCAAGTGTCGCAAGTTACATTGTAAGTGTCGTAACTTATATTTGATGGGTTATTAGACCACCTTGGTAGGGTCAGCCCTGTATGAGCCATGTGGATCGGTTATTAGGCTCCCTTGGGAAGTCGGCCCAGTTAGGGTTAAAGGAAGGTCAAGTCATTGTATAAATAGAGAGTGTGAGTCTCTCATTCTATTCATTCACACACTCACTCACTTCGCATTAGTGAGAGAGAGGAGGAGTGTTCACAAGTGGAGGAGGAGAAGTTGCTAGGAGACTATCTCTTGTTTTGGGGATTCATCATTGTGATCTTTGTAATGGTGCTCATTCTATCTCTGAGGAAGTTGCGAGGTTTTTCACCTTCTTGGTTTTCCCCGGTGAAATGCTTTGTGTCTCTTGTCTCTTATGTTTGATATGTTGTACATGTTGTTATCTTAGTTAAGATCCTAGATCATATTGAATTAAATGATGAAAAACTAACAAATATATGGGTATGTATCAGTACATTGAGTCAATTCTGCAAATCCATTCATCTTAATGCATTTGTATAGTATTGCAAATGGATTTATTTGATAGATCCGATGCATTTATAACTCTAGAGTCAATGGATATATCCAAAACATTGGAACTATAGATTCATCCTATATGCACTTTCCTTAGGTCATGAGTGATTTGTTGTAGCTCTTATTAGTATTAGTTTTGTCAAATGAAATGTTAGATAGGTCAAAACTTGTTTTTTCACACACCTATCACAATGTTATCATTTAAAGATGTAAAATTAGAATAAGTTGAAAAATAAAATATCAAATCATTCTGTCAAATGTTATGCTAGAGTATTCACACGAAACAGATTTAACTATTGTTGAAAATTTATCACCACAAGCTAAATTGTAACACAAGTGAAAAAAAAGACTTTGCAGATGTGTTAACAATTAGTATTCCTGATGAGTGGTAGTGATGTGGTATTCCCCCATGAGGAATTTGTTAGGGTATATTTGAACCACAGTTCTAAACAAAATCAGGTCCTCAATAAAAATGGATAGGTTAATACCCAATAACATCACTTATTCCCAACGTAGGATTTCTTAAGAATGGTGTGAACTATGCTAACTAAATGCACACCAAATCGCATGAACATTGTCTGCGATATGTGTATTCTTCTGTGTAATCTTGATTACTCTAGATATATGATCCTTTAATGAATAGAAGGAAGACTATAGAGAACTAAGACTTAAAGGAAATACCAAAACAACCTCTTGTATTGCGATCTCTAGGCATTGAGTAATTATACTCTACCATGGGATCGATTGAATTGCATCTTGGTTTGTGACCTGGTACTTGGTTTGAGATTAATCCAATTAAAATCTTTACACTTTAAGAAAATGTTTACACCTTAAGAAATTGGATCCCTTTTGCTAATTAATAGATCATGTTTTAAGTTATATCTATGTTGATTTTGTTTTTTTATTTTATTTTATTTTAGGAGCCCATATGAATTTTTAATTACTTTAATATGTATCTATGTTGGTTTTGGTTTTGATTTTATTTTAGGAGCCCATATGAATTTTTAATTACTTTTTATTTTTGATAAGTTATGAGTTGACATGGGAACAAGCCTGACAACATCTCCACCATACTTACTGGGTTGTAAACACCTTGCTACTCTAGGTGCAACAATGATTCACCAATAATTAACAATCAACAATAATTATGTAATCAAATTGTTGGTTATTCGTGATGAATGCTATTCTTGGGGGCATATGAGATTTATAGCCCATGTTTGATAACTATTGTTTATTCTAATGATTGTTATCTGTATTTTGTTATACATCAAGAATAGTATTGAACATGTACCTCTGGAGAATCTCGGACTACCTCACATTCATGTGGTAGTTAATTGTTCCGGAGTAGGAACTGGTCTATCAAATTGGTACATATTTATCCATGTTTAAAATTCTTTTTGTTGGCCACATTGCTAAATATGGAATTAGTTTCTCATATACACTCCATTTCTTGTTTTCCTTGGATTTATTAGCTTGTGTCAGAATTCTTAACAGTTATTTTCTTGACAATTTTATTTTAAATCGAGTGATCATTTTCGTTTTCGCTATAATCCTATAGTTTTTGTCATGACAGTGTTGCAAAATTCTCTGATTTTTCCTTTGTTTTTCAGGTTGTGAGGTTTTCATCATCAATTTCCTTAATTTAGTGAAGTTTTTTTTCTAATATGTAACTCTCAGATACATGTAGACGAATCTCCTTGATCGATTAATACAAATGGTTGATGAGATTTGATGAACATTTGAAAATGAACTATGTAAGAAGCCATGTCTTAGTGCAAGTTTAAACACTGGGAATTGGAGTGTGAGGCAGCCACACATATTTTCAAATGAACTATTTATGAAGCAACCCATCTAATGGGTTCTCCTTTTCTTGTTGTTATTTAATTGTAAGGTTGTAGGTTTTAAGTTTCAAGGAAGCTTCTCCTCTAGGCTTTCCTTTGAATCTTTCACACAGCTACTAACTTGCCTAGGTTTTGAATAATTGTAAATCATTTTTTCCCTTCTTAATTAAAGCCAAGTGGTCACTACTACATATGGCTCAAAAGTCCCATGAAAGTTTTCCACGAAACAATTAAAATCAAAAGTCCCTTCTTGTTTATTTCTACTATGTTTTAATTACTTTGTTTCTCTATAAGCCCTATGGTTATATTGTTAGAACCAGGGCTCTAATACCATATGTTTCTACCTCCTAGTTTTAATCTTTTCAAGTTGCTAATTAACTAGAACAACAGGGGTCTGTGAAGACTGATAAACTATAGGTTAAGTGTCATGAATAAGTTATCTCGTACTTGTTCTCGCTTTCTTCCCATTCTCCATTGATCAGCTAAGAGTTATCTGTGCATTAGCTACTAGTTATTTTTTATATTTTTTTTCTTAATTGTTTATTTGGAATTTGGAACAATTGCCATAAAATCAATATCGACAGTACACTTGTCTCATCCTTGTTTCACTCTAATTAATTTTAATTCAATTATAAGAATTTTAGTCATACATAACATAGTAGATTTTCAATTATTGTGCTCGTCATAAATTTATAATGATTGTTCTCTTTAGAAATTAATAATTGAACTAGATTGAGTAAAAAGAAATCTAATTTTTGTAGCTAATATTTTAGAATTTTACATCAATTTCATAATAAAACTATCAAGAAGAATATTGATACTAAATGTGAATACTTTGGAGTTAAGCTGCCTTGAATTTCTTGAATTCCCTTCTTCCGCTTGTCCACAATGGAACCATGGAATTTTCCTCGCAAATTTAATTTAGAGCTTCCTTTTACCACTTCTCTCACGAGTCTTGGAAAGAAGCATTCTAGATCTTTTCAGGATCATAGGAGGAGGCCCCAAATGTTTCATAATAAGGATAGTCACCTAGATCAACCAAGAAAAGGTGAGTAGCTTCCATTGTAGTAGCAGAGTAGGAGCATGCATAATTGCAACGAGGGAAACAAATTCAACAATTGATGTGCTATTTAAGTTGCTGATAAATTCCTCCTTAAGCTTCTTGTGAGGATTGAGGCAATCACTAGTGGAATTCATTGAAATATCACATGAATATAGAATATTCTTCCACTTCAACATGGAACATAAGTCACTCTCTATATTTGATGAATACATGTGCTTTGTAATTACAGTTTTTGTCCTCAATATGAAAATATTGTTGTATTGATGCATTAGATGGATGGATTTGTAGGACTGGCTCAAAGTACACCTAGATAGTGGCAATGTGGGATGGAAAATATTATAAAGAATACGTAAGAGTACTGTAAAGTAATGTTCTAAGGGAGAACTGCTAGGATACCAAATGATATGGTACTTGGTAATTTACATTTATTGAAACTCAAAATAATAAGAAATAAGAGATAAAATAAAATAATTTACAAAATTTGCTTGTTGTATTAATGAGGACAACTTAGGTCTTTTAATATTTTATAATGGATCCACTTAAACTAATTATCTAACTGAAATAAATAATAAATAATAAACTAAGTGCATGCAGTTTCAAAGATAAAATACATATTGAATGATGAAAGTTAATAACAAAATTTTATTATTTTCTTTAAGAAATATTTGTGAATAGGGAGTATGCTTTCCTAGGAAGACTCTCACTCAACAACTTTAAATTTTCTTTGAAGGTTTCCACCTCCACACCAATGTTTTTTTATAAATCTAGATATAAGCATAGATGCTTCTTTGCTTGGACTTCATGGCCCTACACTATGATTATAGATCAAAAGAAAGTGATACTTCTCATTCATGCATCAAGCTTGAGCTCCTCAATATTTTTTAAGAAATACTATACTCACTGCTTGTGGTTCAATCTTAATGATTTAGATTTGACACACATATTCATCTCTAATTATGGTAGCTTCATGATGGGTTAAATACTCAATTCATGGATTTGCATTTGCAATCTAATAGCACAATCCTATGATATCAAAAATTAATCCAAACAAACAATTAAATATTACAATTTAGATTCTTGCATCTATAATATAAGAAATTAACCCAAACTAACAATTTCAATAATTTAAATTGAAATGAAATTTACTATAAACAAATATTTCAATTTTAGATGACTAATGGAATTGAAAAAATTATATATATATATATATAGATATGAATGAATGAAATATCAGTATCCATTCTTCAAATCATCATATTCGGTGTGTTTACTAATATATTTTGCACCGGTGCGTATAAACAAAAATTACGCATCGGTGCATGTATAACATTGAGCACTGGTGCATTTTATTTTATGAATCGCACCGGTGCATGTAGATTTCTTATGTGCACTGAGAATGATCAAATATTATGCCCACTGTTATTTAGTTTTTAAGCCCGACTATGTGTTTCATGTGTTAAATTGCACCGGGTCATGTTGATAGTTTGTAAGCACCGATGCGTTCGAGTATTACATGCACCATTGCATTTGTGTGTGAAATGCACCGGTGTGACCTGATAAATGTATGACACCATTAAATATAAAAATAATATAAAAAAATGTACAGTGCATATAATGTAAAATATGGAATTGGTGCGTTTATGTTGTGAAGACGCACCGGTGCATATATGCTATACGCAAGCACTGATGCGGCACTGAAATTTGATTCTTTTCGGTGCTTGTTCTAGTTGAGTGCAATGGTGCATCTTTTCTAAACATACAACACCGGTGCATCCTAGTAAGAAATGCACCGGTGCGCATAAATTAGTTGTGTGCACCGATAAATAAACATACGTTAAAAACCCCAGCTGCTGAGTATTTTTCAGTTATAAAATGTATCTGTTATGACCTCTGTAAAAGCATCATCTACCATTGGCAGAGGTCATAGTGGATATCTTTTTGGCAATTTTTTCTAATCTTGTAACACTAAAAACATCCGCTTTAGAGCCTTTTCCTTGTAGTGACATGAGAATCACGAAACCTACTCAAGGTATGTGAAAAATATTTTTCACATTAAATTCAAAGGCATCATAGTGATGAAACAATTGGGAGAGGCACATAAACCAATGAATTACGATGAGTGAATAAAAAGGAGTTTGATATTCCTCATGGAAGAATAGGAGTTTAAGGAATTCATACTCACACTAAGGATGAAAACATACCAATGTTTGAAGGTGCACTTCCTTCCCCCACCAGGATTTTTTATGAGATAGGATAAAGTATTTATTTTTATTCCTATTCAACAAAATAAAAGGAAACAAATACCATGACTATTATGGAGTAATAAGACTATAATAATTCATATATATATGCAAAAGTCACAAATAAAACATTTCAAGAAACCAAAAGAGGTGGTAGTGCACATACTTCCTTCTTATATTGACAATTTGACATACTACCACAAGGAAAATATGTGCTAAACAAAAGGATTGAAAGAATTACAAAAATAGCTCATCGCCGACTTAAACAAAGGACGCTCCAGTGGCATTGCCATATCCACTAATATTAAGAAATTTGTGTCAAAAGTTCAACACGTAATGGGGAAATTATTTTGGATAATTAAAAAAGGTTCGAGAGGAATAGATACAAGAAGAGATGAATGAAAAATAATAATTATATATGGCAAGGACATATCGCTAAAAAATATCAATATAGGTAAGGAGAGGAAAGAGCCAAATTTCCTAGAAACCACAAATTATTGGGACAACGGCATAGAGTTTTAAGCCATCACTCTCTTTCAAGAATTTTTTTATTCTTTTTTTTTGTTAGATATTGTGATCTACAATGAATCCCAAGAGAATTAGAGGAGTTAAGTTTGGACTCTATCTTGATGGTAAGTAGGTCCAGCAAAGGTCATACTAGATTGATATGAAATAAAAGTAAAGTATATTAAATGAACTCCATAAAATAATGAATGTTGATGTCATATCCTATTATGATAGAGAACGGTGATTATGTCCCTTGGTTGTAATAGTTTGGGTGGTTGGGAAAAATGATTACTTTTCCTCTCCACCCAGGTTCAATTCTTGTGACATGTTGCTCTTGTTGAACCCTGATTGTAATGATCGTATTTTTTACCATGTCTCGATTCTCTACCTAGAAAACAAGGTGTTGGCATTCTCCCAGTGGACTATCCCTCTAACAAACAGTGAACCACCATTTAAAAAAAGATAGAGAACCGTGATAGAAATTTCACATATAGCGGTTTTGAAGAATAAAAAAGATAATGTCAAAATATTTGTTAGCTTATGAAAATTAAACTAGGTAAATTTTAAATCCAATTTGTAAATCAAAAGGAGACCTAGCTTTCCACCTCAAAGATAACTCATCGATCCATGTCAGTGACATCTTACAACTAAGAGTATTGAAAGGCTCAACTAGTCGGGTGATACAAGTGAGGGATGATAGGGTTTTACAATTAAAGTTTATAAGGGCCATGATTGAAAAAAAATAGGTATTTGCTTGAGGTTTTTAATAATATAGTAGTTTTCCCGATTTTTCATTGGTGAGTTCCAGTTTTTAATCCTCCGTGACTTACTGGAAAATTGAAAAAAATTCAATAGCATTCCTACATACCCGCACATCATCGAAAAAAAATACAACACCGTTAGTGCTACCGGTTGAAATAACTGAAATGAAATTCAAAATTTTAGCAACAGAACTTCTGTAAGGCAATAAAATTTAAATGTAAACAAACTAAATTTTATTTAACTATAGAAATAAATGGAAATTAATTTTTATAGGAATATCTGAAAATTTTGGCAACATAATAGTTGCTTGGGACAAAATATTTAAAACTTTTAATCAAAATTCCATTTTTAATCTATTAAAATACAATAAAATGACCAACTTCTCGAGGTTGATGCCCCTGGGTTGATGGAGGGTTGATGAAAGCAAATATGGACCATTTGGGTTGCTACACAACTTAGTCAATAAAATTTGGGCATCCAATCCATTGCTCGGTCAATGGTTCCTATGGGTAAAAATATTGGTTCTATGTTTTTCATATATAAAAAAATAGCTTGACCAATCTCTAGGGATTGATTGCGCTCTTAATTTCTCAATTGAGTTATTTAATGCCTAGACTAACACCATTGGTTGCTTGGTTGATTGATCAAAACTATTTGATAGATAGCTCAGTCGAGGATCTTGACTGAGCTCTTAAATTCTCACACCCATGTTGGTCAAATATCAGTCAATAAAGTTCAACCAATAGCTCGATTGAGACTATTTGACTAGTATTTTGGTTGAGGAGCTTGATCGAGCTCATTAGATCGATCAAGCATTTTCTTTTAACCAAGCGAAACCCTCACTCGAGGGTTTGGATTTACCATAAAAAATGATCGATTGAGCACTTGTATAGGTTCTCAAATAAACTCTTAATAATTCGATTAAGAGTTTAAAATAACTCAATCAAGCGTGTGGAAAAATCCGCTCTCTCCACACATCTTGTCGAGAATTGTTACCCATCTACATGGATTTACTTGATTTGTATGTAATAATTGTAATCACATAGTAAGGATTCCATAGTTAGATAATTATGTATGGACTTATGTGTAATAAGTGAGTGCACAAAGTGTGAGGGACCCACTTTGTTGATGTGAATTTGGGTATCCAAACTTTAAAATACCCATTGATAAAAACAAATCCCCAACACACATATATATAGACTTTACCACTTTTGTTGATTTTTTTTCAAAATTTTGAATATAAAAGGGTACTATAATTTCAATATGTATTTTTATCCTTTTTAGATTTAATAATAAACTTCTATACAAAATTCTCATTTTTTATACTTTATAATAAGTTATAAATATATAATGTGTAGTCATGACTCTAGGAGTTTGGATAGTCACAAATTGACGATGATTCCTTGCAAACCTTTAAATCTTCACTCCTGAAATGAACATATACTGAATACACTTGTTTAATGATGTTGATTGATGTTCAAATTGGCCCTTTGATTTACCAATGGTCACAAATTTATAACCCTGGTGATGATTAAAAGGAATGATTTCCCACAAATATGTCAACCAATAAATTTGACAACAATGATTTTGAAATGTCGTGTAATTGTGAGCTTTGAATATTCGAGTTCTTGTGTTTAATTGTCGACATGGTGCACCAATGATGGTTGTGAATGTGCATGCAAGAGATTGCAATTTATCCATTATTCTCCAACACATTATTGGAACTCTGGTAGTGCCTATTTTTCCACATTATCTTAAGCTCAAAACAATGAAGGGTGCATAAGACGAATTTAGACACATATTATTATGCTTAAATGAACAAGGTTCATTTACTAAGGAATATCCACAACAATCGCAAATTGGAAGTAAAAATTTAACTCGACATCTTAGGTGACGAAACCCATAATGTCTCCACCTAGTTTTTTGTTTGATATGTATGATGCCGTCACTATTGGGTTCCTTCTAGTTGTTCTTTTGACCTCATCTCACTGTTCTACACCAAATTTATTTGTATATATATTTTTATGTGGCATCGGTGCTCTATGAATATCCCGAGGACAAGAGAATAAGGAGCCACAAACCCTACTATTTGGAAATGGGTTTCAATTTTCTCAAGAGTAGAATCTCCCTTTTTTCTTTTAATAAGAGAACGTAGTGATATTCTAATGAGATTCATTTGGTAGAACAATTAATTTACAACACAATAGTCTTTTAACAAAATTCTAAAAATGGTCAAAGGCCTAATTTTGGTTAAAGATCTTGAGTTCAGAGAAACTTTGAAAAGATAGAAATCTAGGTAAAATAAAATCTAATAAGAGATGTGGCTCGAGGTCGGGATTGGGCATGACTCTTATACTAAGTGAAATGAACATGGTTCATTTACTAATAAATATCCAACATAAAAAGGACAATAAACATAAACCCATATAGGACAAGTAATGCATATTTTTAAAAATGAATGTGAGATGAAATAGGATGATTACAATGTCATGGGATGATAAACTTATATATGCATCAGCTAGTTACCATGGTTGATAGTTCATGTACTTTAGTCAAGATGTGTCTCTTCATTATTAATCTTTATTATTATTGAAATTTGATATATACTTTTATGTTCATTACAAGAGTGTAAGAGAGATATTTCCTGCCATTTTCCTTCCTTTCAAACCATAAACCTAATTATTGTAAACCTACACTTGTATAAAATCCTTCCTCCAAACACTTCTTATGCAAGTAATCCATCATTCACTCTAATTGTTGGTGCCACTTCCATAGCACACACTCCCATTCTACTACCAATTGTTTGGCACTTGCACCACCTCAGCATTTCCAAATCATGGTGACCAAACCCTTGTCTTGTCACTAAAATTTCCCCTAGATCTACCCAAATCCCTTCTCTCTGCGACCCCTTCACCACCTCCAACCACTGCCAAATCCCTAGATATGTTCCCACCACCACTGTACTCAAGCTCCAAATACCATGACTAGACTCTCCAATGTTCAATCAAGCATTCTTCCCTAGTCTCCTCCTCCTCATCTCCTTTACAAACCATCTCCATATTCCTTCGCCTTGACATTGAATGAAAAATGGTTGCATGACATCAGGATCTTTCTCCTCACAATCCACCTAACAATGCCTCTCTATCTTTTATATTCTTAGTGACGATGGAGCATTTTGTTAGTTTTTGTAGCTCGGACAGGTACTTCTACATATGTTATGTGTCTAGCATGTAGAAGTGGTCCAAAAACGTGACTCACTAGGTGAGCAGTTTATAAAGTGACTTTTATATTTTTAATGACTAAAGTGACTTTTAGAATATTTGAGTGACTTAAGTGATTTAAGCCATATCAATGAGAGATTAAGTCACAGCTGTAAATCTAGTGAAGCCAAGATCTAATCTTGACCGTTGAGATCTGGAAGTAGCTGAAGAGTCATTAATGAAATTATAAAAGAGATGTGAGGAGAGTGAGAGACACACATTTAATGAGATATGTTTTGGAATATTGAAGAGGAAGAGAGGAAGAGATAACAACAAGAGGGAAAGATGATGTAGATCTCAAGGAGAGAAGAAGGGCACATTTTCCAAGAAGAATATAGAGTTATAATTTGCATAAAAATCAAGGAGGTAGAATGTACTACATTTATTGCACAAGAGGTGGGTTGTAGTACTAAGAAATCGAGGGTCGTACTATTGCATTTAATGCTTAGGCCATATAGTATGGATTTGAGGGTGAAAACCATATAGAGGACACAAAAATCAAGGTGCTAATTTTTTGAGTACCATATAGACAGTACGAAGTCCATACGGGCCATACAATAGATTACTTGAATAAATATTTTTAGTTTGGAATTATTTACGAGGTGCATTTATTGCTGTAAGTTTCTAGTTTCTTTGTGGGATGAGTATTTAATAAAATTTCTCTCATTTTAATGGTTTTCCCTTCGGTGTTTTTCCAAGGGCATTTCCTAGAAAATTACTGTGTCAAATGTGTGTGATGAATGTGTGTTTCCGTTGTGCATTTTATGTTGAATAGCTCAATGTATTTCTGCTCATAAATTTCAGATTTGACTGATCATTGATTTACGTGCATTAATCTGTGGTTAAATAATTTATTGGAGGTTGAAATCAATTGTTTGGTTATTGGAAATCCTACATGGTATTAGAGCTTTGAACAAATAAAACTTGTATTTGACACAACGGGGCATCAAGAGTAATGCTGAGTTATTTCACCTAGCGGATTTGGGAAGTTGTTGGTTGGTTAGTGAGTATGCCTTTAACATTTGGCTTGCAGTACGAGGATAGGATGGAGGGTGCATCGAATTTCATTCCATGTAAGGAGAGGATCACTTTGTTGTTGGAGGACGTTGAGTTATGGGAAATAACCAAGGGAGTTGTCATGATTCCCACTGATCGTCATCCATTGGCTAAATATATCAAGAAGAATGTGAAGGAAAAATGTACGTTCTTCTTGATGTAGTGAAAGACCACATTATGCCTCATGTGACTAGTAAAAGTAATGCCTTTGATATGTGGACAACTTTGATGAAGTTGTACCAAAATGACAATAAAAATCGGAAAATAGTTTTGAGGGAAAGATTGAGAGATACTAAGATGAACAAGACTAACAATGTCACATCATACCTTACCAATATTCCTCAGGTACGTGATGATTTGGGTGTTTTTGGTGAGAAATTGGATGATGCAGAGTTGGTTAGAACTGCCTTAAATGGTTTCTCAAAACCATGGACTTTGTGCATGTAGTAGTTTCCAAAGACAACATGCCTACATGGACTATACTTTGGGATGAATTAATTCAGGATGAGCTGAGAGTTGGTTCCAGGCACACATATACCATCAGCATGGAGATGATGAGGAGAATGTTGCTCTCACAGGGAAGAGTAAGCAGAGTCCCAAGAAAGGCCCTAGTTGTGGGTCTATCTCGAAAGGTGAACATAAGAAATATATGAGCAAATTTAAATGTTTTGCTTGTCACAAGACTGGCTACTATGCGAGTCAATTTCCAAACAAAAAGATGAAGGGAAAGGATGAGACATGGACTGCAGCATCAACTGAGATTGAGGAATTTGATAAGAAGTTTGAGAATGAATTTTCTCTAATCTCTTGTCTTTCAAGCAATGGTAGTGTAGGGTTTGAGAGCATGGGTTGTGGGAAATGGTTCATATTTCCATATGACAAGAATGGTGTTGATGTTCCTTAGTGTTTTAGAGATAGACT
The DNA here is from genome assembly GCA_027924585.1 of Larix kaempferi. Classification (NCBI taxonomy): domain Eukaryota; kingdom Viridiplantae; phylum Streptophyta; class Pinopsida; order Pinales; family Pinaceae; genus Larix; species Larix kaempferi. The sequence continues at coordinate 5,330,845 of BSBM01000861.1, read as the reverse complement.
CAAACCACTATGCAGATAGTGAAGCCGACACCATGCATGCAGTGAAAGGTGTTAGATGTGTGAGATTTCAGCTAGAGTCAAGAGGATCTCTGGAGGTGGTAAAGGTGTTGTTTGTACCAAAGCTGAAGCTTATTTTTTCTCTCACTGTCAACTTTGGAGGATGAAGGATATAGCGTGGTGTTCTAGTGTGGACATGTACTTATATATCCAGTGGGACCTATCTTGGACACAACACAAGTGCTTGGTGTCAGACATGGGAGTTTATAAGGTTGCTCAAACAGCTTGTGGTTAGGTCCAAGGGGATCTTGGATTTAGGGTCCATGCCAGTATCAGGGACAATTGGTTATGTGGGTTATATTCCAATAATGTTAGGAGAGTCAACTGGTACAAGAATATTGAGTTGGATGCTCAGGAGTTTGAGGGGACTCCTTGGAGCATGTTTTGCAGGAATATGTCTTTAGCACATGATCCAATGCAGGCGGTAGAGAGGATTTTTAGTTCAGAGGGAGGAACTACAGCAGTGCGTGGAGTGATGAGGTTGGAGATAGATCCAGGTGGAGGTTCTAGAAGTACCTTACTCGCTAAGGGGGAGTGTTAGTTTCTGTAGCTCAAAAAGGTACTTCTACATAGGCTATGTGTTTAGCATGTAGAAGTGGTCCAAAAAGTAACTCTCTAGGTGTGCACTTTATAAAGTGACCTTTATATTTTTAATGACAAGTGACTTTTAAAATATTTGAGTGACTTAAGTGATTTAAGTCATCTCAATGAGAGATTATGTCACATCCATAGATCTAGCGAAGCCAAGATCTAATCTTGACCATTGAGAACTGGAGGTAGCTGAAGAGTCATTAATGAAATTATAAAAGAGATCTAAGGAGAGTGAGAGAAGTTTTGGAAATATGAAGAGGGGGAGAGGATGATATAAAAATAAGAGGGAAAGAGGGCACATATCTCAAGGAGAGAAGAAGGGCACACATTCCAAGAAGACTGTATAGCTATTTTCTGCACATAAATCGAGGAGGTAGACTGTACTACATTTATTGCACCTGAGGTGGGATGTAGAGTTGAGAAATTGGCATAGAAATTGAGGGTTGTACTACTGCATTTAATGCTCAGGCCGTATAGTACAGATTTGAGGGTGCAGACCGTATATAGGGCATAGAAATCGAGGAGTTGATTTCTTGTTTTGGAGGAAGCGGGGTCCATCAAAAGTATGCAGTGTGGGTACTCATTGGATGTGGAATTTAAGTCTGCATCCAATGAGTGCTCTTACTCAAAATTTGAGTAAAAACACAGGAATATATGTTGAAAATATGAACAAAAAAATAGTTTTTTTCTTTCTTCCTCCAAAATTAATAAATATTATTTTATTATTTTAACTATGATTTCATTATTTTAACTATTATTTTATTATTTTCCTTAGAAGGCCCATTTTAGACCTCAAATTTCCTCTAATGATCCACTAAGGAGGGCTATCAGATTCTCTCACAAATCAAGGTTCCATCCCATTGCTAAGCCAATTTGTAGTTGGGTTTATCAAGCATTCGAGGGAACCTACCCATGCTAAGCCAACCTGTAGTGGGTTTATCAAGCATACAGAGATATACTGGTCATGCTAAGACAACTCCCAGTTGGGTTTATCAAGCATACCAAACAACAAGGTCATGCCAAACCAGCCTGCAGTTGGGTTTATCAGGCATACCAGACTAGCTGATCATGCTAAGACAACCTACAGGGTGTTAGGAACCCATGTCAACCCTTCTATTTACTTTGTTAGTATATTGTAGTTGGATGCATATGCTTTGTAAGTCGTCCCGTAGTATTTGTTGATCCATAGTTGTGTTATTGTTGTTTGGCGCATATGCTTTGTAAGTCGGCCATAGTATTGTTGATCCATAGTTTGTATTGGCCCATGGTTTTGACCCATAGTATTGGCGCCTAGACTTAGTATATAAGTGTGTGTTGAGGCCTATGAAGGCACCGTGAAGTTATTTATATTGAGCGTGCTCAAAGGAGGTTGCCCCCTCGAAGTGGCTTGCGATCAATATAAAAGTGATTTTGAGTTCTGTCATTTCTTCTATTTTGCATATTCTTATTAATTAATTGTTGCAGGTTCTTCACATCTGGGATTAGAGCACTTTCTTGGGATCGTTAGGTGAAATTTCTGCCAATTTTTTTTTTCGCATCTATTGCAACTTCAGATCTGGGAATAATCCCTATCCGCTTAACTGTGGGAAGTACTTGGGCATAAGCCCTAAAACTCATTGTGAGGAGTACCATAAGAAACCCCAAAGTAGCTGGCCGATTGAGAGGACCTGCCAGCAAAAAGGGCAACGACCCCTACCTGATTGACTAGTTCCCACCTGTGAGGTAAACCAAGAGTTGTTGTTTGTGGCAAAGCGGTTATCAGTTTTACCTGAGCCGTGGAGTGAGGGGTACTGCCCCAATACGCAATCCGTCAGACAACATTGGTGGCCGAGTGAAACGCCTGAACTGTTAGGAAGCCGCACATACCTGGGGTCCATATCTATTTTCAGCTGAACTTTTGCCGTGTCGTTTCAGATCCATTCTGAAATTCGTTCTAGATCCATCCATTTCATATCTATTTTAGATCCAACCATTTTCGATCCAGTCGAAACCCTCTGTTTTGGATCACTTCCGCGCCATTGCAGATCTATTTGTTTCAGATCCCTTCCGCGCCGTTGCAGATCCATTCTTGAAAAGAAAAAAAATCCTATTTTTTGGCCATATCTCCCTTGTTTTCACTTCGTTTTCCCTGAAACTTCACTGACACCCTTGCAATCCCATTCTGCATATTTCATTCCTGAGGACCCTAACCCAAATTCCACTTCCCACAGCCCGAAATCCCACATTTGTTTATTTTTAGGGTTTGCCATAACTTCTTTGGATTTCACCCAATTGCCTTCAAATTTTTCTACCGAGTTCCTTTCTTAATTTTGTTTCTTTGTCCCTCTCTGCCAAATTTTCTCATTCTTTCACCCTGCTTCTAAAATCCTCATTTTTTGTTGCCTTGTCCATTAGAAAGTGTCCAATCCCTAGTCAAACCCCAATTACCCCTCCGAGTTTTTCCCAAATCCAAATTTCCCTTTACTAAATAAGATTTTGTTTGTGTTTTTCTATCCATTCCCCCCCCAAAAAAAACTAAAAAAAAAAACAACTCCTGGTTATGGTTGTCACCCATGCCGGAGCAAAAACCATGGAGGAAGCACTTGCAGCCATCCAAACCAAACTCCAAGATCTGGATGAAAAATTTCTCAACCTCCATCTTTATCATTGAGCCATGAACAATAACCGACAGCAAGAATCTTCTACAGCCATTGGGTTCTCTTCTTCCAGCAATTTCCGTGGTCCGAAGCTTGAATTTCCTCACTTCAACGGTACTGATCCAACTGGATGGGTCTATTGTGTAGAACAGTATTTCAGTCTGCATAATACTTTTGATGTCCAAAAAGTTTCAATTGCATCCTTTCATTTGGAACATGAATCCCTTCAATGGTACCATTGGTACATCAAGGCTCATGACGAGCCAAAATGGACAGATTTTTGTGAACTCCTTTTGCAATGATTTGGTCTTAGTGCTTTTGATGACTTCACCAAAGCAATCACTAAACTCCGTCAAAGTGGCACCATGAGAGAGTATCATACCGAATTTGAGAAACTAGCCAATCACACAGAAGGCTTGTCTAATGAATTCTACAGGAGTTGTTTTATCAATGGTCTTAAGGATGAAATCCGGTCAGAGGTTGAAATGTTCTGTCCCAACACAATGATGGAATTCCTAGGGTTAGCTAAGTTGGCAGAAGACAAGATTTCCGCCCAACAGCGCTCCAAACCCACTTTTGTCCCCTTCCAAAATATGGGTTCTCAACGACCTCTAATTCTGCCAGCAACTCAACCAACTCCTATCAAGAATTTGTCTGAAACATAGATGCAGGCATGCAGAGAAAAAGGGCTTTGTTATAATTGTGATGAGAAATTCACTCAGGGACATAGATGTGTTCAACAAAAGCTCTATCTCTTGGATATGGATTCTCCGCCTACCTCTAAAATTGGTGAAGAAGCTCGAGATACAATGGATGCTCAGATCGACATTCAGGAGCCTCCTATTGACCCCCCATCTCAGGATGAACAACCAGAGATAATCTCTCCATGCTTTATCCGGCGTCACCACCCCCCAAACAATGCGGGTCAAGGGTTATTTCAAAAATCTTCCTCTTACAATACTCATTGATTCTGGTAGCACTCATAACTTTATTGACCCCTGGATCGCCAAATAGGCTGATTGTTTTGTCCATCCTTGCTCCAACTTTGAAGTCATGGTTTCCAATGGAGGCACCTTACCTTGCAAAGGAAAGTGTCACAATGTGCATATCTCTCTGGAAGATTATAACCTGCGCTCTGACATGTTTGCCTTGTCCTTAGGTGGATGTGATGTGGTTTTGGGCGTTCAATGGTTACGCACACTTGGCCCCATATTATGGGATTTTGATGAACTTTGGATGCAGTTTTTAGTCAATGGGACACAACACAAATTTACAGGCTTACAACCAGGGTCTCTCTGCATCATAAGTTCACATCGCCTGGAAAAGATCCTTAAGAAGAATTCAAATGGTGTCATCGCTTAGCTCCATTCCATTCAGATGCACCCATCAACGGTCTCCAATACTTCCTTGGATAGATATGTAGGTGTCTTTGCTGCACCAGTGGGATTTCTACCTTCAAGAGACCTTTTCGGTAATCATTTAGCCGTGTCTACATCTCAGCAGGAAATGATGGCTATTTTGCATGCAGGACCGACGTGGCAGCCATCCCTAGGGAATTATTTCTGCATCAAGACTGATCTCCAGAGTCTGAAAAATTTCCTAGAACAATGGGTCTCCTCTCTAGCACACCTGAAATGGGTTATCCACCTCATGGGTTATGACTATGCGATCACTTACAAGAAGGATAAGGACAATATGGTGGCAGATGCTCCTTCTCGCACATTTAATGACCTAGTTTCTCTTACAGCTATTTCTCTGCTTGTTCCGAACTGGTTGCAATATGTTCAACAGGGATATCTCTTCTATGAACTCCATGCTTCTTCATCAGCAGGGCACTCTGGGTTCCTCCAAAAGTATGACCGGGAAAAATGTAACTTCTTTTGGCAGGGACTGAAAATGCCAATTGAATAGATGGTGTTTGACTATGATACTTTCCAGGTCAACAAGGGTGAAACGACACTCCTTTCGGGATTGCTCGAACACTTTCCCATCCCTGCACAGATTTGGACAACTATTTCTATGGATTTCCTAGAAGCGCTCCAGTGGTACAAAACCACATCTACAAGGACACCATATGAAGCAGTCTATGGACAGGCACCGCTAGTTCTTCTTCCATACACCCTCAGCAGCTCCCCAGTTCAAGCAATTGACTCAGTTCTTCAAAACCGTGATCAGATTTTTCTCATTTTGCAGGACAATCTTCACATGGCAAGAATTCGACTAAAACAACAAGCTGCTCAACATCATTCAGAGCACACTTTTCACGCAGCTGATATGTTTCTTCTTCAACATTCCAAGCAATCCTCTTAAAACTCAAAAGGCGTCAGTGGCCCGGAATGCAACCCAAAGATGCTATAGGGGAACCACTCCATCCAATTTGGCATCAATTTCCACATCTAAAGCTTTGAGGAAAAAGATTTTTCTAAGGGAGAGGGGATGTTAGGAACCCATGTCAACCCTTCTATTTACTTTGTTAGTATATTTTTGTTGGACGCATATGCTTTGTAAGTTATCCCGTAGTATTTGTTGATCCATAGTTGTGTTATTGTTGTTAACCAGTTATACTATGAAGCCAGAACTTTATACTATGAACGAGAACTCTAGACATAAAAACGATGATTTTTGCAAAAAAAACACCAAAAACACCCCCCAAATAGAAAAGTGTTGATACCAGTATACACGATTTTTTTTGGGGGGTAAAAAATAGAGCCATGGCCCAAACATCCCATACTCTTGTTTACAAAAACTTTAAAATCAACCACTAAATTGGAAAAAAAGAAATTCTTCAAGAGATAAATTACAACTTTTTTGAAACTTGCATATTAAACAAACAAAAAAAATTCATAACTAATTTCACCACTTTAACAAAAAAAAAACCAAAGAAATTATGATGCGATTCATAATGAAATAATATATTAGACCATACAAGAACAAATAATTCATATAAATAAAATGAATTATAAATCGCAAATTTTAGGACAAAAATACTTTCTTATTGTATCAACCAAGGTGAGTTTTGCAATGAAATCGTAAAGGTCGCATATGACATTATGAACTAATAGTAAGAAATTGCCCGTTAGTGCTCATTTTTCTTTTCGGAAATGAATGTGTATCTGCTGCTCTCGACACGTGTAAACAAAAAGTCTCATGTTCAGTCTGTCTTCGTCCCCAGCAATGCAGGTGGGGATCGGTATTTGGAATCTAGATCCACTCAACCAAAGAGTCACAGTTAGCCTTTGAATAATGACATTGACCCCTTTTCATTTTATCCCTTCCCATAAGTATTTAAAGGGCCATTGCCTAAAATTAAGACTTCACCCCCTCTTCATTATTTTAATTATATCCTTTACCTTCTTACCAAATGGCCTCACCAAACTCTTATTATTATGTTATTATTATCCCCTTATTATTAAAAAATTAAAAATACATTCAATATCTCCTCAGACTTATTTTAAAGCCCATTTAATATCTCTTCATGAATTTACCCTTTCCATTTAATAAAAAAACATATAAAAATTCCTCATTTCATAAACCTTTTTATAATCTAAATTTTATATCCATTTTTACCAATCATTTCATAAACCTTTTTATAATCTAGATTTTATATTCATTTTTACCAATCTTCTACCTTCATATTTCATATCCCTTTTTCCCTTTTTATTCATCCATCCTATTTCAAAACCCTAATTTATTAAGGTCATTTGAATGGAGGCTCATATTTCAAAGCTTTATTAAAAAAAATATTATTAATTTATAAATTCAAAAGGGGAGAGACCATTTACAGAGGTCGTATCATATGTTTTGAAAGAGCATTAAGCACAGTTTTTATGAGACGTGGCAATATCTGGTATATATCACATTAAGACCTATGGCAGTTGATCCAATCTTCTTGCTCCCACGAAAATCCATATTGGCCGCCATCATGTCATATAAGTTTTAGGGAGGAAAATGAAAATAAAAGTCGGTATCCTCCAAAAGACGTTCCCAAGGGTTTCTTGGCGGTGTACGTTGGGGATGACCAAGACGAGCAAACTTGGTTTGTGATCCCCGTCTACTATTTCAACCATCCGTTCTTCCTGCATTTGCTCCAAGAAGCCGAACACGTCTATGGCTTTCACCAGAAGGGCGTTCTCACTATTCCCTGCCAAGTTTCTGATTTTGAGTATCTACCCAACTCTCCGTCTTATGGTGAAAAATCTGTTGGTTGCATCTAGAGTCGTAAACTTTGAAGCAACCTTCAGATGTGGACATGATATTACCAATTGCTCGACTGGTCCGATAGAATATTGTATTGGTCGATGTTGAATGAACAAGATTCTGCCCACCATTGCAGTAGATTTCCCATGTACCGGTTGAAGTAGCTTATCGACCATTAAGACGGCGATTGTGGCTGCAAAATTCAATAGTCTGTTGTTGGGAGCGGTCATCTAGTAATGAAGGAAACCGACCGACATCAAAGAAACTAGGCCGAATGATATTCATTTATAACAATATATTAAGCTCAGCTTATACAATCTAGTGGCTCGTGATAAAGCTATACGATAAAGAAACATGGACACATGCTCATACATAGCTAATGGTTCTTATGGAGAGTCTATTTGCACATTATCCATAGACAGAAAAGTTTCAACGACCATCGAATGCATTGAATGCTATCATATAATGACCAGTGACGAAGCATAACTGGCAATTTGAAGAGTATCTTCATATTTTTGTTACTTGATATATTTCTGCACTTTAACAATCGACCCCCTGTCATTCATTTCAACTACTCGACCACATATATTTTTCATATCCGAAGGCAGTTTATTTATATGTCGACGAGTTTATTTATATATTTTTCATATCCGAAGGCAGTTTATTTATATGTCGACCACGTGAGCGGCTCACTTGTGCTCTCCGTTCTCACCAGAAGGTTGCTTCAAAGTTTCTGATGTCATGAGGGCGGCCCTTGGGCGCCCAAGTGAGCGGAGCCCCTCACGTGGGCACCCAAGGGCCTCCCTCACGGGGCTACTCGATGTCAGGCATTGCGCAGCCCCGTGAGGGTAGCTTGTGGGTGCCTAAGTGAGCAGCTCCACTGTTATGACAACCACGACAATCAATAAGGAGAGAAATGGCCATCCACAATGCAGAGCAGGTGGAGAAAGCTCAGACCCCTGGTAGTGAGCAGCAGATGGAAACACCAGTGGATGATTCAAGTGAGTGGAGCCTTCTCACTTGTGCACCCAAGGGCCGCCCTCACGGGGCTTCTCGATGCCTGACATCGAGCATCCCCATGAGGGCGGCCCTTCGGTGCCCACGTGAGCGGCTCCGCTCACTTGGGCGCCCAAGGGCCGCCCTCACGGGGCTGCTCGATGCCCGAAATCGAGCAGCCCCATGAGGGCAGTCCTTGGGATCCTAGATGAGCAAATGAGTGTGGCCAAAGGACCACGGAGGAGGGGGAGGAGGGAGGTGCAGTGGGAGGAGGAGGCATTTTCACTTCATTTCTAAGAAGTTTGAGGCCATTACAAATTTATAAAGCATTTAATACTGTAATGATCCAAATGCATTTTAATACCGTAAATAGAACTTGAAATAAATTAGAAAATTACATTTAAAAAATTTGTCAAATAAGTTTGTAGTGTAATGATAATAATAATATATGCACTCACTTGGGCGCCCAAGGGCCGCCCTCACGGGGCTGCTCGATGCGCAGCATCGAGCAGCCCCGTGAGGGCGGCCCTTGGGCGCCTAGATGAGCAAACGAGTGTGTCCAAAGGAGCACGGAGGAGGGGGAGGAGGGGGCATTTTCACTTCATTTCTAAGAAGTTTGAGTCGATTACAAATTTAAAAAGCATTTAATACTGTAATGATCTAAATGCATTTTAATTCCGTAAATAGAACTTGAAATAAATTAGAAAATTACATTGAAAAAAATTATCAAATAAGTTTGTAGTGTAATAATAATAACAATATATCAATAGATATAAAATAATAGAATAAGAATTCGTAAAGTATAAGTCTAGGAGAAAAGAGTTATAATCTTGCTATCTATTCCTTATACTAATGTTGTTCGTAGAGTATAAGAATAATACTATACTAACGCTCACTTGGGCGCCCAAGGGCGCCTAGATGAGCAAATGAGTGTGGCCAAAGGAGCATGGAGGAGGGGGAGGAGGGAGGTGCAGTGGGAGGAGGGGGCATTTTCACTTCATTTCTAAGAAGTTTGAGGCGATTACAAATTTAAAAAGCATTTAATACTGTAATGATCCAAATGCATTTTAATACCGTAAATAGAACTTGAAATAAATTAGAAAATTACATTTAAAATAATTGTCAAATAAGTTTGTAGTGTAATGATAATAATAATATATCCACTCACTTCGGCGCGCAAGGGCCGCCCTCATAGGGCTGCTCGATGCCCGACATCGAGCAGCCCCATGAGGGTGGCCCTTGGGCGCCTAGATGAGCAAATGAGTGTGGCCAAAGGAGCACGGAGGAGGGGGAGGAGGGAGGTGCACCGGGAGGAGGGGGAATTTTCACTTCATTTCTAAGAAGTTTGAGGCGATTACAAATTTAAAAAGCATTTAATATTGTAATGATCTAATTGCATTTTAATACCGTAAATAGAACTTGAAATAAATTAGAAAATTACATTTAAAAAAATTGTCAAATAATTTTGTAGTGTAATAATAATAATAATATATCTATAGATATAAAATAATAGAATAAGAATTCATAAAGTATAAGTCTAGGAGAAAAGAGTTATAATCTTGCTATCTATTCCTTATACTAATGTTGTTCGTAGAGTATAAGAATAATACTATACTAAGGATCTGTCCTTGTGAAGGGTTAAGGAGTAAAATCTATGGGGTACCTAAAGTCTAAGAGAACCTATATGAAGTTTAAGAATCAAATTAAATTATTAAAGGTAAATAATATATAACCCTCCTTATAGGGGTTTAATATCCCTGATGTAAGAATAAATCTATTTATCTAGGATTCCTAAATTCCTTCTACCTTTATCAAAAATTCTCAAATATATGTATATACTGACAACTATCTTCATTTTAAAGATTTAGATTATTGCTATTATTTCAAACATAGAAAGATTTATCTTCGTTTTAAAGATTTAGATTATTGCCATTATTTCAAAGATAGAAAGATTTAGGTTGTTAATGTTTAATAATGATTTTTATTTTTTATAAAAAATTGTAAAAAGTTTTAATGTAGATATAAATATTAGTAAAAATAATATTTATTGTACATAGATATCTCTTTAGCTCAATGATGATATTTTCACAAACATATATACCTCATTTCCACAATCTTGTTCATAGGTTTTCAATAGTTTAAGAATTTTATTATATATCTTATAATAAAATCAATAAAATTATATTCGAAAAAACAATTGAAAAGAGTGGTGGACAGGCATATAGTGGCAATTAAGATAACCCTCAATGTGAAGTTTGAAGTGTTCTATATTTCTAGATATCTTTTTAAGAATGGTGCAAAGGCATATTTTATATTGCCAATTAAGATAACTCTCTTTGTGAAGTTTGTGGTGTTCAACCTTTCTACATAGATATATTCCATGTCTAAATTTTTAAGCCATGAACTAGGCTTTGTGTCTTTCTACTAATTATTTGTTTTCTCTAATGTAATTGTGATTATAGTCACTTGTTATAATCGTATATTTTTCTTTTTAATATTGATAAAATACAAATATTTGGCCTCCTATGGAGTCTTAACACTTAGACATCTGTGTTCCAATTGATTAAATATATGTTCCCTGTTTATAATGTATCATGTTCATAAACATCAATGGTATAGAGAAGAGATGTTTGATCTAGTTTTTTCATAGAATGAAGGAAGAAATATAAAAGGGAAATATACAAAAAAAGATATTGCAAAGAACATAGTAATATAAAAAAACTCAAATTCTATTAATGTATGAAATAGAAAAAGACTGTAAACCACAAATTAATACAAAAATCTCTAAAGATATATGTATTTGTCAGCTATGCTCATTCCAATAAATATTACAAGAGACTAAAAGTGCCTAATAACTTAAAGTGTTGTTAGTTTCATGTCTTGAAGAAATGTTAAATTTGACAATTTTTTGATAAGATATATTAGTAATGTTTTGACTTTCAGACTTTATTATAGAAATAAAATTTCTATATATAATATTTTTAATATGTTTTTTACAAATATATGGTATAATTTTTCTTGAATTTATGTAAATTGTCACTTTTCAAAAAATAATATGAAATAGTATCGTTTTAATACAAAAAATCTCTAAAACTTCATTGAAAATGGTTTTAAATGTCTTTATTTTCTTAATTCGCTTACAATTTTGTCAATAAAAATGTCTTATTTTGTCCATAAAAATGTCTTATTTTATAGAAAAAATTGCAAAATGTATATGTTTTTTATTATAAATTGCTTATAAATGTACGTTATTTTGTTAAATCTCTAAAAACACACTTGAAAACAGAAATTAAATATATTTTACGACAAAGCTAATTCAAAGGCCCCAAAAAATGCCTCAAAATGAAAATGTGTGATACTGGTATCAACCCTTTTTGAAACGGAGGTAAAAATAGTTACTAAAATTAGGAGAGAGAAAAACGAGAACTGTGTCGAGTTCTCGTTTCATAGTATAAGTGGTTTGTTTGGCGCATATGCTTTGTAAGCCGCCCATAGTATTGTTGATCCATAGTTTGTATTGGCCCATGCTTTTGACCCATAGTATTGGCGCCTAGACTTAGTATATACGTGTGTGTTGAGGCCTATGAAGGCACCGTGAAGTTATTTGTATTGAGCATGCTCAAAGGAGGTTGCCCCCTCGAAGTGGCTTGCAATCAATATAAAAGTGATTCTAAGTTCTGTCATTTCTACTATTTCGCATATTCTTATTACTTAATTGTTGCAGGTTCTTCACACAGGGTCATGCCAAGACATCCTACAATTGGGTTTATAAAGCATACCATACTAGCTGATCATGCTAAGCCAACCTGCAGTGGGTTTATCAGGAAAACATGGATAGCGAGGAAGGCATTGCTAAGCCAGTGATCTCAACCACAAAGCTGCAGGCATATCAACACTTAGGAGACCTATCACCCACATTACCTACCACATCCAACACAAGGAAGACCCTCTTCTCTGCTGCACAGTCCCTCAAGGCCTCTTCCCTTCCAGTGCTATTCAGTATGGGCATAGAAAGGTCCAGTCGCTAGTTCTATGAGATTTCATCCTTCACTGGGTTTATCAAGCAACCCAACCTTCTATCACAGTTCAACAAGCTAACTCATTTTGGACTTTCGGATAGGGCTCTATTCCGCAATCTACTCTCTCGTATCCCATCCCAAGTTCTGAGGGTTTCTCTCCACTGTTCAAGCTTGCAGTTTCTTCACGGGTTCTTGCCACTCTGTCACCGGTAGACTGGGTTCGCACACACAGTTTTCATAACTAACAACTCTCTAGTATTTCCTATTACACAGGGAAACACGATTATCTTCAGGATCCCCCCCCGGTTGGATCTGCATATGCAGGAATGTATGGGAAATCTCTCTCTTGACGGGTTGATGGATCGTGGAAGTCTAAGGGAGTGAATGGTTCGTGAATGCCTTAATGATTTTTTCCCCAACAGGTAGTCAAACTGGTTCTGCGATTTTCCAGGCTTTGAGTGCCTTCCAGGACAAGAAACCAGACCCATGCCATGCCATACAAAATCAGAGGAATGCTCCATACTCCATCGGCTTCAGCAATAGGGTTCTCAACAACCCTCTGTAACCGAATTAATGTCAGGAAGGAGTTCAAATGGGTTCACAGTCGGACATGTGGAAACATGGGCACCAATCCCATAACCCTCTCATCTCTCCCTAGTCAATACACGTGCCCCTTCTCATTAGTTTCCTCCTTAGCCAACTTCTTGTTTATTTTATTCATTAATAATAATTACATCATTTATATTTTTTCATGGCTTGAAAACCCATGAATAATAAAACTGTCAACTACTTGCCTATGCAATAAATTTAAACATCCACTAGTGGGGCCTTGGCCTTGAGCTCCACAATAGGGAAAATACACACACTTCATATACACAGTATTTACATTGAAGCCAATAAACATCAAGGGCAAAAATGGGGTATTATAAATCCCTCTCCCTTAAAATAACATCGTCCTCGGTGTTCTCAAAACTGAAAAAAATGGGAATGCCTCTTTCATGGCATCCTCCAGCTCCCACGTGGCCTCCTCTGGGATAAGGTGCCTCCATTGCACCTTTACTTTCCCTATGGCCCTGTTCTGGAGCAAGGTAACCTTCCTGTTGAGGATGCATGTAGGCTCCACCCGGAACTCTCCCTCTGGTTCCACCGGTATCACATGCCAATTAATGATATGATTAGGATCATGTACATATTTCTTAAGAAAAGATACATGGAAAAAATTATGAGCTTTCATGTTAGAAGGAAATGCAATCTTATATGCAATTGGCCCTATCCTATCAAGGAATTCAAATTTCCCACAATATTTTGGTTCCAACATGCCACAACTTCCCAACGTCATGGACTCTTCCTTGGTTTCACTCTTAAGTAGACATGATCCCCAATCTGAAATTCCTTATGCATTATTTTCAGATCTGCATAACTCTTCTGCATGTCCTGTGTTACCTTCAAATTCTGCTTGATCTTCACAATCTCTTTCTCCATCTCCTCAATCATTTCAGATCCAAGCACTACTATGTTCACTGGGTTGTCCCAGCTCCCTGGAGTCCTGCACCCTTTTCCATACAACACTGCAAAGGGACTCATTTTCAATGATGCTAGATGTCCATTGTTGTAAGCAAATTCTCCTAAGTGTAAATAGTATTCCCATCTGGATAATTTATCCTTCACATACTTCCTTAACATATCTTCAAGGATCTGATTTACTCTCTCGGTCTGACCATATGTTTGAGGATGATAGGCTGTGCTAAAATTCAACTGAGTTCCCAACTCTTGGAACAATCCTTTCCAAAAATTAGATGTGATCTTTGTGTCATGGTCTGAAACTATTGCCTTGGGAAATACATGCAATGTGAATATCTCTCTCATGAAGACATCTGCAATGTCATTAGCCTTATGGGTGGAATTGAATGGAATGAAATGAGCTACCTTTGATAGCTTGTCCACCACCACCATGATTGCATCATGTTTCTTCACTATCATTGGAAACCTGTTATAAAATCCATATAAATCACTTCCCACTTCCATTTCGGAATGGGCAATGGCTGCAACAATCCTGCCATATGTTGATGCTCTGCCTTGACTTGTTGACACTTCTGACATCTAGCAATGTACTCAGCTATGTCTTTCTTCATACCGTGCCAAAAGCACTGCTTCCTTGCTCCTGTTATAGTCTTTTGGTACCTTGGATGTCTTTCTTCATACCGTGCCAAAAGCACTGCTTCCTTGCTACTGTTTGGAATGTACAGTCAGGTCTTCCGATAAATGAGAACATTATCCTCACCCAGCTTATATCTTACATGCTTTTCATCCATAATACCCTGCTGCAATTTCTCTTTGATCTGAAGGTAGACCTCATCACCATCCCAAGCCTCTAAAATTCTTACTTTCAAGTCTCACTCACACCTACTTATTGCTGCAATATGAAATTTTCTCCGAAGTACATCAGCAACCTTATTCTCCTTACCCTTGACATGCTTAATTTCCAAATCAAACTCACAAAGAAACTCCATCAATCTAGTTTTCCTAGCATTCATATTTGGCTGGTCAAACAAGTATTTTAAACTCATATGATCAGTTCTAAGCTCAAATCTTCTTCCCAAGAGGTAATGCCTCCATCTCTTGAGAGAATGAACTATGGTTGCTAGTTCTAATTCATGGGTGGCATAGTTCCTTTCATGCTCCTTTAGCTTTCTTGAATCATAAAACATTACAAACCCTTCTTGCATTAGCATTCCACCGAGTCCTTCAATCCAAGCATCAGTGCATATCACAGAATCCTTACTCGGATCTGCAATCTTCAAAACAAGTACATTAGTAAGTAATTCCTTTAACTGTTGGAAAATCCTTTCACATTTCTCAGACCATGTGAATTTGATGTCCTTCCTCTGCAAGGAAGTGATTGGATGAGATATCTTGGATAAGCCTCCAATGAACCTCCTATAGTAACCTTCAAGGCCCATAAAATATCTAACATCTGTTGCATTCCTTGGAGTAGACCAATCCATGATGGCCTCAACCTTCTCTGGATCAACTGCAATACCTTTTGCTGATATAATATGACCCAAAAATACACCTTATCTTGATAGAAGTTACATTTACTCAACTTAGCATATAGTTGGTGCTCCCTAAGGAATTCCAATACCATCCTCAAATTCTCATCATGCTCTTCTTCATTCTTGGAATACACAAGGATGTCATCCAAGAACACAATCACAAACTTATCCAAATATTTGCTGAAGACATTATTCATGAGACACATGAATGTAGCAGGTTCATTGGTAAGACCAAATGGCACCACTGTAAATTCATAATGACCATACCTAGTCCTGAAAGTTTCCTTATGAATGTCTTCTTCCTTTATCCTCACTTGGTGGTACCCAGATCTCAAGTCAATCTTTGAGAACACTCTAGCTTCCTTCATTTTGTCAAACAAGTCATCAATCCTTGGCAAGGGATAATTGTTCTTAATTGTCACTTTATTGAGCTGCCTATAATCAATATACAGCCTCAATGTTCCATCCTTCTTCTTAAAAAATAACACTGGTGCACCCCATGGGGATACACTCGGTCTGATATATTCCTTGCTCATTAATTCCTGCAGTTGCATCTTCAATTCTACCGATTCTGGTGTGCTCATTCTATAAGGAGCTTTGGAGATGGGTGTTGCCCCTGGAATAAGATTAATGGAAAAGTCAATGTCCCTCTTGGGTGGTAGTCCTGGAACCTCAACCGGAAATACATCCTGAAACTCTTGAAATATCTGGAAGCCTTATATTTTGGGTTCTTTATCTTCTATTGAATTTGGTATATGCACAACATATAATTGACAACCATTTTTATAAAAGTTCCTCAATTGTAGAGCTGAAATCTTCCTCACCGAAACATGCTTTGGAATCCCTTTAACCAACCTTGGTCTCCCTTCATCATCAAAACATTCCAACACTTTCTCATAATAGTCCAACTTGTGTTTATGTATTTCCAACCAATCCATGACAATTAAGGCATCATATGATCCCAATGGTAAGACATTTAATTCTGCATGTGTGAGGAGTCCATTCAATTCTATAGGACACTCCTTCACTGCTTCACTACTTCACTAACGTTTCTCTTGGTACCGGTGGCTAATTGAACTGGACAAGCCTTATCATGCTTTATTTTACCAAGAGAACAACTTTCAACTACCTTAGGAGATACATAACTATGGGTAGACACTGGATCAATCAAAACAAAAATAGACCGCTCAACAATCTTACATGCAACCTCCACCACTGCTGATTGATGGTCTGCTTGATGATCATCCAGTGCTGCATAAATACTAGGTGTTTCTCTTTCCATGTACCCTACTATACCTGCTCAATTAATGTTGTGCAAGCTCTTGGGGTTCTTCCTTGTAGTTGGGAAATCCCTAAGCATGTGGTTTTCCCCACAACCCCAACACTGAAGTGGCCTCTTTGATGTTCTTTCTGCTGATACTGATAGCCTGAATTCCCTTCTTGCTTGATACGACTAGCTTGGATTCCCTTCTTGTTGATATGGCTAGATTGATTTCCCTTTTTACTAATATGGCTAGCTTGATTTCCCTTCTTCTAGGATGATTTCTGAATGGTGGTTTGAATTCGCCTTTCTTTTGATTGAACCTTTCCTTGGACCTTTCCACGCTGGCAGCACCTCTGATTTACCTTTACTCTACTCAGGGAAATGCTCTGCCATTCTAATGGATTCATCTAAGCTTGGTGGATTTACAAACTCTATTATATCTATGTAGTTCTATGGCAGACTACCAATGAAGCATTGGATCTTCACTCTTTCATCCTTGATGTACTCTACATACCTCAGCAGCTCCAGAAACATGTGGACATGCTCATCCATGGTATTCTGTCCTAGTCTGAGTTTATTGAACTCTTTTTTTTTTCTATCATAATACCTAGCTGATAGGTACTTCTCCTAGAAGTATCTTTTAAACCTTTCCCAGCTAACTCTTATTTCATTGATTCCCTTCACTTACATGAGGTCTTCCCACCAGATTGAAGCTCTTCCACTAAGGTTGTAGATGGAAACTCTCACCTTTTCATTCTCTAAATACTCATGCATCTTGAAGTACTTTATTCCAAGAATCCATGCCTGAACTTCTTGACCTTCTTTGCTTTCACCATCAAAAGTGGGAGGCCTTTCCTTCCTAAATTCACCCTATGGAATAAATTTGTGCTTCTTTCTGCCTTTACTCTTGCTGGAGGTGTGTCTTGGGCTCCCTTGAGAACCCTCAAAATCATCTGATCTGCTAGAAGAAAACTTAAAAGAGGGTGTCATGTGCCTTCTTCTCATAGAACCTCTTCCAGGGCTTGGAGTTCTTCTCTTAGAACGACCCCTAGACTGACTTTCTGCATTTCTCTCCTCTCCGCCTTCATTGCTTGGGTTAGAACCACCGTTTATTCTTTGTTCTATGTCTGTAAGACTCTGCAAAATGGACGCATTCAACTGATGTTATTCTTCTTGTGATATCATCATCCGCTCGTTAAGGCTTACCATAGTCTCAACTAAATTTGGGGGTGTTACTTGCTCCCTTATTCCATTATATTCGGTCTCTGTATGCGCTTCTTGCACGTTATCACCCAGCACATCGTCGTCTGGTTCAAATGGATCCTGTGCATCGTTTATGGTTACCATTATTACACCTTTCTGTGCGCTGTCCTGTGATACGATTCATCTCACAACTGCTACTATCACTGTGCATATCAAATCCATCTATTAGACATCACAAGTATGCAATTAAACTCTACTATACCCATTCAAACCTGGAACTATTAATTTGAATCAATCAGTTAATCAAACAAGTTCATCCAAAACCACGCCATGGGCGCATCTCTTGACCAAAAATTCCCGCACGGTCCGACCCAAACAACTCCCAGTGTTGCAACTAAGGTTATGATACCACTCTGTCACGTCCCCACTGGCCTCCTTAGGCCACGGTAGACCCTCATAATTTTTTTTCTCCAAATTCAATGAATACACACACACATAGTTGAAATGGCTCAGATCCGCAATTTGCAACCTGCAATTGCGAATCTGCAATCTGCAATCCACAATTATGGATGCGGAAGTGAAAAAGTTCACAATGGAAGAACCTACCTTTCTGCAATCCGCGATCTGCACCCACGGACCCGTAATCCGCAATCTGCATCTGCGAATGTGGAAACATGACACTTCACAACCATAAACTTACCTTTTCCGCAATCTGCAATCTGCAAATGTGAAAGTGCGGAATGTCAAATTTCAACCTCCAAACGTCTCTTCCTCCATCCGCAATCAATGATTACGGATACGAAAGTGAGGAAGTACAAATGTAACTTCGACTTCTATGTTTCCGTAATCCGCAATCCGCATTGCGGATGCGGGCATGCGAAACCATACCCCTGCAATGGTAACTTTCCAGACAAATTCCTAGGTGCGTAACTTCCTCATCCTTGATCCGAATGAGACAAGGTTGGTACCATTGGAAATCTCTTGGAAAACTCTATGCAATGGTGAAATACCTGCCCTATCTGAGAAATCCTACCATGTAAAATTTCCCACTGAAGTACTATCCATAACTCCACTTAAATGAATTATACCTCCTTCCTGCCATGACCCTCCCTTCCACCAGACCCACAGAGGGGTTCTAAAATATTTTAAGGGCATTCTCCTCCTTCCCAAGGATCAAATGTAAGCATGCAACTCATTTCCAAGTTAATCAAACAAGCCCCACATGTAAAGCACATAAAGTTAGATCTAACAAATACATCTATCACATGCAAGAATTATAATGCATTAAACTCATGCAATACAATAATATACATATAAAAATGAATTCATCCCTTTAATGAGGCCTACCCATGACTCCTTGTCAAGCAAATTCATTTAAACATGCATTCCACAATTCCACAATTGAACATAAGCAATCATTTCATAACAATGAAACACCATCATTTAAGATAACAAGAAGTACTTATCTTTCAACTTCTGAAGATGCCAAGCAACTGGCTAAGTGAGAGCAACGTTCCACCCAACCTTAGATCTTTGTCCAGCCTGTACTCTTTTAGCTGAGAGATCATCCCAGCGTTGGGTTGTGTATCCACTAAGGAGGGTTATTAGGTTCTCTCACAAATCAAGGTTCCATCTCAATGCTAAGCCAATCTGTAGTTGGGTTTATCAAGCATTCCAAGGAACCTACCCATGCTAAGACAAACTACAGTGGGTTTATCAACAATATAGGGATATGATGGTCATGCTAAGCTAGCTCCCAGTTGGGTTTATCAAGCATACCAAACAATAGGGTCATGCCAAGCCATGCTATAGTTGGGTTTATCAAGCATACCAGACTAGCTGATCATGCTAAGCCAACCTACAGTGGGTTATTAGGCATACCAAGAAACAGGGTCATGACAATCCAACCTGCATTTGGGTTTATCAAGCATACCAGACTAGCTGATCATGCCAATCCAACCTTCAGTGGGTTTATCAGGAAAACAACAATAGCGAGGAAGGAGTTGCTAATCCAGTGAGCTCAACCATAGAGTTGGGGGAATCTCAACACTCAGCATACCTCGCACCCACATTACCTACCACATCCAACACAAGGAAGACCCTCTTCTCTTCTACATAGTACCTCAAGGCCTCTTCCCTTCTAGTGTTATTCAGGATGGGAATAGAAAGGTCCAGTCGCTAGTTCTACGAGATTTCAGCCTTCACTGAGTTTATCAAGCAACCCAACCTTCTACCACAGTTCAACAACATGACTCGTTTCGGACTTGTGGATAGGGATCAATTCCACGATCTACCCTCTACGATCCCATCTCAGGTTCTCATGGTTTCTCTGCACTATTCAAGATTGCAGTTTCCTCACGGGTTCTTGCCACTCTCTTACTGGTAGACTGGGTTTGTACACACAGTTTTCATGACTAACAACTCTCTGGTATTTCCTATTACACACGGAAACATGATTATCTTTAGTCTCCCCACCCCCTGCTAGGTTTTCTCTCTGTATGCAGGAATGTATGGGCAAGCTCTCTTGACGGGTCGATGGATCATGGAAGTTTGAGGGAGTGAATGGTTTGTGAATGCCTTATTTGTTTTTCCCCAATGGGTAGTCAAACCAGTTCTGTGAGTTTCTAGGAGTTGAGTTCCTTCTAGGACAAGAAACCAGAGCCATGCCCTACCATACGAAATTGCAGGCATGCTCCATACTCCATCGGCTTCTGTAACATGGTTCTCAACCATCATCTGCAATCGAATTAATGTTAGCAAGGAGTTCAAATGGGTTCACAGTTGGACATGTGGCAACATGGGAACCAATCCCATAACCCCCTCACCTCTCCCTAGTGCATACACATGGTCCCTTCTGAGTAGTTGCCTCCTTAGCCAGCTTTTTGGTTATTTTACTCATTAATAATAATTACATCATTTACATTTCTTCATGGCTTAACAACCCATGAATAATCAAGCTATCAAATACTTGCCTATGCAATAACTTTAAATATCCACTAGTGGGGCCTTGGCCTTAGCTCCATACTAAGGAAAATAGGCAGACTTCATATACAGAGTATTTACATTGAAGCTAATAAACATTAAGGGAAAAAATGGGGTATTACAAAAATTGAGACAATTAACTTTGGAATCTCCTTTAATGCCAATGGTACATGTTTAGTGACATTAAAAATGGCACAATAAAAACATTTGAGGAAATCTTCCAAGCTTACTCACATATTTTACTTACATAGATGCCTGGAATTTTGTTTCTTTAAGTATGCGTGTTAGGATTATAGAATTAGATGGTATAGCTGCGATTAGCAGAAGGCAAAAGTAAGGAAAATGAACAGTGGTCACTCCAAAGAGAAGAGGTAACGTTGGGAGTTTGTTAACTACTCAGTGAAAGAACACAATATCCGCTGGTATTAAGAACATGTGTCACACACTGGGATAGCCATTATAACATTGCTTGGATGGCTTGAAGTAATGTGCATAAAGATACCAATGCTTCTATACTTCGCAGTTCTTCTTCAATCACCCCCAAAGCATAAAAAATCCGAAAATGATGGAAACTATATGCAGTGTAAAATCGTGTTAGATAGGGGTTGATCCCTAAAAATTCGCACCCAAACTGGACAATATACCCAGTCGAATCAGATAGCCGGTAGTATTTACCTGGAGGTATCGTTGCTTTGCAATTTATAAAGAATTGAAGCTTAGAGTAAGCTCTGATGTACATGTTAGGTATGTTGAGGATTCCTGTCTCGAAATGGTTAGTGCACAGTAGTTGCTTACAGTGTTATCTATATAACTTAAACAAGAAGGCCATCACTTAGTGGCTTGATGTCACAATTGATAAAGCGTTCTAAAAAAATGACTACGTGGTTTCCCTCCAACTTATCATCATGGTTATTGAACAAAATAGGACTGGAAAGGTTCTTGCTCATGTAAGCGATAACAAGCTCCGAGGATCTTACATAATCTTGCTGAAGTATGACAACGACTCTGTAGTACTCAGTACAGAAATTTCAAATCCTCCTCCTCGGTGCCGGAGAATAAAAACCATAGGTAAGTATGTGTTATTATTTTCTATTCATAGGTAAGTATGTGTTATTATTTTCTATTCATGTATCTCATGACCTCCATCTATCTTATTTGGAATTGTATTTTGAAATTTAATGTATTGTGGGTGCTGCAACACCATCCTTCTCCCACACATAGCGAGGAAGAAAGCAGATGCCCAACTCCAATGTCTTCAAAGCATTGTTGCTACTGCTCAGAAAAGAAACTGCCTAGCATAAAATAAAATAAAAGTGCCGAGAGATGAGCTCAAACCCATCAATCCAAAGAAAAGTGCAGAGAGATGAGCTCAAACCCATCAATCCAAACTTACAAGTTGAAACCTCAATACCCACTCTACCCTACTTCCTTAATAAATTCAAGTCACTGGTGTGTCGTATATCCATGTTATATGGTCAAATGCATTTAGTGACTTGTGTCAATTTGTGACTGAGAATATTGGGTATATTATTTTTTCAATGTTTAAGTCAGTTGAGGTGGGCATGAGTTGAGGTGGGCATGACTTCTGTGATGACATCGACAGCAAGGGAGCATGTGGGTTTTGGTCATCTTGATGTGTGGTGATTGGGGAATACAACATACACAGAGATCAAGCATATAAGGAGTACTAAACTTACCTTTACTATAACCACATCCTGTTTTTTTGTTTTTTCTTTAGAGTACTAAAATGATTGCAAAGGGTGGAAGTCCCCGTTCTTCATTTTCATTTCCTCTACACGACGAGCATCTTCTACAGTTAGGATTATCTTCACCATCTATTCATTGAAAAGTGAGATTTTAACTACGTGTGGATTGGATGCTAACCACATTGAGAGAACGCTCTTTCAATGAGAGATTTGGTAAAGATCAAATGATCTTTTAGCTTGATGATAGTCGTAAGACATAGATACATCACAACATCTCCCTCTTTCATTCCTCTTTACCTCATGTTCCTTGGTATCTTATTTGACATCCGTGGAACCTGTACTTCTTGAATTGACCTTTTATGTTTTTATGTTTTTATATTATATATATATATTTTTATTTTTTTTTTCTTAAAATGGGGCATGTGTTTTTGTCCTGAGCCTACACAGATGAGCCTACACAGATGGAATATTATAGTGTACATGGACAATTCCATTAGCTTCTTGTATCTTATAACATTGAAAATTCCATTAGCATATTAATATCTTTATTTCTTCCACTGGAAACCAGCAGTTGTGCACCTACATATGGTTTTGGTTCATTTTTCGGAAAAGGAGATGATCCAACTCACTAGAGTCATGGTTGCAAGTGGACTTCATAGATAGGATAGGAGGCTTACTAATTAATTGTATTTATATATTATATTTTTATTTTTTTTTCTTAAAATGGGGCATGTGTTTTTGTCCTGAGCCTACACAGATGGAATATTATGGTGTACATGGACAATTCCATTAGCTTCTTGTATCTTATATACATTGAAAATTCCATTAGCATATTAATATCTTTATTTCTTCCACTGTAAACCAGCAGTTGTGCACCTACATATGGTTTTGGTTCATTTTTCGGAAAATGAGATGATCCAACTCACTAGAGTCATGGTCGCAAGTGGACTTCATAGATAGGATAGGAGGCTTAATAATTAATTGTATTTGCATCCAAGTTTTATTATTCTTTTTTCTTTAGCTAGAAAATTGCTCTGAGACATGCATTCTCTTATTGAAAGAAATAAATAAACAAAAGTTCAGGCAGTTAGGTGCACGTCACTTGTTCTCTCTTTGGCCTGGGATGGTAGTGTAATTCCTATTGCTAGCACCTGGGTTCCCCAGATTATCCAGTCGGGTCCACTGAGTTTGAGCCAGCCCCTTGAATACAACTTCAAACTCTGCAGTTCCTTCACGGTGATTGACGATGATCTCTATAGCTCTTCTTTTTCTACTTCAAGTGCAAAGTACTCCTCTTCTACTTCTGGTACATAGAACTTCTTGTCTTCTTAAACTTTACCTTTTATGTTTAACCCTTTATACTCCTTATCTTTATTTGTATTTCTTTTCTTTTTGCACCTAATATTTATATTTGGCAATCTCACATCACTAATAATTGATTCAAAATGCTTTGACTAGCCACATGAATACACCAGCTAGTATAGGATTTTCAGACCCTCCTCTCACAAATAGACAATGTAGTAGTAATTTTATCTTCATCAAATCTATATAAATGGATTTTTAAAAGTGTGCTTGTTTTCTAAGATGGGCATTTATAATGAGGAATTTTAAAAATTATTCATAGCTTCTATAAACATTGAAAATATATTGAATGAATACTATGATGAATTGTGAGATTGAAAAGATGATTTGCCAGTTAACTTACATCTATTGCATTTTTGTCAGCGGGTTGGGCGGCTTCCATCCTAAGAAGTTATGGTCAGTTACCTTTTTTTTGGCTACTCTATTTGATGCTTTAGGGGATCACAGTGCATGTGTTCGGAAGGTATCACTAGGAACACTTACATATGATATTTAATATATACATTTTAGGATGAAGATAGTATTCTATAATTGATGTATCTGTTGTAGACAGTCGTTTTTTGTCTAGTGGACATATATATTGTCCTCGGGAAAGATTTTTACCTTATCTTGGACGCCTGAGTAGTACCCAGCTACAACTTGTAACAATTTATGCAAATCGAATTTTGCAGGTGCAATACAAAAACAAAGCATGTGTGTTCATAGATACTATTTTTTTAAATGTTCTTTAGGAGAATATTCCTAACTGAGTCCGTTTTCTTTGTAGGAAAGTTCAGGAGCTTCGGTGGACCCAAACAATGCCTAATTATATCACAGGTCGTGGTCCAAAATATCACACTATAGTGATAGGACGGCTGTCTGAAAGTTGGGAAGTTAAGAAATGAAACCAAAGTGGGCACATCATTATTTAATGAAGATTTAGGTGAATTGAAATATTAAATGTGAATGGAGGAAAAAGAGAGCGAGCACTGAAAAGAAGGGAGGATCCCTTCATTTGGCCATTTAAGAATACATAGGCTTGAGCTTTGAGAAGAAGAGAGAATTGTAAAGAAATAGAGAATAAGGTGAGAGAAAAAGAGAGAGTAGAGTAATTCCAAGGGAGGTGATCAAGGGAGGTGATCAAATTGTAGTGGAAGAAAGTGGTTCTAGTGGAGAAGGTTGCGTATAACCATTTCATGGAAAGAAGGAAACATTTCCAATGACGATGCTAGGTAAAGCTGCAGAAGAATAAAATGAATTACGTTTGGATCTAAGGATTATAATGAGGTCATGAAATCGCTACATGGATGTGAATCAAACCTCTCATCATCCAGGTGCTATCTTGAAAAAAAATTGGGAGAAGACAAAATGGGATATCTCGTCACTAACACAAGTCAATTTGTTGACGATCACATCTAAACAAAATAAAGAGAGATGGTGAAGACACCAAATACAAAGAGATCAAATTTTATCCACTCCTTTCAGCTTCCCAAAAAGTACGCTAGACAAGCTATAACGCATAGACTATGATATCCATAAAGATCATATCTTCATGATGATAATCAGTCCATATATTTTGTTGTACAAAGTAAATGATCAAGAATAAATAAATCCATCAGATGAGATGAGATGTAGCAGATGGATATCGAGAATGACCTATTTGATAAATAGAATATTGTGAGAACTATCATTCACATTCCAATATTTTAACAATTTTCTGCAATCAACTTACTTTTTATCTATCTGCGAGTGTGCTCTCTTAAATATCTCACAGATATTTTAATAGGATAGTTACATATGCTGCAGTAATTTGACCTTTGCCCTCCAATGCCCGAATATACCTTTTTCTTGCAATGAATAAATAATATATTCATGGCTGTTAGAATTTGCTACTTTGTGATCTCCACTTCATTTTTGGGATCAAGATTGCAACAGATCATAGCTAATAAAATATACATACAACCATGATTAAAATTCGTTGTAAACTGGATGGAAGCCATCTTTTCCATGGCAAGATGTGAGCTGGTTGAAGGACATCGTCCACTATTCAAGTTTCCAGTTATAGAAGATCGTGTCTGATATTTGGACCCATTACAAAATCCAAAGATTGATGGACCCATTACAGAATCTAATCTTGAGAGTTAGGCCGGCTTGGATAGTGATCATGACCTATTATGTGTGATATATAGACATTGCACGACAGATTTCTTATTCAAACAACAAATATGCATGCATAGTAAGCTTCAAAGGAGTTTTGGAGTAAAATAGGAGGCCAAAATATTTTCCCAATAACGTGCAAATAAAATCATAAGGGATAGCTTCTAGGAAGCCGAATGCAAGAAAGCGCAGGAAATGAACATGACCTGTGACCTGTTTGCAGCAGCTAAAGCACAACTTGTATTTCGTGCATCTGTCGATAGATATCCATTGCTCTATCAAGGCCCTGCTATGGAACGAGATATTCAGAGGTGACTATTTTCCCATCAAACTCATAACTATGAAATTATACAGCTTGGAAGAAATTCCTTACTGGGTGGTAGTTGAATTTGTAATACTGAGAAGACTCAACTTCTAACTATTTCTTGATTGACCCGCAGGTATGAGTATTGATGGCTTCCTTTGCTTGCAAAGACCAAATTTAAGACAACATTGGTTCCACCTCTTGACTGTGAATGGGTGTGGTACTTCCACAGGCTCAATCCACTGCAATACGTAGAGGATTGTCAGCGTTTGTATGGAAGATTATCAGTTACCGATGCGGTGCCCTCTCCTAAGAGGGATTCTGCCATGGCTGTGACAGCTAAACTATAAGAAAATGCGTATCATAATGAGGCGTTTACTTTGGATTTGGACGTACTCTGTTCTGCAAAGTCTAATTACAATCGACAACACTCTACGAGAACCAAACAAAATCCAATATTATTTGGCTGGGGTTATGAGAAGGCAACGATTCTTTTGGTACCATGTCAGTTTTGTTATCATTGAATTACATACTGCTATAGACCCATCTAAAATTAGGTCTACTAGATGTTGAATATAAGACTTCACAAAAGAAAATGTTGTATTTAAGGAGTGTACTTTACCATGGTTAGTGCCTTGTACACTTGTCAGGTGATTTTATTTACCATGTCTAATTGTTTTGGGTGAATTTTTTTTGTATTATGTTGAGAGTCAACCAGTCAAGGTGGCTAACTAGTGTATGGTAATTAGAAGCAAGCTCCTCTTGTTTCTTTATATATCCTGTTCACGTAGATTAGGATTCTGTTCATTATCATACTGGTGAACTTCAAATTATTTATTTTTTATGTTGGGATGTGAGTTTGATGTAAAGGGAACTTCAAATTTTTATTTTATTTTTTATGTTGGGATGTGAGTTTTATGTTAAGGTTCATTTGTTTAAATCATTAATGTTATGAGTTCACTCTGGCAACAAATGCAATTTACACGACTCTAAGATAATGGTGTAAGACTTTTGAACATGTGTCTTGACCCGAGAAATTCTACAGAGTTCTTAAAGCCTGTACTTTTGCTAGAACTCTCTTAAATCTCTTCTAATCCTCTCCTAAGACAGAAGTATTTGATAACACAAATATTCAGCACGATAGTGAAATGTGATGAGAGTGGCACGAGTATGATTGTGGTCCTCCATGATTTGTACGGGGTCAAAAGCCTGGCCCATTGCTAATGTAGGGCTAGTGTGCTGGAAGCTTTTCTTGAATGACATTTTCAAAACTTTGGCCAACTTTGGTCAGAGGATGAAATCCTGCTCAAGGTCATGGGCTCCAATAAGAATCCAAAGCAATTCATCAAACAAAGACATTGCTATTTCATGGTTATTATTTAATAATTATAAATTATAAATTTTGTTGGAATATCATTATAGTTTTTATGATGTATATTTAATGTATTGAATTATTGATATTTTCAATGATGAATTAAAATCAAATAAAACATATTTTAGCCTTGTTAATAAGTAAATATATATATAACACTCTCATATACATATATATGATTCAAATGGCCATCAAATAATAAATAGTGAAAAAATATTTAAATAACATCAATATATATATTATGTGATTTATATATTTTTTTGCACCATTTATTATTTTATGGTGCTTTGCACCATATACAAGTTTCTGTATATTAAATAATAATAATTTTGGTGTTTTGTACCAAAAAGTCTCAATCCATGTTGAATTGATTTTGGTGTTTTGCATTACAAAATCTCAATCCACCTAGGATTGGTTTTGGTGGTTTGCACCATACACCATGGAATGCCACATTCATTTAACACCAAAATCAACTTCTTTACAAACACAACTTTTGCACCATAAATATTAGCACCAGTTGCATATCCCCACATTATCACCACTTTTGTACCACTATTTGAAAATTAAGGATTTCCCAAATCCTTTACAAATGGTGGTGCTAATGTGAGCTAAAATTCCCCTTTTCGTGTAGTGTCCTCCTCCAACTACAATGTAATCAAATTTTCTAATAGTTGCTCTCTCCCCATCCATAGTTATAAACACAAACGGAAAACCTGTAAATCATCATAGCCCAATACAAAACAAAGAAGAAACCATTAATTCGATCATACTGTATCATAAAATGTATAAAAACACGTGACTTCAATATGATCACATGATCTTACTCAAGGGTGATGTCGCTGCTTGAGAAGAGTATAAAATCTGATTGCCACTCAAAACCATGAGCATAAGCATAATCCATGCACGAATATCCACAACCATTATTATTGGAATCTCCCTCATAAGTAATTGAACTCATTCACTCTTTTTGAAGACATGGTTTGATTTCAGTGTCTCTTCAAGGTTATTACGCTATAGGCGTTTATATCTTACTTGAGCGGACTCCATCAAGCTGATCATCAAGATCAAGCATATGCTTACACCTGTGCGGCGGAGATTCTTTCTATGGTCTTCGTATTGTGTTAGTAGTTAAACAATTAATTAGAAGGCGTGAAGATTTGTTAAGGGATCATTAGTCGGTCGTTGTTCCATCCTCAACTGAATCGACGGAACTATTGGTTATCGAATTGTCGGGTGTATGCCATCAAGATATCCTCAGTCCATCGTTGTTCCCTCCTCAGCTGAATTGGAGGAACTATTCATTATTGTATTGTTGGTTGTATGCCATCAAGCAATTCGTCATGCAGTTATGCCGCATGTGTGCATCATGGCAGTTCAGTTTAACTACTTGAACGTGTGCATTTTTGGTCGCATTGTCGTCCTCTTGAATGGATCCCTCGGATTTCTTGGTATATCAATCATGCGCCTTCGACTATTGTCTTGCTTCAGAACTAATGTGACTGTATTCGACTGTTGTATTGCTTCTAAACTACTGCGATTGTATTCGGTGGCCTTGCTTTGGGCATCTTGCTTCAGAACGACTGCGATTTAGGCGTCTTGGTTCAAGCCTCAAATTTCTTTACACAGGTTAGTCTGGGAAAACCTCTCTATGTTTTTAACCTCTCTCTGTTTTTTTTAAATTAAACATTTATGTGCGGGAAAATTAGACTGTATTTACGAAAACTAGACTGTATTTACAACATGAAAACTATACTGTATTTACGAAAACTAGACTGTATTTTTTTTTACAGCATGAAAACTAAACTGTATGTTTTTACAACATGAAAAATATACTGTATTTACGAAAACTAAACTGTATTTTTTTACTAGCATGAAAACTAGACTGTATTTTATTATAGCATGAAAACTAGACTGTATTTACGAAAACTAGACTGTATTTACAACATGAAAACTAGAGTGTATTTACGAAAACTAGACTGTTATTTTCTTTACAGCATGAAAACTAGACTGTATTTCTTTACAGCATGAAAACTAGACTGTATTTTTTTTACAGCATGAAAAATAGACTGTACTCTTCACGAATCAATATGACTAACCAGATTGTATAATGTGCAATAAGCCGAAAGGATAAAACATAAGTACTTTTTTAGATTGATGGACCATTAAAAAGGGTTTATAAAGTTCTTTGAAAATAATATATTGAGAAACATAGGTGATTGAAGGATGCGCTCAGGACTTATAAAAAAGTATTAGTAACTAAAACATAAGTTCACGTACAGTACAAAACTAGACATTATAAATTCAGGAAGCCGAAGGGCTAAATATGGTCCATGTACATCATGAAAACTAGACTGTATCTTATTCAAAGAGCTGAAAGGTTAAACATAATTTACGCATAATGTATTGTAAACATAGAGATAAAAACCCGAATTTAAACCCTGATTCCCAAATCTGTTTCGTAAATTATTTTTTTTACGCTTAAAAAAAAAAATTTATGAAACAGATTTTTGTTATAATATTGTACTCTTCATGAATCGAGATGACTAATAAAAACATTGTATAATGTGAAATATTATAAAAATAATATTATACTCTTCAGGAATCAAGATGACTAATAACGAGACTGTATAATGTGCAAGAAGCCGAAAGGCTAAAACATAAGTACTTTTTTAGACTGATGGATCATTAAAAAGGGTTTATTTCTCCACCTATTTATAAAGTTCTTTGATATTTCATGTTCGAAAATAATATATCGAGAAACATACCTTTATTCTGTATTAGTAACTAAAACATAAGTTCACGCACAGTACAAAACTAGACATTATAAGTTCAGGAAGCCAAAGGGCTAAATATGGTCTCTGTACAACATGAAAACTAGACTGTATCTTATTCAAAGAGATGAAAGGTTAAACATAATTTACGCATAATGTATTGTAAACATAGAGATAAAACCCAAATTTAAATCATTAAAAAGGGTTTATTTCTCCACCTATTTATTTACCTTTATTATAAAGTTCTTTGATATTTCATGTTTGAAAAGAATATATTGAGAAACATACCTTTATTATACAGTTCTTTGATATTTCATGTTTGAAAAGAATATATTGAGAAACACAGGTGATTGGAGGATGCACTCGGGTCTTATTAAAAAGTATTAGTAACTAAAACATAAGTTCACGCATAGTACAAAACTGACATTATAAATTCAGGAAGCCAAAGGGATAAATATGGTCCATGTATAGCATCAAAACTAGACTGTAGCTTATTCAAAGAGCCATAAGGTTAAACATAATTTACACATAATGTATACCGTAACATGATACCCAAATATGTATTTTTTTATGCTTAAATTTTTTTTTACGAAACATATTTTTGTTATAATATTGTACTCTTTAGGAATCAAGATGACTAACCAGATTGTATAATCTGCAAGAAGCCTAAAGGCTAAAACATAAGTACTTTTTTGAACTGATGGATCATTAAAAAGGACCCAAAATGCATCTCAAAACTAGAACCATAGTGTTCAGGAAGCTGAAAGGCTAAACCCATACGGTATCCCAAAACAAGAACGATGACATTCATATAGACAAAAGGATAACATTGTTCAAACACACGAAAGGCTAAACCTATACTGTATCCCAAAATAACAATGATGATATTCAGATAGCCAAAAGGATAACATTGTTCAGACACAGGTTTTTTGGTAAACACGGAGATAAATCGAAAGACATTAGCCGAAAGACCAAATGCGAGCCATGAGATGCACTGCATCCTTTTAAAGGGTTTAATATGGAACCAAGTTTTTACATACCTGTCATAGCACCTTGAATCCTGCAATGAAGGACTGATCCAAACCCATAAGTCACCTTTGCATTGTTTAACCAATGAATAAGTAATACAATAGAGAATAATGAAAACCCAAGTAAGTTTCCCAAAGGATAAATAAGTATTCGAAGTAACCCATAAATATTTGGGTAGGGTTGTCCTCGCCATCGCCATACCTGCAAAGAAAATACTAATATTTTTAAAAATGAGATAGTGAGGGTTCATAAATTAGAAACCAGGAGAAAAGATATATACATTACTTTCAACATTCTCCTCGTAACTCTTCAGAACTCAAGAAGTCTCATTAACCAAACCTTCTGCAAGCCCCAAGCAAAGGATTGAAGAGATTCTACAATCTCAGTGACAAGATTCAAGAACCAGAACCAAAGCCACAGTTCAACTCTGTTCATTCACCAAAGCTCAAATCTATACCAGAATTGAGTCAAGGGTTTGGCAGCATAACATTAAGGATTTCATATCTTGTAGGTACAAAGAAGAAATCCCTCGACGGGAGGTGGTCTACAAAACAAGAAGAGAGTTGCAACAATAACCAAACCAAGTCCTTGTCCGAATAAACTTAGGAGTTAATGATTACAATTTTTAGAAAAGGTATTAATCCAAGAAAACACATCCGATGGTGTGGATTTAGCCCTATGTATAAAGATAGCATGGAGGTACAAGGTTTATGCAATCAAAATTAAATGCTATCGCATGACCTCATTTAAACTATTGGCCACATTGTCGAAAGGCATGTGTGTCGTTTTATCAATCAAGTCCAAGGTTAAACCATAGTGCGTAGAGATATGTCTACATGCTTTTCCAACGATCAAACTATTCAAGGTTGAGACCTTAATATAATAATATTGCATATGAAATTTTAAAATAAATGTTTCAAAATTAATAAGATAAATATATTTAAATAATTTATAAATTAAACGAAATGCTATATTGAGTTTTTTATTAATTTATTGAGTTTTGCAATATCCCGAATTTTGGACTAACTATTTCTGATGTTATATTGGGCCCACAACCCCAACACATATGATTTACTTTGATTATTGGGCATAAGCCCCAGTACACATGATTTATTCTTTTATAGGCTGACATATTGGGCGTGGACCCTCACTGATGTTCATTGCTGATTATACACTCGGCAAGGAATCCAAAATGGTTTGATTTATGTTTTTACCATATGATTTGGGTACAAACCCTAAAATACTGAGATGACCCTTTTGATTACATATTGTGCAGAGTTATGATTAACATGATTGACTTAAATGGTCTATTGAGCGTGGACTCAGGAACACACGGATGACCTACGTACTGGGCATAAACCCCAATGTACCTAGAGGATTTTATTATGTACTCGGCATAAGCCCCGATGTACCTAGAGGATTTTATTATGTACTGGGCATAAGCCCCGATGTACATTGAGTGTTGGGCATAATCCTTGGAGCACTCCAAGCTTGATAAATGAGTATCGGATCCAAGGCCACTTGAATATTCTAGATGTTCTTCACAACCACATTCTAGTACTAGTGTTGAGTAGGAGGCTCTGGAATTGCACTAGCGTAATGCCCATGTGAGAGTGTTGAGTTAAAAGCTTTGAAGAGCACTCGAGGTTACTGGATCTTAAAAGTGTTGAGTCGAGAAGACTCTGAATAGCACTTTTATTCATCACATTTATTTAAATTGGTGAAATGAATCATTTTCTATCTATCATCAAGTACTGTGGGAACTACCATGTTAAACGAGGGAATCCAACATGCAAGAGAGAGACCTAGAGGTACCTTACCAAGCTAGCTATCCAAGCTTACCAAAAGACCTGTCCAAAGAGTTAGACCTTGTCCTTAATATTTAAAATAAGTATTATGAGATATACATAAATAAATCAAAAGAAATTACCATAGCTTAATTATTGAATAATTAAAATATCCTTATGTGAATGACATGCATAAAGGCTATAGATCTCAAAGTTAATATTATCATTAAAAGTATTAATCATATATATATATATATATATATATATATATATATATATTGCATAAAGGTTATGCATAGAATGACTCTCACATTATCATACTATTAATCTTATTAATAGTATTATTATTAATTGTATTGTTTAAATTAGTAATAATATATATAATAGGGGAGGCAGGCGCGGGGGGGATTATTTTTTATCCCGGAGGAAGAAAAGTTGTTGACTTCTCTTGGGGATTAGGCACAAGAACCAATAATGAAGCAGAATGGTTGGCGATGCATCATTCACTTGAGTTGGCCTCCTCCTTAAACATTGCAAAGTTACAGGTATTTGGAGACTCTAGGCATGTAATCCAGGCTATGAAGAATGGCTCCTCGAGAAGAACAAAGAGCCACAACTTTCGAAAAAGAATCGAGCTTCTTCCTCTCCCCACCGAAATTCTTTTTTTTCATATCCTCAAAAGTCTTAATTCTATGGCTGATAGGCTCGCAAACAATGGAGCTAAATTGGGAAAAGGTCATTTATTACGAAACCAAATTATGGAGTATAAATACATCCCTTAAGAAGTTAACAAATGAGTACTAAACCAAATTATATAGTCTTTTGGGGGCGCTCTCCCCGTCGTGGGCACCCGGCCTCATTTGCCTACGCTCCTCTCCAGTTGTCACGTCCTCGCCCATGTGCCTACACCATGGGCTTTATTGCTCCCACGCTCCAACATTTATTGCAGCAGGGAGGTCATAGGGTCTCGTTACGAGGCATGGAGCAGCCAAATACTCATTCTCTCGGCCCTGAGCTTGAGCAGCTGAACCTCTCCGTCACAAATTTCGACCCTCGGCTCCTCGCTGCAGATTTCGACCCTCGGCACCTCACAGATTTCGTTCCTCATTGCAGCAATTCACATCACGGCAACATGGAAGGAATTCGGCAAGCCATTGCCACTCTCAGCCAGCTCACCTCGGAGGTCAAGGTCTATTTGAGCAGGACATATTCGGTTGTTTGTTCTATTGTGGATCAGCACAAAGAACAGAATATGGAATTTAAATACATACACTCTCGCCTCTCTTGTGTTGAGTCTCGCCTGGATGACATTGACAGGAACACCATAGATCTTTTAGGGAAGGTTGATATCATTAAAGAAGACCTCTCTTCCTTCATCAGCAAAACCCAATTCAACCAGGTTCAGGAAGCGCCATCCGTCAACCAAGGAATGCTGGAGGCTGCTTCTTTTCTGCAGCAGAATTACAGATGATTTCTCTTCTTAGAAATTTTTGGAAAGCTCTATCCACAGTTTCCTATGAACTCCTCTTTCTGAATGTTTTTTTGCCTATTTCTATGTAATCAGTTTGTAAGGGTATATCCCAGTAAAATGAATAGAAACTCTAGGAAGACTAGAAGCAGAGACTTTAAGAGCCAAAACCCCTGTAAATTCTGCATTTTCCCTCTCTATGAAGCAGAATCTTGGCTCAAATTTTGTAATGACTGGCTGTGCAAAGCTTCTTTATATATATATAAATTCCCCTGTTTCTGTTAAAATATATATATATATATATATATATATATATATATATATATATATAATTATTATTATTATTCATGAGTTAACTTAAGAAACATCCATTTAAAACAAATAAAGGCCCTAGACAAACAAGGACTAGATATTTAGTAAAATATCTTTTAAAAGATATTAATTTTCAAATTAAATTAAAAAAACTAAATATGTAATTATTCAAACAACTATATTCCAAAACAAAACTCACCTATCAAGGAGGGAAGATCCCAAGAGAGGGGATCATCTTTTTGCTGGAGTTATTCTCTTAGGAAACAAAGAGAAATACTCTGGAAGAACTAAAGCAGTCCCACATTAATTTCCAGATCTGATTTAGCAGTTCAGCCTAGGGCCTCTACTTCTCTTATTGTATGTTGGAACCAGCTCGGGGGGGATCTAGTTAGAACCAGGAACGGTCTAAGGGTCATGGTTGGGAGGAACATGGTAGTCCCAAAGTTATCCAGTTAAAGATCATCCTACAAATCAACTAAATCCATAAGTTTTCTGCATTAAGTATTGTTTGAGTGCACAGGTTTTGCAAATGATCTCGATTTATGTGGGAACGAAACAAAATGTAGCATATACAGAGATATATTGCAAATAACACAGTGATACAGTAAACACATATTCTATTAAATAGCGGAAATAGAACAGACTGTAAAATACAATAGCTAGAATGGTGGGAGCTATCTCTGAGAAGAGATGTGGCCGCTATGCTCATTCGTGCCAAGATGAATCCAAAGAGAGGCCGAAAGGGCCTATTTATCATAAGCATGAGGGAAAGAATCCCAAACATCCAAAAACCTAACCCTAGAAGATGAACCGTCATAAAGTTTGCGGCCCTAAGGTGGTTAGTTGAACAGTCAACTTCCTGGAGTCATAACTTTTGCATACAATCTCCGTTTGGTGCGCTCGGTAGCCCGATGGAAAGGTCTATCCGAGATTCACAACTTTTGAATGGGCCAAAATGCATGCCGTTGGAAACCATTTGGTCCCCCAAATCGCCAAAAAATGTCGTTTAGGGCCTCAAAATGGCTCCGGAAGTTTAGGACCCGAAAAACTGCTAAAAATAGTAATTTACCAAAATTGGCAGAAGACTGTTTTGAGCCAGTTGGAAGAGATGGGCCACCATCGATATCCACCTGGATCAGCAAAGGAGGATCAATCTTCAAAGTAACCAAGTATGAACTACAAATTTTCCATTTCAAATTCAAATAGATTTAGCAACTTAAAGTAGGATTTAGTATGCAGTACTATTTCACTCAACTTTATAATTTTAATTCTTTCATAGAGCAAGGGCCAATGGGCATGGGCTCACCGGGTTAAATTTTAGGATCAAGGGTTTCTCTAGAATTTATTATCTCTCTTAGGTTAGGATTCTGAAACAAACCACCTATAGGTCTAGCAGGGATAGCCTAGCGAGCCTGTGCTAGACACCCATGTCAGCAGAAGCATTAGAAACCAAATTGATATTTAATTGATGATTGATTTCTTGAAAGCCCTATATATTTAAATTCACATTTTATTTATGAAACCTTCATACTGTATTTTCGAATTAATTCGTAACTAGGATTTAATTCTTTTTGCAGCAACTACGATTTGTTTTAAAAAATCAGTTTTCTTTTTCCAAGTTAAAGACCAAACGAAACCGAAATCTAGTCAACCCTATAGCTTTAAACACAGGTTGTCTCCCTCAAACTATTCAACCACATAACCCATTCAGGTATCAAATCCCATTCCAATCATTTCTTTAAAACATAGAAACGCAGACGTGAAAACACAGACATAGGTAGAGGAATTCCTTTTAAATCAACCACATTATTTTAAACCACAATAGGATTAGCTAGTGTAGAATTTATTTCCTTTCCAAAGACAAGCAAACTAAAAACACGAGTTCTATTTCTTGAATTTCTAGAATTTAGAATCTTCTTAATAGAAATGTTAATTACCTACGTAAATAATAGTTTTCAAGAAGCAAAACGAAAGACAACCAAACGTAGGTCTAGATTTCCCTTATAGCCATCAACCTAGACATTTGGATCGCTAAGTTACTTCAAACCTGAGCCAAGCAATTTTACTATTCATCCAAAATCCCAGGGCTACCATTTTTTGGTACGGAATATCAAACCCTTGTGGGAATTATTCTTTCCAACAGGAATCGAACTCGCATCTAGTTAAAACCATACATTACCATTTAAGAAATTGAAAACATTCATTCATTAAGTTAAAAACAATTTACGAAATCCATAGGAGCTTAAACCCTCGTTCCTAGACCAAAAGCCTCCATGGGCTAACCATTTGAGTTTTCTAGATTTTACACTATCAAATAAATTACAGTAAGAATAGTTCCTATAGACAAAAGTTAGAAACGCAGGTCAAGGAGTCGAATCCCACTACCATTACCAAAAACATAACATGAAGACCAAAGTATGATTTCTCAAACAAGCTTTAATAACCAGGAAGTCTCCCATCAAGGGTTATGACATCATATCTTTGGATTTAAATAAGAAACGAAAAAAAACACAGAGGTCTGTATACATTAAGTTTTCCCAGGATAAATTACAGGAGCTATCTACCATTTAGTAAATACGAAACATTTCCCAAAAGAAAACATACAAACAAACTGAGAGAGGCACCATAACTTCAACAGAGAAACCATAGACTTTTATTTATGCTAATGATGGTCCAGTTCCCAAAATTCCTTTTAAAACCCCATTTACACAAACATATATATCATTTTTCCACATATAAGTTTTAAGAGCTTTCGTAGAGTCCACATTTAAACTATTGTGTCAAAATGAAAACCCTCAAAGGTTATCCTCATGATAAACCAAATAGACACATCATCTACATACCGGTCCAGCCAAAAGGCGACCCCATGGAAACTCCAAATACATTGCAGTGAGCCAAGAGGGCATCACAAAGTCCCATTGTCGAAACTAAATAGCACCCTTCCCCATGGTTGTGACAGGGAGGAGTGACTGTGGAAACAAAACCCGGACTTACCATTTGATGCTAGATCTAAGAGCTTCGCACACCTATAGAAACTAACGTCGAGGACACCACAACCCATACCTGCTAGGGGAACATTGAAAGGCCACGAGTTAAACATGATTTGAAGCAAATTTGTACAGGACATCTAAAAGAAATATCAAGAGTCACGAATAGCGCTTTACCTGACTGGGATCGTAGGCACCCTCCATCGCTTTACAAAAAAAGTGCTCTGACCATGAGAATAGCTCGGCTCAAGAGCACCAACGAACCAGACGCAGCAGATAACCCCTCTCAGCCAAAAAAACTATGAAAAGAATGGCAACATAGAAGATAATACTGAGACAAAAACCCCCTCATCCAGTTGGCTACCAAGTCACGTGTTCACTACTTACAACATTTCAGACTCCAACCACTTACTTTAACATTCCAATATATTAAACCTATGCTATAGTTAAAATTGCATTTGGTAGCATGACCATTAGTTTATGCCACTACTCATTTCAAGGTATTAGGCCTTAACCTTCCTAACATTTCACTTTAAGACTTTGGTCATAATTTCAATATGGGTAGCCTAGGAAGAAACCATTACGTTCATGCCTGCAAAAACAAGTTACAATTAAATGCATTAGCAAATTGCTAAGTAAGCCAGGAAGTCTCAATTCTTACCCCTTACCTCTCGGCATCCCTGCCAGTGGTCTGTTTATCAACACCAAGTTTCCCCAAGTATTTCAACCTCCCCTCAACAAGGTCCATCTTGCCTGAAGATACCAGTTTAAACATTGTAAACGAACTCAACATACATCTGAACCTTAAAAGTAAAAGAAGGACCTTAAGTTTTACTCTAGCATTTATAAACTTGTTATAAGGATACATATACATCAAACCACCTTACTTCATCACTTCTGCAGAAAACCTAACTGGTGAAACTAACTTACTTAGATTTTAAAAACAATACTCTTATTGCTTCAAACTAAGTACCGACACAACTTCCCAATACTGAACTTAATTTAGAATACATCATATATTTTAGGCAATTAGTAGTAAAAGAAAATTTTTAAGTTTTTACTATTTTTTGGGACATTACAAGTGGTATCAGAGCCCAACTACAAATACTAAGTGACCTATTGGCCTCATTACAAACATTTGTTGTAGATACATATAAATTAGAAATGTATATTTATAATTTTTATGTGCATATGAACTAACAGATTTTGTGTTCTTAACATTGTTATGACAACACAGGTACAATCACTGTCTGAATATGAATACGAGAAAAGACAGTAGCATACGTGGAAATTTTAACTCACCACCACTAGAGCAAGAAATCATGGTGGAACTAAACTCATAATTAATGAAGTCTATACAACAGTTGCAAAATGAGTTGCAGAGTTTTAAGGATGGCAATATGTAACAGAGATGGGAACAACAAGCTATAAATGAAGCACTATTGCAGAGTTTAACAAGGGCAAGGTCCCATGGACAGTCCACTCAATCAGCCAACAAAACCAAGGAAAATAACTATCACCCAAAAAGGTCTAGCAGTCCTACAAGGGACATACAGGAAGGACACATACCTGATTGCATGGAAAAAGACTGTAAAAACTCATCCAATGAGGATGACTCACCTTCCCCTTGCAAGAAAATGAGGAAGAATGATGATAGTCTACAAGGAGAATTCTAGAAAATCAAAGCCCCAACATATGATGGGGAGATAAATACCGGGGAAAAGGATGAGGAGTGGTTGTTAGGAATGAACAAGTATTTCAAAGTCCACAACTATTCTAGTGAGATGCAAGCCCGACTGGCCATTTACAATCTGAATGGTAAAGCGGCCATATGGTGGAGAGATTTGAAACACACCAAAGGGCAGGAAATGAGGGACATAAAATGGGATGCTTTCAGTAAAATATTTTAGGATAAGTACATGTCTGAAATATTCTTTGACAAGAAGATCAAAGAATTCCATGAATTGAAAATGGGCTCCCTAACAATGGAAGCATTCATAAATAGATTCTTAGATCTGTTGCATTATGTCCCATACATCAAGGATGAAAAATTCAAGATACAACAATTCTTGGGATGTCTACCACCAAATTTTAGAGAAAAGATTGAATTTGACATGCCAAAAACCTTAGACGTGACTTTACACAAAGAAAGACTCTGTCATGAACATGGAGAACCAAGGAATGATAACATAAACAGAAATAGAGATAGGTTCAGAACCTTTTCAGACAACTGAAGGCCAAGTTTTAGACCACCACTTTACCGGAAACAGAACAATATTTTCCCTCCCAATAGAGGCTTCAACTAACCTCATGCCTAACCAAATGCACCCCCACCGCATGCCAACAGATCATCATTCAACAAAGGGGCAAAGGATGCCCCACAAACCGTTACTTGCTGGAAATGCCAAGGGCCCCACTACTTCAGGGACTCCCCCAACAAATCATATGGAGTGTTACACAATGTCCAAGCAAACCCTACAGTAGGGGACATGGAAAGGACAATCAGGTTTTATGTCACATTAGATGGCCGACAAGCTGATCACCAGGCCACTATGGTTGAAATTGAGGGTAAGATCTCAAACACAGCCATTTCAGTTTTAATAGATCCCACTGCATGCCAAAGTTACGTCTCCCCTAAGATTGTTGATACATGTAAGTTAAACCAAGTGAGCCACGAGAAACCATGGCTGGTACAACTAGCCACTGGTACCAAACAAAAAGTATCCGAACTAGTTAAAACCCGTGAGATAGATCTGAATGATTTTCCAACTAAGGTGGATTTAAAAATCCTACCCCTAGGTTCCTATGATGTACTTATAGGCATGGATTGGTTAGAAGAACATCACGCCCTACTTGACTGTTTGAACAAGTCAATACTATGCACGAATAACCAAGGGAATCAGAAAACCATTCAAGGTATCCCTAAGAAAGTTTTCGTAAGACAGATATGTGCCTTACAAGCTAAGAAATGCATAAGGAAGGGATGTAAACTCTTTGCAGTCAACATTCGAACCGTAGAAACTGATAGGGAACAGAAGATCGAAGACTTCCCTGTCCTTGTAGAATTCAAGGATGTATTTCCCGAGGAATTACCTGAGCTACCGCCCAAACGAGACCTAAATTTCTCCATAGAGTTAACACCCATATCCGTACGAGTTTCCAAATCCCCTTATCACATGAGTCCAACCGAATTGGTGGAACTCAAACTTCAACTACAAAAGTTGATCGAGAAATGTTATATCCGACATAGTGTGTCTCCCTTTGGAGAACCTATACTCTTTGTCAAGAAGAAGGACGAGATGATGCGGATGTGCATCGATTACCCCCAACTCAACAAATTGACCATTAAGAACCGTTACCCACTCCCTAGAACTAATGAATTGTGCTCAAATATTGACCTACGGTTCGGATATCACCAGGTGGGAATCCGTGATGAAGACATCTGTAAGACCGCATTCCGAACCTGATATGACCATTACGAGTTTGTGGTCATGCCTTTTCGATTGACTAATGCACCTCCCAACTTTATGTGCATGATGAACAACATATTTAGTAAATACCTAGACAAGTTTGTTCTAGTCTTCATTGACGACATTCTGATCTACTCCAAGAATGAAGAAGATCACGAAGAACACCTTCGGATAGTATTATGAATACTACGAGAACACCAACGATACGCTAAGTTTAGCAAGTGTGATTTCTATAAATCCCAAATATAGTACCTAGGGAACATCATCTCGGATAAGGACATAGCAGTTGACCCCGAGAAGATTAAAGCCATAGAAGAATGGCCTACCCCCACATGCGTAACCAACATAAGATCATTCTTACAGCTAGCCAGATACTACCGAAAATTCATTGAGAACTGTTGAGCACCCTATATGCAGATAGTTTATCACCAACACACAGAGCATACGAGATTTATTGTCAACCCGAGAAAGTCTTTTTATTTCAAAGGATAAGTGCACAATCTATGCTTAAACACTAAACCATTAGAATTGAATACTTTTATCTTCTATCATCCATGTTCATCCCAAGAATCTATGTAGTCCCAATTGCCTTATAATTGCTACAACTTCAATTCCTCTCTACCATGCATCAATAAGAAATGATATAAGATCTAATCAACAATTGCAGGAAAGAAATCTCATTCATATTCTAGAACAATCACCTCTTTGATCTAATCACCCTTGAAAATCACAAGACATAAACTGAACATTAATCTAGAAATCCAATTGCAAAGGATTGAGTTAACTGCTCTAAGAATTTGAATTGCAGAATGAAAATCAACAATCATAACAGGAAAGATAATTTACAAAGGCTCATGGGATCACAACTTAGCTGCAAGATGAACAAGGCTGTGTACAATTATCACACAAATTGCATAAAGTCCCTACTCAGTCGACTGTCACTCTGTATTACTTGCCAATTTCAAGGAAAACTAATATTAATTGTACTGGAAATCCACACCATAATTACCACTGTTGCGTACAAAAGAAATATCATGAACAAAGCATCACACAATAATGAATTCAAAATCCTATTTAACTCAGCAATCCCTGTGGACTACGGGCCCAACCTTCACACAGAGACGCTGGCTGAACAACGCAAGTTCCTTTAAATCAAGGGTAACTCCTTATATTAACAGAAGATGATTACACAGTTGCTTTCGCTGCTAATACAATGAATTAATTACCTGCTGTTCAACCCCCTGGGTTGAGGAAACTCCCCATATTTATACATACAAATCGTAACATCCAATCCTATAATTGGGCAGCCATGAAGATCTCTGATCTTCAAGTGCCCTAAATAACTAGTTGTTACAATACGTGGCAGAATAGAGACATAACAATATGAGAAAGCTGTCGATTGACCCAAGAGTGGCGATCCTTCCAGATCACAACTAGACTCGAGCAGCAACATACTCAAGATAGTGCATTCTGTTACAGCTGCCCTGTCACAGCTCTACCTAGGATGTTGTATTGGAACCATGTGCCTTAATTGATGATTTGAGCCCCGAGGATCCCTTTGTAAGCAACAAACACCTTTCAAGACTTGTTCAGCCCCACCTTCCTGCATCCCACTTATCTCAACTACCTTCATAAATCATCACATGTTAGCACAATTGAGAGATAAACAACTTTAATTATCACACTCATAAGCATTAATAAGATAAAGCAATGATCAGTGATACCTTGGCAACTTGAGGGAATAAAGTAAGGACAACAGGTCTGATTGACATGATAAGTGGTGTAGGATAGGGGCAGGAAACATGATTAAGGATGATTAAAAAGGGCCAATTCTAGGCTCAACATCTCCCCCCAACTACCCTGTTGCATGCCCTCATGCAACAACCTGCATCTGAATCCTGTACTGAGCTCTATCCAAGGAGAGAGGAAGAATTGTAGGAAACTCAGGCACCTTATCTATCTTTTGAAAAGCCTCTATGAGTAACCCAATACCTTTCAGCATCACTGTTCCCCTTCCACTGCTACTTGCTAGTGTCTGGAAATGCAGTTGGTGTAGTGGGAATCTTCCTGCAGTCTCATTATGCTGTGCTTGGGGGGTTGAAAGGAAATCTTTAATCTGAATCTAAATCAATGACATTTCCAGGGGGTAGAAGCACTGGTTCTTGTGGGGCAGTGTCTTCTAGCACATCTAAATTTAATAAGAGAGTTGTTGGTTCTTGTGTAACAGCAACATCCTTTAGACTCTCTTCAACAGCTACCCTTATTGCTTTTAGAGACACTGGTTCTTGTGTAACAGTGTCTTCTTTGTCCTTCTGCTGCTGAGATTGGATATCTTTCTCATTGTGCATCTCCTCCTCCAAGATTTCGGTGTCACCTGAGCATGGTGTCTGTACCTGTTCATCTTCACTCCACAGCGTATCGGGAATGGTATCCACTCCAGGGTTATATTTTAAATGAAATTCAGGAGTTCCTGCTGTAGCTTCCAAGGATGTTCGTTCTTGTGTAGCAACATCCTCGCTTGCCTCTTCATCCTCCTATTGTTGCAACTCTTCTCCTATGAGCTCTGTGTCATGGGAGTCCTCTGGGGTTACAACCCAGAGTTCATCATTAAACTCCAGAGTGTCCTTTGTCCCAGGTTCTTCTCC
Source organism: Larix kaempferi (assembly GCA_027924585.1). NCBI lineage: Eukaryota > Viridiplantae > Streptophyta > Pinopsida > Pinales > Pinaceae > Larix > Larix kaempferi. Next base: position 5,286,498 of record BSBM01000861.1, on the reverse strand, counting down.
CATCTGTTTGGCCGATTGGGCAAGTATACTCAGGTTTGTTAAATTTTCTGAATTTACTTCAATATGATCTAGGATCTTAACTGAGAGAACAACATGTACAGCATATCAATCATGGAGACAATAATGCAAGCACACAAGAGACACAAAGATTTACTTGGGGAAAACCATAAAGGTGAAAAACCCCAATAACTTCCTCAGAGATAGATAGAGCAATGATACAACCAACCAAGAGAGATAGCCATAACCTAGCAGCAGATCCTCCTCCTCCATAAGTGCGCCACTCCTCCTTGAGTGCATGTGTGAGAAGTGAGTGAGCAAATAGAGTGCCTCCCGCACTCTATTTATACTTGACTTGACTTGCCTTTTTACCTAACTCATGTAGGCTCGAACTTAACCACATAACATAATGCTGACTAGGCCGACCCCCAATAGGGTGGTCTAATAACCCTTTGAACCACATGACTTACACAGGGCCGACCCCAAACAAGGTGGTCTAATAACCCATCAAGTATAAGTTACGACACTTACAATATAAATAACGACACTTCCTTATAGAGGAATAATACCATCTCTATAGGAATACAATATACATATATGTGAAATACATTCCGAAGTTACATATACATCAACACTCCCTCTTAACTAGGAAAGTATTTCTCAGCACAGTTCTTCTAGCACAAGTCATCTTCTCTGGATCATCGTCACTGGATAATCATCATCGAGTCATCATCATCATCACTGCTGCTTCTATCTCAATCAATCTCTGAATCTACTCGTCATAGGAAGTTCTACAGAGCCAGTCCTTTTTCATACTGGATGTAGGCCCACCACCTGCAGGTCTTCATCATCACTGGCCATACTGTGGAATCCTCAGGACTTATTACGTGCGTCACAAAACCTCGAAAGAGCATCCCAGGCTGTTACGAGCACGCAGCTCTACCTATAGGATCTCCCAAGGCACCAAATTACATGTGACCTCACCACAAAACCTCGCAAGAGCATCCCAGGCTGTTACGAGCACACAGCTCTACCTATAGGATCTCCCAGGGCAACGAATTACATGTGGTCATGGCAAAACCTCGCAAGAGCATCCCAGGACTGATTACGGGCACACAGCCCAACCTATCGGATCTCCCAGGGAAACGAATTACATGCCATAGGACAAAACCTCGAAAGAGCATCTGCCAGATATCCCAGGGAACCGAATTACATGCCATAGGAAAAACCTCGAAAGACTATCTGCAGATCTCCCAGGGCACCGAATTACATGTCCTCCCAGAGAAAAACCTCGAAAGAGCATTTGCCAGATGTCCCAGGGCACCGAATTACATGCCATAGGCAAAACCTCGAAATACCATCTGCAAATCTCCCAGGGCACCGGATTACATGCTCATCTGCACAACCTGATCCACGGCCACAAAGTATCAACCTGATACTCATCATACATCATCCTGATGTATCCATGATCATCCTGATCATCATCACTGCAACGTCCTGCTGCATGTCATCTGGAGCAACATCCTGAAGCTTGTCATCTATGATCATCCTGATCATCACTGCAACATCCTGCTGCATGTCATCTGGAGCAACATCGTGAAGCTCGTCATCTATGATCATCCTAATCATCACTGCAACATCCTGCTGCATGTCATCTGGAGCAACATCCTGAAGCTCGTCATCTATGATCATCCTGATCATCACTGCAACATCCTGCTGCATGATACACCTGATCATCAATGCATCTACCTGATGCATACCAAGTATCTACCTGATACATATCATCATACATGATCCTCCTGTTCATCAATGTATCCACCTGATACAAATACATGATACATATCATCATACATGATCCTCCTGATCATCAATGCATCTACCTGATGCATACCAAGTATCTACCTGATACATATCATCATACATGATCCTCCTAATCATCAATGTATCCACCTGATACAAATACAAATACATGATACATATCACCATACATGATCCACCTGATCATACAATGTGTCCACCTGATACATATACAGATACATGGTCCAAGCATCCAACATGATGCATATACAAAATACGTACACATGATCCAACTGATCATATCCAGCATCCAACATGATGCATACATACATAAATGATCCAACAGATCATATCCAGCATCCAACATGATGCGTACATAAAAATGATTTAATTGATCATATCCAGCATCCAACATGATGCGTACATAAAAATGATCCAATTGATCATATCCAGCATCCAACATGATGCGTACATACATACATAAAAATGATCCAACTGATCATATCAAGCAGAAACCAGAACATCATCCTGATGCTCATCATCCAGCGCTTACATCCACAGCCATGTGAAGGATCCTCCTTCCAACATGCTTGGAATGGCTTCAGCAAATGTGTCCATCACTTCTTCCTTGAAGTGTCCTCGATCTGAAGAACGCCAAGCCTCTCTCTGAAGTACTCGAACTTCACTCTGGCTAGTGGCTTCGTCAACACATCTGCAATCTGCTCGTCCGTCGCAACATACAGGAGCTTCACAGCTCCTCTCTGTACCGTATCCCTGATATAGTGATATTTGATCTCTATGTGTTTGGACCTGTCATGAAACACTGGGTTCTCGGACAGCTTCACACAACTCTGGTTATCACAGAAGATACCAATAGCATCCAACAGGAGATCAAATAACTCAGATAGTAGCTTTCGTAGCCATACTGCCTCACAACTAGCTGAACAGGCTGCAACATACTCTGCCTCAGCTGTACTCAGTGCTACGCAGGACTGCTTCCTGCTAAACCAAGAGATCACACCTGATCCCATACTGAAGCAGCACCCCAGATGTGCTCTTCCTATCTGCAGCACTGCCAGCCCAATCTGAATCAACATAACCCTGTAGGTTAAACTTTTGATTCACCTCATACCTGAGCCCATAATCCACTGTACCCTTCAGGTACCTCAGATAATGCTTTACAACAACCAGGTGAACACTCCTCGGATCCGTCAGGAACTGGCTCAATGTGTTCACAGCAAAGCAAATGTCTGGTCTCGTGTTCATCAGGTACATCAAGGACCCAATCATCTGGCGATACATAGAGACATCAATCGGCTCAGATGAAGCATCACATAGAAGCCTCAGATTTGATGCCATAGGTGTGGCCATGGCCTTGCAATCCATCATCCCGAACCTCTTTGGGATCTCTACTGCATACTTCCCTTGTCCAAGGAAGATTCTATCTGCACTCTGCCACACCTCCATGCCAAAAACAAATAGTGCATCATCCCCAAGTTCTTCATCTCGAACTCGGTAGTAAGCTTCCGCTGCGTGTCGGCAATCAATCTATCTTCACCATACCAAGTTCTGCACATATATGATTTCCTATCATGTGTCTCAGAACCAAGTGGCTGCTCTACATACACTTCTTCTTCAACTACACCATTCAAGGAAGCTGTCTTGAATCCATCTGGTGTATCTTCTATTTCATCACTTTTATATTTCTCAATGCTGCCATCTGCAACATGCTTGATCTGATAGTTCCGTTTGGAAGTCATAGCAAACTTCCCTTCATGTCTTGGGATTACATCCCAAACATCATTCTTCATGATCGACAGATCATGGCATTTCATTTCTTCATCCCAAATCCTGGGAACTTCAATATCTTCAATATCTTCAATAGATATCTTTGTTGCTGGAACAAATGTTGTAGTTCTTCTTTTGTAGGAGATGGCATACGATCTTTCCTACACAACAAGTTAAATTGCATGATTAGAAAACATCTCATAGTTTTCAGAACAAATTCTTACACATAAAGAAATATGCCATACAGTCATGCAATTATCTTAGCCAATGCAACATTTATCCATATTCCGTAACTTTCTAGATGCCTTCCAATCTCTACGAGAACATTGTTAAGAGTGTGCACAACTCCCAACATGTCAGCAAAGAGGTTTCATTCTAGATAAGTAGCAATGGAATGTTGTACAGTGCCATAGACCACTTACCCATGCATATTAGGAGTATACTGTTCATCAATGCAATTATTCTAATATGCATAATACACAACCTAATTCTAGGAACATCAGTATATACATTATTGAACAGTATTATTTAAGAAATGACAATTCAAATACTTATCTTTGTTTGTTCGTTGGGTGGACTCCCTCTGAGTCTTCACTTCCTTGCAGGAGCTGCTGGAGTCCTAATCTGAAGTAGCTTCTTCTACACCTTTCTGTTGTGGGATGTAGAGAGATGGACAACTCCCTCTGAATATCTGCATCCTCGCATAAACCACTAGAGTGTACTCCCTCTTGATCTTTGCTTCCTGGATTACCTGTTCTTGAACTCATATTCATCCTTGGTCCCTATGCATGCTTATTAGTATCATGAATGTGTTATCCTTGTGATCTCATATAAAATCATACATTCATTAGTATACTATTAAAACACAATAATCTCAAGCATGTATTGTCATGATCATTTCAAACAGAAATAATAAGCATTAGCATTCAAGGTTTATGTAGGATTCTTATGGTTAGTCAAATCATAAGAAACATAACATGTCTAAACCTGTAATTACTCAAACCTATAGCTCTTCAGGTTAGTTGAATCATTAATCAAGATAAGAGATATAATATGCATAAAACCTGTGATTATTCAAACCTATACCTTCATGATTCTTCTGGTTAGTCATATCATCAATTATGGTAACAAATATAATATGCATATAGCCATGACTTATTCAAACCTATGACTTCATGAATAATCATTATCAAACAACACAACAGTATAAGATCCTAACACAAGGTAGGATTCTATCTTGATATAGGAAAAACATACCTGGATTAGCATGCTAGCTATTTATGTCTAACATACTCACATGATGTCTTCTTGTTCTTCTTCAATGACTTGTGCTAGTAACCTGTATATCTCATAGGTTAACTATTACAAAATCAAGTTATACATACCTCGTAAATGGATCTTCTATGAGATCCATGACAATGGATGAATCTTTGTCCTCATGTTATCATGATCATATGTTCTTGGACCAGAACATGATTTGTCTTTCTTGGTGTACCTTTCATGTTAGTAGACAACATAAACCTCATACAACACCATAATGCATTAGTACAATCATAAGTGTCAACACCCTAACCAATGAATATCTTCTATCATGCATTCATAATTTTGTTAAGGTGATACGACAAATCTAAAATCAAAATTGTACTGACCGTAATAACATGAAGACAAACATACCATAAACTTAATCATGGACAAATATCGAAACATACCTCGATGAGTCATACCTGTCGAGATCGCTTGTAATCTTCTTATGTAAGGCCTTAGCCTCATCTCCCTCTGAAACAGGAACTTCTTCACTCATACAGATGATCAATCCATCTTCTTCTAGGATTAACCCAATCCACTTGATTTGCAAGAACTGGACCTTGAGCTGGATATGGGTTTGTCAGAGAAACCCCAAAAATTCAAACTTTGAATTTCAAACTTCTGACAGGATAGAAATATGCGCCTTGATGAGCTGATCAAACTGGTATATTCAGAATTTGAAAACTGCAAAGTTTCACTCCTCAATTTTGCTTTTGAAACTTCTAGATTCACTGGACGTGACCCTGAACTTGGGTTTGATGAATCCCACTCTTCCGCCCAATCAAAATGTTTGATCCAAAGCTCTAAGCTTCTATTTTTCTGAGGAGCTTCCAGCCGTGGTCACAGATTTCAAAAATTCCCATTTTTACAGAAGCCCTAATTTTCCACTTTTCTGATCAAAGTCCCGAACTAGGGTCTAATCAAGCCCGGCCTTTTTCCCAACCAAAAATTATGATCTTGGTCTCTAAATTTCTATTTTGATGAGTATCATCTAGCCGTGGTCTCCGATTACAAAAATTCCAACTTTCTCCAAAGCCCTAAATTCCGGAAGCCATGAATGAAGGTACTAAAAAATAATTCTGTTTTGACAGAAATATGTACCTGATTGTTTCTGGTGTAACTCCAAAATTTTTGATCCACAGGGTCTGAAAAAGTTTCCTGAGATATCCTGACCTGTTATCTTTCCATCCTGACAGGTCTGACCTCAATTGGATTCTCTGAGAGAGAGTTATTCCAAATGTCGCAACGTGACCTGTTTTGGGATAAAACAGGAGAGCGAACTTGTACGGCGTTCCACGTGTAACTGTTTTAACTTCGGCCTCTGAAAAAGTTTTCTGAGATAGCTCGGCCTATTACCTTTCCATCCTGACAGGTCCGACCTCAATTGGACTCTCTGAGAGAGAGTTATGCCAAGTGTCGCAACATGACCTGTTTATGGGATAATACAGGAGAGTGAACTTGTATGGCGTGCCACGTGTCACTGGTTCAACTTCGGCCTCTGAAAAAGTTTTTTGAGATAGTAAATACTGTGTACTACCTGTCACTTTTTACTAAATTTCATTTGGAGCTTCCTAGCCCAAGATATGACCTTTTTCCCAAGGTCACCTGATTTTGACTCAGATCTGGAAGAGGCAGAAACCCTATATTGTATAGATCATAAATCACAAAGTACAACGAATTAGAGGTTGTCCTTTGGACACAAGGTACCTGGAGATTTAGTCTTCGTCGTGTAACAATTTCAGATCCGAAAACTTTGCCAAAACGGATTTATAGCGAAAGTGCTACGACGACTGGTTTTTGCTATATCAAGCCCTAGCATCGTAATTGCAACAAGTGTCATACATGCCATATCATGCCTTCTTTCAGGCTAGCTCTGATACCATGTTAAATTTTCTGAATTTACTTCAATATGATCTAGGATCTTAACTGAGAGAACAACATGTACAGCATATCTACAGCATATCAATCATGGAGACAATAATGCAAGCACACAAGAGACACAAAGATTTACTTGGGGAAAACCATAAAGGTGAAAAACCCCAATAACTTCCTCAGAGATAGATAGAGCAATGATACAACCAACCAAGAGAGATAGCCATAACCTAGCAGTAGATCCTCCTCCTCCATAAGTGCGCCACTCCTCCTTGAGTGCATGTGTGAGAAGTGAGTGAGCAAATAGAGTGCCTCCCGCACTCTATTTATACTTGACTTGACTTGCCTTTTTACCTAACTCATGTAGGCTCGAACTTAACCACATAACATAATGCTGACTGGGCCGACCCCCAATAGGGTGGTCTAATAACCCTTTGACCCACATGACTTATACAGGGCCGACCTCAAACAAGGTGGTCTAATAACCCATCAAGTATAAGTTACAACACTTACAATATAAATAACGACACTTCCTTATAGAGGAATAATACCATCTCTATAGGAATACAATATACATATATGTGAAATACATTCCGAAGTTACATATACATCAACAAGGTTTGCTGGTTCTTGTGTTACAGCATCCTGTTCCAGTTTATCACTGTCCTGCCTTTGTGTCTCTTCTTCTAGAATTTATGTGTCCTGGGAGCATTCTGGGGTCACAGTATAGAATTCTTCATTGGCCTCCAGAGTGTCCTTCATTCCAGGTTCTTCTTCCATCCGCTCTATAATCTCTGTATCATGGGAACATTCTGAAGTTACAGTATCGTCCTTATTAAGCTCCAGAGTGTCCTCCATCCCTTATTCTTCTCCTATCTGTTCTCTATTCTCTGTGTCATGGGAAGTGGCAGCTTCAGCAAGGATATTCAAAGATGTTGGTTCTTGTGTAACAACACCTTCTTTTTCTGCTGCTTCCTTTATTGTGGCCGTGGGCTGTTGTGCTGAGTAAGTGTTAAGTATAATTTTGTGGCCTGCTTCCTTGAAGATTTCTCCACAGGTGGGACAGAGTATTCGTTCATCCTCCTGCCCAGCTTCAGCAGAATCTGATCCCTCTAGTTGGTCTGCAGCCTCTATCAATGTATACAATTTTCTTTCACCCTGTTTTCTGCAGGTTTCCTTCTAGATTTCCAACTCCCTTCTAAGTACTTGGAGGTCCTCTTTTAACATTGCATTCTCATCCAGAAGTCCTTCAATTCTGGGTTCTTTCTCCACTGGCCTTTGTGGAGCATCCATTGGTCTTGGTACAAGGATTGGGGGCTCAACCTGTGCCTCTAGGGTTTCCCATCTTTTCCTGGCTGCCTCTGCTGCTGTTGCTGATCGAGTTCTTTTCTTTCTGATTGGTGATATTAGGTTAAATTCATTGGTGAATCTTTTTCTTTTCTTTTGTGGTGTTTTCTTCTATGGAGCTGGTACATAGGGAATCACAGCTGAGGTCGAAGGAATATTTCCTTGCCTCTCTTGTTATTCTTCTTCAATTAAAGCTCCTCCTTCCCACTCGGGTGAGGATTCAATGGTTACCAGCTCAATGTTTTCTTCCATTGCCCTGGCTCTGTCATCTTCAGGTTCCATTGTCACAGCATTTGATGCTACTCCAATTTCACCTTCTGCTGTCGGAGCTACCCTGTTATCTGGGTTTTCCACAAAGGTTTTATCTACACCATCTCCCAATCGCTCTGTTTGTGCCTCCAATTGCTCTTCTTCAAATGTAGTTTCACCCCCCCCAACTGGCTCTGCTTGTGCCGAAGGTTCATCTCCCCCAAATGGATCTGATTGTGCCCCTGGTTGTTCTTCCTCTAATATAGTCTCATCCCCCCAGATGGCCCAGCTTGTGCCGCCGGTTGCTGTTCTTCTTCCATTTCATTCCCCCCCCCAACTTCAATGGAGGAACTCCGGTCCTCCTGTTGTGGTGGAACCTGTATTTGCTGTAATGGGACGACCCGCAAGGGAACGGTTTGCTGAGGTCGGGTTATGAATTGTTCCCAAGTTATATGATGTTGGGCAAGGGTTCTTACAATGATTAATTTGATAAGGCCATGGTGGGTGAGAGAGGAAAGTGGGTGCTTAGCAGACTGAACAAATGCTGCCATATGACGCAAGTCGTGCAGTAAATAATATGGAATGTTCAATAAAATGCCATGGCGGAGATGAGAAAGCAAAGGAAGTGCATATTTATACACAGATTGATATCTACCTTCACAAGTAATGTACTTCTTGAGAAAGACAGCAACCTGGTCCCATGGCCGCGGCAGTGAGTTCAGTGCGATCCCTCTTCTGGATGCTTCAACTTGCTCCCTTGCGAGTAAAAATTATTCTCGTGCAGTCGTTGCAGGGACTCGTCGGTTAAACCATGGTTTTCCCACCATCGGGATGGCTGTAACCTCGGAGATAATGGTCTCAGAGACTTCTATGCACAGCCCCCACACCATGGAGTGAGTTTTGGTAAGATTTAAAGCAAATTGCAGGGCTGCATCCCGATCGAATATGTCTAGTTGCTCAAAAAATTCGAGCTAGCCGGCAGCTTGAAAGATGGCAAGAACTTGAAGATTTCTCCTGAGTTCTCGTGTATTGAAAGGTTCATGACGAACTGGAATCCCCATGATCCTGGCTACAAGCTGAAGTTGCTATCCCACAAATTACAAGATCCCAAAAATGGAAGTTGCAGCACAGAGGATGCACGAATCGCTGAGTGGAGACGTTGAGAGAATGGGAAAATTTGGAAAGTTGAGCACAGAAAAACATTCAAAATTTCCATGCCGAATTAGGGAAGGTGGCAGTTATTAGTGTTTACGTCGTACGAGGGAAAGGTTTAATCAGGTATAATGGTGGTACGAGTGAAGGTACGACTGATATTGTTTAAATGATATCAATACTTAAGCATGTGATAAATGAAAGCCATACCTCATAAGACTGTGCGTTGGATAGCCTGCGGAGAATGGTGGAGCGTGCAGTTGGTGACATTGCGGAGGCGAAATCGTGCACAGTCAGAAGTGTGATCATGATGACTCGGATAAAGAAATAATTTCTTCCGTCAGTGAAACACAAACCATCGCGTCCTCGGGGTCAGAATGATGAGTTCACCGGCTCGACTGAGGGGAATCAGCACTATGATTTAGCAGGTTTGGAGCAATTCTTCCATTAACATAGGAGTTACCACTGCAAGTTGCCAGAAATGATATCACAGCCGACGAAAAAGATGTTGCAGTCGTCAGGAAATATGTTGCAGCTGCCGCGAAAGAAGTTGCAGCCACCGGAAAATGATTCACGGCAGCCGGGAAAAGAATTTACGTCATCGCAAACAATTACGGCTGTCACGAAAAAGTTTTACAGCGGTGGGAAAAATTACGGCTGTCACGGAAAAGTTTTACGGCGGCGGGAAATATGTCGCAGTTTGCCGAGAAATATGTTGCAGCCGTCTGAGGATATGTTGCAGCTACCGGAAAATGGTTCACGGCAGCCGGGAAAGAGTTCACGGCTACCGGGAAAAAAAGGTTTACGGCCGCTGGGAAAATAATCTTACGATTGGCGGGAAACGGTATTGCAGATGCGGGGACATGATGTTGCAGCCGCTGTGACATGAGATGTTGCAGCTGCCGAAAAAGGTGTTGCAGTTGTCAGAAAAGATTCACGGCAGCCGAAAAAAAGGATATTACAGGCGCTGGGAAATGAGGTGGCGGCCGCTGGAACATGAGGTGGCAGCCGCTGGGACATGGGGTTGTAGCTGCCGAAAAAGATGTTGCAGCTGCCAGGAAAAATGTTGCAGCTGCCGGGAAAAAGGATATTACGGCCGCTGGGAAATGACGTGGCAGCTGCTAGGACATGGTGTTGCAGCTGCAAGGAAAAATATTGCAGCTGCCGGGAAAAAGGATTTGTGGCCGCGGGGAAAAGGATTTTACGGTTGATGGGAAACGATAACGCGGTTACAGGAAAAGATATTGCAGCTGCCGGAAAAGATGTTGCAGCTGCCGGAAAATATGTTGTAGCTGCCGGAATATTTTTATTATTTATTTTTTAAAGGCAAAAGGGAAATACAGCACAGGACAGCACAGGGAGACTCTCGCTTGACGGGCCCAATCTAGTCGTTCTCCTGGTGCTTCCCTGAAATTTTTTGAAAAATAACAGCAAACGAAAAGATCAAATGCAAAGAGAAAAACAACAATTATATGCTACAGCAGGAAATTATTTATGTACAGTAATTCAAAATGCGATTTTCAGTTTAAGGATTGGCAAAGGAAGAGAGGAATTCCTGCTCTGGTGCCAGTTGATAATCTGGATCGACGGCAATTTGCGAAATGAATGCATCTTTCGAGGTGGGCTTACGATACAGTCGCAGTCTGTGGCCATTAACAAGTAATGGTATACGGTTTTCATCAATGGTCACCAGGCGAACAGTGTCGTTGTCAAATACCCTGTCGACCAAATATGGACCCAACCATCTTGTACATAATTTACCTTTAAAATCCTTCTTGAATCTGGAGTCGTATAATAGCACCCAGTCTCCTTCACGGAAGATTTTCTTTTTGATGAATCGGTCATGCCAGTTGGATCTTTGTTGCTGAAGCAGCACAGTTTGGTCTACTGCAGCTAACCGTTTCTCATCCAATTCATTTAATTGATTCAATCTTCTCTTATGGGCTTCTATTACATCCAAATTCATTTCGGTGGCTGTTTTCAAGGTCTTGATCTCAAATTCAATTGGAAATATGGCACTCTTTCCATACACCAGATCATAGGGAGAAAACCCTGTGGTGTTGTGCCAAGTTGTGCAATATGCCCACAGTTCTTCTGGAAGCCTGTCAGCCCAATCCTTTCGATGGCTTTTAACTGTTTTAGTAAGGATTGCTTCAATAACTTTATTAGTACTTTCCACCTGACCATTGGCCTGGGGGTGGTAAGGTGAAGCTATCCTATGCTGCACATGATACTTCTGGAGCAAGGATTCAAATTGGTGTGAGATGAATTGCGGTCCCCCATCGGTGACTACTTCCTTTGGTACCCCAAAGCGGGTAAAGATTTCACTGTACAGAAAATCAATCACCGTTGGGTCATTATCCTTAGCCAAAGCTACAGGCTCTACCCACTTGGTCATGTAATCAGTACAAACCAGAATGTAAACCTTCTGTCTGGAAGGAGGGTTGATAGGGCCAACAAAATCCAGTGCCCATCTATCAAACGGTTCAAGTACCACTTGGGGCTGTAAAGGCATCTGATCTGTTTTATTAGGTTGGCCCATCCTTTGGTAGCTGTCACAGGACTGAACATATCTTTTATCATCCCTGAACAGAGTCGGCCAATAGTAGCCCATCCGCAGCGCTTTATGCCCTGTTCTTTTGTCTGCAAAGTGTCCTCCACAAGGTTCATCATGACAGGCCTTCAGTATATGAAAGATCTCATCTTCCCTTACACATTTCCTAATCTCAAGATCGGGTCCTGTGTAGAAGAGATGACCATTGAGCCAACAATACCTGGCACTTTTCTGAATAATTTTTCTCTTTTCTCGTTTAGACATATGTGGCGGGAGCTTTCCTGCAACCAAATAATTAGCAACGTCTGCATACCAGGGGGAATGAGCTGAGAGTGCGAATAGATGTTCATCTGGAAAAGAATCCTCAACAGGCGAACTGTCATCACTGTTAGTAAAATGTGATAAAAAATCAGCAACAACATTTTCTTTTCCAGGTTTATCTATAATGGTAATATCAAATTCCTGCAATAACAAGAGCCACCTGGTTACTCTGGCATTGGTGACAGGTTTGTTCATCAAATACTTAATGGCAGAGTGGTCAGTGTGCACAAATGTAGGATAGCCAGTAATGTAATGCCGAAATTTATTAATAGAATAAACAATAGCAAGGAATTCTTTTTCAGTAACAGTATAATTAAGTTCAGCAGGGGCTAAGTTTTTACTAACATAATAGATAGCATAAGGTACTTGACCATCCTGCTGTCCTAGTACTGCTCCAATGGCGGTATCAGAAGCATCTGAAGAAATGTGGAAAGGTATGGTCCAATTAGGTCCCCTCAGAATAGGGGTTGTGGACAGCTTCTCTTTAAGCTTGTCAAACACTGTCTGGCATGCTTCACTCCACACAAATTGTGCGTCCTTCATTAACAACGAAAACAAAGGAGAAGCAAGTTTGGAGAAGTTTTCAATAAATCTCCTGTAATATCCAGCGTGTCCCAGAAAACTTCGCACCTCTTTCTGAGTTGAAGGAGTTGGTATATTTTTTATCACCTTAATTTTTGAAGGATCCACCTGAATGCCATCGGTAGAGATGAAATGTCCTAATACCACTCCATCACTCATCATCATATGGCATTTTTCAGTGCTTAATGAGAGGCGAGCCTGTTCACAGCGAATTAAAGCCTTCTTTAAATTTTCCAGTGCCTCCTCAAAATCCTTGCCATAGGGAGTGAAATCGTCCATAAAGACTTCCATACTATCATTAACCAATTCATAGAATATGCCAATTACAGCTCTTTGGAACATTGCTGGTGCATTACATAAACCAAAGGGAAGCACCCTGTAGGCAAACGTTCCCCAGGGGAAAGTGAAGGTGGTCTTATCCTGGTCCTCAGGAGCAATCTGAATTTGGTTGTACCCGCTGAACCCATCCAAGAAGGAGAAGAACTTCTTCCCTGATAGGGTATCAAGTACTTGGTCAATAAAGGGCAGAAGGAAATGATCCTTTTGCGTAGCTTTGTTCAGTTCTCTATAATCAACACAGACTCTCCATTTACCATTTTTCTTGGGCATAATTACAAGTGGGGAAACCCACTCACTATCTGAAATAGGGTAGATAAATCCTGCTTCCAAAAGTTTCTGGATTTCCTCCTTCACTATATCCCTCAGATTGGGGTTCATGCGTCGTTGGGGTTGACACACAGGCCGAGAGTCATTTTTAATGTAAATATGATGGGTTCACAGATTAGAAGGGATACCCCTCATGTCTGTATACTCCCAGGCGAATGCCCCCTTATGTTCCTTCAAAAGACTGATTAGGCGCGTCTGTTCTTCTGAGGAGAGACCAGGGTTGATGTTCAAAGTTCTTCCAGGCTCTACCTCAATAGGAATACTTCTCGAATTTTTCAAAACTGGGATTATGTTTGTGTCACCTACTAGTGCTTCCTCCGTAATATTTTCTTGTTCTTCCTTACCAAGGGTAATGTTCAGGATTTGATAGACTTCTTTATCCACTGAAGCAGGTTCGCTAATGAAATTACTGATGGCATCGTCTTCTGTTTCATTTTTAAAAGTTAAGGCCTTCCCTATTGTTAATAGTGGCTGAACATCCTCCTCCTCTTCCTGCTCTATCCAGAGAGAAGTTTTAGCCTCTAAACTTGGCCGAGCTGGAGGATACAGGGTGAGGTTTTTAATCTCTGTACCATCAGATATAGTCATGGACCCAGATCGACAGCTGATGCAAGCATCAGCTGTGGCCAACCAAGGCCTCCCCAGGATCAATGGATGTCCCCCTAGCTGTGATTTTGGTTGCAATATCAAAAAGTCAGCAGGGTATTCCCATGAATCTACTGAGATGACAAGGTCGTCCAGAATCCCTTTGGGTCTAATGGTGGATCTGTCTGCCAATTCTAAAACGGTAGGGGTCGGCCTAAAATTAGTGAGTCCAAGCTTCCTCACAGTCTCAATTGTTATGACATTGATCGCTGGTCCTAAGTCGACTAGCCCGTTGGGTATCTGTGTTTGTCCTATATGTACAGTGACAGTAGGATTGCCAAGGTCGTCATACTTGGTCATAGGTGTTTTTCCTGTTATTAAAGCAGATAAATTCCCTATGATGTGAACAGTGGGAGGGTCTCTAGGTTTTCTCCCTGGTTTCTTAGTGCACAGGTCCCGAACGGTTTTAGCATAAATAGGCACGTCTTGAAGGGCTTGCAGAAGGGGGATTTTAACGTAAAGATTCTTCAACTCTCCTAGGAGGTTGAACTGAGGTTTCCCCCTATTTTTGGTAGCATTAGTCTCTCGGGGTATGGTGGTTGCCTTACCAACTGGGTAGGCTGTGCATTATCCGATTTCTCATTTAATGTTTCAGCCTTCCCATCTAAGGGATGCTCAACACCTTCAGTGATAGGAACCGGATCGAATGGATGCTATGAACTCTCTCCTTTTTCATGCACAGAAGGTGGAATATCTTCTGTAATTAGAGGTTCTATTATCTTCCTAGATCGTAGACGAATATCATTACAAGGTACAGGGGAGAGAGAGTAGGCCGGCATATTGACAGTTTCCAATTGATGGACTGTTTTATTATTCGGGTTAGGATTAGGTTGGGTAGGCAGCTGAGGCCGTATTGGTATATTAGGAACAGGATTATTCTATAGCTGCAGCTGCGACTGCTGAGGTGGGTATTGAGGATATTGAGGAAAATGAGGAAATTGAGGGTATGGGGGAGAATATGGTGACTGTTGAGGTGGGGGTGGTTGAGGGAACTGATTCCCGAGAGGAAAGTTCCTCCATCCAGGAGACCACGACGTAGGTTGATGTGGTGGATGTGTCCAAGGACCCCATGAATTAAAATTTTGCATTGCAGGTTGGGGAGGATTCCACTGAGCATAATTTGAAGGGAATTGTGTATTCACATTTTGCATGTTATTATTCCAATTGCTCATATTATTCAAAAATGGAAATGAGTCCAGAGGCATACCTTGATTTTGAGGCTTCCAAGGTTTCTTCTGTGCAATGAAATAGGCTGATTCCACTTCTGGAGTTGATGCCTGCAGAACAGCCTTCACTTGGGGAAGTGTGGGACATTCCTTCATGTCATGGTTCAGCTCACACAGCTGACATACTTGTATTTTTTCAAGAGGGCATTCTTTCAGCGGGTGATTCTTTCTACATCGGGGACAGAACACACCTAGTGTGAGATCTTCCACTGCCTGTTTTTGTTTGGCCTTCAGGACATCAATATCCGAAGTGATGGAGCTCATCATTTCTATTTTAAAATTTTCAAGGAGATTTCCTATCTCTGCACGTGTAGCTCCTCCATTGGATGACTTCTGAGTTCTGTCGAAGACATCACGTTCCAACTTATCCCGTTTATCCCGCTTATTATTCCTGGAAGATCCCCTGGAGTATCTCTTACATATTTCCACTATCGTCTCAAAAGGTTCTTTGTAGATATTGCCCTTTCCTAACAGATTTAACATGTCTAAACAATCATCCCTGATCCCTCGAAGCAAGATTATCTTGAGCACGTCCAGCCCCATGTTCGTCTGCCCGGCTCTTTGCACATTGTACAGCCGCCTTTCTACAAAATCCTCCAGACTTTCATCCTCCTTCTGCACCATCTTGAATAATTCCTCTCTTTTGTCCCTGGTGTTGTAATATTCTTGATATTTCTCCAGGAATACTTGCTTCATCTTATTCCAATTAGCAACAGTTCCTCCCCCAAGGCTCATGAACCATCATAATGCATTGTCCTTAAGGGTGGCGGGAAAAAGTTTCAGCTTTTGGGCATCTGTGACATAATCATAGCTGCGACAGAGGATATCAAATTCAAAAAGGAATTCGTCTGGATATTCTGCCGCCTTGCCATGGAAGCGAGGCAACACCGATGGTGAGATGTTCTTCATAGGAGCTGTCCCTTCTGGCTGCTGAATTGGAAATTGTAATGTAGCCGTAGTTCCTTCTGGTAGGGAGTAATTTTCATGATGGTATTCTACCACTGCCTCTTCCTCTTCGGTCTCATGTTTGTTATTCATCTTTTCTTATGTATCCTTTTCTTTGTTCGTTCCTGCGTTCTTTTCCTCAGTTCTAACAACTGCGTATTCTTCAGTTGTAGCAGCTGCGTACTCCTCAGTTGTAACAACTGCGTATTCTTCAGTTGTGCCAGCTGCGTACTCCTCAGTTGTAACAGCTGCGTCAGTTGCACCTTCCTTAGTAGGGGTATATGAGGGAGTCACGGCTGCTCCTGTATTCTCCACCGTGGACGTTGTCATTCCAAAATCGGCAAGGTTTCGTCTGATAGGAGTTTCTTGATGACGAGCCCTGGTGGATGAATCAGTTCTGTCAACAAGATCGTCGATGAATGTTCTTCTGCCCAATTGTTGTCCTCGACCACGACCCGAACCACCTGCACTATTAGTAATTTGTGGGGTTTTGGGAGTTGGGAGGTGATCACGTTTTACCCTCCTTGTATTCATGGGAACCAAATCATTTCAGCAAAGAAAAGACTGACTAGAAATAATTACCAGATGCAACTAATGATCAATGTTTAATTTTTATCCTTCCCCGACAACGGCACCAAAATGTCGAGCACCCTATATGCAGATAGTTTATCACCAAGACACAGTGCATACGAGATTTATTGTCAACCCGAGAAAGTCTTTTTATTTCAAAGGATAAGTGGACAATCTATGCTTAAACACCAAACCATTAGAATTGAATACTTTTATCTTCTATCATCCATGTTCATCCCAAGAATCTATGCAGTCCCAATTGCCTTCTAATTGCTACAACTTCAATTCCTCTCTACCATGCATCAATTAGAAATGATATAAGATCTAATCAACAATTGCAGGAAATAAATCTCATTCATATTCTAGAACAATCACCTCTTTGATCTAATCACCCTTGAAAATCATAAGACATAAACTGAACATTAATCTAGAAGTCCAATTGCAAAGGATTGAGTCAACTCCTCTAAGAATTTGAATTGCAGAATGGAAATCAACAATCATAACAGGAAAGATAATTTGCAAAGGCTCATGGGATCACAACTTAGCTACAAGATGAAGAAGGCTGTGTACAATTATCACACAAATTGCATAAAGTCCCTACTCAGTCGACTGTCACTCTGTATTACTTGCCAATTTCAAGGAAAACTAATATTAATTGTACTGGAAATCCACACCATAATTACCACTGTTGCGTACAAAAGAAATATCATGAACAAAGCATCACACAATAATGAATTCAAAATCCTATTTAACTCAGCAATCCCTGTGGAAGAAGGGCCCAGCCTTCACACAGAGACGCTGGCTGAACAACGCAAGTTCCTTTAAATAAAGGGTAACTCCTTATATTAACAGAAGATGATTACACAATTGCTTTCACTGCTAATACAATGAGATAATTACCTGCTGTTCAACCCCCTGGGTCGAGGAAACTACCCATAATTATACATACAAATCGTAACATCCAATCCTATAATTGGGCAGCCATGAAGATCTTTGATCTTCAGGCGCCCTAAATAACTAGCTGTTACAATACGTGGCAGAATAGAGACATAACAATATGAGAAAGCTGTTGATTGACCCAAGAGTGGCGATCCTTCCAGATCACAACTAGACTCGAGCAGCAACATACTCAAGATAGCGCATTCTGTTACAGCTGCCCTGTCATAGCTCCACCTAGGATGTTGTATTGGAACCATGTTCCTTAATTGATGATTTGAGCCCCGAGGATCCCTTTGTAAGCATCGAACGCCTTTCAAGACTTGTTCAGCCCCACCTTCCTGCATCCCACTTATCTCAACTACCTTCATAAATCATCACATGTTAGCACAATTGAGAGATAAACAGCTTTAATTATCACACTCATAAGCATTAATAAGATAAAGCAATGATCAGTCATACCTTGGCAACTTGAGGGAATAAAGTAAGGACAACAAGTCTGATTGACATGATAAGTGGTGTAGGACAGGGGCAAGAAAGATGATTAAGGATGATTAAAAAGGGCCAATTCTGGGCTCAACAAGAACTTCTCCCACATTGCTTGTCCTATGACAACCTTGCAGAAGAGGAAAACCAAATTTCTTTGGACGAAAAAATGCGAGGAAAACTTCCAAAAGTTAAAACAACTTCTGACAAGTGCACCCATCCTACAGATTGCTGATCCCGATTGGGACTTCATGGTTTGCACAGATGCAAGCAAGGAAGGACTCGGTAAATTCCTTATGAAAAATGACTTCTCTATATGTTACGAGTTAAGGAAGTTAAACGAACATGAATAGAACTACCCCACACACGATCTCGAACTAACCGCCATTATCCAGGCCTTGAAGATGCGGAGGCACTATCTTATGGGAAAGAAGTTCATATTAAAGACGGACAATATGAGCCTAAAATACTTATTTGACCAACCGGACCTAAACGCCAGACAGGCCAGGTGGCTAGCTTTCCCTAGTGAGTACCACTTCGCCACTAAAACACATAAAGGGGAAGGAGAACAATATCTCCGACGCTTTAAGTCATTGGGCCCATATGATTTATGAGGTGACTGTGAGTGAAACCAACTCATATTTACACCACCGAATTAGAACGGTATGTCAACATGACCCGTTCTATGTCAAGATCCTTAAGAAGATCCAAGAGGATAGGTTATTCCAACAACAAAAGGAGTAAAAGGTAGATAAATTGGGACTGTTGTGGTCAAAAGAAAGACTTTAAGTTCCATAAAACGGAGACATTATATCTAACATCCTCATAGAGTTCCATCGGAAACCCTATTAAGGGCATCCCCGATATCAAAAGATGATATCAGCGGTAAAGAAACACTTATTTTGGCCTAAATTGAAAGCCGACATAGCTTTGTTCCTTGCTAAATGTCAGGAGTAACAACTGGTCAAAGCGGAACACCAACACCCCTCCGATTTACTACAACCTTTACCCATTCCAAAGTGGAAGTGGGAGGTAATCAGCATGGACTTCATTACGGGCTTACCCAAGAGTAAGAAACGGAATGATTGCATCTTCGTAGTGGTGGACAAGTTATCCAAAGCAGCCCATTTTATACCGGTGAAGTCTACCTACAAAGCGATACACATCGCAGACATCTTCTTGAAGGATATCTTTCGATTGCATGGGATACCCAAGGAAATAATTTTTTATCAAGACACAAAGTTCACTAGAAACTTCTAGAGAGCAATGTTCTCCGGTTTGGAGACACAATTACAATTCAGTACCGCGTACCATCCCCAAATCGACGGAAAAATGGAACGAGTAAACCAAATCCTTGAGGATATGCTGAGAATGTATGTCATGAATAACCCCACAAAGTGGGAAGATTATTTGCACCTCACAGAGTTTGCTTACAACAATGGATACCAAACCTCTACCAAGATGAGCCCTTTCGAGGTGCTCTACGACAGGAAATGTTGGACACCCGTGACTTGGGACATTCTGATAGATAGACTTATGTTAGGCCCCGATGTACTAAAGGACTTGGAGCAACTAGTCTCCAAGGTACAACAAAGCTTGAAGGAGGCACAAGACCGCCAAAAGAGTTATGCAGATAAGAAAAGAAAAGACAAAGATTACCAGGTTGGCAAACATGTTTTCTTAAAAGTAAAAGAAAAACGAAGCTCCTTGAGCTTAGGACGATACGGGAAACTAGCCCCCAGGTTTTGTGGACCTTTTGAGATACTGGCCAAGAAGGGCCCAATAGCATATGAGTTAGCTTGACAAGCTCAGGTAAAAGTTCATAATGTTTTTCATGCATCATTATAAAAGAAATATTTATACGATACTAAACATGTAATTGATTGGTCCTTATTAAAGGTGAAGCCCGAAGGGGAGTTCATGTCAGAACCAGTCAACATTTTGGACAAGAGAGAGGTGCAACTTAGAAGAAGGACCATCACCCAACTGAAAGTGCAATAGAGGCACCTCGAACCAGAGGAGGATACTTGGGAGAATGAGGAAACCATGAAAGAGGCATACCTCGCCTTGTTTCATGACTTCATTCCTAGTCCCTAGAACATCGGGACAATGTTGTTTCTAAGCGAGGAGGGATGTAATATCATGAATTTTGGACTAACTATTTCTGATGTTATATTGGGCCCACAACCCCAACACATATGATTTACTTTGATTATTGGTCATAATCCCTATTACACATGATTTATTCTTTTATAGACTGACATATTGGGCATGGACCTTGACTGTTGTTCATTATTGATTATATACTGGGAAAGGAAGCCCTAATGGTTTGATTTATGTTTTTACCATATGATTTGGGTACAAACCCTAATATAATAAGATGACCCTTTTGATTACATACTATCCAGAGTTATGATTGACATGATTGACTTATATGGTCTGTTGAGTGTGGACTTAGGAACACACGGATGACCTATGTACTAGACATAAACCCTGATGTACCTAGAGGATTCTATTATGTACTGGGCGTAAGCCCCAATGTACATTGAGTGTTGGCCATAAGCCCTGGAGCACTCCAAGCTTGATAAATGAATACCAGATCCGAGGAAACTTGAATATTCTAGATGTGCTTCACAACCACATTCTAGTACTAGTGTTGAGCAGGAGGCTCTGGCATTGCACTAGCATAATGCCCATGTGAGAGTGTTGAGTTAAAAGATCTGAAGAGCACTTGGAGTTACTGGATCTTAAAAGTGTTGAGTCAAGAAGACTCTGAATAACACTTCTATTCATCACATTTATTTAAATTGGTTAAATGAATCATTTTCTATCTATCATCAAGTACTGCAGGAACTACCATGTTAAATGAGGGAATCCAACATGCAAGAGAGAGACCTAGAGGTACCTAGCCAAGCTAGCTATCCAAGCTTACCAAAAGACCCGTCCAAAGAGTTGGACCTTATCCTTAATATTTAAAAGAAGTATTATGATATATACATAAATATATCAAAGGAAATTACCATAACTTAATTATTGAATAATTAAAATATCCTTATGTGAATGACATGCATAAAGGCTATAGATCTCAGTGTTAATATTATTATTAAAAGTATATATATATATATATATATATATATATATATATATATATATATATATATTGCATAAAGGTTATGCATAGAATGACTCTCACATTATCATACTATTAATATTATTAATAGAATTATTATTAAGTATATTGTTAATATTAGTAATAATATATATAATAATAATAATAATAATAATAATAATTATTATTATTCATGAGTTAACTTAGGTAACATCCATTTAAAACAAATAAAGGTCCTACACAAACAAGGACTAGATATTTAGTAAAATATCTTTTAAAAGATATTAAATTAAAAATTTAAATATGTAATTATTCAAACAGGTATATTCCAAAAAAAACTCACCTATAAAGGAGGGCAGATCCCAAGAGAGGGGATCATCTTTTTGCTGGAGTTATTCTCTTAGGAAAAAAAGAGAAATACTCTGCAAGAACTATTTAATGAGTCCCACATTAATTTCCAGATCTGATTTAGCAGTTCAGCCTAGGACCTCTACTTCTCTTATTGCATGTTGGAACCAGCTTGGGGGGGATCCAGTTAGAACCAGGAACAGTCTAAGGGTCATGGTTGGGAGGAACATGGTAGTCCCAAAGTTATCCAGTTAAAGATCATCCTATAGTTAAGCTAAATCCATAAGTTTTCTGCATTAAGTATTGTTTGAGTGTGTAGGTTCTACAGAGGAGGATCAAGCTTCAAAGTAACCAGGTATGAACTACAAAATTTCCATTTCAAATACAAATAGATTTAGGAACTTAAAGTAGGATCTAGTATGCAGTACTGTTTCACTCAAATTTATAATTAAAATTCTTTCATAGAGCAAGGGCCAATGGGCATGGGCTCATCGGGTTAAATTTTACGATCAAGGGTTCCTCTAGAATTTATTATCTCTGTTAGGTTAGGAGTCTTAAACAAACCACCTTTAGGTCTAGTAGGGCTAGCCTAGCTAGCCTGTGCTAGACACCCATGTCAGCAGAAGCATTAGAAACCAAATCGATATTTAATTGATTACTGATTCCTTGAAATCCCTATATATTTAAATTCGCATTTTATTTCTGAAACCTTCATACTATATTTTCGAATTAATTCATAACTAGGATTTAATTCTTTTTGCAGCAATTACGATTTGTTTTAAAGACTCGGTTTTCTTTTTCCAAGTTAAAGACCAAACGAAACCGAAATCTAGTCAACCCTACAGCTTTAAACGCAGGTTGAAACCTCAAACTATTCAGCCACATAACCCATTTAGGTATCGAATCCCATTGCCATCATTTCTTTAAAACACAGAAACGAAGACGTGAAAACGAAGACATATGTACAGGCATTCCTTTTAAATCAACCACATTATTGTAAACCACGATAGGATTAGCTATTGTAGAATTTATTTCCTTTCCAAAGACAAGCGAACTAAAAACATGAGTTCTCTATTCTTGGATTTCCAAAATTTAGAATCTTCTCAATAGAAATGTTAATTACCTACGTAAATAATAGTTTTCAAGAAGCAAAATGAAAGACAACCAGACACAGGTCCAAATTTCCCTTCTAGCCATCAACCTAGACATTTGGATCGCTAAGTTACTTCAAACCCTAGCCAAGCAATTTTACTATGCATCCAGAACCCCAGGTCTACGATTTTCTTGTACGGAATATCAAACCCTTGTGAGCATTATTCTTTCCAATATGAATCGAACCCACATCTCGTTAAAACCATACATTACCTTTTTAGAAATTGGAAACATTCATTCATTAAGTTAAAAACAATTTACAAAATCCATAGGAGGTTAAACCATTGTTCCCAGACCAAAAGCCTACACAGGATGACCATTTGAGTTTTCCATATTTTACACTATCAAATAAAATACAGTAAGAATAGTTCCTATAGACCAAAGTTAGAAACGCAAGTCAAGGAGTCTAATCCCACTACCATCACCAGAAACATAACATGAATACCAAAGCATGATTTCTCAGACAAGCTTTTAAAACCAGCAAGTCTCCCATCAAGGGTCACGACATCCTATCTTTGGATTTAAATAAGAAACAAAAAAAACGAAAAGGTCTGTATACATTAAGTTTTCCCAAGAATAATTCTAGGAGCTATCTACCATTCAGTAAATACGAAACATTTCCCAAAAGAAAACATACAAACAAACTGAGAGAGGCACCATAACTTCAATAGAGAAACCATAGACTTTTATTTATGCTAACAATGGTCCAGTTCCCAATATTCCTTCCAAAACCCATTTACACAAACATAGATATCGTTTTTCCACATATAAATTTTAAGAGCTTTCGCAGAGTCCACATTTAAACTATTGTATCAAAATGAAAACCATCAAAGGTTATCCCCATCATAAACGAAACAGACACATCATCCACATACCAGTCCAGCCAAAATTTGACCCCATGGAAACTCCAAATACATTGTAGTGAGCCAAGAGGGCATCACGAAGTCCCATTGGCGAAACTAAATAGCATCCTTCCCCATGACTGCGAAAGGGAGGAGTGACTATGGAAACAAAACCTAGACTTACCATTTGATGCCAGAACCAAGAGTTTCGCACACCTGTAGCAACCAACACCGAGCACACCACAACCCATACCTGTCGGGGAAGCATTGAAAGGCCATGGGTTAAACATGAGTTGAAGTAAATCTGTACATGACATCTAAAAGAAATCTCAAGAGTCACGAATAGCCCTTTACCTGACTGGGCACCCTCCATCTCTTTACATAGCAAGTGCTCTGACCATGAGCACAGCTCAGGTCAAGAGCACCAACAAACCAGACGCAGCAGAGCACCCCTCTCAGCCAAAACAACTATGAAAAGAAGGGCAACACAGAATAGAAGGCCGAGACAAAAGCCCCTCGTCCAGTTGGCTACCAAGTCATGTGATCACTACTTATAGCATTTAAGACTCCAACAACTTACTTTAACATTCCAATATATTAAACCTGTGCTATAGTTAAAATCGCATTTGGTAGCATGACCATTAGTTTATGCCACTACTCATTCCAAGGTATTAGACCTTAACCTTCCTAACTTTTCACTTTAAGACTTTGGTCATAATTTCGATATGGGTAGCCTAGGAAGAAACCATTACGTTCATGCCTGCAAAAACAAGTTACAATTAAATGCATTAGCAAATTGCTAAGTAAGCCAGGAAGTCCCAATGCTCACCCCTTACCTCTCGGCAGCCCTGCTAGTGGTCTGTTTATCAACACCAAGTTTCCCCAAGTAATTCACCTCCCATGAACAAGGTCCATCTTGCTTGAAGATACCAGTTTAAACATTGTAAATGAACTCAACATACATCTGAACCTTAAATGTAAAAGAAGGACCTTAAGTTTTACTCTAGCATTTATAAACTTGCTATAAGGATACATATACATCAAACTACCTTACTTCATCACTTTTGCAGAAAACCTTACTCGTGAAACTAACTTACTTAGATTTTAAAAACAATACTCTTATTGCTTCAAACTAAGTGTCGACACAACTTCCTAGTATTGAAGTTAATTTACAATACATCATCTAAATTAGGCAGTTAGCAATAAGAGAAAAAATTTTAATTTTTATTATTTTTGGGACATTACAAGTTTTCTATTTATGAATTTTTTAATTTATAAACTATGATTTTATATTAATGAAATTATAAATATTAATTAATTATTAATATTATAAAATTAATAATTAATATTATGAAATTATTTATTAATATGAAAAAAATAATAAATTAAATAATTCAAAATTACAATCACATAACTATTTAATTAGGTTAACAAATAAATAAACAATCATTAATAAATAAACAATTAAATGGAACATGTAAAAATATTCACTATGGCATAGATATGACATGTTGATGTGAATTGGGGTCCAATCCTTTATTGACTTTATAAACATGTTGATGTGAATTGGGGTCGAATCCTTTATTGACTTTATAAACATGCTTAACCTCTTTTTTGAATCATGATTTCAAGTAATTAAAATTGTTAAAATTTTCAAAATTAGTTACATTATTATATTTTGTTGAGCTTTATATGGTTTATGCATTCACATAGTAAATGTAATCAGGTTGAAACCAAAAAATCTTGTAATTAAAATTGTTAAAATTGTTAAAATTAGTTACATCATTATATTTTGTCGAGCTTTATATAGTCTATGCATTCACATAGTAAATGTAACTATATTGAAACCAAAAGATCTTGTAGAGAATTTGAATCTCCCCATATTGTTGTCTTATATAATAATATTGCATGTGAAATTTAATAAAGTGAAAGCTTTTCGCTAAAACAATAAAAATAATAAATTAATTAATTCAAAATTACAATCACATAACTATTTAATTATGTTAGCAAATATTCACGTTGGTTTTTTGTTAATACTCTCTTTTGAGTTGAACTGGTTTGGTAAGAAAACTGACTGCCTCGAACTGGTTAGGGTTTGTTGGAGCGTCTGTCGAATGGAGCCGCTGCCGGATCCCGGCCGCAATGGCCCGGATGATGCTCGTCCTCCTGTCGCTGAACTTTTCAAGGCATTGGTTGCTTCACAACCTGCCTCGTCGAAGGCCACAGCCCCATCCGAATCCATGTTTTTTAAAAGAACGGAGGTTCCAGAAGTAAAGCTTACTTCAAGAGCCGCGAAATGCAAAGCCCTTGCGTTAGCAGAAAAAGGATTGGTAGGACATTTCACGGGTCTCTGGCCCTCCCCTCGTTCCATTGAAACCTGGCTCAACAAAAACTGGCGTCCTCTAATTCAAGGAGAGGTGCAGCAAATCTTCTATGGAAAAGGATTCTTTGTTTTTTACTTCGAAAAAAAGGAGGACCGAGACTTGATCTTCAGAAATGGACCATATTTCATGGGTCCAAGAGGAATGTATCTTAACAAATGGGACCTCTCCTTTGACCCAGAAAAAGACATTCCAAAGGTAGTCCCTGTCTGGGTGAAGCTGCCGCACCTCCCTCTTCATTGCTGGAACGACGAAGATTTACGAGCTATTGGCAACTCGTTGGGGAAATACATTGACAAATCAGAGCCAAAACCCCCAATGTTCTCTTGTGCAAGAATTTGTGTTGAAGTCGATCTAGAAAAAGGCCTTCCAGAAGCTATAGACTTGGCAATGGAAGGATGGAGCCACAGACAAACAGTCGACTATGAGCAGATCCCTTTTAAATGCAAGGTCTGTCATGAATATGGGCACTTCGCAAGGTTATGCCCCAAAAGAAAAATCCCAGAAGCAGAAGAGACTCAAGGAGGAGAATGGAACGATGTCTCAAAGAAAAAAGGGGGCAAGAATAATACAAGCACAGTGGCCAAATCTTCACCTAGAAACAAAGAGAACTCTAACAAGTTTCAGGTCCTGAGCAGCGAGGAAAATGAAGAAGAATAGGAGAAATAAAAGCAATCTAAAGAACATCAGGGAGGCCAGATACAAAACGATAATGAGGACAAGAACCAGAATCTTCCCGCCTCTCAGCATGCAGTGGATGGAATAGAGGCTTCTCTAAATTCGGGAGGGTCAGTAACAAGAGCCAAAGCAAAATTATTCCTAGAAGAAACCTCGGAAAGTAAAGAATATGAACAAGAACCCATAGCAAAAAGAGGAAGAAGACTCAACAAAAGAATCAGAGAACAAGAAGCAGCAAGAGAAAGCGTGGCGGGTAAGCAAACCAGTCTGGACCAGCATGTAAGAATAATATCTAGTGGAAAGCAGAATCTGGAGGAAAGAAAGGACAGAGCAGGTCCTCTCTTAATCAAAAAATAATGAAAATAGTCTCCTGGAACTGCAGAGGATTAGGTGGAAAGCAAAAAACAGAAGCAATAAAAAGACTTAGAAAAATGGAGAATATTTCTATCCTCACAATCCAGGAGACTAAAATGCAAAAGGAGGACTGCATTAATACCATGAAGCAAGTCTGGACCAAAGGAAAAGGAATAACTGTCAATGCAATAGGAGCATCTGGAGGACTAATATCCATTTGGGATGAAGGTAAGTATAAATGTCACTCCTCCGAAATAAATCGACATTGGATTTTTATTGAGCTTGAAGATATTTCAAATAATGATAGGTTTTGGATTGGAAACATATATGAGCTGACTATGTGTGGCCAAAAGGAATAGTTTTGGAATCAGCTAATAGACCTTCGCTTCACCCTAGCAAATCTTCCCTGTATTCTAGCAGGAGACTTCAATGCCACTATTTCAGCAGCAAAGAGGAAAGGTGGGTCAAAAATCAGAGATCTGTTCGGAGAAAGAATGGAAGATTTATTATCTGAATGGAATCTTATCGACATCAAGCCCAAGCAAGGTGTCTTTACCTGGAATAATAAGAGGATTGGCCCTAATCATATTGTTGCTCGTTTAGATCGGTTTCTAATCAGCTCCTCTTTTCTTCTCAACCCCAAAATCCATGAATCTAAAATTTTAGCCTCAGCTACCTCGGATCAGAGGCCCATTTCTCTCTTATTTTCCTCTCCTGGTAACCTAGGCCCTCTCCCCTTCAGGCTCAAACCGGCTCGGCTTGAGAGCCAAAACTGCATGGATGAAGTGATTTCGATTTGGAAGCAATTTATCGCTGGGTCTCCTGGTTACATCTGGGAGACCAAACTAAAGCTTATCAAAAAAGCACTGAAAAACTGGGCTAAGCAAAACAATACGAAACCTAGAGAAGAGATTGAGAAACTACAAAAGGAGATGGAACATTATCAAAATAGAATGGAGCAGACTACAGTCACAATGGAAATGCTTAGAAAAGAAAAAAAGCTTGACGAAAAAATCCTGAACATTGCTAGAAGAGAGGAGGAAGAATGGAGGCTCAGATCAAGATGTCTTTGGCTAAAGCCAGGAGACAGGAATACAAAATTCTTTCATGCTCAATGCAAGCAGAGATACAGGAAAAACAACATCCTATGCCTGACAAGGGAGGATGGCCAAAAGATAGAGGGGCAGGATATTATTCTTCAAGAAGCCAAAGCTCACTTTGAGAAATTATACAATGAGAATGAGGACGTCACCAAAGAAGATTTGGACCAAATGAGTATGGAAATCCCCAATCGCATTTCAGAAGCTGACAATAAGAGGTTAATGGACAAGATAACTGAAGACGAAGTGAAAAGAGCAGTCTGGTCACTCCATCCAGAAAAGGCCCCGGCCCGGACGAACTCTCCATTCACTTCTATAGGAATTTTTGGCATTGGCTCAAAAAGATCTTGTCAGAATGCTCAACTGGACAAGGAGAAGAGAAAGAATCGGAGGGGCCACCAACTACACCTTTATCGCTCTCATACCCAAGGAAAAACATCCTCATTCTATAGGAACGTTCCGCCCTATATCTCTATGCAATTCTTCCTACAAAATCCTCACCAAAATCATTGCCAGCAGAATCAAGAGACTTTTACCCAAAATCATATCCCCAAATCAAGGTAGCTTCATGGCTGAACGAAAAATCTACGACAACATTCTTCTTGTTCAAGAGGCGATACACTCGAGTGTTCAAAGAAAAGATTCAGGTATGGTAATAAAACCTGATATGGTAAATTCCTTTGACAGAGTTAGGCATGAATTTCTTTTCACAGTTATGGCAAAATTTGGGTTTGAAAAAGATTTTATAGGATTGATCAAGGCATGCATTGGATCTCCTTGGATCGCCCCCTTAGTAAATGGCAGACCCTCTTCCTTCTTCCGATTGTCCAGAGGACTGAGGCAAGGATGCCCCCTCTCCCCCAGTCTTTACGTCATCATGGTAGACTCTCTGAGTAGGAAACTTAACTATCAGCAA
Source organism: Larix kaempferi (assembly GCA_027924585.1). Taxonomy (NCBI): domain Eukaryota; kingdom Viridiplantae; phylum Streptophyta; class Pinopsida; order Pinales; family Pinaceae; genus Larix; species Larix kaempferi. Next base: position 5,257,180 of record BSBM01000861.1, on the reverse strand, counting down.
TTGAATGGCTCTCTCCCAGGCATTGTCATAACCAAAAATGTTCCCCCCATTAATCACGCCCAGTTTGCTGATGATACCATTTTGTTAGGTAGCGCCTCGCCCATCATTGCCTCCATATTTAAGTCAACCCTTGACCTATTTCTCCATGCTTCTGGGGGCAAAACGAACAGCCAAAAGTGCAATATATACAGTTGGAATTGCGGAAACCTTCTTCTCAGAAATATAGCTCTTACACTTGACTTTAAGCCCTGTTTTGACTGGACATCCTTCAAATATTTAGGCATCCCCATCACCCATAAAAAAATCTCCTCCTCCTCCTGGCAGCCGATTTTGGAAAAAATCAAGAATAAAATCAATTCTTGGGGATCTCGTTGGCTTAATTTAGCTGGCAGAGTGACCTTGATCAAAGCAATCATATCCTCAGTTCCCATTTACATTGGAGCCATTCTTTTGGCCCCCAAAACGGTCATGAATGAAATATGTTTGGAAATCAAAAAAATTCTCTGGCAGGGGGGAACGAATCAAGGCAAGAAATTCCACCTTGTCAACTGGAACACCATCAAGGAGAACTGGAAAAAAGGAGGACTGGGCATTCGTGACCCAGCAACGATGAGCAAAGCAATGGGAGAAAAAATCGTCTGGAGAATGATATCAGGTAAGAAAGAGTGGTGGAAGGAGGCAATAAGGAAAAAATACATGAGAGGATCAAGACAGAGGTGTTTAAATAATATGAAGGAGAAAACAGGAACTGCCATTTGGAGGATTATGCTCGCTTCAGCAGGGCTAATAAAAGATAATATGTATTATATCCCTGGAAACGGAAACAAAATCAATCTTTGGACGGATAGCATTAATGGAGAGTAGCCTATTGGCGAAATACAAGAAATCCAGAATGTCAAAACCTGGCTCCAAGATGCAGGGATACAGAAGCTGGCAGATTTGGTCATTTGGTCACCTTCAGGGAAATGGAAAGACTGGAAAAATATGGATCCCCCAGGCAATTTAGTTGAAAGTTATAAAGTATTTACACAACTTTTGCATGGGAAAACCCCCATAAGCATCAGAACCAAGGACATCAGAGGATGGGGCAAAGCAGGAAACTACTCTGTCAAAGATGGTTACGCACTACTTACTAGGAACAACAACCCTCCCCAAACAAGGTGGAAGAAAGTTTGGAACAGAGACAACATTCCAAAGATAAATTACTTCTTTTGGATCCTAGCTCACAACAAACAATTAACAGCCGACAATCTCAAGCTACGAGGAATTGAAGGCCCCTCTAGATGTCACCTGTGTCAAAACGCAGAAGAGAGTGCACAACATCTATTACTGGAGTGCACTTTCACTAGACAGGTTTGGAATTTGGCTCTTGGTCCACTAGCAAACTCATTTTCCTTTCCCAGGCAAATGAAGCAGTTGTTGGATGAATGGAACCATAAAATCCAGGGAGGATCAAAAAACAAGCCCACCTTCTCAAGAATCTGGAAGCTTCTCCCTATGAATATATGCTGGCAAATATGGCTGGAAAGAAACTGAAGAGTATTTGAAGATGAAAAAAGCTCAGAGATGAGATCAACAAATAAAGCAATAATCCTTATCTCTGAATCTTTGAACTCTAGGGGCGTGACACTTCACTCCCAGGAAGCTTTAAATTGGAATGAATTCCAATGGTGTCAAATGTTCACAAGGGTGAGTTCTCTTCAGTCCAAAACTCCTCCAGTCTGTTACAAGTGGGAGATAAGAAAAGACAAACAATCCTTTGAAAAATGGTGGAAGGAACAAGCAAGATTCACAATCTTCTTTGACGGGGCCTCGAAAGGGAACTCAGGGGTGGTAGGTGCGGGAGGGATAATTTTTGACCCTAGAGGAAATAAAGTAGCAGACTTCTCTTGGGGACTTGGCATCAGCACCAACAACCAAGCAGAATGGTTGGCCTTGTACCATTCTCTAGAAATTGTGGTCACCTTAAACATGAACCACTTGCAAGTATTCGGGGACTCTAGGCATGTAATTCAAGCTATGCGCAATGGTAGCTCCCACAAAAATGACAGAAGTCAGAGAATTCAGAAAAGAATTAAGTGTCTTGAACTCCCAAAGGACACTCTTTATTTCCATGTGCTCAGAGATCTCAACTCCATTGCGGACAAGCTAGCAAATGTTGGTGTTTCTATGGGCAAGGGACAAGCCTCTCTCAACAAGGTCCCAACACACCGTTTTATACCTTAATTAAAGCATTGCTAAAGATTTTAAATACATGGAGAAAACATATGCATGGTATCCCTTTTCACCATTGCGAAATTTGTTTTGAACATCACTACCCCTACCACCGTGCCTTGGCTTGGCAGTCCCACATCAACCCACATGCCCTCCTCGTGGCTTGTTCAGTTCTCACGTTCCGGCATTTATTTTCCCATGTGTCCTTCGGTTGCATAGAGCACAGAATGGAGAGCCTTTCCCACCATGCCCTCGCTTCGGCTCTGCAAGGCCTCTGTATCTCCCAGGATCCTACAGTGTCGTTTGTAGTCGGTTCTCCCTCGTCAACTAGCAATATGGAAGGCGTCAGACAGGCCATAGCCACGCTGAGCCAGCTTTCTTCCAAAATCAAAACATATCTTTCCAGGACATATTCAGCCGTCTGTACCATTGCAAAGCAAATCGAAGAATTGGCTATGGAAGACAGGTATATCCACGCTCGGCTCTCTTGTTTGGAATCGCGCATGGAAGACATCGACAGGAATATTATTGAGTTGATGGGGAAAGTGGACAGCATCAAAGAAGACACCTCTGCCTTCGCCTGCAAAACTCATTGTAGGTTTGTGCAGGAGGCCCCTACTGTAAATCAGGAGATGATAGACGCGGCCTCAGTTCAGCAGCAGAATTTTAGTTGATGGCAGTCACTTCTTCCCTAGCCTGCAGGTTCTCTTAGATGCTCCTATTTTGAATGTTTTTTTGTTTAAAGTTATGCAATCAATTTGTAAGGGTTTATCCCAACAGCAAGAACGGAGTTTATAGGAAGTCACGAAGCATAGAATTCCAGGAAAAGAACTACATAAGCCTCTGCAATTTTCCCTTCTCTGATGCAGAATGCTGGCTTTTGTTTTTTGTAATGAATGGCTGTGCACAGCCTTTGTTTATATAAATCTTTCACCTGTTTCTATTAAAAATATATATATATATGTTAGCAAATATTAATTAATTATAAATATTATTAGTATTATAAAATTAATTATTAATTTTATAATTAATTATGTGAACAAATATTAATTAATTATAAATATTATTAATATTATAAAATTAATTATTAATCTTATAAAAATAATAAATTAAATAACTCAAAATTATAATCACATAACTATTTTATTAGGTTAACAAATAAATAAATAATCATTAATATAATTTTTGTATGGAAAAGTAAATGAAACATGTAAAAAAATTCACTATGCCATGGATATGATATGTTGATGTCAATTGGGTCCAATCCTTTATTGAATCATGATTTCAAGTAATTGAAATTGTTAAAGTTTTCAAAATTATTTACATTATTATATTTTCCTGAGCTTTATATTGTCTATGCATTCACATAATAAATGTAATTATATTGAAACCAAAAAATCTCGTAGAGAATTTGAATCTCTCCATATTGTTGTCTTATATAATAATATTGCATATGAAATCTAATAAAGTCAAAGCTTTTCCCTAAAACAATGTGATTTGTTTTGATTTATTCATACTTTATAGATATACTTTAGGTTTTTAATACTTTTCATATAATATATATATATATATATATATATATATATATAATTTTATATAGAAAAATGCTAACTTGTTAAACAAATAGTACATGCTTTCACAATTCCTAAACAAATGTTTGAATATAATATACATTAAATCCAAAAAATCTCATAGAGAATTTGAATCTCTCCATATTGTTGTCTTATATAATAATTTTGCATATGAAATCTAATAAAGTCAAACCTTTTCCCTAAAACAATATGTGATTTGTTTTGATTTATTCATACTTTGTAGATATACTTTAGGTTTTTAATACTTTTCATATAATATATATATATATATATATAAGTTTATATAGAAAAATGCTAACTTGTTAAACAAATAGTACTTGCTTTCACAATTCCTAAACAAATGTCTGAATATAATATACATTAAATCCAACAATAATTTGAATGCTTATTATTGATCAATGCATTCACATAATATATGTAATTATATCTAAAAGCAAAAGATCTCGTATGACATGCTGATGTGAATTGGGGTCCAATCCTTTATTCACTTTGCAAACATGCTTAACCTCTTTCTTGAATCATGATTTCAAGTAATTAAAATTTTAAAGTTTTCAAAATTATTTTATTATTCTATTTTGTTGAGCTTTATATAGCCTATATGCATTCACATAATAAATGTAATTATATTGAAACCAACAAATCTCGTATGGCATGGATATGACATGTTGATGTAAATTCGGGTCCAATCCTTTATTGACTTTATAAACATGCTTAACCTCTTTCTTGAATAATCTTTTTAAATAATTAAAATCGTTAAAGTTTTAAAAATTGATTACATTATTGGATTTTGTTGAGCTTTAAAGAATTTTTGTTGTTGTTGAAGGAACATACATTAAATAGTGGAAAGAAATTATTCTGAATGCTTAAATGGGGAGTCATAATCTATATATATTTGTTAATTTTGTTTAATGTAAGTAATTTATACTTTCTCTTTGTTCAATGCAACTTGAAATATAGAATATTATAAAAATTTGTCTAAGTTTCACTTCACCTTTTGTATTTTTTTTCCAGTATTTAGTATTTTTATTTGAAAAGCAAAAGAAAACAAGTTTTATTTTCTAGTCTCACTTGTTTCTTTCAGCATTTACTATCTCGCTATATTGGCTACACACCACTTGTGCACACACACTCTCCCCATAATTCAAGCGAGACTTAAAATTGATCTAATTAAACTCACTTTAACTCCCCTTGGGGAACACAAAAACAATTATGTAGCTAGGTACGACATTGGGGTTAGGCATAAAAAAAAACCATTTGTCATTTACATTTGCGACATAGCTATTGTCTTTTAGGGATATAAAATCCCCTTTTATTGTAATATCCCGAATTTTGGACTAACTGTTTCTGTTGTTATATCGAGCCATGACCCTAGCAAATATGTTTTATTTTGAGTATTGGGAAGGAGCCGTAGCACCTATGATTTATTCTTTTATATATTGCCATACTGGGCATGGACCCTGACTGACCTCTTTATTTGAGTGTATACTGGGCGAGGAGGCCCTAATGTTTTGATGATGTGCTTCATCTTTGATATGGGTACAAACCCTAATATACTGAGATGATCTTTTGTTACTTACTATGCAGATCTATGATTTTACATGATTGACTTATGAGTGTGTTGAGCGTGGACTCCGAAACACACATATAACCTACATACTGGGCATAAGCCCCGATGTACCTAGAAGAATGTTTATGTACTGGGACTAAGCCCTGAGGTACATTGAGTGTTGGGCATAAGCCCTAGAGCACTCCAAGCTTGATAAATGAATACTAGATCCGAGGCCACTTGAATATTCTAGATGTGGCTCACAACCACATTCTGGCACTGGTGTTGAGCAGGAAGCTCTGGAATTGCACTAGCGTAACGCCCATGTGAAAGTGTTGAGTTGAAAGGCTCTGAAGAGCACTCGAGGTTACTAATTATCAAAGTGTTGAGTCGGAAAGACTCTAAATAGTGTTTCTACTTTCATCACACTTATTTAATTTGATTAAATGATTCATCTTTTATCTATCATCAAATACTGCGGGAACTACCATGTGAAACAAGAGAATCTGACATGTAAGAGAGAGACTAGAGGTGCATATCCAAGCTTACCGAAAGACCGTCCAAAGAATTGGACCCTATCCTTAATGTTTAAAAGTAGTATCATGTGAAGATACATAACTAAATAAAAGATAATTGCCATAACCTAAAGTATGGATTGACTAAGAATAGTCTTATGAGAAAAAAATGCTTAAAGGCATCAAGGCTAAATATTATTATTAAGAGCTTTAATAATAATATTCTTATTATCTATTTATAAAATATATGTTCTTTGATATACATATCTATGGATAAGTGGGTTGCCACATTATTAAATATCATTAATAATGTATTAATATTTAGGTTGAATTATAATTATTGTATTAATTTTTTTTATGAAAAGATTAAAGATATTAAAATCACTTATAGTTAAAACAAGTGATAAGTCATAGTTCAAGAGGACAAAATATTTTAGTAGATAATATCTTTTAAATATTATATTATTTAATTTAAAGAAACTAATTATTCCAATAGTCATAATTCAAGACTCCCATACATAAAGAGGGCAGATCCCAAGTTTGGGAGATCATCTTTCTTTTTCATTATCATTCTCTTATGTTAATTAGAGAGAAGTTTTCTGCTCCAAGAAACTGAAGCAGTCTCACGTAATAACTCCATATCTGAACTAGTAGTAAACCTAGGGCCTCTATCTCTCATTGCATGTTGGAACCAGCTTGGGGGATCCCGTTAGAACCAGGAATGGTCTGAGGGTCATGGTTGGGAGGAACATGGTAGCCCCAAAGTTATCCATCTAAGAAATCATTCTAATAGGTCAGCTAAGCTCAAAAGTTTCTGCACTAATTATTGTTTGAGTGTGTAGGCCTCTAAAGGGAAGGATCAAGTCCCAAAGCAACTAGGTATGTAGTATTAATTTTTCCCATTTTCAGTTATAGTAGATGTTAAGCTTTTAGGCTAGAATTGATTTGTTTTCAAATCTTAACCCAAATACTATCAACTTAGAGGTTTGGCCCAGAAACCCGTGGAGAGTCTAGTAGGTCTAGCCAGCTAGCCTGTGCTAGACAACACCCCAGCAGAAAATTTAGGGACTCTATCAATTATTTTCAAATGACAATACCACTGTGCATCTTCTCTTTTTATTTCCATAATCGTTTTCTAAGCTAGGGTTATCACTCCTTTTAAATTTATATTCAATTGCTGGTTAGAATCGTTTTACTAATACATGGTGCAAAGTTTACTTCTATATTTATTTCTTTTATTATTTCATAATAAAGAGCAGGTCTAGCAGGTGTTAGATTAGGTATGGAAACTCTTAAGGCTCCCAAAACCTTGAAAAGAGTCTTTTAGAATCATAAGTACACATTAACTCCAAATCAAATCTACACGATACATCTTGTTCTGACTATTAACCCTGGGTAGGAAAAACGAAGTCGCTACAAATAATAGACTGATTTCAGAGATAGGGTATCAATCTTTTCATTTATTTATTTTCTTTTTGTTCTTGAAAATCATCAAATAAGAATAGAAACGCTTCAGGTCAACCATCAAAACTCTTAAGCAGCATTACCCATTAGAAATCGCAGGCTCATACAACCATATCTTTTAACCACGATTGCTACCATCTATTCTTTTCAAACATTTCTATAGACAGTAAACTAGAATTCGTAGGTAAAAATTGAAGGTTCCATCCTTTATACTTCCAGAATTCAAAACGTTAGCAATACAACATGCAGGCTACAGAAATCATGATTTTCTCCTTAGAGCCATAACGAAAACACAGCTGATACACAAAGGTGACGACTTCACACAGTCACAAACTCAGACTTGTAAATTACATCTTTTTAAACTTAAAACCCTGATGAGCACCTCTCCTAGATCAAGGATCAAATCCCACAACAAAATGATAGGAGACCATACTTTTTAATTTAATAGCCATAGGTCGGATATCCAATGCCCAGGATGACTTTTATTAAACTAGACAACTAATAGAGTATCACCAGCAACAACGAAATACAGTTTTGCATTTAGAAGAGCAAATTGACTACCTATAGGGTAAGAACCACAACAGCATATACACCCATATAAATTCTCTTATTCCATAGGAAAACGCAGGACAGAGCCAAGACGAGTCACACATATTAGCATGGACTGCATTGAATGGAAAAAATGACTTTCCACCAAATATTTAGACCGACAAAGCACCATTAAAGAAATATAGTAACCATAACTTCATTATACATCCATTTGGGTCTCATAAAAAAAGGTAAACGCAGAAACCCATTTCACATTGCATTTATCAAAACGAGTTCCACAAGTGATTACAGGGAAAATATTGCTTCAACATCCATTTGTTACACAAGTATGAATACCATTGAAACCACCCAAGACCAAATTATTAAACCCTACAGTAAGTATGGGAATCTACAGGAGTTCACCCATCAAGATAATATTTACAACATTTTCCCACTTCCCGGTCCAGCCAAACGAGACCTCCTCAGGGTTTCTCAAAATAAACTAGTGAGACAAAGGCCACATGAAACCACATATAGAAAAAACTTACACCTCCAGAGATGCGAGAGGTAGGGGCAAGGGTTTTGGAAATATGGACTTACCATTTCCCAAGCCACCCAACGCCGAGGGTATTGATCACCTAGTAGCAGTCAACGCAGTGAAGGATCAACACTAACCTACCACAAAAATCATGACTTCGAAGTTAAATACTAAGATAAGAAATCTTGCTAGATAAAATCAACAAGAAAATGAGCTTATTTAGAATCATGGACATTACGTGTCGCATGAGCCTTCCTTTCCAAACTAGTAGCCAACTGGTGTTATGACCATGAGCGAAGCTTGGGTCAGAGCATAGAGCCCTCAAGTGCATTCAAACAGTAACCAAAGCAAAGTGAAACATGAAAATTAAAACTCATTGGTGTAAAACCCAAGGGAGAAATCCTTCTGCATAGTTGGAAGCATGGCCATGTGACATCATATTCCTGCATTTAATACTTCCACCAAACTTCAATTTATTTCGATACCTTACCCTGATCCTTATAATGGGAGGTCGTCGTTTGGAAAGTGTGTTGTACAACAATTATTTCCACATACAACCAATAGTGCAAAGTCCAAACAAGTATTGCAGGGTACCACCATGTATTTTAAAGTACCAACAAAGTATCTCATTATACCAACGCTTCAACCTTTACAAACCTTATGCTTAAGTAATTGTTAGGAATATAAAGTAGACCCTAGGTAGAGGCCTTCTTAGGAACACCTGCAAACAAAGTTACAAATAGATTGCATTAGTGAAAATCGCTAAGTAAGTCAAAAGTCCCAAAACTTACACCTTACCTCTCGGCAGCTCTACCGGGGTACTTTTCCCTTTTTTCTGAAAACACCAGTGTCCCGTCATGGACCTCGCCCTTTCATCAATAGGGTCCATCTTGCCTGAGGATATGAAGTTGACTTTTATAAGTATGCACATAACTTCTTAAAATAGTAAGTAGGAGTTTCCATTATAAGTTATTCTAAGCAATTGATTCACTTGCGACAAAATTACATTTTCTACCCAATACATCACTTTCGAAAAGCTGTAAGAATAACAACCAGTAAGATTATGTTACTTAGGAAACTGAAACTCCTCAATTGTTGCAAACAAGTATAGGCGTAGTATTTTTTATCAGTGCTTAAGTTAATTTACAAATCATCACCTCTTAATTAGTTTTATTGGTGTAATGGAAAATTTTCAAATTTTTACTATTTTTAGGGACATTACAAGTAGTATCAAAGCCCAGCTACAAAACTAAGTGACCTATTCGGATCCTTGCAGACAGAACATCCGCTACAGATACTCAGTAAACAGAAACATACATTTATGAATTTGTTATTTTTATGTAATGTCCCAAAAATAGAAAAAAATTTAAATTTTTCCTGCCTGCAATAGTTGTTAGTTTTCAGTAGAATAATGCATTCATTACATTTAATATCATGAAAAACATCTATACTTGTATGAGACAATATAAATCTAAAATTTTTGTTTCACATGGTCTACTCTATGTGTTAAGTGTAGAATTTTGCGGAAGCGATGTGGAAATAATATGATGGCATATTTTTATTGTAATTAAAATGTTGATACAAAGGTAGAAAATAACACTCCTCACGGTTTTAAGAGTCATGTGTTTTAGTTGCGAATGTCTACTGTACCTTCAGGTGATGAGCTCCTTTGATGAGGGTATGTTGTTCCTAAGGTGGTTATAATACTCCAGGAAAGGTAATTACATACCTTGGCAGGGTTGCCGAGAGGTATGGGTAAGATTGTGGTTTCCAGACTTACTTAGCATTTTGCTAATGTCATACTTTGCATTTTTGGTTGCAGGTAGCTTCACCCAGGTGATGCTAGCCTAGAGGGTTGGTTCTTATTCTACTAAGGGCCTTCGTATCACTATGTTTAGACTTTGGGGTGGTATTCCATTAATAGTAGATGTTAGGTACTACGAGGTTGCATAAACCTAAGGTTTTTTAAATGGGTTTAGGGCCATGAGACCCTTGCTCAAAACAATTGGTAGTCAAGAATCTGTGACTCTACTATAGAGTTGGTATAAAATATTGAACCTCCACTTAAATTGGGTTGGTGTGCTTCTTACTCATGTCTTTAATGCTTAATGGGGTACAACCTGTCAACAAGGGTTTGGTGGTTGACTTGGGTTATTGTCTTCTCGCTCTTGTCTTTGCCATTGTTGCTGGTTGTTGTTGGTTCTGCACCTCATTTGTAGGGTGGCTATGATGGCACCCTGACCTAAGCAATGCCTGTGGTCAGTGCACTCAAAATCAATAGAATTTCGACTGTGGCGTGGATGGTATTCCTCAAACAGGTAAGAACACACTGAATCGCTGGAACTTGGTTTTCCTTCATTTGGTTTACCACGATAGAGATTCTACTAATTAAGAATACTAGTTATCATGGCAGGTGATAGAAGCTTGGTAAGGGAGCTACGACGGTTCCTGGTGCTATGGCTAGGGTAATGGTGAGTTTGGCATACTCACTCGTGCCCTACTTCTCGCATCCCTGGTGTTTGTATGTATACGTTTAGCCTGGTTTAGAATGGGGGCTTTCGTAAGTCCTTAGCTTACTGATTCACCTTGGGAAATTTGTTGATTTCCTACTGGCTAGATCAGAAAGAATGGGGTTTTCACTATAATTTCAAATGTGGAAAAGTAATTTGGGACTGTGATGTAAAAGAACTTATGTAATAACTAGGTCTTACTGGTTACTCGACTCTGCGAACATTTTATAAACATGGAATGCGATTTTGTTGGATATGACTCCTGTATCGTTGCAATGGAATCCAAATGGTACATTTATATTTCTCTCGTATGAATCCAAGAATTTAAGCTATAACTTATTGGTCCTAAAATTATGGGATTTCTGGGTATTTCTTGTAAACTATTGTATAAAAATCGTCTACAATAGTGAAAGCGCTTTGGCTCCTTTAGCTTGGCAATGTCGCTGTGAATCATGTACTGGTTTTATTTGTACTTTCTACTGTGTTGGATATTGCTATCGTGCTTCTATGTAACAAAGTGTTGCCGGTAGAAGAATATAGGATATCAAATCAAGTTTCTACGCCTCTGTCTCGGTATTGCAGTTAGATTTTAAATAAGGAAATATTGTTTTACTTACGGGTCAGGTGAATAGGATGGAAACTTGCATGGGGAGGGTTTCGAGGCTATACTCAGTGTTTTGTTTTTTTTGTTGAGGATCATAGGCCCTGTAGGAATTTCCTACCAGTTTTTGGGCGTGAGAACCAGGGGATGTGACCCTTGATCTCTAATTTCGCTGGGCATCTGTGTTTGTAACTTTCGGGCAATTCTTAAATGCTGTCACTTTATAATGTATGCTTGTTTAAATTTAAATCTTGGATGGATAGAGTACGGGTCTATGTATTTGTAATAAGCTCTGTGTCTTTTGAAATACTTAGATGATGATGGGTAGCGATGGCTAAGTAATATGCGTATCTTGCATTGGAAGAGTAAAACGTATAACATAATGCAATGGTTTCTACACTATCTGTTGCCTTGTTGTAGTAATAATGACAAGAATTAAATTGATAAACAAAAATGGATACAGGTAAAAAGAATATATCTATCAGACTTGTTTTAGATTTGGAATAGGTAGGAACAATATCTGTGAAGAATGATGATGCATTTCTTTTTCTATATAAAAATTGTACTGCTAGCTTTTCGACAGGGTTGGGTTTACAGATCTCTATTTAATAACTGAGTTTTAGAACTTAAAACATTTTGTGGAAATTTAAAACGAGGGTTGAGATGAGAGGATATAAACCTAATGGATCTTACTGAAATAAATCAACTATTCGCATAACTCAGAAGTTTAAGCAAAGAAATGGACTAGCAAAGACTAGTTGGCTACTCCTGCTAGGAAATGAGATTCGATTCTGGAAAATCTGGAAAACTGATATTCAAGCTACTACTATTTTAATGTTTCATTCATGAAATAAGAAATATAAATCGTAGCAGGGTTTTATAAACAATTCATACCTGTCGATTCCTGGAGCTTGTCCTGTTGATAATGGCCTGTTGAATTCTGTAGCTTGTCCTAATGATATTGTCCTGCACACTCCACCGACTAGTTAGGGAAATTACTGACTCTTAGCTGACCTGATAATCGATCTTGGATTGGATGACTTTGGGACTACAACGTTCCTCCCAACCATGATTCTACAACCGTTCATGGTTGAGTAAGAACCCCCCCGAGCTGGTTCTAACATGCAAACTGAGAAGTAGAGGCCCTATAGGTGTAGCTGGTTCAGATTTGGAAAATCTATGAACAAAGTTTACTTCTGGGATAGAGAGTTCTTCTTGGCATAATATTACCGAAAGAAAAAGATGGAGATCCCCCAAACTTTGGGGTCTGTCCTCCTTAAGTAGGAAAGTTTTGAACAATAGGACTGTTGTAAATTTACTGGTTTCTTTAAAAATAATTTAAATTATAAAATAGTATTTGTTTACTTAACTGCTAGTTATTTTGGGACTAGGACTTCTCACTTTGTTTGATTAAAGTGTTTTGATATTTAATCTTTGTATAATAATACTATTATAAACATTTCAATTCTATCTAAATATTAATAACTAATAATTATTAAGTGGCAAGCCAGTTATGTATATGTGTACATGTAATAAATAACCATATTATATATTGAAACTCCTAAATAATAATACTTAGTTTTGTGGCCCTTAAGAATTTGTTTCACATGATGCTTCTTTTAATTATTTTTAAGGAAATGGTCCACTTCTTTGGATGGTTTCGGTAAGCTGGTAAAGGCACCTCTAGTCTCTCCCTTTGCATGTCAGATTCCCTCGTTTTAACATGGTAGTTCCCGCAGTAGATGATGATAATCAGATTTGTTTAATCAAGTCGAAATAGTTGTGATAAGACACGTAAGTGATATTCAGAGTCCTCTTTGACTTAACACTTGAGATCTAGTAACCCCGAGTGCTCTTCAGAGCCTTTTAACTCAACACGCTCACATGGGCGTTACGCTAGTGCAATTCCAGAGCCTCTACTCAACACTAAAGCTAGAATGTGGTTGTGAGGCACATCTAGGATATTTAAGTGGCCTCGGATCCGATAATCATTTATTTCAAGCTTGGAGTGTTCCAGGGCTCATGCCCAACACTCAACGTACATCAGGGCTTGGGCCCAGTATATAGGTCATTCGTGTGTTTTTCTGAGTCCATGCTCAACACACTAAATAATCATCCATGAGAATCATACTCTACATTATATATGATAACATAAAAGTCTCAGTATATCATAATTGTAACTGCATCACAACATAAGTTTATCCATTTGGGATTTCTTGCCCAGTGTATAATAAAAAATGTAACAAGCAAGTACCTGGCCATATATATATCAACTCATGAGCACATAGATCAAAACCTTCTATGGCTTATGCTCAATAATAAATCACCTATGCTGGGGTCGTATCCCAATATAACATCATAACCTAGTTAGTCAAAACGTTGGGATATTACATCCCTCCGCGCTTAGAACAACACCGTCCCAGTGTCCAAGAAATAAACTTGAAAGTAGGCAAGGCAGACCCTACTCATTGTAGTTTCATTCTCCCATGCGAACCCATGTATTCAAACTCCTTCTTAATTCCAAGTCTCGTTGAGGCTGCCTTAACCCCGCTTACCTGTTATAACCTCAAAGTACTGTCAGGTTCATGATATCTGATCAAAATATAAAATAAAGAAGGATATCATAATCATCTTATTGTTAGTCCTGCCTTGACATTTCTTGTTATTCACACTCATACTTTTCTTCCCATAACACAATTGGTTTCTAACGTTTTATCATAAGGTACATCCATTCAAATGATCAGCTTTATTACGTAAGTAATAATCTTTCCTTCGCCACAAGAACCTGTGTTCAGTCCTTTCAGGTATAAGCAATAATTCTCATTGTAACAAAATGCAGATAGTCAGTCTAGAATGTGAGTAATAACTTTCCTTGTACATAGCTTGCGTATGGTTCATTCTAGATACCAGAAATAACTTTTTGTTGCACCAAATTGCACATGGTTTACTTCAGAAAATAGTTTAGAATATAAGGATTTACATCTCTTTGCACACAACTTGCATATGGTTCATTTCAGATATCATACTTTATGTTGCACAAAATTGCACATGGTTTACTTCAGAAAACAGTTTAGAATATAAGGATTTATAGTTCTTTGCCCACAACTTGCGTATGGTTCATTCCAGATATCCTAAATAACTTTCTGTTGCACAAAATTGCACATGGTTTACTTCAGAAAACAGTTTAGAATATAAGGATTTACGGTTCTTTGCCCACAACTTGCATATGGTTCATTCCAGATATCAGAAATAACTTTCTGTTGCACAAAATTGCACATGGTTTACTTTAGAAACAATTTAGAATATAAGGATTTACATTTCTTTGCACACAACTTGCGTATGGTGCCCTTCAGAAATCGAGAACAACTTTCTGTTGCACATAATTGTGCATGGTTTACTTCAGTAATAATATTTCTTTTGCAGACAACATGCTTATCCTTAGTTCCATAACATAAGTAATAATTTCTTCTTTGTAAATCAAAATGCATACAATTAGTTCCAGTTCCTGAGGGATAATTTCCCTTTGCTCGGTATAACGTTTCCTTTTCATGGCAACTCTTTTTAAGGTTTGACCTCCTTGAAATATGTACGTCTGTCTTTCCTAAATGATCTTAATCTAAGATATTATTTTATGTTGTCCTGGCACGATACTCCTTTCCAAGTACCCTTAGTAATTCTCTACTTGCTTTGTCCTTGGAAACAAAACCTATTAATGTTCATAGTGTGAATTTGCATATGAAAGTATCATATGTAAAAACTTAAACCTGCAATGCGTACACCTATACATAACATGATCATGAACAACTCTAGGTGTGTTAGAGTATACTAGCTCTATAATCAAATGGGGTTTGTTAAACTCGTTGTTCTTGAGCATAACCTTACATAAGTTTCGCTAAATTAGTCTAATAGTAGTCTAGGGGATTACTAAAACTCCAGAGTTTCTATCCCAACATTATTTTACTTGTTGAGTGTCTAAGCATCCCATATTTTTTACTGCTCAATACTTACTCTTACGTATTTCTAGATATTTTCACTATTTAATACAAATGAAGGGTAGTTACAAGGTCTATTTATCAGCCCACCTATAGGTTTGTTAAAAAGTTTTGCACCTACGAAGTAAACATGTCATGAGTCGAATCGTAAACTTGAAATCAGGTGGTTGTAACGGTACTAATATATATTTATGTAGGTAAATCAGCCTGGGAGCATAATATAAGGCTATGACATTTTATCTTGGACTTATTTCAGTGGTCCTAATGTAATACCTTTAAAAGGATTTGGGTTCTATATACAATGGTGCAGTCCAAGACTGTTTGTGTGTGGTTGGAGGTTTCTTCTTGACTCAACACTAGGTCCTATTAAAATTTTCAAGATTTGGTTCAAGGTTCTAGGTTTATTTTAACATGCTGAACATATTTCTAACCCAAATAGGGTACCCCTGGTATCTTGTAATAGGCATGCGTCCGTTATTTCAACAAGTTTTAATTTTTTAAGTTGAGTTCTATGCAAATATTTATTAATTTCACCTAACGTTCCTCATAATAGGATTTTGTTTCCTTCTCTAAAATAGATTATTTTCATCATGCAGTTGACTATTATTAGTCTAGTTGTTCATCATTCGTCCTACTCATAGTTATACCATTATTACCTCATGTATTACTCTTGGCTTCACCAAGGTTTGGTGGAGTCCTCTTCCCCCAATTGTGCCTTTTTACATACAATCTTCTTCCTATATGTTTATTATATCAAAGCTTCTTGTTCATCATACATTTATTAATTTCCTGTGTTGCTTTTCTATCAACATATTGTTTTCCCACAAATCACTTTACAAGTATAGTTTGAACTGGATCGGACATATCTTCATCTTGTCAACAACCTAAGAATAAGCTGTTATTGGTAACTAAATGACTTCCCTGAGCACCTTCTGGTGATTCCTCTTGTGAATTCTAAGTGTGTAACCGTGCCATCCATAATTACCTTGTAGTTCTGTTATGAAACCCTGATGTCTTTTATTGGTTTGGTTTGTATGTTTTTAGTATTCTTTAAAATACGATGTCGTTATCCTTAGTATACGGGAATCACCTAATAATCACGTCCACTGATTTAGGATTTCAAAACTCAATACCACACTTAACTACTCTTGTCAAGTTTATGTGACTCCCCTCGGGTTTCTATTTTTTGGTTTATGTGTCACTGGTGTGGTAGTATATAGTTCTTTCTAGTTTGTACCTCCGGCACTAGGTATCTGGATGATTTACTTCTCCTATGTTTCTATACAATAGGATAAAAGAATACTATGATTAGCTACTCATGTAAGAGGGGTGATTCTTTCTATTCCTACTAAATATTGTATACCTTACCTAATCAGGCACTTCTTAACCACCTGTTTGTCTCGAACTTTATCTTATGCTTCTTGGTATTTTATGAGTATGACACAACTTATGTCAATACCCATCTGACGTACCTAGCTAAATTACTAAGCTGCCAACTTTTCTATGTAGGAGATAAATCCTATGTTTTTGCATGCATGATTCCACAATCAACCGGAAGTGAACATGCCCGTTTCCATCCCTTTGATTTATCTAGTTATAGGATTTAAAACAATTGGGATGAATGAATCTATCCTGGTGTATAGGCCCTTTTTAAACATTTCTCTTCCCCGGTAGTCTTTCTCACTTGCTGGACTATATAAAAGCCTCATCTGAATGTTGTACATAACTACATTATGTCAGTCAATAAGATAACGGAAAAACTTTGTCCAGTCAGTAAAACGACACCTTGTTAGTGTTTGTAAAAGAATTCATACATATGTACTGTTTGAAGACATTCCTGTAGCGGCTGTATTTATGCATTCAAGATATCGTTGTACTTGTGTCTGAAAACATTTCACCAAATTGTGAGAACATAATTCTGTTAGTTTATATGTATATCTATAAAAAGGAAGTCATAAGTAAATTCCGAATAATGTATCTGCAGCAGATGTTTTTTTGTGATGAGCCTAATAGGTCACTTAGTGTTTGTAACTCGCTCTGATACCACTTGTAATGTCCCAAAAATAGCAAAAATTTTAAATTTTTCCTGCCTGCAATAATTAGTTTTCAGTAGAATAATGCATTCATTACATTTAATATCGTGAAAAAACTCCATACTTGTATGAGACAATATAAATCTAAAATTTTTGTTTCACATGGTCTACTCTATGGGTTAAGTGTAGAATTTTGCGGAAGTGATGTGGAAATAATATGATGGCATATTTTTATTGTAATTAAAATGCTGATACAAAGGAAGAAAATAACACTCCTCATAGTTTTTAGAGTCATGTGTTTTAATTGCGAATGTCTACTACACCTTCAGGTGATGAGCTCCTTTGATGATGGTATGTGGTTCCTAAGGTGGTTATAATACTCCAAGAAAGGTAATTACATACCTCGACAGGGTTGCTGGGAGGTATGGGTAAGATTGTGGTTGTCGGACTTACTTAGCATTTTGCTAACGTCATACTTTGCATTTGTGGTTGTAGGTAGCTTCACCCAGGTCACGCTAGCCTAGAGGGTTGGTTCTTATTCTACTAAGGGCCTTCGTATCACTATGTTTAGACTTTGGGGTGGTAGCCCATTGATAGTAGATGTTAGGTACTACGAGGTTGCATAAACCTAAGGTTTGTTAAATGGGTTTAGGGCCATGAGACCCTTGCTCAAAACAATTGGTAGTCGAGAATCTGTGACTCTACTATAGACTTGGTGTAAAATATTGAACCTCCACTTAAACATTGGGTTGGTGCACTTCTTAATCATGTCTTTAATGCTTAATGGGGTACAACCTGTCAACAAGGGTTTGTTGATTGACTTGGGTTATTGTCTTCTCGCTCTTGTCTTCGACCTTGTTGTTGGTTGTTGTTGGTTCTACACCTCGTTTGTAGGGTGGCTATGATGGCACCCTGACCCGAGTAATGCTCGTGGTCAGCACACTCAAAATCTATAGAATTTCGACTGTGGCGTGGATGGTATTACTCAAACAGGTAAGAACACTCTCAATCACAGGAACTTGGTTTTCCTTCATTTGGTTTACCACGATAGAGATTCTACTAACTAACAATACTGGTTATCATGGTAGGTGATAGAAGCTTGGTAAGGGAGCTACGACAGTTCCTGGTGCTATGGCTAGGGTAATGGTAGGTCTGGCATACTCACTCGTGCCCTACTTCTTGCATCCCTGGTGTTTGTATGTATGCATTTAGCCTGGTTTAGAATGGGGGTTTTCGTAAGCCCTTGGCTTACTGATTTGCCTTGGGAAATTTGTTGATTGCCTACTGGCTAGATCAGAAAGAATGGGGTTTTCACTGTAATTTCAAATGTGTGAAAGTAATTTGGGACTGTGATGTAAAAGAACTTATGTAATAACTGGGTCTTACTGGTTACTCAGCTCTGCGAACATTTTATAAACATGGAATGCGATTTTGTTGGATATGACTCCTGTATTGTTGCAATGGAATCCAAATGGTACATTTCTATTTCTCTCATATGAATCCAAGTATTTAAGCTGTAACTTATTGGTCCTAAAATTATGGGATTTCTGGGTATTTCTTGTAAACTGTTGTACAAAAATCATCTACAACAGTGAAAGCCCTTTGGCTCCTTTAGCTTGGAAATGTCACTGTGAATCGTGTACTGGTTTGATTTGTACTTGCTACTGTGTTGGATATTGCTATCGTGCTTCTATGTAACAAACTGTTACCGGTAGAAGAATATAGGATATCAAATGAAGTTTCTACGCCTCTGTCTTGGTATTGTAGTTAGATTTTAAATAAGGAAATCTTGTTTTACTTACGAGTCGGGTGAATAGGATGGAAACTTGCATGGCGAGGGTTTCAAGGTTGTACTCAGTGTTTTGTTTCTGTTGTTGAGGATCGTAGGCCCTGTAGGAATTTCCTACCAGTTTTTGGGCATGAGAACTAGGGGATGTGACCCTTGATCTCTAATTTCGCTGGGCATCTGCATTTGTAAATTTCAGGCAATTCTTAAATGTCGTCGCTTTATAATGTATGCTTATTTAAATTTAAATCTTGGATGGATAGAGTACAGGTCTGTGTATTTGTAATAAGCTCTGTGTCTTTTGAAATACTTAGATGATGATGGGTAGCGATGGCTAAGTAATATGAGTATCTTGCATTGGAAGAGTAAAACGTATAACAGAATGCAATGGTTTCTACCCTATCTGTTGTCTTGTTGTAGTCTGTGTAAATTTCGTTGTATAATAACAACAAGAATTAAATTTATAAACAAAAATGGATACAAGTAAAAAGAATATATCTATCAGACTTGTTTTAGATTTGGAATAAGTAAGAACAATATCTGCGAAGAATGATGATGCATTTCTTTTTCTATATAAAAATTGTACTACTAGCTTTTCGACAGGGTTGGGTTTACAGATCTCTATTTAATAACTGAGTTTTAGAAGTTAAAACGTTTTGTGGAAATTTAAAACGAGGGTTGAGATGAGAGGATATCAACCCAATGGATCTTACTAAAATAAATCAACTATTCGCATAACTCATAAATTTAAGCAAAGCAATGGACTAACAAAGACTAGCTGGCTAGTGCTGCTAGGAAATGAGATTCGATTCTGGAAAATCTGGAAAACTGATATTCAAGCTACTACTATTTTAACGTTTCATTCATGAAATAATAAATATAAATCGTAGGAGGGTTTTATAAACATTTCATACATGTCGTTCCCTGGAGCTTGTCCTGCTGATAATGGCTTGTTGATTTCTGCAGCTTGTCCTGCTGGTATTGTCCTGCACACTCCACCGACTAGTTAGGGAAGTTACTGACTCTTAGCTCACCTGATAATTGATCTTGGATTGGATGACTTTGGGACTACCATGTTCCTCCAAACCATGATTCTACAACCATTCCTGGTTCAGTAAGAATCCCCCCGAGCTAGTTCTGACATGCAAACTGAGAAGTAGAGGCCCTATAGGTGTAGCTGGTTCAGATCTGGAAAATATATGAACAGAGTTGACTTCTGGGATAAAGAGTTCTTCTTGGCATAATATTACCAAAAGAAAAAGATTGATATCCCCCAAACTTTGGGGTCTGTCCTCCTTAAGTAGGAAAATTTTGAACAATAGGACTGTTGGAAATTTACTGGTTTCTTTAAAAATAATTTAAATTATAAAATAGTATTTGTTTACTTAACTTCTAGTTATTTTGGGACTAGAACTTCTCACTTTGTTTGATTAAAGTGTTTTGATATTTAATCTTTGTATAATAATACTAATATAAACATTTCAATTCTATCTAAATATTAATAAATAATAATTAGTAAGTGGCAGGCCACTTTTGTATATGTGTACATGTAATAAATAACCATATTATATATTGAAACTCCTAAATAATAATAATTAGCTTTGTGGTCCTTAAGCATTTGTTTCACATGATGCTTCTTTTAATTATTTTTAAGGAAATGGTCCACTTCTTTGGACGGTTTCGGTAAGCTGGTAAAGGCACCTCTAGTCTCTCCCTTTGCATGTCAGATTCCCTCATTTAACATGGTAGTTCCCGCAGTAGATGATGATAATAAGATTTGTTTAATCAAGTCGAAATAGTTGTGATAAGACACGTAAGTGATATTCAGAGTCCTCTTTGACTCAACACTTGAGATCTAGTAACCCTGAGTGCTCTTTAGAGCCTTTTAACTCAACACTCTCACATGGGCATTACGCTAGTGCAATTCCAGAGCCTCTGCTCAACACTAGAGCTAGAATGTGGTTGTGAGGCACATCTGAGATATTTAAGTGGCCTCGGATCTGGTAATCATTTCTTTCAAGCTTGGAGTGTTCCAGGGCTCATGCCCAACACTCAACATACATCGGGGCTTAGGCCCAATACGAAATAGAATCCTCTAAATACATCGGGGCTTGGGCGCAGTATATAGGTCATTCGTGTGTTTTTCTAAGTCCAAGCTCAACACACTAAAAAATCATCCATGTGAATCATACTCTACATCGTATATGATAACATAAAATTCTCATTATATGATAATTGTAACTGCATCACAACATAAGTTTATCCATTCGGGCTTTCCTACCCAGTGTATAATAAAAAATGTAACAAGAAAGTACCTAGCCATATATATATCAACTCATGAGCACATAGATCAAAACCTGCTATGGCTTATGCTCAATAATAAATCACCTATGCTGGGGTCGTAGCCCAATATAACATCATAACCTAGTTAGTCAAAAAGTTGGGTTATTACATTTTATGTGAAAAATAAACTAATATATTTTCTTTTCTTAAACACTTATATAACATTGCAGGTACAGTCATTGGCTGAAAATGAATGCAGAAGGGGGCAGCAGCATACATGGAAATCTGAACTCTCCACCACGAGAGTAAGAAATTTTGGTGGAACTCAACTCGAATTTAATGAAATCATGCAAAATCTACAGGCATAATTCCAAAGTTTCAGAGATGATAGCATGCAAGAAAGACGAGAACAACAAGCTATAAATGAAGCCCTGCTTCTTACTTTAATAGGGGCAAAACCCCACAGACAGCCCGCACTCTCAGTCAACACCTTTCAGAAGGGAAATGATCACACAAAGAGGACTACCATCCCTAAGGGAGAAGAGCAGGGAGAACACATACCTGAATCAATGGAAGAGAATTGTAAGAGCTCTTCCAAAGATGAAGGTTCACCACCTCCTTGCAAGAAAAGGAGGAAAAGTGATGACAATTTACAAGGAGAATTCAGAAAGATAAAAGCCCCAACTTATGATGGAGAGATTAACTCTAGGGAGAAGGCTGAGGAGTGGCTTCTAGGATTGAATAAGTACTTCAAAGTTCATAATTACTCCAGTGAAATGCAATCCCGACTAGCCATATACAACCTGAATGGTAAAGCAACCAGATGGTGGAGGGACTTGAAACACACCAAAAGCCAAGAACTGAGAGACATAACATGGGATACTTTCAGTAGAATATTCCAGGACAAATATATGTCTGAAATATTCTTTGACAAGAAACTTAAAGAATTTCATGAGTTGAAAATGGGCTCCCTAACCATGGAGGCATTCATAAACAGATTCTTAGACTTGCTACACTACGTTCCATACATCAAAGACGAAAAGGTCAAGATACAACAGTTCTTGGGAGGGCTGCCACCAAACTTTGGACAAAAGATAGAGTTTGACATGCCCAAAACCCTTGATGTGACCTTACATAAAGCAAGACTATGTTATGAGCACGGACATCTAAGGAACGATAACATCAAAAGAAACAAAGATAGGTTTAGAACCTTCTCGGACAACCGCAGACCAGGTTTTAGATGTCCACCTTACCGAAAACATAACAACAGTTTTCCACCTAACAGAGACTTCAACCGACCTCAAGCACAACCAAGTGCACCCCCGCCACCTGTCAATAGGCCATCCTTCAACAAAGGGACAAAAGTTGTCCCACCAACTGTTTCTTGTTGGAAATGCCAAGGGCCCCACTACTACAGAGACTGCCCTAGCAAAACAGATGGAGCTTTATACAACGTCCAAGCAGAACCTACCGTAGGAGACATGGAAAAGACACCCGGGATTTATGCCACTCTTGATGACCGACAGACAGATCACCAGGCCACCATGGTTGAAATTGAGGGTAAGATCTCAAACACAACCATTTCAGTTTTAATAGATCCCGGTGCATGCCGAAGTTATATCTCCCCTAAGATAGTGGACACTTGTAAGTTGAACCGAGAGCATCACAAGAAACCGTGGCTAGTACAACTAGTCACCGATACCAAACGAAAGGTCTCCAAGTTAGTTAAAACTTGTGAGATAGACTTAAACGGTTTTCCAACTAGGTTAGAATTAAACATTCTACCCCTAGGGTTGTACGATGTACTTATCGGCATGGATTGGTTAGAAGAACACCATGTCCTACTTGACTACTTAAGCAAATCCTTACTCTATAGGGATGACCAAGGGAATCAAAAGACGATTCAAGGTATCCCTAAGAAAGTGTCTGTATGACAGATCTCCACCTTACAAGCAAAGAAATGTATTAGAAAAGGTTGTAAAATCTTTGTCGCGAATATCCAAAACATAGAAACTGATAGGGAACAAAAGATCGAATACTTCCTAGTCCTCGTAGAATTCAAAGACGTATTTTCCAAGGAAATAATAGGATTACCACCCAAACAAGACTTAGACTTCTCCATTGAATTAGAAACCGGGTGAATACCAGCTTCCAAATCTCCTTACTGCATGAGCACACCAGAATTGGTGGAACTCAAGCTTCAGTTACAAGAACTGATCGACAAAGGGTACATTTGACCGAGTGTGTCCCCTTGGGGAGCACCGATACTCTTCATCGAGAAGAAGGATGGAAGAATGTTAATGTGCATCGATTACTTCCAACTCAACAAGATGACCATTAAGAACCGCTACCCACTCCCTACAATTGACGACTTGTTTGACCAAGTCGGAGGAGCGAAGATCTTCTCAAAGATCGACTTACGATCCGGATACCATCAGGTGAGAATCTGTGATGAGGATATCAACAAAACCGCATTTTGGACCTGTTACAGACAATATGAGTTCGTAGTGATGCCCTTTGGGTTGATGAACACACTGGCCAACTTTATGTGTATGATGAACAACATCTTTAGTAAATACCTCGATAAGTTCGTTCTAGTCTTTATTGACGAAATTTTGATCTACTCCAAGAATGAAGTAGAACATGAGGAACACCTCCGAATTTTTTTACGTATACTACGAGAACACTAACTGTATGCCAAGTTTAGTAAGTGTGATTTCTACAAACCCCAGATTCAATACTTAGGACATATCATTTCCGAGAAGGGAATAGTCATTGACCTTGAAAAGGTCAAAGCTATCGAAGAATGGCCCACACCTGCGTGTGTATTCGACATAAGATCGTTTTTAGGTTTAGCCAACTACTACCGAAAGTTCATTGAGAACTTCTCATGGATTGCATGTCCCATGACTTCCTTGCAAAAGAAGGAAAACAAGTTTATCTGGACAGCTAAGTGTGAAGAAATCTTTCAAAAGCTGAAGCAACTACTGGTTAGTGAACCAATCTTACAAATTACAGACCCCAATAAGGACTTCGTTGTTTGCACGGATGCAAGAAAGGAAGGACTCGGGGGAGTCCTTATGCAAGACAATTTTTCCATATGCTACAAATCAAGGAAATTGAGAGAACATGAGCAGAACTACCCTACGCATGACCTCGAACTAGCCGCCATCATCCATGCTCTGAAGATGTGGCGACATTACCTTATGGGAAATAAATTCTTATTAATGACTGATAACATGAGTTTGAAGTACCTTTTCGACCAAACCGACCTAAACGCTAGGTAGGCTAGATGGTTAGCCTTCCATAGTTAGTATCATTTTGAACTAAATCATATCAAGGGCAAGGAAAATAAGATTGCGGACGCATTGAGCCGATGAGCACATATGCTTTACGAGGTCACGGTGAGTCAAACCGACTCAGACTTACACCACATGATTCGAATGCCATGTAAGAGTGATCGTTAGTACACGAAAATCCTTGAAAAGATTCGGGAAGAAAGATTATTCCAACAACAGAAGGAATATAAGATAGATGAGTCAGGACTACTGTGGTCGAAAGAAAGACTTTATGTCCCAGAGAGTGGAGACATTAGATCAAACATTCTCACTGAATTTTAACAGAAACCCTATTCAAGGCACCCCGGATATCAAAAGATGATATCGGCAGTAAAGAAACATTACTTTTGGCCTAAGTTGAAAGCTGACATCGCCATGTTCATCACAAAATGTCAGGAGTGCCAACTTGTCAAAGCAGAACACCAACACCCCTCCAGTTTATTACAACCTTTACCCATTCCGGAATGGAAGTGGGAGGTAATAAGTATGGACTTCATTACGGGCTTACCCAAGAGTAATAAACAGAATGACTCCATCTTTGTAGTGGTAGACAAGATGTCTAAAGCATCCCATTTCATACCGGTGAAATCCACCTACAAGGCAGTTCACATCGCGGAAATATTCTTAAAAGAAATCTTTCGATTTCATGGGATACCCAAGGCAATCATTTTCGATCGAGACATGATGTTCACTAGCAACTTCTAGAGAGCATTGTTCTCCGGTTTGGAGACACAGTTACAGTTCAGTATCGCGTACCATCCCCAGACCGACGGATAGACAGAACGAGTAAACCAAATCCGAGAGGACATGTTGAGGATGTATGTCATGAACAACCCCACCAAGTGGGAAGATTATTTGCACCTCGCAGAGTTTGCCTACAACAACAGATACCAAACCTCTGCCAAAATGAGCCCTCTCGAGGTAATCTATGGTAGGAAATGTCAGACACCCGTGACTTGGGACAGTCCAGTAGATAGACTTATGTTAGGACCCGAACTGCTAAAAGACTTGGAACAACTAGTCTCCAAGGTACAACTAAACTTGAAAGAAGCACAAGACCCCCAAAAGAGTTATGTAGACAAGCAAAGAAAAGACAAAGACTACCAAGTCGGCAAACATGTGTTTCTAAAAATAAAGGCAAAACAAAGCTCATTGAGCTTAGGACGTTGCAGTAAACTAGCCCCAAGGTTTTGTGGACCTTTTGAAATACTGGCCAAGAAGGGCCCAGTGGCTTATTAGTTAGCCTTACCAGCTCATATAAAAGTTCATAATGTTTTTCATGCTTCATTATTAAAGAAATATGTATAAAATACTAAACATGTTATTGATTGGTCCTTATTATAGGTGGAGCCTGAAGGGGAGTTCATGCTAGAACCACTCCACATTCTGGACAAGAGAGAGGAGCAGCTTAGGAGGAGGACCATTACTCAGCTGAAAGTGCAATGGAGGCACTTTGGACCAGATGAGGCTAATTGGGAGAATGAGACCACCATGAAAGAGGCATACCCCGCCTTGTTTCATGGCCTCATTCTTAGTCCCTAGAAACACCGGAAGGACATTGTTTCTAAGCAGGGAGAGATGTAATATCCCAAATTTTGGGCTAACTATTTCTATTGTTATCCTTGGCCACGGCCCCAACACATATGTTTTATTTTGAGTATTGGGCAGGAGCCCTAGCACCTGTGATTTATTCTTTTGTATATTGACATACTAAGCATGGACCTTGACTGACCTCTTTATTTGAGTGTATATTGGGTGAGGAGGCCCTAATGTTTTGATGATGTGCTTCAACTTTGATATGGGTACACTAAAATGATCTTTTGTTACTTACTGTGCAGAGCTATTATTTTACATGATTGAATTATGAGTGCGTTGAGCATGGACTCCAAAACACAGATATAACCTATGTACTGGGCATAAGCCTTGATGTACCTAGAAGAATGTTTATGTATTGGGAGTAATCCCTAAGGTACATTGAGTGTTGGGCATAAGCCCTGGAGCACTCCAAGCTTGATAAATGAATACCGGATCCAAGGCCACTTGAATATTCTAGATGTGCCTCACAACCACATTCTATACTGGTGTTGAGCAGGAAGCTCTGGAATTGCACTAGCATAACACCCATGTGAAAGTGTTGAGTTAAAAGGATCCGAAGAGCACTCAGGGTTACTAATTATCAAAGGGTTGAGTCGGAAAGACTCTGAATAGCAATTCTACTTTCGTCACACTTATTTAATTTTTTTAAATGATTCATCTTTTATCTATCATCAAATACTGTGGGAACTACCATGTTAAATGAGGGAATCCGACATGCAAGAGAGAGACTAAAGGTGCCTATCCAAGCTTACCGAAAGACCGTCCAAAGAATTGGACCCTATCTTTAATATTTAAAAGAAGTATCATGTGAAGATACATAACTAAATAAAGATAATTTCCATAAACCAAAGTATGGATTGACTATGAATAGTCTTATGACAACAAAATGCTTAAAAGCCTCAAAGCTAAATATTAATATTAAGAGCTTTAATAATAATATTGTTATTATCTATTTATAAAATATATGTTCTTTTATATACATATCTATGCATAAGTGGGCTGCCACATTATTAAATATCATTAATAATGTATTAATATTTAGGTTGAATTATAATGATTGTATTATTATTTTTTATGAAAAGATTAAAGATATTAAAATCACTTATAGTTAAAACAAGTGAGAAGTCCTAGTTCAAGAGGAAAAAATATTTTAGTAAATAATATCTTTCAAATATTATATTATTTAATTTAAAGAAACTAATTATTCCAACAGTCATAATTGAAGACTCCCCTACATAAAGAGGGAAGATCCCAAGTTTGGGGGATCATCTTTCTTTTTCATTATCATTCATCTTTATTTTTCATTATCATTCTCTAATGGTAATCAGAGAGAAGTTTTCTGCTCCAAGAAATTGAAGCAGTCTCACATAATAACTCCAAATGTGGACCAGCAGTAAACCTAGTGCCTCTATCTCTCATTGCATGTTGGAACCAGCTCAGGGGGGATCTAGTTAGAACCAGGAATGATCTAAGGGTCATGGTTGGGAGGAACATGGTAGCCCCAAAGTTATCCAGCTAAGAAATCATTCTAACAGGTCATCTAAGCTCAAAATTTTCTACACTAATTATTGTTTGAGTGTGCAGGCCTCTATAGGGAAGGATCAAGTCCCAAAGCAACCAGATATGTAGTATTAATTTTCCCCATTTTCAGTTATAGTAGATGTTAATCTTTTAGGCTAGAATTGACGTGTTTTTAATTCTTAACCCAAATACTATCAACATAGAGGTTTGGCCCAGAAACGAATGGAGAGTCTAGCAGGTCTATCCAGGTAGCATGTGCTAGCCTGTGCTACACAACACCCCATCAGAAAATTTAGGGACTCTATCAATTCTTTTCGGATGACAATACCACTGTGCATCTTCTCTTTTTATTTACATAATCATTTTCTAAGCTAGGGTTATCACTCCTTTAAATTTATATTCAATTGCTGGTTAGAATCGTTTTACCAATACATGGTGCCTGGAGTTTACTTCTATATTTATTTCTTTTGATATTTCATAATAAAGAGCATGTCTAGCAGGTGTTAGATTAGGTATCGAAACTCTTAAGGCTCCCAAAACCTTGAAAAGAGTCTTTTAGAATCATAAGTACACATTAACTCCAAACCAAATCTACACGATACATCTTGTTCTGACGATTAAGCCTGGGTAGGAAAAACGAAGTCGCTACAAATAATAGACTAATTTCAGAGATAGGGTATCAATCTTTTCATTTATTTATTTTCTTTTTGTTCTTGAAAATCATCAAATAAGAATAGAAATGCTTCAAGTCAACCATCAAAACTCTTAAGCAACATTACCCATTATAAATCCCAGGCTCATACAACCATATCTTTTAACCATGATTGCTATCATTTATTCTTTTCAAACATTTCTGCATATAGTAAACTAGAATTCATAGGTAAAAATTGAAGGTTCCATCCTTTAAACTTCCAGAAGTCAAAATGTTAGCAATACAACACGCAGGCTACAAAAATCACGATTTTCTCCTTAGAGCCATAACGAAAATGCAGCAGATACACAAAGGTGACAACTTCACACAGTCACAAAGTTAGACTTGTAAATTACATATTTTTAAACTTAAAACCCTGACGGGCACCTCTCCCAGATTAAGGATCGAATCCCACAACAAAATGATAGGCGACCATACATTTTAATGTAATAGCCATAGGTCGGATATCCAATGCCCAGGATGACTTTTATTAAACTAGATGACTGACAGAGTATCACCGTCATCAACGAATTATAGATTTTCATTTAGAAGAACAAATCGACTACCTCCACGGTAAGAAGCACAACAACATATACACCCATATAAATTCTCTTACGCAATAGGAAAACGTAGGGCATAGCCAAGACAAGTCTCACATATTAGCATGGACTCCATTGAATGGACAAAACAACTTGCCAACAAATATTTAGACTGACAAAGCACCATTAAAGAAATACAGTAACCATAACTTCGTTATACATCCATTTGGGTCTCATAAAAAAAGGGAAACGTAGAAACCCATTTCACATTGCATTTATCAAAATGAGTTACACAAGTGATTACAAGGAAAATATTCCTTCAACATCCATTTGTTACACAGGTACAAATACCATTGAAACCACCCAAGACCAAATTATTAAACCCTACTGTAAGTATGGAAATCTACAGGAGTTCACCCATCAAAATAATATTTACAACATTTTCCCACTTCCCAGTCCAGCCAAACGAGACCTCCTCGGGGTTTCTCAAAACAAACCAGTGAGCCAAAGGCCACACGAAACCCCATATAGCAAAACATTACACCTCTAGAGATGCGAGAGGCAGGGGAAAGGGTTTGGGAAATATGGACTTACCATTTCCTAAGCCACCCAACGTCGAGGGTATTGATCACCAAGTAGCAGTCCACGCAGTGAAGGATCAACACTAACCTGCAACCAAAATCACCACTTCAAAGTTAAATACTGAGATAAGAAATTGTACTAGATAAAATAAACAAGAAAATGAGCTTATTTAGAATCGTGGACATTACCTATTACATGAGCCTTCCTCTGCAACTTCCAAACTAGTAGCCAACTAGTGCTATGTGTGATATCCCTCTCTTTATCCTTGTCAAGTTTTAGCAAATGTAATTACAACCATGCAACTACATCCATTGGGGAAAGGATTAAAATTGAGAGGTGATTTGTTTAGCTAGTAATAATGGCCAAGTGTCATTTTAGCTTATGGGATACTAAGAAATATATATATATAATGTATAAGAAAAGGATTAAAAAACTTAAGTGTTTTAATCCAATTGAATTCTTCTTTAAAAAAAAAAAGAAACATTTAAGAGGAGTAATTCCTTTAAGATTTTATATACATATATATAGATTATATGGATTGAACCTCCAATGATGCCAATCTATGCGAGCTCTTTCATTAAAAATAAACCAGAAGAATAATACTCATAAGAGAATATGTATTTATTTTAAGGCTATTGCATCTTGAGTCAAGGAAACCGTGGAAGCTTTGTTATCAAGTGTAGTTGAGAGATTTTCTAGGGATTGGTCTCCTTAGTGGAGCAACCAGATTTATCACCAACAGTTGTTCCCTCGCAGCGCACTGAGAGAAAACCGGATCCTCTCCATCTGTCAGCGAGATAATACACGAAATCTCCCTACCACCGCCGAGCTTGAGATGGAACGGCTTCTTAAGGAGTCACGGTAGGCAGAGAAAGGGAGTCACTTATCCGGAGAAGAAGGTGGGAATCGATGGGCGTTGGAAGGATATGCGGTTGTGGATCTCAGTGTTGGTGAAAATCTGCGATTATGGATCTCTGCCAAGAACTAGCGCGGGAGAGTTGGATGGATTCCAGTCTCACTCATAAGAAGGAATAGTTATTCATGTGAATTGTTTTCTGATATGGCGAATGTCATATAGATATAAGCATCGGTTCAACTCTTCGAAGAAAAGAGCTCGAAGCACTGAGATCTTCCGAGCAGTCTTTATCTAGTAAATGAACTGAAGTGAAATCGCTCTGATTATCTCAAATCTTATTGCTTGGTAATCATGGTGGTTCTTGCTTCGTTAATTCTGGGAAGAAAACGACTGGATTAGTATGTTGTTCTTTGCACATTTAGTGAACCAATAGCGTAGATCGAATTCTTGCTGAGATTTAAAATCAGGGTTTGTTGTCCTGCGCATATTTAGTGAATTAAAAACGTAGATATTGTGGCAAAATTGTATTTCTCCCAGCGGATTGTGTTAGGTGGAGATCGTAGATATCTGGCTGTTTTATTTCCATGCTAAAAGTTGTAGATCTTGTGAATCTTTAGATCTAGAGGGATGCTCCTTGCAATATGTTTGATATTCATTTCTGTGGAAGATGCGTAGGCGGCATAGACCTTGGGTATTATAATTCATGGCAAATCCATTTGTATATGTTTTAAAATTGTTGTAGGCCGAAGGAAATCATATATCACTATATGTATAATGGAATGCAGTCGTAGATCCCTATATCTATCATCGCTGTAAGTTGAAGGGAAACCGTAGATCTCTATCTTTGTTTTAAAATTGTTGTAGGCCGAAAAGAAATCATATATCACTGTATGTATAATGAAATGTAGTCGTAGATCCCTATATCTATCAGCGTTGTAAGTTGAAGGGAAACCGTAGATCTCTATCTTTGTTTTAAAATTGTTGTAGGCCGAAAAGAAATCATATATCACTGTATGTATAATGGAATGCAGTCGTAGATCCCTATATCTATCATCGCTGTAAGTTGAAGGGAAAACCGTAGATCTCTATCTTTGTTTTAAAATTGTTGTAGGTTGAAAGAAATCATAGATCATTATATGTATAAAGAAATGTAGCATACATCTCTATCTCGGTTGTGGGATGGCTGCAGGTTGAATGGAAAATCGTAGATCTCTTATCAGAATCTTACTGTGCCGAAGTAAGATACTATGATAGATCTATAATATGTTGAATATGCTAGAAAATTCCTGGAATATGATAAATAGAAGCCACGAGTTCATATCTACAAATTCAAGACATAGAGATCCTGATCTGCAATATGTTATGTAGATCAACGATATACCGTCCAATGAGACCATAGCGATCTGGTATCTCATTCGTGTTACCTTATGAAGGTATAATTATTGAGTCGTATTGCTTCCTATAGATCCGTGGCATTGCAGTCGATGAGACCCCGGTGAAAACTGAGATCTGAAATCTCATTTGCCTTACTTCCTAAATTTTCAATCTCTATATTATGTCATTTCTTAACTCTATGTAGATCATTTATGAAAGGGCCGAAAGTTGTTTTGCTCCCTGTAGAGTTAGGGTAATCGACAAGTCTAAGTGACCTCAGTACGAATAGGGGATCCATGTATATGAATCTGGTTACTTATAGTTACCATAGTTCATTGTTTTAAGCTACGTCATATTCGAAGGGTTTCAATGTAGCTCTATATTATGTTTCGACTAGCAACAATGATATAGAGTATTATAACTTTATATATATATATATATATATATTATATATCGTTAGTAATGATATAGAGTATGAATAGGTTTCAGTGTCCTATCATTTTTATACATTGCCATTTAGGGAAAGGGTATGAATACCTCTGTTGTATATTGTTAGAATACCTCTTTGTATGTTGTTATTGGTGTTTGAATAACATAGATACTTATAGGCATTGAAAGCCTTGAAAGTACTCCGGAAGAGAAAAGCATTAACAATTGGAAAGCAACAACTTGTTGCAGAATGTAATCTTTATTTTCTCTTTTATTTTTAATAAAGAGGTGACAATGCTTTGGTGGACGTAGCCCGGGGATTCGGGTGAACCACGTGTATATTTGTGTCTCTCTGATGTGTGCCAATGTGATGTGTATTTACGATGACTTTGGTTGTGTAGTTTAATTTCATTGTTAAATTGTTCTCCTTTAATCATGCAAAAGTTATTCCATTGGAGTATGAGGAAATTCAATTACACAGATAACATTGCTTCGAATGAATGTATTGTTGTATATAGACAACTTTATGTAGGAACGTATGTTTCAACTCATTACATATATGTTAGTGAATTCATCGTGGTTTATTAGTAAATGTAGGAGGAGACCTTCAGTACTCGTGGATAATAAATTTTAAATAAGATTTTCTCTTGGAATTAGAATAAGTATATGATACTCGTTTTTTCTTATATGCATGAATCACATATGGATTACTGAATGGAGAAATGTGTGTGTACTTAACTTTAGATGATAAAAGAGGACCTTATCAATAACCGACTTTACTCTTAAGAAGTTAGGTGATCCACACGAAGTCTTACTATTGAAACTTTACTATATTTCTATGTGTGAATGTGATGGGTTTGATTACATCTATCTTGTATTATTTAAATATGCAAAGGTAGTTTATATCCGTGAATGAGTATGCTATGCATAGATGATAATACATGAGATTAAATATGATAGCTGAAATGGTTGAAGGATATAAGGAGGTTATTATTATTACATCTGGATACTTCTTTTATTGTTCCATAATTATATAAACAAGATGGCGTGTAAACCCAGGAAGAATATTGGTATTGTATAGATTGTCACACTAATTGATGGTTTATGCGGGACTCCCATTGATATTCAGGTGTAGTAAAATCCAAAATGGTATTTGGCATGAGAGGTTTACAAGAAAACTATTTAAAAAGTCGCTAACAATCATTTGGATTTTTGGGTATGTTACACTATGATCACGAGCGAATCTCGGGTCAGAGCATAGAGCTCTCAAGCGCATTCAAACAATAACCAAAGAAAAGTGAACGACGAAAATTAAAAATCGCTGGTGTAAAACCTAAGGGAGAAACCCTTCTGCATAGCTGGCAACATGGCCATGTGACATCGTATTCCTGCATTTAATACTTCCACCAAAATTCAATTTATTTCAATACCTTACCTTGATCCCTATAGTGGGAGGTCGTCGTTTGGAAAGTGTGTTGTACAACAATTATTTCCACATACCAACAATAGTGCAAAGTCCAAACAAGTATTGCAGGGTACCACCATGTATTTCAAAGTACCAACAAAGTATCGCATTATACCAACGCTTCAACCTTTACAAACCTTATGCTTAAGTAATTGTTAGGAATATAAAGTAGACCCTAGGTAGAGACCTTCTTAGGAACACCTGCAAACAAAGTTACAAACAGATTGCATTAGAGAAAAACGCTAAGTAAGTCGGAAGTCCCAAAACTTACACCTTACCTCTCGGCAGCTCTGCCAAGGTACTTTTCCCTTTTTTTTTAAAACATCAGTGTCCCATCATGGGCCTCACCCTTTCATCAATAGGGTCCATATGCACATAACTTCTTAAAACAGTAAGTAGGAGTTTCCATTATAAATTATTCTAAGCAATTGATTCACTTGCGACAAAATTACATTTTCTACCCAAATACATCGCTTCCCCAAAGTTGTAAGAGTAGCAACTAGTAAGATTCTGTTACTTAGGAAACTGAAACTCTTCAATTGTCGCAAACAAGTACATGTGTAGTATTTTCTTATTAGTGTTGAAGTTAATTTACAAATCATCACCTGTTAATTAGTTTTATTGGAGTAACGGAAAAATTTTAAATTTTTACTATTTTTAGGGACATTGCAATTATTTATTGGTATGGTTGACAGTGATTTGTCGGAGGGCCTCTCCCTTAGGAGGGAAAGTAGTAAGACTGGTTCTGGAAGTCTGAATGGAATGCTGCACTCCATTTTGTACTGAAGGACACCTACCCATATCGGGTGTATGACAACCAAAGAACACAAGCTACGGGACACCTTTCCCAACATGCCATGAACAGGGTATCTTAGTTTCCTTTCTTCTAGGACTCTTTTACCTGGAGTCTCTCTCAGTAGAGGGATATCCTTTAACCACTTGGTTCTCCATTTCGTATTGCTTGACTACAGATTTCATCACCCTGCAGGGGATATGATTTGTGTGAGCTTTCATATCTTTTAGATAGGTCTTCCTATACCACCATTCGGTCAATGAGTCTACCTTTTTTATTTTTTAGGGGTGCTTCTTGTTGGTTTTATCACCATTTTATTACTGCTCCACCTGTTGTAGCATGCTGTTGCAACATGTGTTTTTGAGTCTATTGTTAGCCTGAGCGTTGTCTTTATTGAGAGCTCTCATTTTGAACAGATGGTTGCACTCGGATTTTTAGGCATTTTATCTCCCACAACTTAGTAAAGCATTGCAATTTAAAATTATCTACTTTAGAGGTGTGCATATATATAATGAGGTTGGTTTTGGATTAAAATCAGGGTCCAAATAACAAATAAATATATATATAAATATAAATATTTTGAATTAGTGTTATTTTGATATTAATGCAGGGGTTATTACTGTTCCCAACCAACAAATGTATTACATAGAAGGAAGGACATGACTCAACCAGTCCCTAATCAACCACATCTACCAAACACATTTAATGACCAACGATCCATTCAGATGTAGTTATATAATATGGTGTTGAAACAGCCAGAACGAGGACTGAGCTTGAACAGTTTTGAGAGGTTTTGGCACAAGAAGAAGATAGGTAGCTTAGAGAAAGAAACATACAACAAAGAAATATACATTAGATGTGACTCACTGACATTGTTTGTTTTGTAGATTATATTCAATGAAATTGCACATAACTATTAATTTTGAAAGCACACATATCAAATAATTGTGGAATATGATTTCATTACCTACATTATGTGATTGCTTAGGAGCGTTTTTTTGTTAAGTAATTATCTAAATTTTTATACTGAAATTTTTATGGATTGAATTTCATTCCATTAATTCCATTGGGTGATTGCTTACGACTATTTGCAAAATATTTTTGTCGTAATGTTACATTCATGAACGTTATGCTTCGATTTTTTGAATAGTCATCTATAGTTAGGCTGCAATGTGACAATGACGAAGGCTTTGCTTCCATTATCTTGAGTAAAAATATCTTACATTTCGACCATTTGCAAAATCATTTTGTCACAACATGTCACATGGATGTATTAAACATATTTTATGAGTTGTAATCAATTGGTTATAATTAGTGCTTGAAGAGTACTTGATTTCTAATTCAATAATATAGTTTCATTTATTTTGTTTACATCGTTTTGTTTTTTGAAAATGTTTTCTTTTTTATTCAGAATTATATATTTTCGATGGATTTTTAGTTTTCTCGAAATGGATCCCAGCGTGTGGAGTCTGTTACCAATGGATATTCTCGAAATGACTCTTCTATGGGATCCTTTTTCAACATTGATTCCATTTCGATCAATTTCATTCTGAAGGATTACTGTGGAGACCATATTTCATCAGTGATTGGCAGAATAATCACATAACAAAAATTGGATTTTTGGTTGAGCTGTGGGGAAACTATGAGAATCATGTCGTTTATAAATTCATCAATTGTATAGGGCATACATATCTATTTCATATCCCCTGTCCAGAATATAGGTACAAATTGAGTTTACTATTGGGTCAATCGTTTTGTTGTCATCTTATTCTCCATTGTCAGTGCATAAAGGATACATGGTGAACCCATTTATAAAATGTTTTTCATGGATAGGCGTCATTGAAATAGGAGTTGCTAGTTTATTTTCATTCATAGGAAATGTCGGTCAACATAAGCATGGATGGATATTTGTTCGTCACCAACGGGATCAGGATGGTTCTAATTTTTTTACCTTTAGCAGTGTTAGAAGGTGTTGGAGAGAAACCATTGGCGTTGATGGTGCACCTACCCCTCCAGATGATGCAGTATTCTACAAAGGTAAAATATGTTGGCTATCTTTAAGAATCATTTCGGAGGAATATTCCTTGTATGTGTACAAGATGTACTCACTGAACATTGATTTAAACACATGGGGTGTCCACTCAATTCACACTAGACGTATCAAACGATTTATGTGCCTTACTATACATTCCAACTAACTACTATGCCTTGTGAATGATGGCTCTACAAAATTATGGTGCATAGATGAGATAAAAGGATTCAAACCTGGTCAACGTCCAAGTCAACAAAGAGAGGGATATTTTGAAGATGGAAAAGGTTTAAAATGGATTATTTTACAAGACTTGACAGCAAGAATAAATACACATTGTCAAGAATATATCCCATTCCGTGTTGTAGGGAGTTCTATACTGATGTGTAGGAATGATTAGATTCCTTTTATATACTATGATCTTTGCAATTGCAACATAACTCATTTAGCAGTTGATAGAAAATCATTGTTTTCCAATCATCATCTTCCTATGCCAATAGACAATCAATGCACAAATATCATAATGTATAGGAATTTTTTCTGCTTACCTCGTCCATGAACTCATTCCATGAACTTATGCCACTACCTATAACATGGCTTGAGGGTATCCTAGGTATTGGTATGGAACCCATTTCGAGTTAAGAATAAAAACTATGTTTAGTTTTTTGCATCATATGCAATTTTTGATCAATTTTGCAGTGTAATAATAAAACATGGCCCGAGTCCACTAAACATTTTTGTCTATAACTGAGTACATATTACAATTTATATGGAGAGCTATTTTTTTATTTTGGTATATACATGTCTCCATAGCATTGATCATTTTGAAGTATAAGTACGACCTGGTTTGTGCAGCATATGCAAATTCAATATATGATCTAATCATTTCTTGTGAAAGCTACAAGTTTATTTATATATTTTGTATCTCACAAATGGTTAGTTGCGTGTTTAGTTCTTTGCATCATATGCAAATTTTGATAAATTTTGCAGTCTAATAAAACATGCCCGAGTCCATTGAACACTTTCGTCTGTATTTGAGTATATTTTAAATTTCTATGGGAAGCTATGTTTTGATTTTGGTAGATGTGTCTCTATAGCATTGATCATTTTAAAGTACGACTTGGTTTGTGTCACATATGCAAATTCAATATATGATCTAATAATTTCTTGTCAAAACTGCAAGTTTTTTATATATTTTGTATCTAACAAATGGTAAGTCTGATAGTAATTTGTAATAAAATATATTGTTTTTCTATATTGGCATTTACACTAATATGAATCCTCTTATGTTATATTCTAGAAATGGACATGATACCTGCTATTTGGAGCTCCCTACCAACATAGATTCTTGAAATGATATTTTTTATAGTTGCCTTTATCTGCTATTATTCGATTCAAGATGGTTTGCAAAGAATGGAATCAAAGATTATCGAATAATTTTTTTTTTCATCGTGGAAACATACTAGAGTGCGAGAATATGGAGTTTTGGTAAAATTACATTTTGAATATGAACGACAATTTGAAGGTCTTTACATTAATCAAGAAGGAAAATTATCAACATTATGTATGCCATTTGTTAGTAATGGATATAAAATTGAGTCTATATGCAGTTCAATTCTCTTGGTTTCTTTACCAACAAGCTTATATAGAAAAAGGGACTACTACATTATCAATTCATTCACTAAGACCTTTATGTTTATTGTCTCCCTCAATCTTGGTGATTGGGGATTTTTTTCGCTATTAATAAATGCACAACATCGAAAGTATGATTGGGTTGTTCTGAAACATGTTCCTATACCAAATGAACCCAAATACTTCATATATAGTAGTCTTGAGACAAACATATCCTCCAGACGGTGATGTTTTGTCTCGAAAATATCTTGTTTTGCATAATGGAAGTATTTATTAGGTTCATACTCATGTTATTTCCAGACCAAAATGAATTTGTTTATACCGAATATATTGGATAGATGTGGCAAAAAAAAAAATGGGGATTCCATGTAGTTCAGCAAGCACATTGTATAGAGTCTATTTGCTTAGTAGTGAAATCTGGTCAGCTTCTTTGTTTCATGAACGACGGGTCAACTACTGTATGGTCAATGGAAGCTACTAGAGATCAATGTACTCCAACAATGCTAGAATATGTGCCAAGCACGTCTTTCCAACATGCAGATGGATTGCGATGGAGACTACTATCGACTATAACTTTAGACATCAACAAAAAATGCCCCGAATATTTTCCAGTTTCATCAGTTATAAATATATACTTATGTGTAAAAACAATCGCATTCATTTATTCTTCTATGATTTAAGCACGACACTTTATAACGACTAAATCATGGATAAATGTCAGAATCCATGCATTCCACACTTAGATTTCGATGTGGTCAAAATGTTTATGACCTTGTTCATGACATTTCAATTTTCCCTGTTTCTCCAAACATGGACTGTTTTGATGATGTATTTACAAATTTAATCGATCATTAGGTTGACTATTCCATCTACCAAAAGCATTTTTCAATATATGACAAAAACTTGTTTTACTATTTATTCAGCATAATTCCAACTGCAAAGATATTTTAGATATGCTCAGCTTTGATGAAATCATGCTTTTTTATATTTTATGTTGAATATATTTCCATTCATTTGCATCGTTTCAACATATCTAATTGTGCCATATTTTCCAGTTTCATCTTGATAAATATATACTTATGTGTAAAAACAATTGCATTCATTTTTTCTTCTACGATTTAAGAATGACACTTTATAATGAACTAAATCATGTAGGAATGTCAGAATCCATGCATTCCACACTTAGAGTTCGATGGGGTCAAAATATTTATGACCTTGTTCATGACATTTCCATTTTCCCCGTTTCTCCAAACATGGACTCCTTTGATGATGTATTTACAACTTTAATGGATCATTAGGTTGACTGTTCCATCTACCAAAAGCATTTTGCAATATATGATACAGCTTGTTTTATTATTTATTCAGCATAATTCCG
Organism: Larix kaempferi; assembly: GCA_027924585.1. Taxonomy (NCBI): domain Eukaryota; kingdom Viridiplantae; phylum Streptophyta; class Pinopsida; order Pinales; family Pinaceae; genus Larix; species Larix kaempferi. Next base: position 5,217,358 of record BSBM01000861.1, on the reverse strand, counting down.
ACTGCAATGATATTTCAGATATGCTTATCTTTGATGAAATCATGCTTTTGTAATGTGTATGTTGAATATATTTCCATTCAGTTGCATCGTTTCAAAATAGATAATTGTGCCATGTTCGTGTAGATATGTCATCAAATGAAAACAGCAGCCACAACAACGACCACAATTTAGTAGATAGTTCAGCTTCAATGAAAAATCAATCTCGGAAGAAAAACTATCAGGATCAAAAGGGACATATTAATGAAAAACATTGTTTAAATTATGGAAAGAATAAATATTGCATCAACAAACGAAGGAGAGGGTGTCGTGATCATTTATCCAATGACGTTATTGATTCACAAGATCTGCCTGCCAAATTCCAGAGCATCTCTAATATAATGAGAAGATCAAATCGTGAAAGTGAGATTCTAAGAGCCATACCTACGACCAACAACATTTGTGATGACACATTGAGTGCAACTGTTCAACCATACATAGAACAAAATTATACTCATGGCACAAAGGTATTGGTGAACTATGATATTTTATGTTTCAATAGGCATTTTAGTCTAACAATAGTTACATTCTCACATATAAATTCGATTCTTAGGCATTCATTTACAACAATTGTATGGTTGAACCATCCGATGAGGGCAATGACATTATCAACACAAATGTAAATGTGAGGGTGCAAAATGAAAGCACCGACATGAGACACAGTAATAACGCAATAAGAACAATTTCTCTTGGGACATCAAAGATTTTATTTCATTGATATAGAAACATATTTATATGTATTTATTATAATGAATGATGACAAAAATAATTCAATGCTTTCGTGAGTTTCATGTAAATGCAATTGTTAATGTACATACAGGTTTTATACATTTTATTAACTCTATTAACATATCTATATTATACTTTCAGGAAACAAATTCCAACTCTACTAGGAATGATTCATACATTCCTCTGAACAATGCGCTATTGATAAATGAGGTAGAAAGCATTCAAAATCAATTCACGATCAATAGATAAAATATAGATGCTAATAAAACAATTTCCCTTGGAACAACGAGGGTGTTGACTTAATCAATCAACGATCCAGTTCTTGCACCAATTAAGCGAACATCATAGCTATAGCCTAATTATATTATATAATTATTGTCCATTGTTTTTTTAACGAGTGCTTATTTAACTCTTAGGATAGTAGCGTGGGTGGTCAAAGATGTGTTTCTCTTGAAACAAGAAAGGTGTTACTCAATCCATCCACTACTACGAATTTCAGCTCGATCACATACACGTATCATAGGATACTGTATAGTATTTAATTTTAGTGTACAATTTCTTTTTTGACAAAAAATAAATTCAAATTTCATGCTAGCAACATTGCGGTTCAAAAACCCTCCAATTTTCTAAATCCTAATTGTCTCGACAACACAGTAGCAAGCAATGTTCCCCCTCCTCTGGTGACAACGACGTTACACAGCATGTTGGTGATGTTTACATACAATGCAGCCAATTTAGAAACATGATTTCCATTCAACCAAACTATTGACTTCCAATCAATGAACAAGAAATATTTCGCAACCAAACCATGATAGGTAGAGGGACTCTCGATGGTCAAAGAACTATATCTCTTGTGACAACAAAGGTATTTTTCAATCGATTCATACAGAAATTTTCTATTGAGATGATATCATAGTAATTTATGCTGATATATTGTTTGAATATGACATGGTTCTTTTCTTTTGACAACCACCTTTTCACCTTTCAACACACAAACAATCAAATTCAACAACCATCCAACGATCCGAGCCAAAATCGCGTCAATAACATGATTGGAAGCAACGTGGGACGTTCTTTGCATAACAATGTCTGTATGGGACATGTTGGTGACAATTTTGTTCGGCATATGAAGAACAAAAGCATACATTTTAACAGTAGCATAAGACAAATAATACATTCATCAACACCATCTCATTCTAGATTCAATAATAATTTCAGTGCTGCAGAGCATCATATTGATTGACAAACATCAAATAGAAATAACATTCCCAACATTTTCAAGAAAATGAATCCTTTCCATCATAGGTTTTGTGAGAAAATTGATAACTTTCAATAGTAAAAATGTGTAATGCATGTCATGAATCATACCCTGGAATACATGTTTATAGAGCAGTTGAGGGTCCTCTTTGTACTAGGTGCATAAGTGAGCATGGCCCCCATCATTTTTCCCAATCCAATAGCATGGATCCTGGTGAACAACCTGGAGTTCTATCAATGTTAACACAGGTAGAAGAAATATTGATTGCACAAGTTAATCCAATCTGTTAGAGCAATATTGTACCTTAGTAACTTAATCATTAATTAATTTATGATTATTTGGTGCTAAACTGGTTAATAATGCCTCCGTAGGTGTGAAACTAGTTATTATGAAGTGGATAGAAGTTGTATGGGCTAGTATGAACTAAATCACAAGGTTTGGGCCAAAGTATGGGCCAAGGGAGGTCAAACTAGCTATTGGGCACTCTCCCATGTGCATTTATTGCCTCCAACATGACTAAGGTTCCCTTATCCCCTGTTTTGTGGATCTGGTTTGACCATAGGCGCCCATACACTGAACTTGGTCATTTATCCCATTTTTTGCTATTTTTGGCATATCCTAGCCTACCTAACTTCCACCCAACCATCTCCTTCACATGTGTGAGCTCCATCTTGGTTCCCCATGCTTACCCAGTGTTCACATGCACAATTCGAACCTGTTTGGGTTATTTTGGAAACCATTTGGTTAACGTAGGGGGGATTGAGATAAATCTAAGCTAGCTAAGTGTGGACACTCCAAGTGGATACTAGTCGTTCCTATTTCTATATAAGAATGAGACAAATTCTTTGTAAGGTTAGACTATTAATAATATCTCATATTTGATCATTTGTGCATCCTGATTTTTTTTCATTTGTTTTGATATTTGATCATTTGTGCTGCGTTTTGATGATTTGTTCATCCAGAAACATATTTGCACTTATTTACTTGCTTAATGTGTTAAATATTTCAACTGTGAGGTATCCATAGTAGCTATATCCCACCTTTCATAGATTTTACATGGTATCATATCTCTTGGAGCTATTATTCGAACTAGAGATTGTTTTAGTGGTGTGCCAGAAGCAGTGGAGAAACCATAGAATTCCCTAGAACCATTGCATTGAAGCCATTGAATAAATCCATTGGACTCTATCCAGGGTGTGATGCTCTCCCGAATGCACCCACTATCAAGTAGGGTTTGAATCTGTTAGTGTAAATCCCACCTGAGTGTTGAGAGTTTTTTGCAGGTTTTCAAGAGAACCATTGTCACCCAGTGTGCATGCAGTAGAAGAAGATGGAGCAGTCTCATCCAAATTTTCTCACTCCTTTCAATTATTTCGATTGGAAGGATGAAATGGTGATTTTGTTGATATCCAAGGGTCTTTTCAGGATCACAATGGGCATATACATTGAACCAAACTTTGTTGTTGAGAAATCGAAGTTTTTCAACATAATGGATGAGGCATTCATCCTCCTTTGTCTCAACATTTTGAGAGACCTCCTGTTTCATGTGGAAAGTATAGCTACACCCAATGAATTTTGGCTCAATCTCGAGTCTCTATTTGGAAAGACTGATGAAATGAGGGGCCATCAACTTGAAAATGAGTTGATCTCACTGAGTCCAAGCAATTTGGAATCCATCCAGGATTTCTTCACCAAATTCAATAGATTGGTCTTACAAATAAAGCAATGTGGTATTGGAATATTACTCCCCACTCCCTACTATGGTAGAAGCAAGTATGTTCTCACCTTCATTGATGATTTCTCAAGCTATTGTTGGTTGTATTTTCTCAAGCAAAAATCTGAAGTTTTCCAATGTTTCAAAATTTTCAAGAACTATGTGGAGAACATTAGTGGGAGAACCATGAAGGTATCGAGGAATGATAATGCAAGGGATTATGTCAATAAGGACATGAAGAATGTCTATGAATATCATGGAATCCAAATTCAACATTTTGTGCACTACACACCTCGTCAAAATGGTGTTTCAGAGCGCAAGAATAGAGCATTGAAGGAGATGGCCACTTGCATAATTGAGGCTAAAAAAGTTTTTGTCTCCAAAGCTATGGGCCAAAGCTATGAATTGTGTTGCATATGTTCAGAATAGAGAACCACATAAATCCTTGGAAGGAATGACTCCATATGAGGCCTGGATGGGTCACAAGCCCAATGTTTCTCATTTCAAGGTATTTGGCTCAAAGGCTTGGGCTAGAATTCCTCCAAAAAAGAGAAAGGCCTTGCAGCCCCAAATCAAGGAGTCAATCATGGTTGGATATGCAGAAGATGAAAATGGCTACAAAATCTTTCATCCATCCTCTCTCAAAAATTTCATTGAAAGAAGTGTCCATTTCGAAGAAGAAGAGCTCATGCAAGCTACAGAACAAGGTGAAGGGGAATGCTCATATCCTCTTCTTGATGATGATGTAAGTGATGGCTCTTTCTCTGATATTTCTAATTCTGATATTGTTGAATATTATGATCACATGGATTCTTATCATGACCCTCCATCAAGACCCAAGTATGAGAAAACAATACAAGCTGTTGGTGAGCTTGCTGGAGATCCTCGAGATCCTAGGAAAACTAGATCTCAGTTTCACAATTAGTTTGCATGTTGTGATTCTGATCTGAGTGGTATATGTTATTTGATGGTTGGATCTGATCCAAAATCATACTCATATGCATATAAATACCCAAGGTGGAAAAAAACCATGCAAGAAGAGATGAACTCCCTCCATGAGAACAAAACTTGGGATTTGGTCCCTCTTCCTCCCAAGAGGAAACTAGTGCAATGCAAATGGGTTTATAGAACCAAAGTGGCATTTAATGGCTCTGATATGAAGTATAAGGCCATTTTGGTGTCTAAGGGTTACTCTCAGGTCCAAGGAGTGGACTATATAGAGACATTTGCACCAGTGGCGAAGATGGACTCCATAAAACTAGTTTTGGCCGTTGGAGCTTCCAAGCGATCGAAGGTTCACCACATGGATGTGAAGAGTGCCTTTCTTCATGGGGATATGAATGAGGAGATATATATGAAGTATCCTAAAGGATTTATTTATGATCATACACTTGTGTTCAGATTGAAGAAGCCACTCTATGGGCTCAAGCAAGCTCCTAGAGCTTGGTATGACAAAATGGACAATTTTCTGCTATCTTTGAGCTTTGAGAGATGTAAGTATGATACAAATGTTTATATGCACCATGTTAATGAACTAATATTGATAATAGTACTGTATGTTTATGATATTTTGATTAGTGGTAGATGAACCAAAGAATTGGGTTCATTAAAGGTTGCATTACACAGTGCATTTGCCATGACCGATCTAGGATTGTTGAAACAATTTCTCGGTTTGGAAATTGATCAAACTAAGAATGGTATCTCTATCTCTTAGTCAAGGTATGCTTCTGATCTACTGTAGAAGTTTAATATGGATTTTCATGTAAGTATGCAAAATTTCCATTCCTTTCGGGATTTAAGCTTATTGATTGGGGTTCTTCACCACTAGTTGACAGCTCACTGTATAGACAACTAGTTGGAAGCTTGTTGTATCTCACACTAGGGATAATTTTAAGGGCCCATACTTTTTTAAAATTGTGTAAACCTTGGCAAATCTTACCAATTCTTAAAATGTAAACTATAAAATATTTGGCGGTATTCTTCTAAAATTATTTCAATTCCTAAGGATTTTATATAGTTTATATAATAATTTGGAGATTTTTAGAGTGAAAAAAGTTTACCCCATCAAAATTGGGCGAAATGGGGCTTCAAAATATGCAAATTGGTGAATCTTTTATTGGAAAAAAACATGGAAAAATTGCCCATGGGCTAAATTTTGCCCCTAAAATTATCCTTGTCTCACACACTCTCGACTAGATTTTTCTTATGCTGTCGGGGCCATTTCAAGACACATGCAAGAGCCTCATGAGGTCCATTGGAAGGTAGCTAAGAGTATCCTTCATTATGTATAGGGTACTAAACATTTTGGTATCCACTATGCAGTTGGTTCATCTCTTGAACTAGTTGGTTTTACTCATTCTGATTGGGATCGTCATAGTTCTGATCGAAAGTCAACTTTTGGTTATGTGTTTATGCTTGCACATGGTCCCATTTGCAAGTCAAGAAAAAAGCAGCACACCATATCCTTATCTTCAGCTGAGGCCGAATATAGGGAGCAGTGAATGCAGCTACAAAATGTGTGTGGTTGCAAGGTATTCTTGGAGAGTTTGGCACTGTGTTTGATTCACCCACAATCATTTGGTGTGATAATCAAATCACAATCAAGATCTCCATTGATCCAGTACAGAGGACCAAGCACATAGAGATTCACATGCACTACATTTGAGGATTGGTGCATGACCAGATCATAGCATTGCAGTATTGCCCTTATGTTGAGCAAACTGCTGATATCTTCACCACGAGCTTTACTGAAAAGGCCTTCACTTACCTTAGATCACTCCCTGGGGTGAGTGATGCATGGTGAAGATTGGTGTATTTTCATATATGCCACATGTCCATTTTTTAGGGGAGGTTTTATTTCCCATGTGGTTTTCCTTCTTTCCTTGGTTACATGGACAAATAAATTTTATGTTGTAAAAGATGACTTGAGCCTTAGTTGCCAATGCCTTATTTTTTATATTCCACTAAGTCTAGCTTATGGGGGGTATTAGAGAAATATTGTACCTTAGTACCTTATTCATTAATTATATTATTATTATTTTGTGCTAATATGGTTAATAATGCCTCCCCAGGTGTGAAACTGATTATTATGAAGTGGCTAGAACTTGTATGGGCTAGTATGAACTAGATCACAAGGTTTGGGCCAAAATATGGGCCAAGGGAGATCAAACTAGATTTTGGGCGCTCTCCCACATGCATTTATTATCTCCAGCATGCCTAAGGCGCCCTTATCCCTTATTTTGTGGATCTAGTTTGACCATAGGCGCCCATACACTGAACTTGGTCATTTATCCCATTTTTGGCTATTTTTGGCATATCCAAGCCTACCTAACTTCCACCCAACCATCTACTTCACATGTGTGAGCTCCATCTTGGTTCCCCATTCTTACCCAGTGTTCACATGCACAATTCGAACCTGTTTGGGTTATTTTGGAAACCATTTGGTTAACCTAGGGGGGATTGGGATAAATCTAAGCTAGCTAAGTGTAGACACTCTAAGTGGATACTATTCCTTCCTATTACTATATAAGGATGATCCAAACTCTTTGTAAGGTTGGACTGCTAATAATCTCATATTTGATCATTTGTGCATCCTGATTTTTTATCATTTGTTCTGATATTTGATCATTTGTGTTGAGTTTTGATCATTTGTTGATCCAGAAACATATTTTCACTTGTTTACTTGCTTAATGTGTTAAATCTTTTAACTGTGAGGTATCCATAGTAGCTAGATCCTATTGTGTCATAGATTTACACAATACTGCAGGTGACACATGCTCGTGGGGGGGAATATAAATATAGTGGTCATACAATCAGCTTTGTGAAATCCTCCAAAACTACAACAACAAAAATTTCATTTCCTTACATTTTTTAGAAATTCTCTTAATATTTTATAGAAGGTCTGGATAATTTGATAGGTTGCTTCCCTATTTGGTAGGTGAGATGCATTGGATGGAATACTACTTACTTAGCTTCGGCTAACACAGGTTTTACCTACAATGTTACTACAGGAGCATACTATACAGTAGGTGGTCCTCATTCTTACGAGGTGCGAGTTTACCAAAAGTTCATACAAACCATCACCTTTAAACCATCTTATAATGTAACTATCCTTTACTTACTTCTGTGTAAACTGACATGCTAGCAATGCTAACCCTTGTGTTACAAATTGCAGGTATGAGACTTGTTTAAAATTCATCTTTATATAAGTTAGCCTATTAGCCAAATACTAACATTCTTACTACATGATACAGACATGGTTCTGAAGTTTTGAGAAGATCCCTTTACACAGATCAACGTTTTCCATTTGCAAAGTTACCTTAACCAATTCCTTACTAAAAGGATCTACGTTAATACCTTGAACATAGAGGGAGGGTTAGGGTGATATACCAGTATTAAAACAAGCAAAAGGGAGAACAAAAATCAGATGTACGAGGTTGATGAGTCATTCCCACAATTAAGAGACTATTCTGACAGTCCTACCGGCCGTAAGTACTCGAGTGGCTCACAGCAACTAGAAGGATCATCTCATTTAAGACAGTTTCAGAAAGACAGCTGTTATTCATTCTCGAGGAGTAATACCCTTTGTTCTTAGCCTCGGGTGGAGGTTTTAGGGTTGAGAAAAGCGCCATGATTCCTTTCAGGCTGCTGGCTCCAACTTACAGTTTTTAACAAAAACAATATTCTTGTACAATACGAAAATGAAGTAGTCTACTACAGCTTGCGGATTAGAGGGGAGGAAACTCTGCTTGAAAAATACAAACTTGAAGAGACTAAAAGCTCAATGCAGGATCATAATCCAAACTATGGCATCCATTTTAAAGACTGGTAAGTTTCCCTCTTCAGATTCCCTTCAACATCTTTCTGTGTTTAAAATTAAATGGCAAGCTTCTCTTCGTAGCCCAGAACCTAACCCATAACCCTTTGCACTGACAGGTTAATATTCGAGGATTGCGCGCAAGGAGAACTATGCTCCTCGGTAAGTAGTATATTCCTGTGATATCCCTCCTTTATGACCTATTTTAATCTTTATTTTGTTATTTTAAAATAAATGTAATTATGAATTTTGTAAATGGCCCTAGTGAGGAGCTCAAGGCCAAGGCCCCACCAGTGGGCCCCAAACTAGTGTTATGCTCTATACGTCTTAGATTAAACCTAGAAGACTATAGAATGGCAATACAACTAAATAATAAGTAACCAAACGCATGCATAAGAAAAGATAATAACTTGGTTGATCATATCATAACTTATCATATGATAGGTGACGACATAACTTCGTCCTGAAAGGATTACTATACACCATTTAAACTAAAATACTTTGACCTATGTTATTTTAATCATGTTATGATTTAGCCATAAAAATGGTTTATATATATATATATATATATATATATAATTAGGTAGTGGTGACTATCATATATATATATATATATATATATATATAGTTGAGGCCATTTAAGTATGATATGTGTGTCTCTTAGAGTTGTGAAGGTTAATACTTTTGATAACTATTATTTGTGTATTGTTCGTAAATAAAGGAGTATTTATTTAAGAATCTACACACTCGTGGTGCTATCAATTAAACTAGCTATATGTTATATTGAAAGAGAATTAACACGAGATCAATCGACGTTAAGGGAAATAAGTTCATGCCACTACCTGCCCCCACCTGACATACAAGCATTAACTATCAGTTGAGCATTAATTGAAATCGATATTTTTTTTAGTTATCAAGTAACCGGGTATCATAGCCTCGGGAGGAATACTTTTACCTGGAGATCGTGTTAGGTATGATATGCCTGAAAAAGTGGAGGTATTCCCTCTCTTGGGAAATCTCGAGGATATCGACGCTAACTTTTAGGGGGGTGCACACGAGTTGGAAACTGGAAAATTTTAAATATAAAGCCAACTACCATCTGGGGGGAGGGGATCTCGGTGAATGGCCCTTGGGGTGTCAACCGTCAATCTCTGCAAGGGAGAAAAGTCAGGTGGTGAATGAGTTAATGATGGGGTTTACTTATCGGAGTGAAGATCGAGTTCAGATAGAAAGGAGGCGGCAGGGTTATTGCAAGTAAGCTCCGATGGAATAGAGCTGATCTATATCCTGGCTGCGCAAATGTTGGTCCCTGGATCTCTGTCAGATCTTATGATTTCTTTTGGAACAAAGTCAATCTATAACATGGCTGCGCAAATGTTGGTTCCTGGATTTGTTATAAAGAAAATGAGTAAAGGTGCAAAAGAGGGGGAAGTGCTTGCCTGATAAAATACGACCTCGCTCTAGTGGAATGGTTTTTTGGTGATCTTTGGATTATGATGCCTATCGCAGATCTCTGTCAGTGAGGTTAGTTACTTGTGGATTGATCACCTTGGTGATCTGTGGAGATTTTGCTGCTTATCGCAGTTCTTGGACGGAGGGACCGGTAGAAGAATGAGAATGGTTTGGCGCAAGAAGGAAGTTCAGCTTCCCTCTTGGATCTATGGGATTTGCGCAGAAGGGATTGGCGGAGCAAGTAAGTTCAACTTCTATCTTAGATCGATGGGATTTATGCACAAGGTGAGTTCAGTTTCTTTCCTCTGTCTTATTAGATTTGCGTAGTATTTAAGTTCAATATTTTCTCATTTCGATATACTGGTGGTTATCTTTGAAATGGTTATGCTATCCATTGGATTTGTGAAGAAGCACACCGATCTAGCGGGTTCATATTTCTTTTTATTGGTTAAATCACAGCCCCAAAATGGATGCACTGGTGATTAGATTGTGCAGTAAACATATTTCCCATGGGAATGCGAAGTACACTGACTTAGTGGATTTATACGTGTCGTTATGTAAATTATAATCCCAGAGTGAATGCGTTGTCCCTTGGATTTGCACAGTAACCACACTATCTTTGGCATTACAGTGAAACGTCAACTTAGTTCTCCCTTTTGTTTTGTGGGTGCATGCATTTAAACTCTGTGCCTAAGAAAATGCATAAGAACCCGGGAGGGAATAGTCACTGCAAGACATGATCCCTGCCCAGCCTAGTTAAGAATCCCTAATTACCTTATTACTGAGCACCGTAATGTTAATCTTGGGGAAGGGAATCCTGTAGAATTTTTCTGTCATTATAATGGTTGTAGTTAAAGAGATAGCTGGGAATCTAGTTAAAGAGATAGCTGAGAATGCGTAATTTCTCTGGATTGAACTAGGGTATATGCATTTAAGAGGATTCTTATTATGCTTTCTAAAGTTTAAAAGACTAGATTCAGGATATATTTATATATAAATATGTATACATATATGGATGGCTATGCATTAGATTGCAGTGAGAAAGTTAAGAGGAATCCCAGTTATGTTTTTGTAAAGTTCTAAAGACTAGATTCGGATATATATATTCGATCAGTTGTCTACTTATAAGAAGGTGTTTCACTATTTTTCTCACTTGTTAATTTAGTATTTATTACTTCGGTGAGTGAAGCAATTCGATCTCTGTAGTGCTAGAGTAATCAGGGTCTTAGTTTGGGCATCTGCCGATGATAAGTATTCCGATCTCTATAATGCCAGAGAGAATCGTCTTAACTTTGTTTTTGAAATTTATGCATGTTCACTGTATTTAAAATGGTAATGTACTGAAATCGTAATCCATATGATTTGTTATTTGCCTATCCAAGGACGTAATTTCATTGAAATCTCAGTTAGATCAATTTTATTTATGTATAGTGGAATGGGTAAGCCATAGTGCACTGTTTGTTTAGTATTTAAAGTTTGAATGATAGGCTTAGAAAAAGCCCACAAGAAGACAATTTTATGATACGCTCTTGATGAGAGTGGCAATTAATTATGGCGACAACTGTGTCACAAGATGTAATCTCTTTGGAGAAGAAATAATTTGATTATTGTTGAGATTGATCTCCCTCTAGAGGAGAAGCTGGAAGAATAGCAACATTGAGTTGCATAATGTATCCCTTGACTTTGAATATTACAAGAATTGACCTGCCTTTGTGGACGTAGCCCAGCCGGGGTGAACCACCTATATCCTTGTCTCGATCATGAGTGTTTAAATTTGGCTTATGGTTTTGTCGATTGGGATGTCGTGTCAATTACTTGTATGTTGTATCTAGATGTATATGATAAAATTATAAATGTTGCATCTAAATGTATCTGACCAATTATAAATGTTGTATGTAGATGATAAACTTATAAATGTTGCATCTAAATGTATCGGACAAATTATAAATGTTGTATTTAGATGTATGTGATAAAATCTTGTCCAGTTTAATGTATGTAGTGAAAGAATAAGAAATCAATAGAAAATGTTACTTAGTAGGATGCTACAAAGCACTCCATGGGGTTTATTTATCTTTATTATGTACTATAAAAGAAAGATTTTTGTTTTTAATTCACTAAATCCTCACATCGAGATTTGGGAGACATTACATATGGTATCAGAGCATTAGGTTACAACACTTGGACCTAATGAGCTCAACATGCAATAAGTAAGTATGAAGGTTGTTAAGTTGACTAATTAGTTATTTGTGTTTCATTTTGGATGCATGGATTGTACCCGAGGAGGGTAAAAATGAATCTCCAAGCTCGACTTCAGGTTTCTTCCGCTAGAGCACAGGTCGCAAACATTGGGCTTATTGAGTTCAATTGGAGAAGAATAAAAATAAGTTGCTCGGACTAGAAAAGGAGCTGCATTCTATAAGCCAAGATTAAAATGTTCACTTCCAAAGAATCGTCAAGAGGTAAGCGACAAAACTTCTTGAAATTACAAGTAAGTACGTATGAGTTTACTGAAAAGTTATAATTAGAGTATCTATTTGGGAACAATACATAAGTTCATTTGAATGATCTCCTATGGATAACACTAGACAATGAATATCTCCTCACCTTTACAATTAGTTTCATTGAATGACAAGAAAGTACTCTTTTAATTAGTTAAGATTATTGGAGTTAAGTCCTTACGAAATAGGCTAAGGAAGTCTCCTAATTTGGTTGACCTTAGATAACTAAGTAAACTTGATTAACCAATAGTCTAGATTTCCAAATATGGGAAATGTAAGCAACTTAGATCTGTTAAAAGATCCATTAAGTTCAGATCAAAAGTAAGTCTTTATGAAAAAGGTCCATTAAAGATTTGATAGTTTGGGTCAGTCTTGGGTTTTGAACTATGTATGGAACGATCAGGTTCTGTTTACATATGAGTTACCTTAAATAAGAAAGTTTATAAATTTATAATGAGGTTGACTCTAGTAGTAAAATCTGTAAAGCAGGAGGAGTCATTGCGAATTTAATAATTCTGGTTATGAGGGAAGCATAATTTTGTGATTTTAAGTGGTTGTTTTATTCCATAAGAAGTATAGTTTGGCTAGACTAGGATGTCTAGTTTCTTTTAAACAAAGATATTAACTTTAATTGGTGTGAATTTTTCTATGACTAAGAAATTGTGAGCTTACAAAGGAGAAAAATGATTAATAGTCTCCTTTCTAATCAATTTCATTCTAGTATGTAATTGTATAGGATAAGTAATTATGATACGATTTTTGTGACATTGAAGCATGCTCGTACCCTTACATATAAGTGCAACAAAAGAAAAATGGTTATAACTACATATACATGTGAATATTAAGCAGTTAATATGAGAATGCATGAGTACCTTTTATATATACCTCTTATTTCAGTAATTTATACTGAGCTAGACATGGGAAAACAATGAGTAATAGTGATACTTTTATTTGCTCAATATTTATGATGACTTGCTATCCATGTACAACTATATGTTTTCTCAAATTGATTATTTTGTTAAGGGATAGATTATTGGAAACCTAGAACCAACATACAAGCTACTAGGATGTTGTAACCTTCTGACGTCCTTATGTTGCCACAAAGAATGACTATTTTTATTTATTTATTTATTATGTGTTAAGGAAAACATTGATGACATGGAATTTGCAGAGTAGATCGGAAGTAATCTTGAGACAGGACTCGAGGTATAAGCTGTTATGAAACAAGTAAAAATGATGTTTGAACATATGTTATATATACGATTGTTCTTATGATTTATATGACTAACACTTTGAATGTTGTGGTCGAGCAAATGATATTTCCCACACATCACTGCCTAACACCATCAATGGGTAAATGTGGGATATATATATAAATATCGATTCATGTATAATACTAACACATGATGATACAAGTAAACTGGAACCTCAGCAGACGAAGGTGAGCTATGCGATCGCCTTTACAAAGACACATGGTTATCTATATAAGGTATGTAAGTTTGTTTTAGACAATTGATGTTAGGGTATACAAAAAGGGTTGTATAACTAAAATAGGAATTGTGTTGAGATGGTGAAAGCTAACATTCGAGTTAAATGATCATAATGTCCATGGATCATCATAAAAAGAATGTTTTATCGTGTTCAAAGCATTATGTAATCTTATAAGCTAGTTATGTGTAGTAGGAAATGACATCTTAGATGATTACATATGGATATTGTATTAAGAAAGATGATTTTCTGTTTAAGGAAGGGATCTTCCTACAACATTTGATTTTGTATATATAAGTGGTACTAACAAGTGGAATTTGGCAGATGGTGAAATTTCTCTGAAGCTTGTGAAAATGCAAGAGCATAAATATTATGCATGGTAAAATAAGGGGGGTGAGGATTTAAGATCCACATCACAACTGTTACAGATTCTTTTAAATTTTGATATAAATATATATATATATATATATTTTCAGGAAACTCGACCCAGATTGATCAGAGTAATCACATGGGTACAGAATGTAATGATTAAATTGAAAGAGATTTTTCTAGACTCAAGCAAGGTGTCTTGGGGAAAATAAATTCCGGGACTCAAGGGAGAAGGCTTGAGGGGAATTGTGTAAAGAGTGTTGTAATGGCATTGAAATACTCCCAAAAAAATCAAGGATTGAGCGGCCACTAGGATTCTCGGAGAATCGGCTGGCTGTAAGACCTAGGCAAGCTATAAGAAAATGTATATGTGGGAGGCAGGACGCTGCTTAGTATACATAAAAGAAATGTTTGCTGCATGAGCACTAAAGTGTTAGGCAAGACATGAAAGAAATGTTGCTGTGGGAGCACTAAGGTGTTAGGCAAAACATGAGAGAAATGTTTGCTGCGTGAGCACTAAGGTGTTAGGCAAGGCATGAGAGAAAGGATTGCTGCATGAGCACTAAGGTGTTAGGCAAGAATTTCCTGGATCAAGTGAATGTTATTTGTTGATTTCGTCAATGGTATACAATCATGGAACACTAGATTTATTCCATATATATTACAAGTGATATGTGCAATAAGGAACTTATGATTTATGTTTTTGAGTTTGATTATGAAGTTGATGACAAGTTGTTACTAAACATTGTTTCTTTTGAATTCTAGTTCTACGGTACAAATGATTACTCCAAGAGAAGAGTGAACACCAAGGACGGTGTTATTTTAAAGGGGATGAGGATGTGATATCCCTCCTTTATGACCTATTTTAATCTTTATTTTGTTATTTTTAAATAAATGTAATTATGAATTTTGTAAATGGCCCTAGTGAGGAGCTCAAGGCCAAGGCCCCACCAGTGGGCCCCAAACTAGTGTTATGCTCTATACGTCTTAGATTAAACCTAGAAGACTATAGAATGGCAATACAACTAAATAATAAGTAACCAAACGCATGCATAAGAAAAGATAATAACTTGGTTGATCATATCATAACTTATCATATGATAGGTGACGACATAACTTCGTCCTGAAAGGATTACTATACACCATTTAAACTAAAATACTTTGACCTATGTTATTTTAATCATGTTATGATTTAGCCATAAAAATGGTTTATATATATATATATATATATATATAATT
This sequence comes from Larix kaempferi, assembly GCA_027924585.1. Classification (NCBI taxonomy): domain Eukaryota; kingdom Viridiplantae; phylum Streptophyta; class Pinopsida; order Pinales; family Pinaceae; genus Larix; species Larix kaempferi. Next base: position 5,201,759 of record BSBM01000861.1, on the reverse strand, counting down.
AGGTAGTGGTGACTATCATATATATATATATATATATAGTTGAGGCCATTTAAGTATGATATGTGTGTCTCTTAGAGTTGTGAAGGTTAATACTTTTGATAACTATTATTTGTGTATTGTTCGTAAATAAAGGAGTATTTATTTAAGAATCTACACACTCGTGGTGCTATCAATTAAACTAGCTATACGTTATATTGAAAGAGAATTAACACGAGATCACTCAACGTTAAGGGAAATAAGTTCATGCCACTACCTGCCCCCACCTGACGTACAAGCATTAACTATCAGTTGAGCATTAATTGAAATCGATATTTTTTTTTAGTTATCAAGTAACCGGGTATCATAGCCTCGGGAGGAATCCTTTTACCTGGAGATCGTGTTAGGTATGATATGCCTGAAAAAGTGGAGGTATTCCCTCTCTTGGGAAATCTCGAGGATATCGACGCTAACTTTTAGGGGGGTGCACACGAGTTGGAAACTGGAAAATTTTAAATATAAATCCAACTACCATCTGGGGGGAGGGGATCTCGGTGAATGGCCCTTGGGGTGTCAACCGTCAATCTCTGCAAGGGAGAAAAGTCAGGTGGCGAATGAGTTAATGATGGGGTTTACTTATCGGAGTGAATATCGAGTTCAGATAGAAAGGAGGCGGCAGGGTTATTGCAAGTAAGCTCCGATGGAATAGAGCCGATCTATATCCTGGCTGCGCAAATGTTGGTCCCTGGATCTCTGTCAGATCTTATGATTTCTTTTGGAACAAAGTCAATCTATAACATGGCTGCGCAAATGTTGGTTCCTGGATTTGTTATAAAGAAAATGAGTAAAGGTGCAAAAGAGGGGGAAGTGCTTGCCTTATAAAATACGACCTCGCTCTAGTGGAATGGTTTTTTGGTGATCTTTGGATTATGATGCCTATCGCAGATCTCTGTCAGTGAGGTTAGTTACTTGTGGATTGATCACCTTGGTGATCTCTGGAGATTTTGCTGCTTATCGCAGTTCTTGGACGGAGGGACCGGTAGAAGAATGAGAATGGTTTGGCGCAAGAAGGAAGTTCAGCTTCCCTCTTGGATCTATAGGATTTGCGCAGAAGGGATTGGCGGAGTAAGTAAGTTCAACTTCTATCTTAGATAGATGGGATTTATGCACAAGGTGAGTTCAGTTTCTTTCCTCTGTCTTATTAGATTTGCGTAGTATTTAAGTTCAGTATTTTCTCATTTCGATATACTGGTGGTTATCTTTGAAATGGTTATACTATCCATTGGATTTGTGAAGAAGCACACCGATCTAGCGGGTTCATATTTCTTTTTATTGGTTAAATCACAGCCCCAAAATGGATGCACTGGTGATTAGATTGTGCAGTAAACATATTGCCCATGGGAATGCGAAGCACACTGACTTAGTGGATTTATACGTGTCGTTATGTAAATTATAATTTCAGATTGAATGCGTTGTCCCTTGGATTTGCACAGTAACCACACTATCTTTGGCATTACAGTGAAATGTCAAATTAGTTCTCCCTTTTGTTTTGTGGGTGAATGCATTTAAACTCTGTGCCTAAGAAAATGCATAAGAACCCGGGAGGGAATAGTCACTGCAAGACATGATCCCTGCCCAGCCTAGTTGAGAATCCCTAATTACCTTATTACTGAGCACCGTAATGTTAATCTTGGGGAAGGGAATCCTGTAGAATTTTTCTGTCATTATAATGGTTCTAGTTAAAGAGATAGCTGGGAATCTAGTTAAAGAGATAGCTGGGAATGCGTAATTTCTCTGGATTGAACTAGGGTATATGCATTTAAGAGGATTCTTATTATGCTTTCTAAAGTTTAAAAGACAAGATTCAGGATATATTTATATATAAATATGTATACATATATGGATGGCTATGCATTAGATTGCAGTGAGAAAGTTAAGAGGAATCCGATTTATGTTTTTGTAAAGTTCTAAAGACTAGATTCGGATATATATATTCGATCAGTTGTCTACTTATAAGAAGGTGTTTCACTATTTTTCTCACTTGTTAATTTAGTATTTATTACTTCGGTGAGTGAAGCAATTCGATCTCTGCAGTGCTAGAGTAATTAGGGTCTTAGTTTGGGCATCTGCCGATGATAAGTATTCCGATCTCTATAATGCCAGAGAGAATCGTCTTAACTTTGTTTTTGAAATTTATGCATGTTCACTGTATTTAAAATGGTAATGTACTGAAATCGTAATCCATATGATTTGTTACTTGCCTATCCAAGGACGTAATTTCATTGAAATCTCAGTTAGATCAATTTTATTTATGTATAGTGGAATGGGTAAGCCATAGTGCACTGTTTGTTTAGTATTTAAAGTTTGAATGATAGGCTTAGAAAAAGCCCACAAGAAGACAATTTTATGATACGCTCTTGATGAGAGTGGCAATTAATTATGGCGACAACTGTGTCGCAAGATGTAATCTCTTTGGAGAAGAAATAATTTGATTATTGTTGAGATTGATCTCCCTCTAGAGGAGAAGCTGGAAGAATAGCAACATTGAGTTGCATAATGTATCCCTTAACTTTGAATATTACAAGAATTGACCTGCCTTTGTGGACGTAGCCCAGCCGGGGTGAACCACCTATATCCTTGTCTCGATCATGAGTGTTTAAATTTGGCTTATGGTTTTGTCGATTGGGATGTCGTGTCAATTACTTGTATGTTGTATCTAGATGTATATGATAAAATTATAAATGTTGCATCTAAATGTATCTGACCAATTATAAATGTTGTATGTAGATGATAAACTTATAAATGTTGCATCTAAATGTATCGGACAAATTATAAATGTTGTATTTAGATGTATGTGATAAAATCTTGTGTAGTTTAATGTATGTAGTGAAAGAATAAGAAATCAATAAAAAATGTTACTTAGTAGGATGCTACAAAGCACTCCATGGGGTTTATTTATCTTTATTATGTACTATAAAAGAAATATTTTTGTTTTTAATTCACTAAATCCTCACATCGAGATTTGGGAGACGTTACAATTCCTAGTGCTTGAATCAAAAACTGATAAGAAACAACTCTGAGAAAAAGGCTATGTTGGGAAGTTATAACTTCTCAGAACTTGGTTAATCCTTTGGGTTAACCTGGCCGTAAGCGCCATGGATAAGCAGCATAACGCTGTCAAATACAACCCAAAATAAGAGTGTAATTATTCCTACTTTTGAACTCTGTAGCCTTTGGCACAAATGTTAAAGTACTGTGATGTAAAAAGTTAATTCAATTACTCACGCTCTTAGATGTATAAGTTTTGAGAATTGCGAAAATAAAAAAGATTCTCTTATCACATGTATTGATGGCGAGGCCAAAACAGAAAAATGGTTGTGCTTATTGTCACTGATTTTCTTTTCAGAACCTAAAATATATAGCATTCGGGGTTCGCCCATCTAAATCCATAAAATAAGGACTCTAGAACAATTATTGTCTAGGCTAAAATCCAAGCTTGATTAACTTACAGGTTATGCTTATTTGCTTAAAAAAAAAATAAAGCTACTGTAGGGTTACTTTCACAAAAGGATACCATGAGGCTATGAAAGAAATCTCTTCTAAACTAGTGTTTAAAAAGGAGAGTCCTGTAAGAAATTCCTTTACTATTTCCATCTTTTTGCCGGTGAATACCAAAATTTGTAAGTCAAAACAAAAGTGTAGGTATTTCTCCACGACAGGGTTTTGCAATAAGCTTTTCTTTTACTGTAGTTACTTAAATAAAGAAGCCCTAAATTTCAAGGGGCGTCGGTGAAGCCAATACCCACAAATAATGTTCTTCTTTGTAAGAGCCGGGGTAATAAAATTCCTCAGTAATTTACTAACCTACATAAATAGGTCGTCGGGTAAAAGGAAACCCTGACTCGATGATTAGTGGATCCAAAATCTTAAATGTATTAACCTAGTTAAAACCATAAGGTCTTTGGGTATCGTTTTTATGAATTCGATCGAGACGATCTGCAACAAATAATCCTTTAGTTTACACCTATCAACTTAGTGACAGAAAAATTACCCTCTGAGAAAGAATACTCCTAAATTATCTACGGTATAAAACAAATCTTCCAGAGTGGATCTATTCCTAACAGTTTATTTAGGAGTTCTACCCAGTACGTCGGCATAAATTCTATTTGTAAAGAAGACAATATTTTACAAGAAAATAATTCCTTGATTCCTCCTTGATAAATAAATCTAAAGTCCAGTATACTCTACTTATGAAAGTTCTTAGAAATTAAACGAATGACTCATAATAAACATAGTTTTAACTGCACTCTAGTAATTTCTACAGACTGTAAACACACCTTTGAGAACTAAGTTTATCATACTCTGTTTTCCCTTTAACAAAATACTACAACTAAGATCTACTGTTGGCGAGTCTAGTTTATGGCATATTGCTACTCATCACAAAATATGGGTTGTCTTTATTATCATTCGAAATCCAGATTCATAAACATCTAAATCAATGGTAATGTATAAATCTTAAACATCCAGAAATCTGATAAATTACATATAGGACATCTTGAAACGTAGGAATTCATACATATATACTACATAAACAATATGATTAAGAACCTGGAATAACTGAACCGAATGCAGAAGGAACAACCACGTTCCACCCAACCGTAGATTAGGCGCAAACACCAAGTCTGTCCATAATCACCCCCGAGCTAGATGCATGCATGTAAAGTAAGGACAGTCAACCTCAATTCCAGATCTTGATCACACTCTCAGAGAACAACTTGCCTAACACAATGTGCTCACACAGCAAAATTATCTCCTTCCGCATACTAAGCAGCGTCCTGCCTCCCCCATATGCTTTTCTTTATAGTTTTGTTTTTGCCTAGGTCTTATCATTAGCATCCAATTCCTCATGGAATTTTCGCAGCTAACTAAATCCCTGATTTTTAGGATGTGTCTAGTGTCATAATTACACTTCTGACACTTGTTCTGATCTCCTTGAGGTTAACTCCAACTTGTCCCTTACTTTTCCATGCATGATCTCCTCATTTAACATGGTTGTTCCTCTTCATTCCTTTATTAAAATAATTAAATCATAATTTTCATTACATTAGTCCTCCTAGGACTTATTAGGCATATTTCACATGTGCCCCTTTCTTGAAAAATCAGTTTCGACAATAATTAAAATAATTAAAAATAATCAAAATGTTTCAGCATTTGGGGGATGTCACAAGCTTTCCACAAGATATCAACTCAATTTCCAAAACACTTCCTTGTTAGGTAGAGGATATTTATATCTTAATTGTTAGGAGAGAAGGACCTCAGTCCAAACACTATGATTGCATTGTTAGTAGATCTCATGTCATTAAATGCATTGCAGTACAAAATTCAAAATGACAAATACTATCGAGATGTTGAGATTGATTTAGAATAAGTTGTATGTATTCCAGAAAGGCCAATAGATGTGTCTGATAGATTGCATTTTATCAAATCTGACATATTAGACTCAAATTGAAATGATGTTGACATTGATCTATTCAGAATTCATCAATTGGAAAGTCATCCTTCCTCCTTTGCAGCTAGAATTCCAAATGCACAATGAGAAATATAGGAGATATGGAATTTTGTTTGAAATGAATCGTCTCTATCATATTTAGAAATGGAGTGACCAGAAGTAGGATTGTCACCAATAAATGAATACCACACTGAAAGTTTGTTTGACATGGCATTTCTACATTCTTTCCTACAAGTGTTGCTGATTGGTTGCAACCATGCTTGAAGAGTATTCGACTACACGAATATGCATTGCACGTACTAAACTATTGTGATCAAAGGTTTGGAAAACATCCAAGGTTCAGGTATTTTATAATGAAAATGATCATGAGACACTGAATCCAAGGAACAACTGTTGTATTTGTGAAAAAAAAACATTGAGGATGGAATACCTACAACAATTGAAGATCTGCATAAAGAACTAAATGACTCCACAGACACCAAATTAGCCGAACAGATAATGAATTTCGGTGCACATCTCTGAGGAACAAAAGCATACTGGAACATATGTCGTACTAAGCTCACTGACATGATATCCCAACGTGGTTTCCCCACTTTGTTCCTCACATTAAGCGCAGTTGATACAAGGTGGCCAAACCTTCACAAAGTTATGCTCGACTCTGCACCCCTTTCTGCACAAAACAAAAATTGATGGAGGGTTGATAATGTTATTAAATATCCACATATTGTTGCTGCATTTATGCATCAAAGATTCAATATATTTTGTGAAGAAAACATTGTAAAATACCTCCATGCGAAGACTACTGGTACAAGTACGTTTTGTTGTTATTATGTTTTTCCAATAGACATTCCTAAATTTTACTTCAATATTCATTGTACACTTACCTCTCTATCAAATTGTGATTTTTGTAGGTATGAATGGCAGCATAGAGGATCAACACATATCCATGGGTTCCTATGGTTGGAGGATGCACCAGACATGAAAAAATTGGATTAGAAAGATGATAGAAGAGTTGATGCTGCAAGAAAATACTTTGACGACTATGTAACATCCTGAAATCCTCGTGATTCCCACCATAGGATTATATATGTTCATCAGTCTTTTGGAGGAATATCCTTGCTTATTAGACAACACTACAATATGTAACACTAATACCGTTGATGATTGTGAGAAACTAGAAAATCACGTTCAGCGACACACGAAGTGTAGTGTTCATTCATGTTTACGAAAGAAAGGTTCCTCTTACACATGTAGGTACAATGAACCATGGGAGCTTCAAGATGAATCAAAATTAATTATCAACAATAAAGGACAAAATAAATATGAACCTGCACTCAATGATGACATGATAAATGTTCATAATGTTGCACTTCTTTCAATGTGGTGTGCTAATGTTGATTGCCAGCCAGTTGTGTCATGTTACGCAGTATTGAAGTACATCGCAAAATATGCTTCGAAAGATGAACAAATATTAGAAAGCTATCAAGACATCTTAACAAGAATCTCCAATGTCATGGATGCTAAAGATCCCTCTATATGTGCATATAATAAGTTCCTTGCTAAAACAATTGTGGACAAAGAGATAGGAGTGCAAGAAACATGCCATATTTTGCTCAAGATCCCACTTGTTATTTGTATTCGCGAGTTTTTTTTAGTCAATGTTGGCAGGAAAATATTCAAGAGAGTATCTTTAAATTCAAACAGTGACAAATTCCCCACAAACTCTAGGTTCCTTGAACTATATCAAAATAGTCCTGCATTCCTTGAACATTTGTCTCTCATTGACACTGCTCGATCCTAGTCTTTCTCCTCACGTTATAAAAAACAACCTTCGAATCCAACAGACCAATCCTCGATAGTTCGAGTGTGGCCACGATTTTGCGAGGTTCCTGATGAGAACTCGGACAATTTTGAATCATTTTTCCTCAGTGAATTACTCCTATATAAACCGTTCAAGAACATTCACACTGATATATGCATCACTACTGAAACAATCATTCAGAACTGGAGGAACCTCACCTATTGAGCTTGGCATGTCAATAGAACGCCAGTTTAATCTAATGACGATGATGATGATGACATACTCTAGGATGAAATCAATAATGACAATGACATCGATGAATGGGAAATGTTATCTCGCCTTGTTCCTCCTAATGTTGTTCAAGTGTCTGATATTGAAACTCTTGGTCGTAGAGACTTTGACTTGAATCATGTCTGGAGTAACACCACAAGCTCATAGGATAACTTAGAAGACCCAACAAATTTCATAAAAAATGTGCGTTCAACAAGAGTTGTAATGGATGTTTACCACCCTACATTGGCTTCTCCATCTTCATTTTCCGATAAGCAACGTCTTTATTTCAATACTATTCTTGAACACTTTTATCAAGGACCAAGTGTGGAACCACTGAAAATGATCATTCAAAGAACTGCTGAAACTGGAAATTCCTACATTATTCACTGTGTTTGACAATAATTTTTAGATTATTCAACAAATGGAAAAATGCCTTTGTTATTACTAGCACCAACTGGAGTAGCTACCTTCAATATATGAGCTAAAACAATCCACTCAGCTCTCAGAATTCCTATTAAATATTTCAAACCTTTGCAAGGTCAAGCACTTTCTGTTTTCCAAGAAGAGATGCGATGTGTTAAGTACATTTTAATTGATGAAATGAGCTTTATATGGCCAAGGTTATTCATACAAATTGATACACGCTTGTGTGAATCATTTCCAGAAAATAGATCAGATCCATTCGGTCCATTGATTCTTGTTGGAGACCTTGGCCAATTCCCCCTGTTAGCGATAAACCATTGTATGTCACTAACATAGTTGGAAAGGTTTTGTGGAAATATTTCAAAAAAGTTGTTACATTAGACATAATTTTTCGTCAGCAAGAAACAAATCCAAAGAAATCCAATTTTAGAATGTTACTAACAAACATTAGAAATGTAGAACCAACTGTGGATGATTGGAATATTTTGATGTCAAGAACATCTGCATGTATGGACAGTATTGAAAGTAACACTTTCAACAAAGAGGTACATTTGTTTCCAACAAACGCCTTAGTTAATCAGCATAACAAATCCATGCTTAAATCACTTAAAAGTCCAGTAGCATGATGCATCTCTGAACATACAAAGAATAAATATTTCAACGATGCAGATGATGAGCAACTTTAGCATGAATTCCTCCTATGTCTTGCTGTATGTGTCATGTTGACATGTAACCTATGGGTGGAAGCGGGGTTGGTAAATGGAGCACTTGGGACAGTTCAAAACATCTTATATATGTTGAAGGATCTAAACCACCATAACTCCCAATGTACACTACAGTGTCGTTTGATAATTACATTGGTGTTCCATGGGACATCAGATATCCAAAGATTGTACCAATAACACCTATTAGTAGAGGAAATTGAAAGCAAATTCCATTGTGTATGGCTTGGGATCTCACCATACATAAATCACAAGGTTTGACTCTAGAAAAAGAAACAATTGATATCGGTAATGCAAAGAGGCAAGGTTTAACATTTACGGCAATTTCAAGAGACAAATCTATCAATGGTTTATGAATAGCACGACCATTTACTTATGAGAGGTACGCAGAGATGGTTCAAAGTGCATATGCTACCATCAAGAAGAAGGAAGAACAACGCCTATAGATCATTTCTATATGAACATCGTTGTTATTATCTAATTAGGTGAGCTGAATATTGTGTACTGAAAAATACATCTATTTCGAAGTTTCTTTACGATTATAATTTAACTTAACTTTGTTGTAGTTTTATTCTCAGGTTTAACAGTTATGGACTACAGTAAACAAATAAATATGAAAAATACCTCATGTCATATGTGTATTCATATAAGGTTAGTTCATTGAAGTTTCAATAAATATTTCCATTCTTCCAAACAAAAGTATTTTAAATTTGCTTGATTAAATTTACTTATGATACTTAAGTACATTCAACGAATTACACATTTTTAATCCTCTGTTTCGATTTTCAGGTTGAATCAATGATGATGTCCTCCATGCATGCAATGAAGCAAGACTATTGAATGCACAGTTGTTTAAAATTATTTTTTACTTAACGATGAAGACCATTTCTATATGAACATAGTCATTATTATCTAAATATGTGATTTTATTATTGTGTACCAAAAAATACATCTATTTCGGTGTTTCTTTACGATTATAATTTAACTTAACTTTGTTGTAGTTTTATTGTCAGGTTTAACAATTATGGACTGCAGTACACAAATAAATATGAAAAATAACTCATGGCATATGTGTATTCATATAAGGTTAGTTCATTGAAGTTTCAACAAATATTTCCGTTCTTCCAAAAAAAAGTATTTTAAATTTGCTTGATTTTATTTACTTACGATACTTAAGTACATTCAACGAATTACACGTTTTTTTTATCTTCGGTTTCAATTTTCAAGTTGAATCAATGTTGATGTCCTCCATGCATGCTATGAAGTGAGACTACTAAATGCATAAATGTTTAAAATTCTTGTTTACTTAACGATGATTACAAATGTTTGCTACATTCAGCTCACATTACAAGAAATTTTTTTAATTTTGAATCCTACTTTATATGTTTCACAAGTTTGATTGAAATATTATCCATTTTCAAGATGTTTTTGTATATATCTGGAGATTAACCATCTCAAACAATGTGCAGTTATTAATTTTTTCTCTTCTGGTTAGATAATAAAAAACTATTAGATATATTATGTTTTTACAAATATTTTCAGGTTGAATCAATGATGATATCCTCCATGCATGCTATGAAGTGAGACTACTCAATGCACAATTGTTTAAAATTATTGTTTACTTAACAATGATTACAAATGTTTGCTACATTCATCTCACATTACAAGAATTTTCTTTTAATTTTGAATCCTACTTTATTTGTTTCACGAGTTTGATTTAAATATTATCCATTTTTAAGATGTTTATGTATATATCTAGAGATTAAACCACTCAACAATGGGCAGCTATTAATTTTTTCTCTTATGGTTGGATAATAAAAAAGTATTATATATTATGTTTTTTACAAATTTTAAATATTAATAAATCAAAATTAAAATATATTAAAATTATTTTTTTGAATAAAATAACTTAAAATTATTTATTTTAGGAAAACTATATTCGAACAATGGGCAGTTATTAATTTTTGCAATGTCTTATTCTGTATTCACATGCATAATATTAATTTTTGCAATGTCTTATTATGTATTCACATTGACATGCAATAGAATGAATTAACCATTACAACATTGAAATCATATACCAATTACATTACAATTTCTATCAAGTAAAACTCGCAACAACTAAAATAGCATAGTCAAAGTTTTGTTTCTATAATTGAATGTGCATAGAACAAACAAACAACCCTAATACCACAATACCAAAGTTTTATTTTTTATTGTTTAAAATTATTGTTTACTTAACGATGATTACAAATGTTTGCTACATTCAGCTCACATTACAAGAATTTTCTTTTAATTTTGAATCTTACTTTATATGTTTCACGATTTTGATTGAAATATTATCCATTTTCAAGATGTTTTTTTATATATCTGGATATTAAACCACTCAAGCAATGGGCAGTGATTATTTTTTTCTCTTATGGTTGGATAATAAAAAAGTATTATATATATATTATGTTTTTACAAATTTTAAATATTAATAAATCAAAATTAAAATATATACAAATTTAAGAAAATATCAAAATTGATTAACAAAATATTAAAATTATTTTTTTAATAAAATAACTTAAAATTATTTATTTTAAGTAAACTATATTCAAACAATGGGAAATTTGCAATGTCTTATTCTATATTCACATGCAGAATATTAATTTTTACAGTGTCTTATTCTGTATTCACATTGTGTTTAATATCCCTCGTTTATACCCTATTGTTTTGTAAATATAATTAAATATTGTACTAATTTATGGTGAGGAGCTCAAGGCCAAGGCCCCACTAGTAAACTGTGTAACTTAGGAGGTTTAATTCCTAAGTTGTAAATTGTAAACCTAGAAGATGCGAGGACAGTGATGCAACCAAATGATGAATAATTGAATCTACCATGATGAGAGGTGAGATGCCTAGAAAGCCGTCTGAATCTTGTCTTGATAAAGGTCATCGACACTTGAAGGTAAGAATGGCATTCACCTTGCAGGATCCACCTACGTAGGAAACGACGTGATGGTTCCTTTCACCTGGGATAGTTGTAAAGAACTACCTTATCACTACTAAGATAAAATTGATGCTTCGCACATAACTATCACTAAACGTATAAAGCTCCAAGTAGGAGAAGTTCGTTCTGACCTTCTTGTTAAAAAAACCTTACCATGGGGAAGAAACCACACATATATATAGAGATAAAATCAAATGAGGGAATTACCAAAGAAAGTTAAATGAATCTTAAAAATATGTAGTTACCTATATATATATGTTACATATATATAAACAAGATGGTGACGATAACAAATATCTAGAAATATTACATACATAGTTATGATATGAATTCATGTACTTACTCGAAGTTACATGTTAATGAGCTTGTATATATTATAGTATAAATTACTATAATAATAATTATAATATAATTCTTAGAAAAGATAATATTAAACATATTATTATAAATGGTTTTGTATAAACTATTGTAAATGCTTTAAAATTCGCATTATCTCACACGATCGGTTATCCATAGTCCTACGCTATGTTTAGGTAGAGTGCACTCGGTTAGAATGGGTAATAAATTTTAATAAAGGTATAAGAGTGGAAAAGGCACGTTTAGGATGACCATGTCTTCATTAAAGAGAGCGAGAGAAACAGGATCGCAGAGCAATAACAATAAAGAGAAAAGAAAATATAATCACAAACACATTACAAGAGAGACACATATATATAGTGGTTCACCCCAACTACATCCACACTGAAATTTGCCAGTGCTTATTATTATGTCGCCTTGCAAAGTGAAGGGATTTAACTTGTAGCACAACCGCTGCACTTCCTCTTCAGTGTCTCACACACTCTCTTCCGATCTCAGAGATCTTTACAATGCATAAAGCCTAATACATCAACCCTAGCCATATTACAATGTCTTTCTTTTATAAGGGAAATACAATGGGAAAATACCATGGGATACCGAAAACCATGGGCCAGAAAATAGCCCCAAAATATTTTCTCGGGGGCATTGCCCCCAAACCCCATTTCTTGGCGGCATTGCCCCCGAACCCCTGTTCGTCGGGGCTCCGCACCCCATAACTCAGGGGCTTTGCCCCCCAACCCCAAGATAGGGAAATGAGTGTACAGTCCTCTAGGGTGCATGAATGTGACAATATCGTCTATGAAACTGAAAGATCTAGTGGGTTGTCCCTCGTTGGAATGAAACGCCAGCGAAGGACTATTTAGATAGCCTCCATGCTGGAAGGAGGAACGCCATTTGTCATTTTGAGAAGAGGACCCGAAGGACCTGATCTCTATCTGGGACGGGCTTTCCAATTAAGTAGCGAGGAAGCATCAACGTTTTTAGTTTATATATGGTCGATCGCCATTAGTGTGGGGCGGGAAAAAAACTTTGGGGAGAACTCTTTGGGGAGTTAGATCGATGTTTTCCATTTGGGCGAGCTTACAACCCGAAATTAATTCCTGATCTATGATTTGGTTTGGAGCTAGGACGGCTCCTTTGAGCCCGATCCGATGATGTCTTTGGATTCATGTAGATCATTCACATAAATGGCTGAAAGCTGCTTCAATTCCTGTAGAGTTAGGGTTACGCCAGCTCGGCGAGACCTCGGCCTGAACAGGGATCTATACTATAGTCCCTGTTGCATATAGTTTACAGTTCATCGAAATGTTTGATCTTGCATTTTAAATTTATGTAGTTACAGACTATTAGAGTAGCTAACCCTCAAGTAGTCTGCAGTTGATTTTCTTTCATAAAAATGTTGTATTTGGTTCCAGTGGATCGTGTAAGGCTTTCGATCGACATGATCCTACGGTTTATTTTTCGTTTCATATAAATATATTGTGTAATGTTCAAGCGGATAGCGTAAGGCAGTAGAATTGATGTGATCCTGTAATAGTCTGTAGTTTGTTTTTTTTCTTTTTATATATTTCTGGAACAATGTAGAAGTCTCAGTCATGGCGTAAGTGACTGGAGACTTGTCATTACATTTGGGGAAAACCCAAACCCTTTATGGTTTCGCTGTAGATAACACTGTGCGTTTTTTGATGTTTGTATGTTAATACTTTGTGTCATTACAATTGGGAAACTCGACCGGTAGATTTTTCGCTGTACATAATGCTGTGCATTTTTCCTTTCCATAGAGCTTCAAAGATCTCTGTATACTCCTAAGTACATTTATTACATGTTATAGATGTTGGACATATTTCCTGTCGCACTGAGTTGCACGGAATCCTATAGAGTTTTATCTTATTATATCTCTGTTCAGTATTCTTTTTTAGTGTAGATCGTGTATAGCGGACAGAGCAAAATCTGATTTCGTGTAGAGCTCTTGGTAAGCTGCTTTTAGTAGGTTTCCTTTACATTCTCATCGATCCAGTATGAATCTCGGGGTTGTAGTTACGCCAATGTAGATGACTACGTTTTGTCCTATACATTGTTAAAGTTCAACTCAAGTCTGGGTTATGTCGTTATTCAGATTCGTATATGTTTTATGTTGGTATAATTTACTCTGCCATTGTGAAATCTGGAGAGTATTGGATGAAGTGTTAGTTGACTATTTTTTTTTATCTCCGTTAAATTATAATATATATATATACATATATATATATATATATATATATATATTATTCCTTTATTGTAAGGAAGTGGGCAGAAAATGATAGTTAATAATCCTGGACACGGTCGATTGGGATTATGTATAGATCTCTGCCATGCGCATATTTCAATCATTTATAGTTTATAATTTTTACTGGCAGAAAATGATTTGTGTGTTATACCTACTCCCAACGACTGTAGTAGAACTCGTGTTCTCCTTGTATGCATGGATATTTGTGAAAGAGTATCGATTCTATCTCTGTTTAGGAGATCCTTTTCTTCATTTTAAAAGGTTGCATTGTATTCTGAGTAGTTTGTAAACTGAGCTTTCGTTTAAACAGAATCATTGTTGTGATCTGGGTATGTACTGCTTGTAAGGTAACTCGAACCCGATTGGATGCTAGAATTGGATGTCTAGAAAATGCTATCTGGAAGAGAGGCATTGAGAAAGTGGGAATATTACAGTAACCGAGTTTGCAAGTTGTAACTTTCAATTTGATTAATAGAATGATCGATGGCCCTTATTTGTGGATGCAGCTCGGATATTGGGTGAAACACATTTAATTTGTCTTCCGCATGTGTGAATTATTGAAGTGGCTTGTTGCTTATGTCAAATGTTTTAATGTATATCGTGTCAAATGATCATTTGGTAAAGGAAAATTCATTGTCGTTCATGTTGTTTCATAAGATGGTTATATAGAGTTTATTAATTAGTTCAGGCACATTTAAAGTATAGCACGTCAGAATGTCATTGAAATGTTTCAAGTAAAGATGAAAATACTCGAATGTAACTAATATGTGGAATTATAGAGTTATCAGTTTGTGGAAGCAATGTTCAAAACATGGTGCAAGGTTATAATGTTATCCATATATATATATTGGTCCCAAGTGCAATAAAGAAAGTGGAATAGTCATTAATTAAAGAACAAGTAAAATTTGTTATGGAAGTGTTGGAAATATTGACTAAGATCCTTGCATAAATAAGCAAGCAAGCTTTGTAAAAGTGTTGATTTGCAGGAATGATAAAATAAACAACTATGTATGTTGAATGTTTTCTTTTTTTAAACTAAACGAAAACAAATCAATCTTATTGTAAAGATTTTGTATCTTATGAAATTTACCTTGAAATTCCTGGTTATTACTAATACTTTTAATTTGGATATGTAACACATTGACATGCAATAGAATAACTTAACCATTATAACATTCAAATCATATACCAACTACATTACAATTTCTATCAAGTAAAACTTGCAACAACTAAAATAGCATAGCTAAAGTTTTATTTCTATAATTGAATGTGTATAGAACAAACAAACAACCCTAATACCACATTCCAATCCTAATATGTTCCAATTTTAGATGGTTGGAATCGTATTCGAAGCAATAGATTCACAACCAAAATGTGACCTTGAATCAGCACCAACCTTAACTAATGACAAAATTTAAAAACGGTACATTCCATTGTCAACATAAACATCAAAGTTCAACATTAACCTTGATGAACATCACATTGTGACAAACTCTTTCATGGATCTCATCTTCATGAAAAATTGTCACATTGATACACAGTACAACGATTTAACCACTACAACATTGAATTCATGTAACGATTGTATTTCGATCAAACAAACAACCCCAATACCACAATACCACTTTCCAATCCTAATTTGTTCCAATTTTTTATATAGCCTATCGTATTCGAAACAATAGATTCACAACCAAAATGTGACCCCAAATCAACACCAATCTTAACGAATGACAACATTTAACACTAGTACATTCCGTTGTCAACATAAACATCAGAGTTCAACATTACCCTTGATGAACGTCACATTGTGACAAACTTTTCATGGATCTCATCTTCACGAAAAATTGTCACATTGAAACACAATACAACGATTTAACCACTACAACATTGCTTTCATGTACCAATTGTATTTCGATCAAACAAACAACCCTAATACCACAATACCACATTCTAATCCTAATCTGTTCCAATTTTTTATATAGTCTATCGTATTCGAAACAATAGATTCACAACCAAAATGTGACCTCAAATCAACACCAATCTTAACTAATGACAAAATTTAACATCGGTACATTCTGTTGTCAACATAAACATCACAGTTCAACATTACCCTTGATGAATGTCACATTGTGACAAACTCTTTCATATTACCAAAATTTTATCTCTACCAATTATTGTCTCAATCCCACAACAATTGTTCATGCATGTCACAATAATATTATTACTTTCAATATAATATGTTAATTAACTATTATATTCTTATACCTTCAAATTAATTAAAATTTAATATTATTAAAACTTTCAACATTAATTAAAATTTAATATTATTAAAAGTTTAATCATTAATATTTAAAATATATTATTATTTTGTGGATTATTAAATTACGATTAACTAATTTAATGTAATATTTATTATTATTTTAATGTGCCTTCATCGAATTATTTTTATTTACGCAAGTGTAAGAAAATTAAATAATTTCAAATGAATTAAAATTTAATATCATTAAAATATTCATCATTATATTTAAAATATATCATTATTTTATTAATTATTAAATTGCAATTAACTAATTAATTATTATATTTTTATCATTCTAATTTACCTTTGTTGTATTAATTTTATTTACTAAAGTGTAATAAAATTAAATAATTTCAAATTAATTAAAATTTAATATTACTAGCATTTTCCCCTCGAGGGGCAAAATGAACGCCATTAGGAAAAAAGGAAAGGTAGAATAAACAAAGATAGGGGTAAATCTATGCTCAAGTATCACGCCAATCAAAGATACAACATCTGAACTGTGCGGCAATAGAATCAAGCTCATCAAAGAACAATATACATGGTACGGATTGTTGAGATTTGTCAAAAATTTCTTGTACATTAACCTAAGTTTCTCCAAACCACATTGTTAAGAATTTTAGGCCTTTTACACTGATTAAATCAGCTTGACACTCATTAGCAATGGCTTTTGCAAGCAGAGTCTTCCTACAACGAGGTGATCCATAAAACAACAGCCTACAAAACAACATTGAATCATTGGTGATTTACCGTTTGAAGGTTCCTCTTGACATTTTCCAAACATTGGGCACCTCAACAAACTATCGAACAATTCTTAACATGTTGTTATTTATACACTATTTACTATAAATAAACAAATAAAGATAGAAAGACAACATTGCACCATGGTGTTTATATACACAACTTAAACCTTCCAAACCTTCTAAGGGATGGGTCAATACTATTTGGCGGTTTGTTGCTCCAATCACATTAAAATAGACTCAATTTTTTAGCTCATCCTTTTTGCCTCGTCCTTTTTAGAAAGCCAAAGCTGTGGGGGGTGCCATATGATGCATTTACTATATGGAACTTGTAAACAGTGTCAGCTGTGGAACTTCATCCTCATCCTTATTTTAGGTTAAAGTTTAATTTTTTTAGCTCATCCTTTTTAGAAAGCTAAAGCTGTGGGGGGTGCCATTGGTACCTTGGATACTAGTTCTATACATTGCCACAAAAAAAATTCTTTTGGGTTCCATAGATACAACTTCCTTCATCGGGTTTGTTGTTTGGACTGCCATAATACTATTCTATCACATCTTTTTTGGGCTGCATGCATCATATGACACCGCCAAAGCTGCTGACAAAGAGAGAACGGGGAAGCTTGATAATTTGGGGTGAATCCCTACAGTGGAAGGAAGCATTTGAACTCCACAATATAACAATGGTACCTATCATAGCTTGTAAATAATGTCTTTGGATATTTGTCTTGGATTTTATTTGTATCATTAGAAATTTATAAAGCTTTGAGATCGAACTTGGTTCAGTGAAGTTTGCATGTAATGACCTCCTGAGGCAAATGTCTATAAGATTTAGGTAAATGCAGTAGAGTATAACAATGTTCACGTAGACGAGTTTGGAATTGATGAATGTAAGCAAGTGTTGTAAGTATTGGTAGATGTCAGTAATGGATTCAGGTAAATGCCGTAGATTATATCAATGTTCACGGAGACGAGTTTGGAATTGAGGTAAATGCATCATATGGCACCCCCCATGCCATACTCCTAGGAAAAAATCAAACGAACTTCAACAAACGGGTACCTGTACCTGAAATTGACACACGTAGGTAGGTAGAGAATACCTAGGGGCATGAGACAACTCTCTCTAAGGAACTTGACAAAATAGCCCCGTAACTTCGAGAGAAGGGGTGCCTCCTCAAGAGGTCGCAGTGACGAGGCCCGGGTGACTGACATTTACCAAAAACACAAGTTAAACCCTAGACAAAGGAGTCCATGTTACCCTCCATTACCTTAGAAATCCCTAATTGAAATAAAATCAACACTCTACTTCCTTAGAAATTCTTAATTGAAGAAAAACAAAAAAAACTCAAAAAAAAATATACAAAACCACAAAAATCTTAAAAATATTTAATAATAGTTTTAAGGTGTATTGAAAATATGCGTCTACCAAACATAAGAGCATTTCTTTAAAACATTTGCATTTGCATATATCTTAGTTCCAACGTAGTTGCAGAAAAATTTAGATGTCATGGAACCTCGTTGCCAAAAAAAATTCAATAAGACATTATTGTTAAGAGTTTGAGGTTTAATTTCAAGATGGAAAATTCATGGAATGCATATTTTAAGTTTCACATTGTTTCATACATTAAATCTATTTTAAATTAATAAAAGTGATTAAAAAGTTATTTAAATTAGTGAGTCATGGGATGGTGAAAGAATTGAACCCTAATGGTCTCAAAAACATTGTTCTTGGTGGTCTCAAAAACATTGTTCTGCATAACCAACTACAATGTCTTCTCAAACGTAATTTAAAAATTATTTAAATAAATAAAACTAATAAAAAATGTTTTAAATTAAGGAAAATTATTATAAAATGCAATTTAACTTTTTTTTTAAGCTAGTAACCATGGGGATTTGTAATGTCTTTCTCAAAGATAATTTAAAAACTAATTAAATAAAGAAAACTAATTCAAAATGCCTTAAATTAAGGAAAATGATTATAAAATGCAATTTAACTTTTTTTAAGCTAGTAACCATGGGGATTTGTAATTGTGACCTTTTATTTACAACTTCTCATTTCATATAAATTAGTGAAAATCATTAAAAAAATGTTATTTTAAATTGGTGAGAATAATTAAAAAACTATTTAAATAAGTAACAATAATTTAAATGATTTAAATTAAGGAAAATGATCATAACATGTAATTTAAAATCATCGAGAATCATTAAAATATGTTATTTAAATTTGTGAGAATGATTGAAATGTTTAAATATGAGTGCACTGCTTTGGAGAGAATGTGTGTGCATTGTTTTATGGAGAATGGTTTTATTGTTAATTCTATATAGTTTTAGTATAATGTTTTGTTAATGATTTTAGAATAGATTTTATCATTAAATAAAAATTTCATTTTTTCCTAAGGATTGATCAACATCAACATACAAGTTTTAATATAGGTAGTTGTCTCTTTATTAGTATAAATAAAAATTGATTGGTGATGGGGTGCTTTACTTTCTTCTCCCTTCTCATATGATGTGTTACCGACATTGAGTTGAGTTCATGATACATAATGACTATATGGGACAACAAAGTTTACATTTCATGCATTGATTTCTATTTATGATACTAAGGAAAGCTAGTTTGAAATGGCACGACCCAAATCACAAACTTAGCCTACTCAAGTGAGTTTAGTCCCCTTTGCTTTGCATGAAGAGATAGCTATTCCATTGACTCTACTCACAACTATCCGCTTCTTTCCCAAATCATTTTCTTAACCAAGCTTGT
The DNA here is from genome assembly GCA_027924585.1 of Larix kaempferi. NCBI lineage: Eukaryota > Viridiplantae > Streptophyta > Pinopsida > Pinales > Pinaceae > Larix > Larix kaempferi. The sequence continues at coordinate 5,181,643 of BSBM01000861.1, read as the reverse complement.
AGTACCTCTCACTAGATCCTCTTGAAACATCGATTCCTAAAGTATGATGTGCAAATTTGACCTCTCTTAATTGCAAGTATACTGTATTTTCCAATGTTTATTTCCTTGTTTCCACATGCGTGGAATAACATTTTGTCGCATGACTCTTCTCGTTGTTCATGTCTCCTTGTTTCACACCTTACCATGTTTGTGCTAGTCCTTACTTGCATTATTAGCTTGTTTCCTTGCCATAGATGTTAAGCTTCGAGTAGTTTTTCACTTAATCTCCTCCTTTATATTGAAGTTGTTTATGTAACTTATTGTTGGTTTTTTTGTCATATTTTCTTCATTTTATTCTTGTACAAACTTTTGAATGCATTTTTATCCAATGGTCATCTTCTTCTTCTACATCCCACTCTCCAAACAATTTCATGCACTATCCATCCTATGTTTTTTTTCTCTTTTTTAACTCATCTTTACTAGTTTTTGTTGAACTTTGTCATGACTTTATAGTTGTACATAAATACTAATTTTTATAAATAAAGAATTAATGTGACATAAAATCAATTTAACTCACATGAAACACTTGGTTGAAAAATATTAAATTGAAACCAATACAAAACACTTAGCTGGAATAGAGTAAATTGAAATGTTATGCCCTATAAAAAGTAAAAAAACTAATGTAAGTAAAATATATAAAAATTATTGAAGAAAGAAAAAACAATAGAACCATGAAACTATATTTTTTTTATAAATGTCCCCATAATTGTGGTATGAGCCTTGTGATGTAGTCGCTAACACAAATCATGTGTTCAAGAACCTCCCCACATGTGGTCAGCAAAGTAGATAAAATAATCTGTAAAGGATTTGAAAAAATAAGAACCTCCCCACATGTGGTCAGCAAAGTAGATAAAATAATCAGTAAAGGCTTTGAAAAAATAAAGGTGCAAATCTTCTGCACTAATCATACACCATTAAGTTTTGTTTCAAACCATATAAGATGTATTAAATATTCAAATTCAAGCATGAAAAGGATCATAGTGAGAAAATCAAAGGGAAGTTGGATTTTTTAAAATAACAATATATAATTTTGAAAAAATAAGTATGTTTAATGATATAGTTTTATTTATGATTAGAAATTTATTTATGATTTATATATAAGTTTTTTTTATTGATTTTTATGAAACAAGTTAATAGATAAATTAAATTTTTGGATGAGTTTATTTTTTTTTTAAAAGATATTTTAATTGAAATGATTTAAATCTTAAATTAAATTTTTGGATGAGTTTATTTATTTTTTAAAAGATATTTTAATTGAAATGATTTAAATCTTTTTAAAATGGATTGAAATATTTAAAGATAAAATTTTATAGTCAAAATTCATATTTATTAAATACAATTATAAAATTTAACAAAATTCATATTATTTTTAATTTTTTGATTGAAATTATTTAAATCCTTTTAAAATGAGCTAAAATCTGTAAAGATATAATGATATAGTCAAATTTCTCATTTATTAAATACAATTATAACTTTTAACAAAATTCCTATTGTTGGCATTGGTCGAAGATGCTGTGGTAAAATCCATTTTCTTTTCGATGATTCAAGCCTTCTCTTAGGCTCATCCTTAGGACAATGACAATGCCAAAAAGTCTCAAGTATTTTACAATCAATAAATAAATAACAATGAGCTTATTTTAAGGTCGACCTTTTAAAAAGAATAGGCCGACTCAAAATATCAATATATAGAAGTTGACTGCTAGCTCTCATTAAATTATTCTGAGTTGATCAAATTTCTCATATAGAAGAGTATGACCTTTTTGTTTCCCACATGTTTTGAGTGGCCCTCTTCCTTTTTAAAGGGTCGTCCTTAAAAATAAAGTCATTGTTTTTTTATTGATTGGAAAAGACTTGAGACTTCTCGATATTGGCATTGTCCTAAGGATGATCCTATGAAATGGCTTGAAACATCGATAAGAGAATGAATTCTACCGCAGCGTCTTCGATCGATGCCAACATGTACAACCGTGGATTCTCAACCAATACAAAATTCTTTTTACTTTTAATGAAAAATAATTAAGCAACTAATAATAATTAAATTTATTTACTTTTTAACTTATTTCATTTAAAATATATAAATATTATAAAACTTACCATCACCATCACTATATTTAGTTGTTTAAAGTTACTATCAAATCACCATCTTTAATTGTAATAATACCATAAACATGATCATCATCATCACCATTTTTTTTTTAATTTACTATAAACATCAACATTTTTAATTGTAATAATATCATATTAACTCTTTTAAATTTGGAAGTATTGATCAACTAACCATAACACCAAGTTTGTTTTCATTATGTTTGCTTCTTACCCTAGTAATGTATATAGATATTTAATGTAGATATTCCTTAATTTGAATGCTATATAGATATTTAATTTAGATATTCTTTAATTTAAACACTATAAAGGAAAGATATTTACGTAGATATTCCTTAATTTAAAGGTTATAAAGGAAAGCTATTTAATGTAAATATTCCTTAATTTGAATGCTATAAAGGAAAAGACAACTTAGTATATAATATGATTAATTAATGGAATAAAAATGCTATGTGATATATGATGTTACTCCGATACACAAAAGTGTGATATATGATGTTAAGTGGATACACATTTCTATACATATAGAATGATATATATATATATATATATATATATATATATTACAAGATATCCATGGGTTATTGTTTTGTTGTGTTCAATTCTTATTTTTATAAAAATTATATATATATATATATATATATCATGTGCATTTCTATAAGATTAGCTTTTTAAAGTTCACATCAATTTGTAGCTTTTGCAACATGATTTGTCACGACATGAAGAGTTAGCAATTCAATAATTAAAAATAAAGTAAAATTGTATAGTAACCATAAGTTTTAAGATAAACTTATCATATGAATATTAGATAAATCTATGTATTATTATGAAGAATAAATAGGAAATAAATATAATAGTTTGTATAGAAAAAGAATAACATTTTAATAATTTTGAAACTCTGGTTACAATATAAAATATATAGTTATTTTGTAAAATAATTATAAAACTTTTTTATGAGCTAAGTGAAGATTCCATTAGAGTTGTACTTTTTAATATCGTGTACTATTTTTTAAATAATTAAACCAACTTTTGTATTTATAAGTCAACTAAAACCTTATCTAATATTAAGAACACTTAAGAGCTTGCGTTTCCTCCTAGAAATTCACATTATAGGGAGTAGCGTATGTACACCTCCATAGATTTTACGAGTTAAATTTTTGTACAACCCCTTAAAGAATGAGTAATTGAATTAGGAGGCCCTGACTTCCTTGTGGATGTACCCATTGGCATAAGGGTCATGGTATATTGGAGCTTATTTGTTACCTCAAACCAATTCTCTCAACCAATGTGAGAAGTCATGGAAATAGTTTCAAGACACATTGATGTTAGTATGACTTATTTCTATGGACAATTTAGGAAAACAAGTGAAATAGGTACGATGGATTATTGCAAATCACGGATTTCTTTTATTTTTGTAACACAAGGGAGGAGAGGGGAAGGCTAAGCAAGCAATCCTACTCACCCCACAACCAATCAACCATTATTATGTTAGTAGGATGCATCACTCCTTTGAGATTTTCTACCTTGGCACAAGGATCATGGTAGATTGAAGCTTATATGTTGTCGTGAAACTAATATGATTTTATCATTCGCCCCATTTTTGTGGAGGAGTTGATTAGGAGAGTCCCAAGATCCCTATGAGTGAAATCATAAACAAATAAACAATGGTACTCAAAATATTATAAGCAAAAAAGTTTGTTTATGTCTTTAACTTCTCCTGGAATTGAATCCTGGATTCAATTAATTTCTCTATGTTGTTTTTTTCTAGGTTAATGAAAATTAACTTCAAACATAACAAGAATTCATTATTTGTCACTCTCTCACAACAAATATATTGTTCTTTAAAAGGTTAATGAATATTGACATTAAACATTAAAACAACTCTTTAAATGTCACTCTCTTATAACAAATATATTGTTTTTTAAAAGTTTAATGAATATTAACATCAAACATAAGAATCAATAGTTAAATGCCACTCTCTTATAGGATATTGGTTATCAAAGTGAAATCAACTCTCCATTTCCTTATCATTTTTTAGCTAAAGAGGACTAAGAAACTTAACCCTTCATCTCCTTATAACAACATTCTTAAATGTCACTCTCTTACAACAAGTTCAAGATATTAGCTATCAAAGTGAAGTTAGTTCTCCATTTCTTATTAATCTTTAACTAAAAAAGATTTAAAAAATTAACACTTCATCTTGTTATAAAAACTTAATTAACAAAGAAAAGTCAACCCTCAATCTTTTTGTAAACCCTCCTTAAAGAAAGTCAAGTCAACCCTCCATCTCTTTAAAAATCTCTACAGAAATAAAATGAACACTCTACTTCTTTAAAAATTATTAATTAAAAAGACTAAAAAAACTAAAATAAAATAATTTTTGAATAATAATTATAAAGTATAAAGAAAATATGCATCTATTAAATATAGGAAATTTATTTTTATTTTTGCATATATTTTAATTCCAACTTGATTACATAAAAATGTAGATGTAATGAAACCTCATTACCAAAAAGTTCAACAAAGACATAATAGTTGAGACATTCTTGTCATGAGTTTGTTCATTAAACTTAGATTTTAAATTCCATCTTTATATCTATATTATTGACAAATATCAAGTTACATCTTTTATGAAGAACATTCCTCTTTCATATAATCAAGAGAGGTAAATAAAATAAAAGAACACATAGTAATAATTTAAGAATATGTTCATTAAAGTTAGATTAGTTTGAATGGTCAAGAGAGGGATTTAAATTTCTCTTAATGATTATGAGTAATGTTCACTTAGACCAATTTAATAAGAGGATAGATCCTTTCACAAAGATGAAAAATCTGAAAACTTAAAAAAAATCTTTCTTATTTAGCTATACAGATCTTCTTTTTCAAAATAGCATAGTAATGAAAAATTCACAAAAACATTTTACACACCAAAACATTTTTACTATTACTAACATCTGCCAATACTTACAACACTTACTTATTCCTCCATTCAGAAAAAATATATATATTATAGTGATGAAGAATTCACCAAAACATTTTGCATACCAAAACATTTTTACCATTACTAGTATCTACCAATACTTACAACACTTGCATATTCCTCAATTCCAAACTCGTCTACATGAACATTGATATAATCTACTGCATTTCCCTGAATCCATTACTGACATCTGCCAATACTTACAACACTTGCTTGCATTCATCAATTCCAAACTCGTCTATGTGAACATTGGTATACTCTAATGCATTTCCCTGAAGCTTATAGACATCTTCCCCAGGAGGTCATTACATGCAAACTTCACTGAACCAAGTTCGATCTCAAAGCTTTATAAATTTCCAATGATACAAATAAAATCCAAGAAAAATCTCCAAAGACATTATTTACAAGCTATCATAGGTACCGTTGTTATATTGTGGAGTTCCAATGCTTCCTTCCACTGAAGGACTCACCCCAAATTATCAAGCTTCCCCATTCTCTCTTTGTCAACAGCTTTGGCGGTGTCATATGATGCATGCAGCCCATAAAAGATGTAATAGACTAATATTATGGCATTCCAAACAACAAACCTGCTGAAGGAAGCCGTATCTATGGAACCCAAAAGAAAAATGTTTATGGCAATGGATAGAACCGGTATCCAAGGTACCAATGACAGCCCCACAACTTTGGATTTCTAAAAAGGATGAGCTAAAAAACATTAACATTTAACCTAAAATAAGGATGAGGATGAAGTTCCACAGCTCACACTAGTAAGTATCTTACATTTCTATGAACTTCATCTTCATAACTATTTACAAGTTCCATATGGTAAATATCTTACATTCTATGAACTTCATCTTCCTAATATTCATTTGATGGATAAATACAAATATTGCATAATATTCATTTGATGGATAAATACAAATATCGCATGGCACCAGCTCTCACTTGTTATCGCTTGGCACCTGCACCTTTCACTTGTTGCATGCCTCGGAAGTCCCAACTCGCCCCCTTCCACGCATTCTGCACCAACTAACACCGTCAAGCTCCGCCTCCCATAACCGTCCACCGCTCCCATGCCCCATCCCATGCGAAGGTCCACGCACCACTGCCTCTTCATCGCCCAATCGTCCTCAAGGGGCCATGAGGGGACCTTGGCTGCATGCAAGCCTTGTGGGATGCATGAAAGCCTTACCTCCAGCTTCTAAAGAGGTTCAGTCTCTCTCGCGCGGGCCTGGTCCTAGAGTTCACTCTCATGGAATTAACGTTGGCAATTTCAGGTGGCTTGCGGAACTGCCCAAGGTAGAAGGAGCATCTAAAGGGTTGTCAGTCTCATCTTCTATGCTCTCTCTGCATATGGGCATAGTAGAGAGAGAGGGAAGAAGTTCACAGAGGACAAAAGAAGATGCTTCCTCTAGAAGAGGAATTGGTTCTGGTCCCTGAGCCGTTGTTGAAGGACGCTCCATAGGGCCTTAAAGGCAGTTGTGCACTCCCTGGTCTATTTATGGAGCAGAGAGATAAATAACACTGTCTAGTGTAATTGCGAGCTCTAAAGGAGCCTACAGGGTTTCATCCTATGCCATAGCCAATGCTAATGTCTCCCTTCCCTTTTTATTAATAGTTGCAATCTTGTATTATGTTCCGGTCTATTGGCTCATCGGTCTCAGCAGGTCTCCCGATGCTTTTCTCTACTTTTTTCTCGTCGTTTGGCTGGTGGTCTTGATGGTGAATTCATTCATGGCCTGTTTCAGCGCCCTGGTGCCAAATTTCATCATGGGGAATTCTCTGATAGCAGGTTTCATGGGCGGATTCTTTCTCTTCTCGGGCTACTTCATTTCCAAGCAAAACATACCCAAGTACTGGATCTTCATGCATTATTTATCCTTCTTCAAGTATCCTTTTGAGTCTTTTGTTATCAATGAGTACTCGCACTTGGGCAGATTGAACTTGCTGTCCTCCAGAAAAATTGCGCCTCCACTCAAAGTGACTAAATGGAACCCATATTTAAAGTTTATTTGATATAAAATGAAAGACAGAGATTGAGAGGAGGCACATTTTACCGTCTTTTTTTTCACAATCTGCAATGCATATCTCTCTTAACAAAAATTTAAAAATTTTAATCCAGGAAAAAATAATGGCTCGATAGTGCATAACGGTTTATCCAAAAAATTCACAGTAAAGGGCGACTTTTTGTAGGGTCTTATCGAGTGCCTCTGACTATGTTAATCAGCCACTTCCATTAATTTGGAACTCTCACTTGCTTTGCCTCAGTTTTCTGTACTAATTTTAATAGCAGTTTATTTTATGATTTAAATTAATATCAGGTAATTTTGATGATATTCACAACAATCTGCATCTAGTACATCCAATACTGCCTCAAAGGAGACCTTATTACCCACTAGTTTGTTAATCAAATATCCTTTGCATTCGGCTCAGAATGAAACTGTATATCAAAATGATCGCCGGAAGAAACAAAAGAATTCAAAGCAATATTACTCTCTCAATCAAAACGATAACTGTAAGGGGTCAATCTGATCCTCTCTAATCAATGGCAAACTATATTTTATATTGTGTTGTTTTTACTTTTAAAGCCTCATCTGCTACTTCATAACCAATGGTAAACTATATTTTATTTATTTTTGTTGCTTTTGAATACTCTTAAATGTGTCCATATTGGTTTATCATTATGTAGCTTTGTCTATGTTCAGGTTCTTGCGAACTTGCAATGGGTATGACCCAGTTTTCACCACAGGCAAGGAGAATTTCAATTATCCACTTCATTATAAATTGAATAGCATTGAGTTTCAATTATCCACTTCATTTCGTTATGACGAAGAACACCCTGCAATCCAAGTTTCAAATAAGTTGGTTCATTCTAATTTATGTTATATTTTACCTTAAGTTGGTCCATTTTAATTTATGTTATGACTAGATACACACAAATTCACAAAAATCAGGTTCCATAAAGACCGTGCTGCCGAAACAACATTTACAATCCGCTGAGCATGAGACTGTATGCTAAGATGGTTGCGGCGCCAGTTTCAGAAAGGTCAAAACAAGATGGTTGCGTCGTTTCACACAGGCAGAAGAAGATCGAAACAAATACGAATTGCTGGAGTTGTTTCCATTGCATCCTGACGGGAACCTGAGATCACAAACAAGGCCCCAGAATTCAGAGGCCAAAGAGGATGAAAAGAACGGTACATTGCTCGAATTGTTTCCTTCGCATGGCTTTGAGTTCGTTTGTGGCAGTTAGCGCGCATTTTTGGAGATGTGTAGCTGGAGAAGTGGCGGAGAAAGACAAAGACAATGATGGGGCACCATCCACCATCCACCTGGTAGGATTCTGTTTGCTCTATGAGTGAGGAATCTAGTCTACATGGAGGTTATCCTTCTCCCTGATAAAACCCCTACACCCCTACAGCATAAAAATAAATTTTTTAATTTAAAAATAATAAATTTAAAAAAAATTAAAATATAAATTTTATAAATAAAATAACAAATTTATGCAATCTAAATATTTTAATATAAAATAAACTTTAAATTAAAAAATATATAATTTTTTATTTAAAAAAAATAATAATTAATTTCTAAAATAATAAAATAATAAAATAAAACTATACAATTATATATTAAAACAAAATAATACAATATAAACTATCAATTATAAACATAACTAAAACTAACAACAATATAATATTTTTTAATTAGCCATAAAACAATCTAAAAATAAATTAAGGTATAAATTATATTATTTAATCATAATTTTTGCTTAACCAATTTATTAATATTTTTTACAATATTTATAAAATATAAATATTCTAAAATATAATAATCACATTTTTAAATTAAATAAAAATTCACTTTATATTCAATTATTTTTTAAATAAATAACAACATTTTAAAATAACATCATTTATTTTCTATTAATTAATTATTTTTTCTATTAAACCCAAAATCTCTCATAAAGACTTTTTCCTATTCTACTCCACATATTTGTTAATAGATAATCATTTTTTATACGTGAAATTATGCAAAAATTGTTCACTTACACTTGATCACTACTTCTACTATATTTATATATCTAATAACACTCATAAAAAAATACGATTTTTCAGCTAAAACAAGTTATTAGCCGAAGCCAATCACAAAGAAAAAGTACCCTATACGGAGCTATTTCACACAATACAAGGGTACTTAGAAATATTTCACAAATTTTGTAAATATTTCATAAATGAATTTGTAAAAGAGTAACATTGGCATTTGTCTCCTAAGGGGTAAAAATAAATGTTGGTAGGAAAAGAGAAAAGTTAGAAGGAACAAAAACATAGGCATATGCAATGAAGGATACTAGTAGGAAAAAAGTAAAGTTTTTAACAATCTCATATTACAAAGACATAGGCACTCAACCCATAACAAAAAATAATGTTAAGTTCATCAACACACTCAGCCAACTACAATTGAGATGTAGCTAAATAGAGTTATGTGAATAACTTGGATTTTATTTATATAAAATGTTTTAAATAAATGTTAAATCATTGTGAAGTTTAATCGCCCCTATCGTAGTATTAGGTTAAAGTTTTAGTACTGAGTAGATCCCCTTTTAAGATGGATTTATGCTAGTTTTAAATTAAAGTGGTAATGGTACTTAGAAATATTTCACAAATTTTGTAAATATTTCATAAATGAATTTGTAAAAGAGTAACATTGGCATTTGTCTTCTAAGGGGTAAAAATAAATGCCGGTAGGAAAAGAGAAAAGTTAGAAGGAACAAAAACATAGGCCTATGCAATGAAGGATACTAGTAGGAAAAAAGTAAAGTTTGTAACAATCTCATATTACAAAGACATAGGCACTCAACCCATAACAAAAAATAATGTTAAGTTCATCAACACACTCAGCCAACTACAATTGAGATGTAGCTAAATAGAGTTATGTGAATAACTTGGATTTTATTTATATAAAATGTTTTAAATAAATGTTAAATCATTGTGAAGTTTAATCGCCCCTATCGTAGTATTAGGTTAAAGTTTTAGTACTGAGTAGATCCCCTTTTAAGATGGATTTATGCTAGTTTTAAATTAAAGTGGTAATATTTTAACAAATTAAATCTTACTTAGACATAATATACTATCTCATGTTTGGTATTTTGAGATATTATATAAAATTGAAATTGATTTTAGAATAAGATTTAAAACTATTTTTGACTAATTATATTTTTAATTGATTAAAACTTTATTTAATCCAAAATATTTAGAAAAAGTGAAAATACTCATTTACAAACCACTACATAGCATTTCAAATGACATTAAAACTTTATTTAATCCAAAATATTTAGAAATAATGAAAATACTCATTTACAAACCACTACATAGCATTTCAAATGACATTAAAACTTTATTTAATCCAAAATATTTAGAAAAAGTGAAAATACTCATTTACAAACCACTACATAGCATTTCAAATGACATGATTTTGTTTAAATTCTTTTCAGTATATATTAACAAATAACTTATAATAAACTTTGTCATTATTATAAATTATTTTTTAATAAATTTAAATAAAAAGATTTAATATATTAACAAATTAACTATAATAAACTTTATTATTATTAAAAATTAATTTGTAATCAATTTAAATAAAAGTATTTAATGAGAAATATTAAATAAAATTGATTTAAATGATATTAATTTAAAATTTAAAAATAAATATGTGCACACAAATAATACAATGTAAGATATTTTATTTTTAGTTTTTTAAAACTTTCAAACATCAATTACATAGATATCCATGCTATGCTATACAGACATACTACAATTATCATTAAATTTCATATCTTAATTTATGTAATCATCTTAATATAAATATTATGTATCCAATTTTATTTCAAAATAATAAATGTTATACATGTTAGATTATATGTATAAACAACAATATTTATTATTTTGTTTAAAAAATATTAAATAATTTTTTTTTATATTAAAATTATGTTTAAAAATATTAAAATAATGTTTGAAGTTTAAGAATTATATTTGCATATTTAATTTGTTCAAAATTTTAATAATAATAAAATTTAATGTTGAAAATATGTTATAGAGTTTTATTAATTATTTTTCAATATTTACTTAAATTAATTTTTTTTTTTAATTTGTTTAATAAAATTGATATTACCAAAAACATAAAACTTGTTTCTGTTTTTTTTTAATTTGTTTAATAAAATTGATATTACCAAAAATATAAAACTTGGTAAAATAGTCAATATCATATTTTTTTTATATTCATAACTTTTAAATAAAAAAAATATTTTAAAATTAAATAAAAATAAAAATTTAATATTATGAATAATGTTAATGGATTAAAATAAAACACTAACCAAATTGAACATGGTTTTCCATGTAAATAACATAATAACAATATTACGTAATTCATTTAACAGGTTATGTATTAGTTACAATATTACCATTTAAAAATAACCAACAAATATCTAAACTTATATACCTAATATTAATAAAATAAATTATAAAATAAATATAATATTTTTATTTTAAAAATAGCTATAAATTTATTTAATTTTATCAATAATATAATTTTTTTTCAATCTATTTTATCTTATTAATAACCATAAACATTAATATAAATTCATTTTAATTTAAATACATAATATTATATAACTTTTATATATTAAACAATTATATATTTAAAGAAAGAGTTAACAATTAAAAAAAATGTTTCTTTTTAATATTGGTTAATGGTCTATAATGAGAATTTGTTTCATATTTTATTTTTTTTAAATATCTTCCATCTTCTTGGTTTAAAATAGTTTTCTATATAAAAATTACTCTCTCATATAATATTAAATAACTTTTTCAATAATTTTTATGTTAATAAAGACAATCATAAAGAAGTGATGCCTTCTACTAATATAAGAGTTATTAGTTGTTTTTTATAATCTAAATACTTTTTCTCTACAAAATTTATTTTTCTATATAATTTTAAATAACTTTATCAAATGATTCTTATGTCATGTCAAAGGAGTGGTACCTACTTTTCTTTATAATTTTAAATAACTTCATCAAATGATTCTTATGTCAAAGGAGATAAATACAAAGGAGTGGTACCAGTAGCATAATGGTTTTTTTGTTGTTGTTATAACAAAAATTAAAAATATATAGCCAAAGTGTGTATATGTATGAATATTTGCACCACCTACCCCTACCATGACAAGGATAATAAAATTAATGAATATTATCATGTTCATTTTAATAATAAAATTAATGAGAATTAAATAATATATTTGATAAATATTTGTACAAATATTTGCAAATATAAAGTCAATCATGTTCATTTTAATCATAAAATTAATGAAAGTTAAATAATATATTTTATAAATCTTTGTATTTGTACAAATTAGTATTAATAATTAAAAATATATATAATAAATTTTATGAGAGTTGAATAATTTTTTTTTAAATCTTTTTTTTTCCAAAGAAAAAGCCGTATTTCATTGATCTTATAAGAGAAAAACAGTACATTCCACAGGTGCTGTAAAAGCACGATAAAGTCCTGAAGACGATAATATCCAAAATCTGAAAATGAGAATCCTAATACATTACATGCTTACAAAATGAATAAGAGACTGTAACATAACAGTTCAAACCTTCTTAAAGTCGTTAGTTCATAGTATATAAATATATAATTTTGGTTTCCCAATTAGCCTGCTGATTTGAGATGCAAACTCCTTCATCCATTCTTAATCCTTCTTTGGAAAGGATATCGGCTTGAGTATTTTGTTCTCTATAGATATGTGAAAATCTGACCTTCTGAAAATAAGTTACTTGTTGAACCACATTGCTTCCTAAATTCTGGAGTGCATGATTGTTGAAGCTAAATTCCTTGTTCATGAATCTCATCCATAACTCAGAGTCCCCATAAACTTTAAGATTTATAATCTTCTTTTCTTTTGCCAGAATAAGTAAGGTACGCAGAGCAAGACCTTCATCTCTGTTATTGGTTCCAAAACCTGCATTAGCTTGGAAGCTGAAAGTCTCATTTACTGATAACCTGAGAACACCCCCAAGTCTGCTAACATTGTTTGAACAGGATCCATCGAAGAACCGCACCACATCATCTTCTGCGATATCCAGTGCTTTAGGCACTCTATTACGAATTACCTTCTCTAGTTCTTTAAACTTGTAATAAACAAACAAGATCTGAGCTATGACAAAGAAACTTGGCAAGTTGATTTCTTTGAACATTGAAAGGTTTCTTGCCAACCATACGAACCAAGGAACCAGAAAGACCAAAACTCATATACTTTTAAGACTGGGCTCGTCAAACCATGACTTCATAAATGTATGAAAGACTCACCTTCCTCTATTAGAACCATGTTTATTTTATGTCGTAAACCTGCCCAAACCTCCTGAATAAATGGGCACCTTGTAAATAAATGTGTTGCATCCTCATCCGCTGACCTCCATAGGCTACACCTTCCCGGACCTTCAAAAAATATTCATTTTAAGTTGTCCCATGTGAGGATCTTACCCTTGAGAATAAGCCATACAAGAATTTTTCTTTTGTAGGTTAACTTGACCTTCCATATTTTCTTCCACCACTAAGGGTCTTCTACAAACCGATCACTCCGCTACATGTTGTAAGTTGCCTTCACGGTAAAGGTACCTTCTCCCTTGCTACCATACCATTGTAAGACATCCGATACGTTGCTTAGCACTATGAAACCATTCTCCAAATCTGCAATCCAATTATTCCATACTTCGATCCATCTAACCGGTAAAAATAAACCAAAAGCATCTTTCCAATGCTGTATATAATGACTGCTTCCGTCCACAATATCTGCCAGAACCTTATAGCTCCTTTCTAATAAGAATAAAAGAAGTTCCTGCGGGAGTCTTGTGCATTGAAGGACTCCTTTGTAATTGTCAAGTCCAATTCTAGCTTCGAGACCTATCCCCACGTGCCAAATAAGTCTGTCCCCTATAATAGGAAATGCATAAATGATGTTTTTCCATAAAAGTGACCCTCCACGCCCAGATTTTTTAACCTGGCGGATCCAACAAATCAAGAAGACATTATCCATATACTTGTGTCTCATGATCCCTTGCCATTGCCCTTCCTTTGAAATCAGTTACCAGATTGACTTTGAAGCTAAAGCCAAACCCAAAGTTTTTAAGTCTTGAACCCCCTCCTTAGGTCTAGAGATGGATTCCCATGACAAAAAAAAAATTAAAATCTATGTATGTTTACAAGTTAGACAAGTTAGACCTAACAATTAAAAAGCATATGTTTCTTCTTAAAAGATTATGAGTTCAAATATAGAAAAAAAGATAAAATATAGTTAATATAAATAATAAAATCTTTTAAATATTTAGAAATTTGCATCCTATTTGTTGTTTAGATCTTACATTGTTTAATAAATTTAGATTTAAAATATAAATCAATATTTTCAAAACTTTCAATATTTAAACTTTACACTTTTATATTATTTCCAACACAAAAGGATATACATAAATAATATAAAAAGAAAAATTGAATCAAGGTGCCGAGCCTATACCCTAACTAGCCTAACTAGCATAACCAACCAGGGGGCATTGCTAATTATTTTTAGTTTTTTCTAATTATTTTTAATTTCATATTAAATAACATTAATAAAAATAATAATAATAATATAAATAGGATTTTTTTTTAATTCTTCAAATTTTTAATAAATTTATTTGAAAATTGTTTTATATGATTATATAATTCTTCACCTCATTAATATCATATTCATTAAAGTAAACTTAATTATGAAATACATTTAAATTTTAATAAATTTATATTAAAATGAATTTATCTATTTTAATTATTGTAATTTTTCATGATTCAATTGACTCTCATTATCATATGTATTTTAAACTTGATTTTAACATTATCTATAATGAAAACAATCTCACTCCAACCTAATTTTATTTGTCAAATTTTTAAAAACATTATATACTTCAATTCATGCATGTTAAAGAGTTAAATAAATATTGAAGTTGTGGTTAAATAATTATCTTAGATCTAAATATAAAAAATCCAACAACACAACTCATAATTCCTAATTTGATTACATATAGTCATTAAAGTGCATAAATAGTTAATACAATCTAAATCTGCATTAAAAAATAATTTTATTATAAAAAAACAATAATTCTAAATTGTTTTCATATTTCTAAATTTATTTAAAATGTTGAAATTACTATATAAAAATTGTAAATAAAAATTATTATAATTCATAATTGAAGTTGTATTATTTAAAGAACATTTTTTATTGTAATTTAATAAAATCAACAAACAAAATTTAGTTCTTTCAAAAATTCCTAAACACTTAGATTAATAAAATTTCTTATAAAAAAAGTTTAAATAGCAAGCACCTTCATTTTACTATAAAAATGTGACAAGTGGATTGTCCATTGAATACCAAACAAAATGCAATGGTAAAAATCAAAACTAATCGTCATGTTGATTAACATATTAACCTATTCAATTCCATTTCAATCCCCTGAATAGCATTTCTCATCCTACTAATTTGTTGGTAAACCTTTCGATATTTGATCCAAAACTTAAAAGATTGCACTCACTTTCAATGCAAATATTACATAGTATTCTTCGGCCGGTCAGACCATTAACTTCTTAGTTATTAAAATCCAAGTATGGTCGATCTACTGAGACATATAATTTTACTAAGACATATAATTTCAGGGATTTTCTCATTCATAATCTAGTAAATCAAATTCTTTAAGTTTCCCCGATATATGGAGAGCTTGAAAACCCAACTGCAACCACCCTATTTCAACTAAAACGTCAAATTCTGGTTGGAATAATATGGTAAATTAAAAAAAGTCTGAAAATAAACAATTCGTTATTCCGAGTACAATTTTGATATTTTAAATTGATTTTGATATTTCAAATTCATGTACAATTTGATTCCGCGCCTGTGCCTGCACCTGCTCTTCTTCCTACTCCTGCCACACAAATTTCCTGCCATGCACTCCTTCCCATGTTCTCCACCTAATCCTACTGCATGCACTAACCCTATCCCCATTCCATGCAGACCAGCATATGCTTTCTCGGGTTATTATTTATTTTTATTTTTATTATTTTTAAAAGAGGAGGGGAATGGGGTGCATACAACCCACGTGGCTAGCATGCACGCCCTCCCTCAAGCACAAAACTAAGATCCTGCCTCCTGTGCGCGAGAGAGAACCACCCAGACCCCGCTCAGCTACAGAGGTTTCTCGCAGATGTCACAGGGTCTGTCTGCTGCAGACGAGGGCGAGACTATAGAGAGAATACACCCATGCAAAGTACTATACTTCCTGGTGTGATGGACGCAACGCTTCAAGGATTGCTTCCCTATAGGAGTTCCAATTATCAGAGGAAGCCGTGAAGGCCATTACGTATTTTATTTGTTTTTTCATCAAATCCATGAGCGTGAAGGTGGAAAACATAATTCCTTACTCGTCGTCTATTCAGAACAACGAATTTCGCCTTCGGAGTCTCCAAACCAACAGAAAACCTGGAAGCACGAAATTCAAAAATTTTATACTATTGAATGAATTTAATGACTTTTCGAAAACAATATAAACAATTCAAAAGTAAATAAAGGAGCGGCAAAATAAAATAAAACTTTTAAGCTCGACGCACATACCACAAAACAACTTCGATTCCGAGGCATAAACAATGATCACCATGTTACAAAACACAGAACCGGCACCACGGTATAATGACCATTAAGCTTAAGTCTCTTAGAATTGCGATAAGTTCGCCATATCCATTTCCTTGAAAACAAGGGAGGAGATTCATCTTTGACTTGGGGTTTCTTAAAATGCCTTTTCCTTTAGCGTCTTATTGTTTCAATGGGGTAACAATTTTGTCTCTTCATTAATGGTGGTCATGCATGAGCTGGGCTATCGGAAGGTTGAATCCCTTAATACAGATTCATGGGATCTGTAGAGTCGACATGGATATGAATGAGTGAGTGTAAGCATAGGAAACCAAGGCAGCGTTAAATATTTTAGTTCAAAATATTTTAACTTTCCCTCACCATAACAACTGAACTTTAATATAACTTTACCAAAAATAAACGATTTGTATGCAAACTTAAAATGGGAGTTGAAACATGAGAGCGTAATTAGATTTTTGAACTGGCGTTTTCCTCAATCTAAGTAAGCATGGGGCTGATAATCTCTTCAACCCATGCAATTCTTCTACAAAAAGCGGCTAATATAACAACTCTAGAATATCAGCATATTTGGAATCATTCTAATAGCGGCCATGGTTATGTTGTGTTAAAAAATTATGTCAGAAAGAAAGCTCTTACGTCAGTTATCTACATCAGTAAATATATACACTTCATCTCCACTTGGATAACACATATCCACCATAAATGTCATCATCAGTACCATCCTTAGCCATACATTTTAGTATGTAATATCGCTTTTGCAGTTAAAGCTCGGCAAACGGGAGATTTTTTTAAAAATTAAAATAAAGGGATCTATTTCCCTTTTTATCATAATAAAAGTAAATGCCTTTAATTTTGTTCACGGATAAGTTTACTGGTTCTTTTCTATGTTCGGATATGTTAAGATGCTTGCATTTAAATTTTACTATTAATATTTCGTGTTCTTTTGTATGTTCGGATATGTTAAGATGCTTGCATTTAAATTTTACTATTAATATTTCGTGTTATTGTCCAAGTCAATAGTGACTATTGAAATCGCTCTTTGCAATTGTATTATTCCAAATAATTTTAACCTAAGTTTTTTGTGAGGACATTTTTTTATTAACACCAATCAACTAAGGATTTTTTTATTGGCACCAATCAGCTGTTTGGACTCCTTATGTGGGGCTTGCTCGGAAATGTTCCTCTATTTGTATCAGAAGCAAACTCTTCAACATAGGATCCAACACTGTGGCACTACGAGGAATTTACATCCAACACATGATTACTAAAAATAATACGAGATACCCACTGCTAAATATTTGACATAAACTTGTCAATGTGTATGTGAAAAGATTCTGGCCGGAATATATTCAGTGAGATCGATTTGCAAACTATGAGAGTTGATCCCCTTCTGTCGCAGTAGTCTCCAACTGATACCAGGAAGGAATATTTAGAGTACTTTGTACAGGTTTAAGTTCAATAGAACTTGTAATTTCTGTTATTTCATCTAAATTTGCTGAGTTCGACCATACGTTAAATCTTTCCAAGCAGGGACACGTAGTCTCGACCCTCGTTCTTCCTAGGACTTTGGAGCGGAAGTCATTCTTATACCTTGAAGCATCCAAGTACAGGATCATTAGCATTACAAATGTAAACATTCGCCTATCCAGTTCCATTATTTTCTGACAAAATCGCTTGGCAGCATCATCACAGAAATAAGGGAGCCAAAGCCAAACCCAATAGAATTAATGTCTTCACTGTCATTTTCCATTAGTGTAGGAATTTTCCTGAATTAGTTGTTGGTTTGTAATTCAGTGACTTGCTATAAATTAATAGTATTAACACCAATCAACTAAGGATTTTTTTTGTTTGTTTTGGTTTTGCAGGTGGAGGAGTGGTGATGACCAGCAACCCACGATGAACCTTTCATGGCGACCGACGACTAGCGACTCGCGATGAACCTTTCACAGTGACCAGCGACCATGGGAGAGATAGAGAGACCAGCGACCAGCGACCAGTGGGGATTTTTGAACCGGCAACCCGCGATGGGCCTTTCATGGCGATGAGCCCTTCACACCAACCAATGACCAGTGACCAGTAGGGGAGAGCAGGGAGGAGGCAGCAGGCGGCGGGAGAGACCAGGGGAGAAGGTCGCAGCGGGAGGAGGAAGGAGGCTGCAGGCAGAGGGGAGGTGGAGGGAGGCGACCAGGTCGCGGGAGAGAGCAGGGCTGGAGGGAGCACGAGGTCGGAGGTAGAGAAGGTTGAGGAGGTTGGAGGTAGAGAAGGTCGAGGAGGTCGGCAGCGAGAGGAGGCAACGGGTGGCGGCGGCGGCACTGGGGAACTTGCGGCAGAGATGCATAAGCATCCACCTAGCAGGATTCCATTTGCTACATGGGTTAGGAATCTAGCTGACATGGAAGTTATGCACCTTCGTGGTGAAATGCCTACGGCATAATTACAATATTTATTAATATATTTAAAATATATTCTTATTTTATCGATTATTAAATTACAATTAACTAATTAGTTGCTATATGTTTTGTTAATTTAATGTACCTTGATTGTATTATTTTAATTTAATAAAGTGGTAATAAAATCTTATAAATAAATAGTAGTTTTTTCAATATATTAGTATGCTATAAATAATTAAATAAAAATATTTTATTATTAAAATAAGATAATAATATTTTTTTTATAAATGTGTAAAATATATAATAATGTAAATAAATATCTAAAATTACATTATAATATTATACATATTTTCAATATTGATAATGATTAATTCATATTAATATAATAAATAATTATTTAAATAACAAATACTTATTTGTTTAATATTATTAATGTATCTTCATTTTATTATTTTTTATGTATAATAAAAAATATAATAATGTAAAAAAATATTTAAAATTATATCATAATATTATACATATCTTAATATTAATATAATAAATAAATATTTAAATAACAAATACTTATTTTTGTAAATATTTTAATGTATCATATTGTGTTATTTTTATTCACTAAAGTATAATAAAAAAATATAATTAAATATTATAGTGTAAATAAATATCTAAATAAATATTAATATAGTAAATAAATATTTAAATAACAAATACTTATTTTTAAAAATATTTTAATGTATCATCATTGCATTATATTGTGTTATTTTTATTCAGTAAAGTATAATTAAAAAAAAAAAAAAATATTAATTAATGTAAATAAATATCTAAAATATATATTTCATTCTATCTATTATTATTTTGTGGAGATATGTTTAGGCTCTCATTGGTTACTAGTAACAACCACATTAATAATATTAATGTGTTCCAATACATAAATAGGGATTATAGGTAAATTGGGCACATATTTTTCATATTAATGTTTATTCCATTTAAAACACATTAATATTATTAATGTGATTGTTGCTAGTTTATAAATATTTACCCATTAATTTCTTATACATCTAAAAAAATAATTATCACACTCTACCTACCCTCTAGTATTCTAGAGATGAATTAAATCAATTCCACATAAATTAATCCATGGAGTCCATGAAATTAGGTATTGGTGTGGATATATATTTTTGACATTCTCTCAATGTATCATTGATAATTCATTTCAGTCTTATGCTTTATCATTTAAATCTTGCTATTTTCTCTGCGTTATCGTTGAGAATTAATTAGAGACGTGTTAAGTACTCTACGTTATTGTCGATAATTCATTTGAATACTGTTATAGTTGACATTCTCCCACTGTATAGTTGACATTCTCTCACTGTATAGTTGATAATTCGTTTGAGTCTTCTGCGTTATCATTTCAATATTGCTCTTTTCTCTGCGTTATCGTTGGTAATTAATTACAGACTTGTTATGTACTCTACCGTGTTATCGTCGATAATTCATTCAAATATTGTTATATTTCACATTCTCTCAATGTAACGTTGATAATTCATTTCAGTCTTCTGCTTTATCATTTCAATCTTGTCATTTTCTCTGTGTTATCGTTGATAATTAATTAGAGACTTGTTATGTTCTCTACGTTATCGTCGCTAATTCATTGATTATTGTTATATTCTCTACGTTGATAAACAAAAATCCTAATTAATTAGTGAACTTTTAATTCACAATTGAAAAAACTCAAAATCTAAACTTTTAATTCGCGACTTCTTCATACGGAATATTTGAACATCAAAGTCCACCTCCCAATACGTAACTCAATTAACTTGGGAAAAACGTACATTGTATATACACAAAATGTCCCCTATCCTACAGATCCAATGGAAAACCCACATATTAATTGAACATGGACTATTTGCTTTTTAAGTTGGGCTCGATGAAAAAAATTAGGAAGAAAACAAACGCAACAATTTAGCATTACCCTGACCAAAAAAACTTCCATGCATTGAAAAAAAACCTCACTACATGATCTTCCTCATAAACCTCATGACAGCTTTGAAAAGATTACAAAATCACGACTTCTCCATAGTGAAAATTTGAATATCCAAATCTCTATTACATTAAGCATTCATGTTCATTTTTAGAAATCAAATCTATAATAATGACGATTAAAGTTTCATACTTTATTTACCAAACAATTCATTCTTCGCAACTTTGTAGAATATAGTGATATCCAAATACCCAAATGTCTAGTACGTTAAGCATTCATGAACATTAACTACTATCATGATTTTCTCGTCAAAATTCGTGACTTTTAGTCATTGAACATGTGATCCAAATCAGCACCGTCCTTCATAGCAATCCAATGCATGAGTTTTGAATTAATGAACATTCTATCCCAATAAGCTTTGAAAGTGTCAATTTGTTCATTGAAATCTAATGTATTACTTCTAGATCGATTTACATGTTAGGCATTTGTATATACTTGTATAAACCTAATATCAGATTCTCTGATTGGTAAACTGTGGTAGGAGTAAGATATTTTGATTTCGATAACATATGGTTAAGAATATAACACTAACACCATTTATTGAAATTTTTAATTATTTATATAATTTTATTTTTAAGTTATTTAAAATATTAAGAATGTTTTATGTGAAAACATTGTTATTTTTGTTTCTATGTATTTTAGGGTTTTTTTTTTAATTAATTTAAATAATTTTTATTTTTCTTAAAACAATATTTAAAACATAAAATATATATGTGGGTAAGTGTTGGCAACCTATTATACATATCATTAATAATAATAATAATAGTAATAATTTATAAAACTAACCTCCTAATCCTAGTGTATTATCAACCCTAATTTTTTTAATCTTTTTATATGAATATGTCTAAATCATTAATATATTAATATGTTAATAGCCTCAATGTTATTATTAATTCTTATTGATATTCAATATATTAATATTAATGTTGTTATATTTATATGAGTATATTAATACATATGAACCTATTTTTTGAATGAAAAAATTGTAACTTGTTATTTAAAAAGGAATGTGCTCTCCAATATTAAAATAAGTAAGCCATATCTATTAATAATATGGCTTATATATGCCGTGGTAGTATATCAACCATGGCCACACATTTAAAGGTGGTTGATATACATTGATGGCGTATATAAGCCATATTATTAATAAATATGGCTTGCTAGTTGACAGGTGGTGTGTGGGGAAGGATTGGTGAATTATTATTATTATTATTATTTATAAATGAAAACATAAAAAATAAATAATATAAATAAATATTATTAATATAAATTCAATTATTTATACCATGGGTTGACATAACAAGGAGAACATGGTCAACCATTGTTTGACCATATTAATAAACCACAACCACATTTTGATTGACTTTGAATAATTGTTTACTTCAATCCATAGGTGACTTTCAAGCAAGGTTAACTTCAAGCCATAGTTGACTTGTAAGCAATGTTGACTTTGAACAATGGTTGACTTCAAACAATAGTTGGCTTTTAAGGAAGGTTGAATTTCAACAATGAATGACTTCAATCCATAGATAATAATAGTTCATGGTTGACTTAAATCCAAGGAAAATTTTAGGGGCGAAATTTAGCCCATGGGCTATTTTTCCATCTTTTTTTCCAAAAGAAGATTCGCCAATTTGCATTTTTTGAAGCCCCATTTTGCCCAATTTTGATTGGGTAAAAAATTTTCACTCTAAAAATTGCCAAATTATTATATAAAATCCTTAGAAATTGAATTAATTTTAGAAAAATATCGCCAAATATTTTATAATTGACATTTTAAGAATTCGTAAGATTCGCCGAGGTTTATACACTTTTAAATAAGTATGGGTCCTTAAAATTATCCCTGCAGTTAAATCCAGAGTTCAACTTTTAAGCAAGGTTGACTTTGAAACATGGTTGACTTAAATCCAAAGTCGACTTCAAACCATAGTGGAATTTTAAGCAAGTTTGAATTTGAACCATGGTTGAATTCAGTCCATAGATAATAATAGTTAATGGTTGGATTTAACACATGGTTGAATTCAACCCATGGCTGACTTCAATCCATAGATAATAATAGTTCATGGTTGACTTTAACACATGGTTGGCTTCAACCCATGGCTGACTTCAATCCAAGGTTGACTTCAATCCATGGTTGACTTCAATTAAAGGTTGGCTTTAATTTAAAGTAGACTTTAATCCATAGATGACTTCATTCCAAGGTTGACTTTAGTCAATGGAAAAATTCAATCCAAGTTTAACTTGAAGGTTCACTTCAATCCAAGGTTGACTTCAATCCATGGTTGACTTCAATCCAATGTTTGACTTCATTCCATTAATAATATCAACATTAATGACTTCAGTCCATGGTTGACTTCAATCCATAGTTGAATTCAATCAATGGGAAAGCTTTCAATCTAGAACCACATTTTTAAAAGTGGTTGATTGACTTTGAAACATGGTTGAATTCAATCCATACTTGACTTTCAAGCAAGCTTAACTTCAGTCAATAATTGAATTTCAAAAGTGTTGAATTCAATCCATGGTTGAATTCAATCTGACTTTAATCCACAAATCACTTTTAAGCAAGGTTGAATTCAATCTCAAGTTAACTTCAATTCTTGGTTGACTTCAATCCATAGTTGACTTCAATCCAAAATTAATTGCAATCTAAGGTTGAATTGAATCCAAGGTTGACTTCAATCCATAATTGACTGTTAAGGAAGGTTGACTTTAATCCATACTTAATTGTTAAGCAATGTTGACTTCAAAGAAAGATCTAATTCATTCCAAGGTTAACTTCAATCCAAGGTTGATTTCAATTCATAGTTGAATTTTGAGCGAGGTTGACTTCAATCCAAGGTTTTCTTCAGTCAAAGGTTGACTTTAGCCCATGGTTGACTTCAATCCAAAGGTGAATTCAATCCATAGTTAAATTTTAAGAAAGGTTGACTTCAATCCATACCTAAATTCAAAGTAAGGTTAATTTCAATCTAAGGTTTGTTTCAACCCATGGTTGACTTCAATCCATGGTTACTTCACTCTATGGTTTATTTCAATCAATAGTCGGCTTCAACTCAAGGTTGGATTCAGTCCAAGGTTGACTTCAATCAATGGTTGACTTTAATCAATAGTTTCCTTCAATCCAAAGTTCAATTCAATCAATAGTTGGCTTCAATCCAAGGTTGACTTGAATCTAAGGTTGTCTTCAAACCATTGTTGACTTTTAAGCAAGGTTGAATCCAATCCATGGTTTTCTTCAGTCCAAGGTTGACTTCAAGCCATTGCTGACTTCAATGCGATGGTGACTTCAACCCGTAGTGGAATTTTAAGCAAGGTTGAATTTAATCCATACATGAATTCAAAGCAAGGTTGAATTCAATCTAAGGTTGGATACAATCCATGGTTAACTTCATCCATGGTTTCCTTAAATTTATGGTTGACTTCAATCAATAGTTGGCTTCAATCCATGGTTACCTTTAGTCCATAATTGACTTCAAAGCAACATTGATTTGAATCCAAGGTTGACTTCAGTCCATGGTTGAATTCAATCCAAGGGTGACTTCAATCCATAGTTGAATTTTAATAAAGATTTACTTCAATCCAAGGTTACCTTCAATCTAAGGTCACCTTCAATCCATGGTTGACATCAATCCATAGTTAACTTCAATCCATAGTTGATTTTTAAGAAAGGTTGACTTCATTCCAAGTTTGACTTCAATCCATGGTTGACATCAATCCAAGGTTGAATTCAATCCCAGGTTAAATTAAAGTTCTACTCTTATCAAAGGTTAACTTAAACCCAAGGTTAACTTCAATCCAAGGTTGACTTCAATCCATGGTTGACATCATTTCAAGGTTGATGTAGTAACATTAGACGATGTGGCATAAGGGCACTAGAAATTGCTATAGAAGCACATTGTTGTGGATGTTCATCCTTGGTTGTATATCATGTGGAGCCTTTTTGTTGGTTGTAGATCACATAGAGCAATATGTGGCCACGGAACCTTGAAGTCATTATTGTCAAAATTTCATAATCATAGTCTAGTTGTAGAAGTGCATACCGATATGTATCCATGAAAGCATAAATCATTAAGCTTGTGGTCAACATGAGGACAAGGTACATGAGTGATATATTGAATATGGACAAGCTTCCACCCAAAAATCATGGGATTTAGAATGTTAGGTAGCTACAAGACAAATGTGGAGAGTGGAAACGAAAGGACAAGAGTGATGAAGCAAGCACACAAGAAGATGGAGAGGAATAGTCTTCCATAGAAGAATACATACAATATGTAACAAGGATAAAGGAGTATTGGTGGAATACTCAAGACAGGGATTCAGGAGATGATGAAAGAGGTGGAGCACTTAGGAGGTTGCCATGGCCTATAGCCTGGAAGCAAGTGGATTAGAGAACATTCTTGTAATGATAAAAAGTAGAACTGTGTGATTGGAAAAGTGCTATAGAAGTTTCAATTTTGAGAGACCACCGAGGTGTGTCATATATAACCTGTGTAATGTATTTCAGCAATATAATATGAGTACATTGATGTTGCATGTATCTTTGTGTAGATGAATGCTATTGTGTAGTATTATTGTAGCATGTGTTGTAGCTATGTTGGACATTGTTGTATATTGTATCACTCTGATTGAATGAGGGGTTGGATGAGAAAATCAGTGTGATTTTGTACTCTTGTTTCCATTTATTTGGCTGCAGATAAGAAGTGTAGTGGATGTGTAGCTTCTGTAGATGTAGAATCTTTAGTTTTGTTCTACGTGTAAGTCCTTTTATGGTCTAATTGACCCATTATTTCACGGATGGTTTGATCCCCTCTGAATTTACGTTGATGGGAACTAGCGGGGTATATCATGATACATCAATGGTATCAGAGCAGGAAGAAATTGTGGATGAAGAGAGAGCGGATTTTTGAGGATTGGAATGATTCCAGCATAAGAGTGGAACTAAGTAGAATCATTTCCATGAGAAGAGGTGCACTGTGGTGAAATAGAGGAAGGGGAAATGTAGATGCTCCAACAAGGGTGGTCTGCTGGGTAGAGTTATCTGAGTGAATGGGCCAAAGAATGCCTCCATTAGTCAGATTGGGTAGATGTTGTCAGAGGAGATACAACTCCAATGTCAAAAGGTGCTGGGTAGAGGTGTTGGAATGCACGGTTAATGAATCTGCAAGTGGAGGTTGCAAAGATGCTACAATGGACTTGTAGTAGAAGAAAAAAGAAGGATTTGTGTTTAAGAATTAGTGTCGTAGAGTGTAGGATGCACATAAAATTGTAGTATGATAGGTAGAGGAATTCTTGTGGGGAGAGGAAGAACCAAAATTGGTGGTGTTTTGGTTTAGTTGT
This sequence comes from Larix kaempferi, assembly GCA_027924585.1. Lineage (NCBI taxonomy): Eukaryota > Viridiplantae > Streptophyta > Pinopsida > Pinales > Pinaceae > Larix > Larix kaempferi. The sequence continues at coordinate 5,155,034 of BSBM01000861.1, read as the reverse complement.
AATGGAAGATGTTGCAGGATTATACAACAAATGTTGAGTGTAGAATGTATGTATCAAATTATTTTGAAGGTGTGAATGCATGACAAAATCATCGATAGAGGCAGTCTGCATGTTAATTGGGTCTAGTGAAGTGTAACATGTTGAGGATTCCATGTTGTGTGGTTTAGAGTGTGAGTGGTTGGCTACACCATAGGAACTTGATATGTTGCATGAAAAAAGGAAATGGGATGTCTTTGTGGGGGACATTAACTCTGATCAAGATGTGTAGGTAATGCATTATTAAGGATCATGTAAGAGGTACTTGTTAAAGTGAGACAGAGTTGACAGTAGTGGCACTTGATGAAATATAACATAAAGTAGAATGGAAATTTGAGGTTTTCTGTGAGTTCTATTGTTGTAGGTGGATATGGAGCAATGAGCATGAAGATAATGGAAGTGAGTCAAAGAAAGAATATGCAACATGTAGATGATGCATTATATTGCTTGTAGAGCTGAAGTGTATAGAAAAGGGTAGATAGTGATTGAAGTGTATTGGAAAAGTTTAAATCTCATAAGCATGACGGAAATCTTTCTTAATAACGTGGGGAGTCTGATGCAGTATCATTAGACAATGTGGGATGAGGGCACTAGAAATTGTTGCAGAAGCATGTTGTTATGGATGTCCATCCTTGTCTGCAGATCGTGTGCAAAATTTTTGTTGGATGTAGATCACATAGAATAATATCTGGTTGCAAAACCTTGAAGTCACTATTGTGAAATTTCAAAATCATAGAGTGGCTATCGAAATGCAGACCAACATGTGTCCGTAAAGGAAAAAATGATTAAGCTTGTGATCAACATGAGGAAAAAGGACACGAGTGAGCTATTGAATATGGATGAGATGCCCCCCAAGAACCATGGGATTTAGAACATTGGGTAGCTATAGGACAAATGTGGAGAGTGGAAACGAAGGGACATGGGTGCTAAAGCAAGCACATGAGAAGATGAAGAGGAACAGGATTTTGTAGAAGAATAAATACAATATGTAGCGAGGAGAAAGGAGTATTGGTGGAATACTTAAGAGAGGGATTCGGGAGATGATCGAAGAGGTGGAGTACTCAAGAGGATTCCATGGATTATGGCCTGGTGGCAAGTGGATAAGAGAGCATTCTGGTAATGAGAAAAACCAAAACTATGTGATTGGACAAGTGCTAGAGAATTTAAGCTTTGAGAAACCATTGAGGTGTGTCATATATAACCTGTATAATGCATTGTGCCAATAATAATATGAGAACATTGATGTTGCATGTATCTTTGTGTGGATGAATGCTATTGTGTAGTATTGTTGTAGTTATGTTGGACATTGCTATATATTGTATCACTCTGATTGAATGAGTGGTTGGGTGAAAACCTCAGTGTAAAGTTGTTCTCTTGCTTCCCTTTATTTGGATGTAGATAAGAAGTGTAGTGGATTTGTAGCTTTTGTAGCTGTAGCATCCCTAGTTTTGTTCTACATGTAAGTTATTTTATGGCCTAATTGACCCATTATTGCATAGAATTTTTTATCCGCTGTGAAATTAATTTGATGGGAAGCATTAGGGTCTATCATGCTGCATCACATTTCTTACTAAGAAGTTTCTGAAAGAATGGTTTTCTTATGTTGTTTTTCTAATATTTTTAAAGTATGGTTCTTGGCCTTATTTGGAGCATATGTGTGCTTCTAAAGAGGGTGATAGGGCATGAAATTATATGCATGTCATTATACTAACGGGAGAAATACAAAGGGCTATTAAAAATGGGTTGATAAAAATGGATACTTATATTGAAAATAGGGTTATTTTAATTGGAAATGTGTATTAGGAGGGGGGTTTCAACAATACAAATTTGAGAGGCATTTTCCAATATTTAATGAAATTAGGGATATTCTTTAATATCTTGCGAATGCACATACTATGTAATAAGTTCACTAAATGAAACCCCCTCATGACTTCAACCTTTTAATCTATGGCACAAAAACAATAGTCTATGGCAGGAAAACAATATTGGTAATTGCTTTCTCCACTAGTTCAATAATAAGACACTTAAGGATATTCTTGCTTTTCCTTTGCTTGCACTATGGGGAATTTGGTTGGCATGCAATGATGTGCTATTTGAGAATAATAGTGTCTCATCCATAAGAACTTCATCATAGAAAATTTCACCTTATTATCAAACTACATAAATAATCTTATATCTAAAGTTGTTACCTCTGTGACGAACTTAATGATAGACCGTTCATGGCCACGAATCTTCTTCGATGGGACATCAACGATTTGGCTGATGGAGTGGGCCCGGTTCTATATATCTATGCTTCTTAGTTTTATTAGGTGAAAGAAAATGTTTGACACGAAACGAATAATTTTGGGCAATGTATGGCTCTCTTGCTCCTATTAAAGTTGGTTTGGAGTAAAGGATTTCGCTTGTTTTAGATATTTGAGGGTTCTAGTAATTGATTGGATGAAAGACAATATAGCACTACAAAATATCAATTTAATTCCACTAGTTGTTCGGATGAAGGAGATCAAGAGAGGATTTACACAACTCTTATATGCTCATATTTATATGGAAAATAATCGATAGTTGATAAGCTATCTAAAGAGGGGCAACATATGATGGACATCCAAGTTCATATACACGAATTGGAGGGGCAAGTTCTAAGAAAAAGTCTTAGTTTCTTGAATGAATATTAACGTGGTGTTGAGCTGGTGTTAAGCTAAGGTTCTATTAATTTCACAACACCATTACTACCAAAGTTTTTTAAAAATATTTTTCAAACATGTCTTTGAAAACTTAGTTCTTGTGTAGAGTATTCACATAAAAAAGAAAGGAGAGACAAGCTATATTATTTTTTTTATAGATAGAGGAAAGTACTTTCTTAGTTCGTGCAATTAATATTTTGATCCTTATTTTTAGTATAGATATTATTTAAAAAAAAATCAATTGAAAATTCCATAGATATCTATTATCATATCAATTAATCAAAAATATTAAAAAAAAAATAATCAATTTACACTTATTATCATTATCAAATGCAATTACTTGAAATTAATTAGTCATTTTCTCCCATTCATTATTTGTATAGGCGCAAGTTCACGTCATTCATAAAAAAAACAAACATTTTTGAAAAGATATTTGCAATGAAATTTAGGCCTTGCTTATCCCATTAAGGTTTACGTCATTATGCTTTTATATAGAATAAAATAGTTCCTAAACAACCTATTTAAGATATTCAATGACTTTCGTCCATATTTAAACAATCAAACGTGTAATCACCATGGTATCGAATTTAAGCAATCAAAAGAATGAGAAGAAGTTACTAATATTGTTTCAACACCTCTTTTCTCACACGGTGTCATAATGCAAAGTGGGCTGAATTGTTTATTTACTATTATATTGCTTTACCACTATTTAAAAACAACAAATGAATGGTCAATCAGAACTTTACATCTTTATTAAAAGATTATATAATTATAATAATTTGCTGTGAGTTACATTTTATTGATTCCTTGACACAACATGCTTCTCCGTTATGTAAAATATTTAGTAATCGTTAATCTAGTTAACGAGTAAAATACATATCATATATAGGAAATATTGAAGAATAACCTGATTATAATTCCAAGAGATAAAATTCATTACTACACGCCCAATTATTAAATGTGACATCTATTGACATTGATTAGAATTATTAAATGTGACATCTATTGACATTGATTCACTAATACATTGAAGGTTAAAATGAATTGAATCCCGTAACTCGAAACAGTGAGAATACACTGCTCGAGAATCTTTATTGACGTAAAGCAAATACCCAGCGGATCTCGAGATTATTTATTGAAGTGAATGCCTACACTAACATTTCTTCTGCCAGGTGGCTTTCGAGATTCTTTATTAACGTAAAGCGAATAACTACAACACCATTTCCATTGCCAATGAAGAGGTTCGAAGCGGTTCTTTTATTCCGTCCAGCCCTGAAGAATCTTCATTCCTACGTACCTGCATGCATGTACAAAATCAATATTTATGGTAGCGATCCACTTCTATATACAAGAATTACAGAACAGTGACGGAGACCCAACTGAAATATTAAGAATATTTTTATTTGATTACCTGCCCAGCATCATAGTGGTGGACTGTGGGTTTGTTCCAGGACCATCTCTGAACGTTGAGGCATCCACAATCCTCAGACTCTTAACTCCGTTTACCTGATATTTATCGTTAACCACAGAACCAACTTCACATCCGCCATGGAAATGCCAGATTGTGTTTACAGTATCACGGCACATCTGAGCAATGGCTGCGTAATCCGACATGTTTGTTGGCAACGCCTGCCCAGTGAAGTTGAACTCATGAGAGGAATTCGAATTAAATCTCCGCAGAGACGGTGAGTTGAGGAGATTAGAGATCACCCTCACGCCATGCACGCATCCCTGGATGTCCTGAGGGTCAGAATAATAGTTATATCTAACAGATGGATTGTCTCGAGGATCCCTGCTGCTTAGCCGAAGCTCTCCCCTCGATAATGGAAATGCCAGCTTATTAAAAATGACTTCTCTATAAACATTGTCTTTCTTGGGGCCCGGTGGGGATAGGCTGCCGTTTACAAAGCTGCTCAGGGACTCGATATAATCTTGAGAGCCTTTAAGAATACCTACTACCTGTATGGTGTAGAATTGGTGAGATAGCCAGCTTACGGATGCACGGGGATTGTCTTGAACCCTTTGGCCTACCAAGGGCGAATGTAGGACTAGAGGAATATTGAATTCTTTAAGATGTTCAGATGGGCCGATTCCGCTCAAGAGGAGCAGCTGGGGACTGCCTAGGCCTCCTGCGGTAAGGATTACCTCGCTGGAATTTGATAATTCATTCAGAAACGCTTGATAAGACTGACCATGGCGGTCCATGAATTCAACTCCACTGGCCTTCGGCTTACCAGAGGAGCCATTGTTAGTTTCTGCATGATCCAATTCATAGTCAAAACACTGGATAGAAATCTATTGCTCCGATCTATTATAAATGATTTCAAAATTACGTAAACAATATTACCATGGAATGTTGTGAAACATGAGTCATGTGTAGGAAAAATATAAAACGTAGAAACAATGTCATGAGTTTACAAGAATTACCTTCCGCTGAAGAACTGAAGAGAATCCTGCTGACGGTAGCATTGAGAAGGACTACTATATTGTCGGGATTGGCAGACCTGAGAAGATCTGCAGCTGTATGTCTTTTGCCTTTGCTATCGAAGGTGGAGGCGCTGATCTTGGTTCCATCCAAATGATCCAACGTATACCCATTATATGGAAGAACGCCTGCTTCCAGGAGGCCATCTCTGATAGCCACTGACCAAGGCGAGAGCTGCTTTGGTTTGAAGGCATTTTGCTTTTCTACCCATTCATACGACTCCTCTACAAGCTTCTCGTCCCATCCCACATTACGAACATATTCGGCGCTCGCCCTACTGTAGAACCCGGCGTTGATAGCAGTTCCGCCTCCCAGAACTCTGGCTCTAACGTTACTCACTCCATCCTCTGAAACAAACGTCTGCGCCACGGAAGTGTAATTGTCGGTCTCACCCAATACCTTTCCAAAAGCATCGGCGTTCTCTATGTCGGGATTTCCATAAGGAGATCCTCCCCTCTCCACTACCAAAACTGAATACTTGGTAGACAGCGTTGCAGCCAAGGGGCAGCCCGCCGTTCCTCCTCCAACTACGATGTAATCATATTTTCTAGCAGCTGCAGTCTTGCCATCCAAAGTCATAAACTTAAACGGAAACCCTGCAAATGATCATAGCACCACACAAAACAAAAAAGAAACCATTAATTTAATCATATCATGTCATCAACTATATAAAGACACGTGATTTCAAGATCATTTCATGCCCTTACCCGAGGGTGTTGTCGCTGCCTGAGAAGAGTATAAACTCTGATTGCTGCTCAACATCATGAGCAGAAGCAGAAGCCATGCTTGAATATTCACAACCATTGTTATCGTCATCTCCCTCACAGGTAATTCAACTCATTCACTCTTTTTGAAGACGTGGTTTGATTTCAGTGTCTGTTGAGGCTATTTATAAGCGGTTGCCCTTGGATTGCCTATGCATCACAAGGAAAAAATTATGACACCCTACCTGCCCCGTAGTATTCTAGAGATGAATTGAATCAAGCCCACAGAAATTAATCCATCAAGTCAATGAAATTAGGTATTAGAGTGGATGTATCTTTGACATTCTCCCAATGTATCGTTGATAATTCATTTCAGTCTTGCTGATCTGTTCTCTGCGAGTTATCGTTTCAATCTTGCAATTTTCTCTGCGTTATCGCTGATAATTTATTAGGGACTCGTTATGTTCTCTAAGTTATCGACGATAAATCAATTCAATAATGTTATATATTCTTTACGTCGAAAATAAAAGTCCTCTTTAGTTAGTGAACTTTTAATTCACGACTTCTTCCTGTGGAATATGAAACTCCACATTCCTTTACTATTACGTAAACTCAATTAACTTGGAGAAACGTACAGTGTATAAACACAAAATGTCCCCTTCCCATACGGAACTTTTAATTCAAAAGTTGGGAAAAACTCCAACAACAACACAAAGGAAAAAACCTCCGACAGCTCCAACCGAAAAACTACGAAAAACCACGTATTATTTGACATAGGCTATTTCTTTTACAATTGGCGCGATGGAACAATTTAGGAAGAAAACGCACGGAACAATTTAGGAAGAAAACTTTTGTGTGTTGAAAAAACAGTTAATTACACCAGCTTCCTCGCAAACCTCATTACAGCTATGAAAAGATTGCAACAGACTTCCAAATGTTTAGTACGTAAAACATTCATCATCACTAACGACTATCACGATTTTCTCGGCAAAATGCGTGACTTTTAGTGATTGAACATGTGATCCAAATCAGCGCCGCCGTTCACAGCAACCCAATGCGTGACGTTTAGATCAATCACTTCTAGATTAATTTACAAATTACAAATTACATGTTACAAATTACAATCACTTCTAGATCAATTTACATGTTATCCCTGCAATATGTCTTTTTTTTAATGGGCTTTTTTATACACTTGTATAAACTTAATATCAGAATTATTTATATATTAATCATTCATTTATTAAATCTTTTTATTATAACTATTTTAAGGAAACATTTTATTTTGTTATAAAATTTTATATATTATTATTATTGAAAAAACGCAAATTATCTTTTAAATGAATTGTTTGTGACAAAATTGTATCCATCTATGTGGCTGACTCGTACTTTCGAATTAGGAGAAATCTGGTTTGATTGGGATAACATAGCGTTTAAAATATAAAAACTAAATTATTAGGTTAAATAGGTTTAATGAAATTTTAAATTATTTAAAATGTTTTGTTTGAAAAAATTTATTATTTTTGTATTTAAGTTTATATTTTTATTAATTTTTTTCTAAAAAAATATTTAAAATATATAATATAAATATTTTAAAAAATAAAATAAAAAATATATCTCTATATGGTCTATTCTATTGAAATAAAAAATATTTCTCTATCTATGGTCTATTCTATTGTATAGAAAAATTGGAAATAAAGAATTTATCTCTCTATTTATAAGTTCCACCCGCCCTCGCCCCCGCCCTCGCCCTCGCCCTCGCCCTCCTTCCAATGAGGGCCTCCTTCCAAATCATTGGATTACAAATGTATTGAAAGAATATGAACATAATTCTAAAAAGAGAACAAAAATAAAAAAACCTCACAAGAGATTCCTTATTATTTTATCTCCCAAGAGTTTTGGTTTTTTATAGCTATATAAAGGTCTACATTTAATTGCTCAACAATGTTAGAAGGTTGAATAAAATAATAAATGCACTAACTTTCCAATAGTGTCGGAAATATGGAGAAAACCCCCGAGAGAAACAAATAGGTGTTGTGGGTCATGTCCTCCTTGGGACGTGTGTTATCATGTTGCTATGCTCCTAGTTTATCTTGTATCTCTACTTTCCTCTTCATCTAGGGAAGACTAAAGTAAAATGACTAGCTCGCAAAGTATAACTAGAGGCACATTCATCTTATTAGATATAGAATATGCAGCACCGAATTGGTATAAGCGTATGAATATAAGATATGTGGTTGTAGATAATTAGAGAAAGAACTCTACGGCTATGGAGAGGTGCAAACAAGAGGTGAAAACAAGGAACAAATTGCGAGCCTAATGTTAGTCTGACATGAAACAAATTCTAAGAGAGCATATGGTAGTGAAACTAAGATGGAATTCTTGTAAGGGAAATTTTTAGTAGTGAAATTTCGTCAATTGGTTATTTTGGGGCTTTCTTCAAAAAATAAATTCACTATTTAGTCATTTTTAGTCTCTAATATCGCATATATATTTACATAAATAATGTTTTTTTATCATAATATTTAGTACTAAATTGTATGTTTCATATTTAATATTCACCTACCAATCTATATAATATGTTTTTTTCAATCCAAAATAATTACCTAGAATACTATATACTTAAGTATACTTTTATAATCCTTAAAAAAATACCTTGGTTCTTGCCTCCCACTTTAAAAATGGTGATAGGGGTGAAAATATATTGTAATAAATATATATGTGTGTTGAGTGATGTGTTACTCATTGGTCACTTCCTATGGTATGGAAGGATGGAGAGCTAAGCACTCTAGCGTCATCATGATTTATTGAAATAATGATGTAGATTGTGTTGTATTGAGGGAACATTGTGTTTCAACAAATTGTACATGAAACATGTTGTGCGGTGGTTGTAGACTATGTTTTCTTGAGTATATATAGCAAGAAACTAAAAGACATCCTAGAACTACTAAGGAATATGAGTTGAAGTTTAATGCCAGCTGATCTACATGTTGTGAAGATAATGAAAACATCCATGATGTATGTCATGTGTTCCTCGTTAAAGTTTGGATGAGGATTTTTAATATCAATATGGGTTGAGGATTTGGATTGAATGGTTGTAGTGCTTGCTGGGAGTATCAAGTCTAAAGAATGTTCCACTATTGGGGTTGAATTTTTTTTTGTAATGGGAGAAGGCATTCATAGGGTGTTGGATTGCATCGATACTCCATGGTCAATGAGAGTAGTAGGGATAAAGTGACATTGGTAGGTCAATTGTGAGGAAAAAGAGGGGTTTCATGAAACAATTATGCATTTAATTCCAAGGCATAAGAAATGGAGATGATTTGTAAAGGAAATGAGAAGGAGGAGACTAGTGAAGTTCACTTGATTGAAAATTGGAAAGTCCAATAGTGGTAAAGGGATTGATTGGGTACAACAATGGGGGGAACATATCTAGGGATTTGGTAGTGACTAGAGGTGGTGAAGGGGGGAGAGAAGCAAACAAAAATATAGGGTTGGATTTGGGATTCATTGAAGGAGGGATTTGGTTAGATGGGGGGTCAATTTTAGTGTTAATATGGGCAATGATGAAGTGGAGCAAGTGACAGCACTTGGTAACAAAATGGGAGTGTGTGCTATGGAAGGGGCACCAATGGTTAGGGTGAATGATGGATGACCTACATAACTAGTGTTTGGAGGCAATATTTCATAGAGGTGTAAGGTTACAAAAAATAGTCTTAGGGTTATGAAAAGGAAAATGGGAGGAAATAACTAGCTTAAGATCTTGTAATGAAAACACACACACACACACACACACATTAACGAAGGGCCTGCCCTTATGAAGAACGTGACCTATCAACCATGATAACCAATCAAAGCATAAATAATTATATCATCCCATGGCATTGTAATCATCGTATTCTATCTTACTTCCATTATTAAATATATTTATTGCTTATCCTATATGGATTTTTGTTTACTATCCTTCTTATGTTGGAAATTCATTAGTAAATGAACCTTGTTCATTTCTCTTGGGAACATAATCCTCGGTGTTAGGATTTTCTCCCTATTCAGATAAGGAGAAGACCAAAAGTTATTAATGAATAGGAAGAGTCATTAGGGATTCCAAGATACCTATTGGGAATACAAAACCAAGAGGCGTTCTCATGTATTAATATGTACATTGTTAATGAGAATCATGTGCTTCACGCCTAGATCCTTTTCTGTCTTTTGTGTTTAATTGGTTTAATTGCCTATATTCCCTAATAGGAACCTAACAACGGTATCAAAGCCGACTCTAAGCCTTGGCATGTGCCATAATTGTTTCCCACCCCACCTACCATTCGTTGTTTGACAGTCTTGTCTTCTTCCATCCAAATGTTTAATTTTCTCTCAAGGTTTCTCCTCGGGCCTAAATACCTAATTTTTGCATCTCACAACCTAGACATGGTGCCGTGAGCATGTAGACTCCATTGTGAAGGACGACATGGTGCAACCTGCATAAGGAAGGAACAGTCTATCCCTATAACTGTAAGTAATCTCTAGTGGTCATATTCCTAGTCAACATCGTGTATGATACACTACAACACAATGAGGTGTTTTGAGACATTTATTTAAGACAAAATTCCAATTTGTCTTTAAATTCCCCATTTTCTTTTATTTCATGTAGTATTTTACCTTTTGTCTCTAGGTAGATGGAATACTTGGGTTGTAAAAGTCTAGGTAGATGGAATACGTAGTTGTTTGTTATGTTTTCACAAACATCTATAGATTCAATATTTTCAATGCAAATATGACAAAAGCATGATTGCTTTCTACTGTCAAATGCAAACACGTTTGAAATGATTTTGTTTGAATAGAGTGAAGATCTCTAGTCCCATGTATGGTGCTAGCGTCATATGGTATTGATCTATTTATATCTTGGACCCCAACAAGCCAAAAAAACCTACACAATAAATGATGAATCACTTTCAAAGAACAACTTTTAATGTTAGTGTACATGTACTTAAATGTTAGTACATACATTTTTTTAAATTTCAAGAAATAATATAAATTAAAACAATAGTGTACATACCTGCGCACATCTTTTGATTGTTGATTATAATCATGGCTTAGATTTAATTGACACCATTGGACAACCTCTGCAACTGAATGAAACCGTGCAGAAGAATAGTTCATTTGCCATCTTCGAAGTGCTCTTTTTATGCATGCTCCTGCACCATCATGCTCACCTTTTCCATGTCCAGTTTCAAAGAAATTCTAGCGATGTTTAATGTTCAGCGCTTTATGAAGTCGACATAACCAAAAAAATGATCGTGAAGATTTAAATTGACCTGCACATCCATCAGACCATATCCAATGCTCATTGAATTTAACTTCGCGTTTTTTTAGTGAGTCATAGAAAATATTTTCTATACAATGTTGAACAAAATGTGTATCGTGTGTACGATCATCGCTGATATAGAAGTGATATTCTTTAATCACATCTCGATTGTCACATGTGCTTTCAATGCCATCAACATCCTGTTGAGAATGTCTATATACAACATGGACAAATATTGAAACTTGGTCAGAGTGATAGTATTCACTCTGTATCTCTTTTTGTGCAGCAAATGCATAGTTTTCAGCAAAATCAACCACGGAAACCTTAAAATCAACCATGCAATTGTTATCTCAGTTAAGATCCTAGATCATATTGAATTAAATGATGAAAAACTAACAAATATATGGGTACATTGAGTCAATTCTACAAATCCATTCATCTTAATGCATTTGTATAGTATTGCAAATGGATTTATTTGATAGATCCGATGCATTCATAACTCTAGAGTCAATGGATATATCCAAAACATTGGAACTATAGATTCATCCTATATGCACTTTCCTTAGGTCATGAGTGATTTGTTGTAGCTCTTATTAGTATTAGTTTTGTCAAATGAAATGTTAGATAGGTCAAAACTTGTTTTTTCACGCACCTATCACAATGTTATCATTTAAAGATGTAAAATTAGAATAAGTTGAAAAATAAAATATCAAATCCTTCTGTCAAATGTTATGCTAGATTATTCACACGAAACAGATTTAACTATTGTTGAAAATTTATCACCACAAGCTAAATTGTAACACAAGTAAAAAAAAAGACTTTGCAGATGCGTTGACAATTAGTATTCCCGATGAGTGGTAGTGATGTGGTATTCTCCCATGAGAAATTTGTTAGGGTATATTTGAACCACAGTTCTAAACAAGATCGGGCCCTCAATAAAAATGGATAGGTTAATACCCAATAACATCACTTATTCCCAACGCAGGATTTCTTAAGAATGGTGTGAACTATACCAACTAAATGCACACCAAATCACATGAACATTGTCTGCGATATGTGTATTCTTCTGTGTAATCTTGATTACTCTAGATATATGATCCTTTAATGAATAGAAGGAAGACTATAGAGAACTAAGACTTAAAGGAAATACCAAAACAACCTCTTGTATTGTGATATCTAGGCATTTAGTAATTATACTCTACCATGGGATCGATTGAATTGCGTCTTGGTTTGTGACTTGGTGCTTGGTTTGAGATTAATCCAATTAAAAATTTTACACTTTAAGAAAATGTTTACACCTTAAGAAATTGGATCCCTTTTGCTAATTAATAGATCATGTTTTAAGTTATATCTATGTTGATTTTGTTTTTTTATTTTATTTTATTTTATTTTATTTTATTTTAGGAGCCCATATGAATTTTTAATTACTTTGATATGTATCTATGTTGGTTTTGATTTTTATTTTATTTTAGGAGCCCATATGAATTTTTAATTACTTTGTATTTTTGATAAGTTATGAGTTGACATGGGAACAAGCCTGACAACATCTCCACCATACTTACTGGGTTGTAAACACCTTGCTACTCTAGATGCAATAATGATTCACCAATAATTAACAATCAACAATAATTATGTAATCAAATTGTTGGTTATCTGTGATGAATTCTATTCTTGGGGGCATATGAGATTTATAGCCCATGTTTGATAACTATTGTTTATTGTAATGATTGTTATCTGTATTTTGTTATACATCGAGAATAGTTTTGAACATGTACCTCTGGAGAATCTTGGACTACCTCACATTCATGTGGTAGTTAATTGTTCTGGAGTAGGGACTGGTCTATCAAATTGGTACATATTTACCCATGTTTAAAATTCTTTTTGTTGGCCACATTGCTAAATATGGAATTAGTTTCTCATATACGCTCCATTTCTTGTTTTCCTTGGATTTATTAGCTTGTGTCAGAATTCTTAACAGTTATTTTCTTGACAATTTTATTTTAAATCGAGTGATCATTTTCATTTTTGCTATAATCCTATTTTTTTGTCATGACAGTGTTGCAAAATTCTCTTATTTTTCCCGAGCTTTTCAGGTTGTGAGGTTTTCATCATCAATTTCCTTAATTTAGTGAAGTTTTTTTTCAAATATGTAACTCTCAGATACATGTAGATGAATCTCCTTGATCGATTAATACAAATGGTTGATGAGATTTGATGAACATTTGAAAATGAACTATGTAAGAAGCCATGTCTTAGTGCAAGTTTAAACACTGGGAATTGGAGTGTGAGGCAGCCACACATATTTTCAAATGAACTATTTATGAAGCAACCCATCTAATGGGTTCTCCTTTTCTTGTTGTTATTTAATTGTAAGGTTGTAGGTTTTAAGTTTCAAGGAAGCTTCTCCTCTAGGCTTTCCTTTGAATCTTTCACATAGCTACTAACTTGCCTAGGTTTTCAATAATTGTAAATCATTTTTTCCCTTCTTAATTAAAGCCAAGTGGTCACTACTACATATGGCTCAAAAGTCCCATGAAAGTTTTCCATGAAACAGTTAAAATCAAAAGTCCCTTCTTGCTTATTTCTGCTATGTTTTAATTACTTTGTTTATCTCTAAGCTCTATGGTTCTATAGTTAGAACCAGGGCTCTAATACCATATGTTTCTACGTCCTAGTTTTAATCTTTTCAAGTTGCTAATTAACTATAACAACAGGGGTCGGTGAACACTGATAACCTATAGGTTAAGTGTCATGAATAAGTTATCTCTTACTTGTTCTCGCTTTATTCCCATTCTCCATTGATCAGCTAAGAGTTATCTATGCATTAGCTACTAGTTATTTTTTATATTTTTTTTCTTAATTGTTTATTTGGAATTTGGAACAATTGCCATAAAATCAATATCTATAGTACACTTGTCTCATCCTCGTTTCACTCTAATTAATTTTAATTCAATTATAAGAATTTCAGTCATACATAACATAGTAGATTTTCAATTATTGTGCTCGTCATAAATTTATAATGATTGTGCTCTTTAGAAATTAATAATTCAACTGGATTGAGTAAAAAGAAATCTAATTTTTGTAGCTAGTATTTTAGAATTTTACATCAATTTCATAATAAAACTATCAAGAAGAATATTGATACTAAATGTGAATACTTTGGAGTTAAGCTGCCTTGAATTTCTTAAATCCCCTTCTTCCGCTTGCCCACAATGGAATCCTCGCAAATTTAATTTAGAGCTTCCTTTTACCACTTCTCTCACGAGTCTTGGAAAGAAGCATTCTAGATCTTTTTGGGATCATAGGAGGAGGCCCCAAATGTTTCATAATAAGGATAGTCACCTAGATCAACCAGGAAAAGGTAAGTAGCTTCCATTGTAATAGGAGAGTAGGAGCATGCATAATTGCAATGAGGGAAACAAATTCACAATTGATGTGCTATTTAAGTTGCTGATAAATTCCTCCTTAAGCTTATTGTGAGGATTGAGGCAATCACTAGTGGAATTCATTGAAAGATCACATGAATATAGAATATTCTTCCACTTCAACATGGAACATAAGTCACTCTCTATATTTGATGAATACATGTGCTTTGTAATTACAGTTTTTGTCCTCAATATGAAAATATTGTTGTATTGATGCATTAGATGGATGAATTTGTAGGATTGGCTCAAAGTACACCTAGATAGTGGCAATGTGGGATGGAAAATATTATAAAGAATACGTAAGAGTACTGTAAAGTAATGCTCTAAGGGAGAACTGCTAGGATACCAAATGATATGGTACTTGGTAATTTACATTTATTGAAACTCAAAATAATAAGAAATAAGAGATAAAATAAAATAATTTACAAAATTTGGTTGTTGTATTAATGAGGACAACTTAGGTCTTTTAATATTTTATAATGGATCCACTTAAACTAATTATCTAACTGAAATAAATAATAAATAATAAACTAATTGCATGCACTTTCAAAGATAAAATACATATTGAATGATGAAAGTTAATAACAAAATTTAATTATTTTCTTTAAGAAATATTTGTGAATAGGGAGTGTGTTTTCCTAGGAAGACTCTCACTCAATAACTCTAAATTTTCTTTGAAGGTTTCCAACTCCACACCAATGTTTTTTTATAAATCTAGATATAAACATAGATGCTTCTTCGCTTGGACTTCATGGCCCTACACTATGATTATAGATCAGAATAAAGTGATACTTCTCATTCATGCATCAAGCTTTAGCTCCTCAATCTTTTTTAAGAAATACTATACTCACTGCTTGTGGTTCAATCTTAATGATTTAAATTTGACACACATATTCATCTCTAATTATGGTAGCTTCATGATGGGTTAAATACTCAAATCATGGATTTGCATTTGCAATCTAATAGCACAATCCTATGATATAAGAAATTAATCCAAACAAACAATTAAATATTACAATTTAGATTCTTGCATCTATGATATAAGAAATTAACCCAAGCTAACAATTTCAATAATTAAAATTGAAATGAAATTTACTATAAACAAATATTTCAATTTCAGATGAATAATGGAATTAAAAAAATTATATATATATATATATATATATATATATGAATGAATGAAATATCAGTATCCATTTTTCAAATCATCATATTCGGTGTGTTTACTAATATATTTTGCACCAGTGCGTATAAGCAAAAATTATGCATCGGTGCGTGTATAACATTGAGCACTGGTGCATTTTATTTTATGAATCACACCGGTGCATGTAGATTTCTTATGTGCACCGAGAATGATCAAAGATTAAGCACAAGATTATGCCCACCTGTGCGTTCGAGTATTACATGCACCATTGCATTTGTGTGTGAAATGCACTAGTGCGACCTGATAAATGTACGACACCGTTAAATTTAAAAATAATATAAAAAAATGTACAGTGCGTATGATGTAAAATATGGCATTGGTGCGTTTATGTTGTGAAGACACACCGGTGCATATATGCTATACGCAAGCACTGATGTGGCATTGAAATTTGATTCTTTTCGGTGCTTGTTCTGGTTGAGTGCAATGGTGCATCTTTTCTAAACATACAACACTGGTGCGTCCTAGAAAGAAATGCACCAGTGTGCGTAAATTCAGTTGTGTGCACCGATAAATAAACATACGCTAAAACCCCCGGTTGCTGAGTATTTTTTAGTTATAAAATGTATCTGTTATGACCTCTGTAAAAGCATCATCTACCATTGGCAGAGGTCATAGTGGATATCTTTTTGGCAATTTTTTCTAATCTTGTAACACTAAAAATATCCACTATAGGGCCTTTTCCTTGTAGTGACATGAGAATCACAAAACCTACTCAAGGTATGTGAAAAATATTTTTCACATTGAATTCAAAGGCATCATAGTGATGAAACAATTGGGAGAGGCACATAAACCAATGAAGTACAATGAGTGCATAAAAAGGAGTTCGATATTCCTCATGGAAGAATAGGAGTTTAAGGAATTCATACTCACACTAAGGATGAAAACATACCAATGTTTGAAGGTGCACTTCCTTCCCCATCAGGATTTTTTATGAGATAGGATAAAGTATTTATTTTTATTCCTATTCAACAAAATAAAAGGAAAAAAATACCATGACTATTATGGAGTAATAAGACTATAATAATTCATATATATATGCAATAGTCACAAATAGAACATTTCAAGAAACCAAAAGAGGTGGTGGTGCACATACTTCCTTCTTATATTGACAATTTCACATACAAATGCTACTACCACAAGGAAAATATGTGCTAAACAAAAGGATTGAAAGAATTACAAAAATAGCTCATCACCAACTTAAACAAAGGATGCTCCAGTGGCATTGCCATATCCAATAATATTAAGAAATTTGTGTCAAAAGTTCAACATGTAATGGGGAAATTATTTTGGATAATTAAAAAAGGTTCGAGAGAGATAGATACAAGAAGAGATGAATGAAAAACAATAATTATATATGGCAAGGACATATCGCTAAAAAATATCAAGATAGGTAAGGAGAGGAAAGAGCCAAATTCCTAGAAACCAGAAATTATTGGGACAACGGCATAGAGTTTTAAGCCATCACTCTCTTTCAAGAATTTTTTGATTCTTTTTTTCTTTAGATATTGTGATCTACAATGAATCCCAAGAGAATTAGAGGAGCTAAGTTTGGACTCTATCTTGATGGTAAGTAGGTCCAACAAAGGTCATACTAGATTGACATGAAATAAAAGTAAAGTATACTAAATGAACTCCATAAAATAATGAATGTTGATGTCATATACTATTATGATAGAGAACGGTGATTATGTCCCTTGGTTGTAACAGTTTGGGTGGTTGGGAAAAATGATTACTTTCCCTCCCCACCCAGGTTCAATTCTTGTGACATGTTGCTCTTGTTGAACCCTAATTGTAATGATTGTATTTTTTACCATGCCTCGATTCTCTACCTAGAAAACAAGGCATTGGCATTCTCCCAGTGGACTATCCCTCTAACAAACAGTGAACCACCATTTAAAAAAGGATAGAGAACGGTGATAGAAATTTCACATATAGCGGTTTTGAAGAATAAAAAAGATAATGTCAAAATATCTGTTAGCTTATGAAAATTAAACTAGGTAAATTTTAAATCCAATTTGTAAATCAAAAGGAGACCTAGCTTGCCACCTCAAAGATAACTCATTGATCCATATCAGTGACATCTTACAACTGAGAGTATTGGCAAGCTCAACTAGTCAGGTGATACAAGTGAGGGATGATAGGGTTTTACAATTAAAGTTTATAAGGGCCATGATTGAAAAAAATAGGTATTTGCTTGAGGTTTTTAATAATATAGTAGTTTTCCCGAGTTTCCATTGGTGAGTTCCAGTTTTTAATCCTCCATGACTTACTGGAGGATTGAAAAAAATTCAATAGCATTCCTACATACCCGCACATCATCGAAAAAAAATACAACATCGTTAGTGCTACCGGTTGAAATAACTAAAATAAAATTCAAAATTTTAGCAACAGAACTTCTGTAAGGCAATAAAATTTAAATGTAAAAAAATTAAATTTTATTTAACTATACAAATAAATGGGAATTAATTTTTATAGGAATATCTGAAAATTTTGGCAACATAATAGTTGCTTGGGACAAAATATTTAAAACTTTTAATCAAAATTCCATTTTTAATCTATTAAAATACAATAAAATGGACCAACTTCTCGAGGTTGATGCCCCTGGGTTGATGGAGGGTTGATGAATGCGAATATGGACCATTTGGGTTGCTACACAACTTAGTCAATAAAATTTGGGTATCCAATCCATTGCTCGGTCAATGGTTCCTATGGGTAAAAATCTTGGTTCTATGTTTTTCATATATAAAAAAATAGCTTGACCAATCTCTAGGGATTGATTGAGCTCTTAATTTCCCAATTGAGTTATTTAATGCCTAGACTAACACCATTGGTTGGTTGGTTGATTGATCAAAACTATTTGATAGATAGCTCAGTCGAGGATCTTGACTGAGCTCTTAAATTCTCACACCCATGTTGGTCAAATATCAGTCAATAAAGTTCAACCAATAGCTCGATTGAGACTATTTGACTAGTAGTTTGGTTGAGGAGCTTGATCAAGCTCATTAGATCAATCAAGCATTTTCTTTTAACCAAGTGAAACCCTCACTCGAAGGTTTGGATTTACCATAAAAAATGATCGATTGAGCACTTGTATAGGTTCTCAATTAAACTTTTAATAGTTTGACTATGAGCTTAAAATAACTCAATCAAGCGTGTGAAAAAATCCACTCTCTCCACTCACCTTGTCGAGAATTGTTACCCATCTACATGGATTTACTTGATTTGTATGTAATAATTGTAATCACATAGTAAGGATTCCATAGTTAAATAATTATATATAGACTTATGTGTAATAAGTGAGTACACAAAGTGTGAGGGACCCACTTTGTTGATGTGAATTTGGGTATCCAAACTTTAAAATACCCATTGATAAAAACAAATCCCCCAACACACACATATATATAAACTTTACCACTTTTGTTGATTTTTTTTCAAAATTTTGGATATAAAAGGGTACTATAATTTCAATGTATATTTTTATCCTTTTTACATTTAATAATAAACTTCTATACAAAATTCTCATTTTTTATACTTTATAATAAGTTATAAATATATAATGTGTAGTCATGACTCTAGGAGTTTGGATAGTCACAAATGGACTATGATTCCTTGCAAACCTTTAAATCTTCACTCCTGAAAT
The DNA here is from genome assembly GCA_027924585.1 of Larix kaempferi. Lineage (NCBI taxonomy): Eukaryota > Viridiplantae > Streptophyta > Pinopsida > Pinales > Pinaceae > Larix > Larix kaempferi. The sequence continues at coordinate 5,135,560 of BSBM01000861.1, read as the reverse complement.
GAACATATACTGAATACACTTGTTTAATGATGTTCGAATTGGCCCTTTAATTACCAATGGTCACAAATTTATAACCCTGGTGATGATTAAAAGGAATGATTGCCCACAAATATGTCAACCAATGAATTTGACAACAATGATTTTGAAATGTCGTGTAATTGTGAGCTTTGAATATTCGAGTTCTTGTGTTTAATTGTCTACATGGTGCACCAATGATGGTTGTGAATGTGCATGCAAGAGATTGCAATTTATCCATTATTCTCCAACACATTATTGGAACTCTGGTAGTGGCTATTTTTCCACATTATCTTAAGCTCAAAACAATGAAGGGTGCATAAGACGAATTTAGACACATATTATTATGCTTAAATGAACAAGGTTCATTTACTAAGGAATATCCACAACAATCGCAAATTGGAAGTAAACATTTAACTCGACATCTTAGGTGACGAAACCCATAGTGTCTCCACCTAATTTTTTTCTTTGATATGTATGATGCCGTCACTATTGGGTTCTTTCTAGTTGTTCTTTTGACCTCATCTCACTGTTCTACACCAAATTTATTTGTATATATATTTTTATGTGGCATCGGTGGTCTATGAATATCCCGAGGACAAGAGAATAAGGATCCACAAACCCTGCTATTTGGAAATGGGTTTCAATTTTCTCAAGAGTAGAATCTCCCCTTTTTTTTTAATAAGAGAACGTAGTGATATTCTAATGAGATTCATTTGGTAGAACAATTAATTTACAACATAATAGTCTTTTAATAAAATTCTAAAAGTGGTCAAAGGCCTAATTTTGGTTAAAGATCTTGAGTTCAAAGAAACTTTGAAAAGATAGAAATCTAGGTAAAATAAAATCTAATACGAGATGTGGACCAAGGTCGAGATTGGGCATGACTCTTATACTAAGTGAAATGAACATGGTTTATTTACTAATGAATATCCAACATAAGAAGGACAATAAACATAAATCCATATAGGACAAGTAATGCATATATTTAAAAATGAATGCGAGATAAAATAGGATGATTACAATGTCATGGGATGATAAACTTATATATGCATTGGCTAGTTACCATGGTTGATAGTTCATGTCCTTTAGTCAAGATGTGTCTCTTCATTATTAATGTTTATTATTATTGAAATTTGATATATACTTTTATGCTCATTACAAGAGTGTGAGAGAGATAGTTCCTGCCATTTTCCTTCCTTTCAAACCATAAACCTAATTATTGTAACCCTACACCTGTACAAAATCCTTCCTCCAAACACTTCTTATGCAAGTAATCCATCGTTCACCCTAATTGTTGGTGCCACTTCCATAGCACACACTCCCATTCTACTACCAATTGTTTGGTACTTGCACCACCTCACCATTTCCAAATCATGGTGACCAAACGCTTGTCTTGTCACTAAAATTTCCCCTAGATCTACCCAAATCCCTTCTCTCTCTGACCCCTTCACCACCTCCAACCACTACCAAATCCCTAGATATGTTCCCACCGCCACTGTACTCAAGCTCCAAATACCATGACTAGACTCTCCAATGTTCAATCAAGCATTCTTCCCTAGTCTCCTCCTCCTCATCTCCTTTACAAACCATCTCCATATTCCTTCGCCTTGACATTGAATGAAAAATTGTTGCATGACATCAGGCTCTTTCTCCTCACAATCCACCTAACAATGCCTCTCTATATTTTATATTCTTAGTGACGATGGAGCATTGTGTTAGTTTTTGTAGCTCGGACAGGTACTTCTACATAGGTTATGTGCCTAGCATGTAGAAGTGGTCCAAAAATGTGACTCACTAGGTGAGCACTTTATAAAGTGACTTTTATGTTTTTAATGACTAAAGTGACTTTTAGAATATTTGAGTGACTTAAGTGATTTAAGCCATGTCAATGAGAGATTAAGTCACAGCTGTAAATCTAGTGAAGCCAAGATCTAATCTTGACCGTTGAGATCCGGAGGTAGCTAAAGAGTCATTAATGAAATTATAAAAGAGATGTGAGGAGAGTGAGAGACACACATTGAGTGAGAAATGTTTTGGAATATTGAAGAGGAAGAGAGGAAGAGATAACAACAAGAGGGAAAGATGATGTAGATCTCAAGGAGAGAAGAAGGGCACATTTTCCAAGAAGAATATACAGTTATCATTTGCATAAAAATCGAGGAGTTAGAATGTACTACATTTATTGCACAAGAGGTGGGTTGTACAACTAAGAAATCGAGGGTCGTACTCTTGCGTTTAATGCTTAGGCCATACAGTATGGATTTGAGGGTGCAAACCATATAAAGGGCACACAAATCGAGGTGCTAATTTTTTGAGTACCATATAGACAGTACGAAGTCCATACAGGCCATACAATAGATTGCTCGAATACATATTTTTAGTTTGGAATTATTTACGAGGTGCATTTATTGCTGTAAGTTTCTAGTTTCTTTGTGGGATGAGTATTTAATAAAATTTCTCTTATTTGAATGGTTTTCCGTTCGGTGTTTTTCCAAGGGCATTTCCTAGAAAATTACTGTGTCAAATGTGTGTGATGAATGTGTGTTTCTGTTGTGCATTTTATGTTGAATAGCTCAATGTATTTTTGCTGATAAATTTCAGATTTGAATGATCATTGATTTACGTGATTAATCTGTGGTTAAATAATTTATTGGAGGTTGAAATCAATTGTTCGGTTATTGGAAATCCTACATGGTATTAGAACTTTGAACAAATAAAACTTGTATTTGACACAACGAGGCATCAAGAGTATTGCTGAGTTATTTCACCTAGCGGATTTGGGTGTTTGTTGGTTGGTTAGTGAGTATGTCTTTAACATTTGGCTTGCAGTATGAGGATAGGATGGAGGGTGCATCGAATTTCATTCCATGGAAGGAGAGGATCACTTTGTTGTTGGAGTACATTGAGTTATGGGAAATAACCAAGGGAGTTGTCATGATTCCCACTGATCTTCATCCATTGGCTAAATATATCAAGAAGAATGTGAAGGAAAAATGTACATTCTTCTTGATGTAGTGAAAGACCACATTATTCCTCATGTGACTAGTAAAAGTAATGCCTTTGATATGTGGACAACTTTGATGAAGTTGTACCAAAATGACAATAAAAATCGGAAAATAGCTTTGAGGGAAAGATTGAGAGATACTAAGATGAACAAGACTAATAATGTCACATCATACCTTACCAAGCTTCCTTAGGTACGTGATGATTTGGGTGTTTTTGGTGAGAAATTGGATGATGCAGAGTTGGTTAGAACTGCCTTAAATGGTTTCTCAAAACCATGGACTTTGTGCATGCAGTAGTTTCCAAAGACAAGATACCTACATGGACTATACTTTGGGATGAATTCATTCAATATGAGATGAGAATTGGTTCTAGGAACACATATACCATTATCATGGAGATGATGAGGAGAATGTTGCTCTCACAAGGAAGAGTAAGCAGAGTCCCAAGAAAGGCCCTAGTGGTGGGTCTAGCTCGAAAGGTGAACATAAGAAATATATGAGCAAATTTAAATGTTTTTCTTGTCACAAGACTGGCCACTATGCGAGTCAATGTCCAAACAAAAAGATGAAGGGAAAGGATGAGACACAGACTGCAGCATCAACTGAGATTGAGGACTTTGATAAGAAGTTTGAGAATGAATTTTCTCTAATCTCTTGTCTTTAAAGCAGTGGTAGTGTAGGGTTTGAGAGCATGGGTTGTGGGTAGTGGTTCATATTTCCATATGACAAGAATGGCGTTGATGTTCCTTAGTGTTTCAGAGATAGACTCAAACTACTATGCAGATAGTGAAGCCGATACCATGCATGCAGTGAAAGGTGTTAGATGTGTGAGATTCCAGCTAGAGTCAAGAGGATCTCTGGAGGTGGTAGAGGTGTTGTTTGTACCAAAGTTGAAGGTTATTTTTTGATCAATGTCAACTTTGGAGGATGAGGGATATAGCGTGGTGTTCTAGTGTGGACATGTACTTATATATCCAGTGGGACCTATCTTGGACACAACACAAGTGCTTGGTGTCAGACATGGGAGTTTATAATGTTGCTCAAACAGCTTGTGTTTAGGTCCAAGGGGATCTTGGATTTAGGGTCCATGCAAGTATCAGGGACAATTGGTTATGTGTGTTATTCCAGTAATGTTAGGAGAGTCAGCTGGTACGAGAATACTAAGTTGGATGCTCAAGGGTTTGAGGGGACTCCTTGGAGCATGTTTTGCAGGAATATGTGTTTAGCACATGATCCAATGCAGGTGATAGAGAGGCTTTTTGGTTCAGAGGGAGGAACTACAGCAGTGGGTGGAGTGATGAGGTTGGAGATAGATCTAGGTGGAGGTTCCAGAAGTATCTTACTCGCTAAGGGGGAGTGTTAGTGTCTGTAGCTCAAAAAGGTACTTCTACATAGGCTATGTGTTTAGCATGTAGAAGTGGTCCAAAAAGTAACTCTCTAGGTGAGCACTTTATAAAGTGACCTTTATATTTTTAATGACAAGTGACTTTTAAAATGTTTGAGCGACTTAAGTGATTTAAGTCATCTCAATGAGAGATTATTTCACATCCATAAATCTAGTGAAGCCAAGATCTAATCTTGACCATTGAGAACTGGAGGTAGTTGAAGAGTCATTAATGAAATTATAAAAGAGATCTAAGGAGAGTGAGAGAAGTTTTGGAAATATGAAGAGGGGGAGAGGATGATATAACAACAAGAGGGAAAGAGGGCACATATATCAAGGAGAGAAGAAGGGCACACATTCCAAGAAGACTGTATAGCTATTTTTTGCACATAAATCGAGGAGGTAGACTGTACTGCATTTATTGCACCTGAGGTGGGATGTAGAGTTGAGAAATTGGCATAGAAATTGAGGGTTGTACTACTGCATTTAATGCTCAGGCCGTATAGTACAGATTTGAGGGTGCAGACCGTATATAGGGCATAAAAATCGAGGTGTTGATTTCCTAAGTATCCTACAGACTGTACAGAGGCCTTACAGTCTGTACAATAGATTATTGGGATGAATCTTTCAAGTTTAGCATGATTTATGAGATGCATTTATTGTTGGTTTTATTGCTATAAATTTCCAGTTTCTCCGTGGGATGATTATTTCATAAAATTTCACTCATTTGAGTGGTTTTCCCTTCAGGGTTTCTCTAAGGGCATTGCCCAGAAAATTACTATGTCAAATGTGTGTGATGAATGTGTGTTTCCACTATGCATTTTCAATTGAATAGCTCAATGAATTTCTGCTCATAAATTTCAGATTTGAATGCTCATTGATTTATGTGCATTATTTTGTGGTTAAAATAATTTGTTGGAGGTTGCAATCAATTATTGGGTTATTGGAAATTCTACACATTGATGTAGTGCAACACCATATGACAACCTTTTCCCACTGTAGAGGAACATTCAACCCCAACATTAGAACATTCTTTATACTTGATACTCCCAGTAGGAAATACAACCCATATTCATATTGTAGGTCCTCATCCACACTCCAATAAGGAACATAAGACAAACACTATTAATGTTCCATCACCTTCACAAAATGTAGATCAATTGTCATGGTGACTTCAATTGATATTAATTAATAGTTCCATGATGTTTATGAGTTTCTTGCTAAATATAGTCAATGAAATATAGTATATAGTTGTAGCACAACATGTTTCATATATAGTTTGTTGAAATGTGTTGCTTCATTAGCATAACAAATCAACATGTTTCAACAAATCTCGATGACACTAGATTCATTAACTCTCTATTCTTCCTCACCATAGCCAGTGACCAATGAGTAACACACTACTCAACACAGATTGATATATATTATAGTATATGCTTTTCCCCTGTCACCATTCATAAAATAGGAGGCAATCTAACTTCATCTTAATCTCACCACCAAATTCCCTTTTAGAATTTGCTTCACGTTAGGCTCACACTAGACTTGCAAGTTTTCATACACAACGTCAAGGGTCAATAAGAATAGTGACATGGATCTTTAAGACACATAATTTCTTGTGACATTATGCAAATCTGTACTTCAATTTATCCCTTATTTGCACCTCTTCATAGCCCTAGAGTTGTTTATCTACGTTACAAGAGAGCTATATTCGTATATATACTTCTACCAATTCACTCGTTCTATATGGTTTGTTTTGCGTATCCGCCTTTTACCATTCATTGGAATTTCTTTCCTTTTTATACGTTTGGGAATATTGGAAGCACAATGCCAATTCTGAAGGAGGTTGAAGGGCTCTCTCTCCTTGTGAGATTTTTACCCTTATATTTTTAAGAATTATGCTTCACATGGGCCATATAATGAGAATCTAGAAAGATATAAAATAATAATAATAATCATTTTAAAATTAAAAACATTCTCTCTCAGATTATGAGGTTTTTTTTTTTTTAATTATGTTTTTTAATACATTGACATTACAATGTCGATTTGGAAGGAGGGTGAAGGGGCTCTCTCATCTCCTTGAGTTGTTTTTTTTTAATATGTTTGAGAATTATGCTTCCAACACATTGTGAGTACAATGCGAATTTGGAAGGAGGATGAGGGGTATGTTATATATATTGGAAGGAGGGTGAAGGGGCTCTCTCATCTTCTTAAGTTGTTTTTTTTTAATATGTTTGAGAATTATGCTTCCAATACATTGTGAGTACAGTGCGAATTTGGAAGGAGGATGAGGATGAGGGATGTGCTATATATAGAGAAATATATCTTTTTATTTTTTATATAAATTATTTTATTTTAAAAATAATATATTTTAAAAATTTTAAATTATTTAAAAAAACATAATAATAATAATAATTTAAATATTTAAATAACTTATAAATAAAATTATATAAATAATTTAAAATATCAATTAATATAATTTAAAATATAATAATAAATAATGTTAATTTTATATTTTTATTCCAAATCAAAATATCTTACTCGTAACACAGAACTATGAGCCAAGGAAGGTCATGACATATAATTTTGTTACAAGACACATGATTTAAATCAGGGATATTTTATTTTATTTTATATTTCATACACAATAAAAACACTTTGTTACAACCACTTCATTTAAAAGATAATTAGTTTATTTTTCAATAATAATAATTTATATTTTTTTAATAAACTTACGATTAATAAATAAGTAATTTTGATATTATGTTTACATGAGAAAATGCATTTTTAGAAAAGAAAAAAAAACATGAGAAAATACATATTTGGATAACATGTGCCTTGATTGTAATGAACAAATTGAGACTTTCAAAGCATGTCCATGAGTTCCAAAGTCAAGCATTGGATGGTTCTGAACAAAGATAAAAGCAGCGCTGGTTTGGATCAGATGTTCATAAAAACTCACGAATTTTGCTAAATTCTTCGTGTGTTTTCTTCCAAAATTTTATCGCGCCAACTATAAAAAAAAATAGACCAGGTTCATTTAATGTGGTCTTTCCGTTGGAGCTGTCGGAGGTTTTTCATTTGGCGTGTTTGGAGTTTTTCCAACGTTTGAATTAAAAGCTCCGTATGGGAAGCGGACATTTTGTGTTTATAAAACGTACGTTTCTCTAAGTTAATAGAGTTCGGTACCGATTACAGTCTAAGTTAATAGAGTTCGGTACCGATTACAGTCAAAGTGACGTTTGATGATCGAATATTCGGTATGGACAGGTCATGAATTAAAAGTTGCGTGTCGATATTTGTTAAAACTTGTATGAAATGTGGACTTATTATTATTAAATTTTTCAACGTAGAAAATATAACGGTAGTTAAATGAATTATCGACGATAACGTAGAGAACATAACAAGTATGCAGTGAATTATCAACGATAACGCAGAGAAAATAACAAGATTGAAATGATAACGCAGAGAATACGGCAAGATTGAAATCAATTATCAACGATACATAGGGAGAACGTCAAAGATATGTATCCACACTGATACCTACCGTTTTGATTTCATGGACTCCATGGATTAATTTCTGTGGGCTTGATTTAATTCCATCTCTAGAATTCTAGAAGGCAGGTAGGGTGCGAAAATTATTTTCTAGAGATTCATAGGCAATTTCCAAGGACAAGCGCTTATAAATAGCTTCAAGAGACACTGAAATCGAAGCACATCTTCAAAACGAGTGAACGAGTCGAATTACTTGTGAGGGAAATGACGAGAATAATGGTTACAATGAATATTCAAGCATGGCTTCTGCTTCTGCTCATGATGTTGAGCAGCAATCAGAGTTTATACTCTTCTCAGGCGGCGACAACACCCTCGGGTAAGGGCATGAAATGATCTTGAAATCACGTGTCTTTATATAGTCGATGATATGATATGATTAAATTAATGGTTTCTTGTTTGTTTTGTGTGGTGCTATGATCATTTGCAGGGTTTCCGTTTAAGTTTATGACTTTGGATGGCAAGACTGCAGCTGCTAGAAAATATGATTACATCGTAGTTGGAGGAGGAACGGCGGGCTGCCCCTTGGCTGCAACGCTGTCTACCAAGTATTCAGTTTTGGTAGTGGAGAGGGGAGGATCTCCTTATGGAAATCCCGACATAGAGAACGCCGATGCTTTTGGAAAGGTATTGGATGAGACCGACAATTACACTTCCGTAGCGCAGACGTTTGTTTCAGAGGATGGAGTGAGCAACGTTAGAGCCAGAGTTCTGGGAGGCGGAACTTCTATCAACGCCGGGTTCTACAGTAGGGCGAGCTCCGAATATGTTCGTAATGTGGGATGGGACGAGAAGCTTGTAGAGGAGTCGTATGAATGGGTGGAAAAGCAAAATGCCTTCAAACCAAAGCAGCTCTCGCCTTGGTCAGTGGCTATCAGAGATGGCCTCCTGGAAGCAGGCGTTCTTCCATATAATGGGTATACGTTGGATCATTTGGATGGAACCAAGATCAGCGCCTCCACCTTCGATACCAAAGGCAAAAGACATACAGCTGCAGATCTTCTCAGGTCTGCCAATCCCGACAATATTGTAGTCCTTCTCAATGCTACCGTCAGCAGGATTCTCTTCAGTTCTTCAGCAGAAGGTAATTCTTGTAAACTCATGACATTGTTTCTACGTTTTATATTTTTCCTACACATGACTCATGTTTCACAGCATTCCATGGTAATATTGTTTACGTAATTTTGAAATCATTTATAATAGATCGGAGCAATAGATTTCTATCCATTGTTTTGACTATGAATTGGATCATGCAGAAACTAACAATGGCTCCTCTGGTAAGCGGAAGGCCAGTGGAGTTGAATTCATGGACCGCCATGGTCAGTCTTATCAAGCTTTTCTGAATGAATTATCAAATTCCAGCGAGGTAATCCTTACCGCAGGAGGCCTAGGCAGTCCCCAGCTGCTCCTCTTGAGCGGAATCGGCCCATCTGAACATCTTAAAGAATTCAATATTCCTCTAGTCCTAGATTCGCCCTTGGTAGGCCAAAGGGTTCAAGACAATCCCCGTGCATCCGTAAGCTGGCTATCTCACCAATTCTACACCATACAGGTAGTAGGTATTCTTAAAGGCTCTCAAGATTACATCGAGTCCCTGAGCAGCTTTGTAAACGGCAGCCTATCCCCACCGGGCCCCAAGAAAGACAATGTTTATAGAGAAGTCATTTTTAATAAGCTGGCATTTCCATTATCGAGGGGAGAGCTTCGGCTACGCAGCACGGATCCTCGAGACAATCCATCTGTTAGATATAACTATTATTCTGACCCTCAGGACATCCAGGGATGCGTGCATGGCGTGAGGGTGATCTCTAATCTCCTCAACTCAAGGTCTCTGCGGAGATTTAATTCGAATTCTTCTCATGAGTTCAACTTCACTGGGCAGGCGTTGCCAACGAACATGTCAGATTACGCAGCCATTGCTCAGATGTGCCGTGATACTGTAAACACAATCTGGCATTTCCATGGCGGATGTGAAGTTGGTTCTGTGATTAACGAGAAATATCAGGTAAACGGAGTTGAGAGTCTGAGGATTGTGGATGCCTCAACGTTCAGAGATGGTCCTGGAACAAACCCACAGTCCACCACTATGATGCTGGGCAGGTAATCAGATAAAAATATTCTTAATATTTCAGTTGGGTCTCCATCACTGTTCTGTAGTTCTTATATATAAATGGATCCTTGCCATAAGTATTGTTTTTATGTAGTTCTTATATATAAACGGACCCTTACCATAAATATTGTTTTTTGTACATGCAGGTACGTAGGACAGAAGATTCTTCAGGGCTGGTCCGAATGAAAAGGAGCTTCTTCATCAAATCAATGTTAGTGTGTATATTCGCTTTACGTTAATAAGGAATCTCGAGAGCCGACTGGTAGTTTAATGTTAGTTTAGGCATTCGCATTAATAAATAATCTCGAGATCCGGTTGGTATTCGCTTTACGTCAATAAAGATTCTCGAGCATTGTATTCTCACTGTCCCGAGTTGATTATATTCATTTAAACCTTAATGTGTTAGAGCCAAGGTCAATAGAGATTACATTTCATACTTGGGCGTGTAGCAATGATTTTGATCTCTCTTGGAACTACGTGAATGTAATAATATTTTCATATATACGTGATAAACTTTTTACTTATTAATTAGATTATTTTATATTTTATATTAACAAATTATTATAATATTAACTTGTTGTCGTTCTGTCGATTATTTTATTAATTTTTTTAAAAGATTTGAGATAGGTATGAATTTTAAGTAATCTCAAAATTCTTTTATGTTTATATTTGCAATTTTTTGGTCTTAAAAATAAGCGAAAGCTGCAGAGCATCTAGTCTTTGCTTCGATTATAAAAGAAATTAAAATTTACAGATTCAAAGTAACACAAGATATTAAAATTTACAGATTCAAAGTAACACAAGTATATTCACAATTTGGTTGACAAGAGAGCAACGACTTTATTTAAGTACAGAGGTAATAGCTCCCCTGTATAGGGGGAAATTGTCAAGAGCAAGATCCAGCAACACTAGTATGTTAATATTTAGATTTTAATATTCTCATTTTAATTATACTCATCTCCTAAGTCATCAAGAGTAATATATATAAAATAATAATTTAAAACAATAAATATATTAAAAATACATAAAATATTTAAACTTAAATGTTAAAATACATTATTATTTAATATATTTAAAATTCATAAAATAATATTGCTTACAATTTTGAAAAACAAAACATTTATATTTCAAAAACATTATTATGATACAACTTTTAATCATTTATTTAAACTTTAATTGTTCAAAGTTTAAAAGTGAATTGAGATGTTTGGTTCACTTGTGCACTGCTATGGAAGAATTGAATATTTAGTAACTCAATTCAAAATAAAATATTACCAGCTATCTGATTTGTATGGGAAGAGAACTCATTGTTACCCTCAATCAATCAGTACAGATTTGTAGTTTGAGCATTTGGTGTCATAACCTCATCTTCAAGAAAGATAAGAGCGAATGATTTTGTTGAAGAAGGTAAATAGTCAGGAACCAACCGAGTAAGCAGTGAAAATACTGGATGGTTTTGTTGAATAAAGTAAACCGAGTAAGCAGTGAAAATACTGGATGGTTTTGTTGAATAAAGTAAATTGTTATGAACATTGGAAACAATTAAGCAAATAAGAGTCTCTTTTTGAATTATGAGCGGTAGAGACATTCTAAGTACAGAAAATTCGTCGACGAGCATATTGATGCAGGAGCGATCGCAAAAGATCAAGGGAGATTGCTACAGGTCATTCCACCAGAACAAACGGCAGGATGGGCACCCACTAAGCACTAAAGACAACCATGGAGAACGCGAACAGATCGCAATCGTTCGCAGGAATAAGATCTTGGGATACACGCCATGGGTCATGGATGCCCGAGATTTGATCTCCAGGAAACTCGCCTGAATGGTTGAGAATCGAGATGGGCGTAGGATATGGGGCACACAAATCGCCCCAATCCCAGCAGCAGGCGTCGGCTAACAGAGAACCGGGAAACTGCTCCGATACACTCTCCCTCCCTGTTTCCGATCATTCATATTCCGGAAAGAGAAATACTTACATATAGAAACGTAGTTAAGAGAGCTCCATTGATTGTAGCAATGTCTCTTTGTTTTTCCTTACCTTGAGATGTGAAGATCCGTAGGGGAAGGGACTCTGGAAATTGCAGTGAAGTCAAACCTTGACGCTCCATTGTACCAAAGTATATTGTAGCCTTTGGTAATATCATGCCTTGAGATTTATGTATTGCCAATGCCCATGCCATTTTAAGTGGGATTTGAGTACGACCCCCTAGGCGGAATTGGTAGAAAAGTAGGATTGTTGGTATCCCATGGAGAGCCAATGTACTTTTGGAAGTTCACAACAACAAATGTTGGAATTTGTGGAGGATGATGGTTTGATTTGTAGAAAATATCAACCACTTGTCTGAGCGATCCATTAATGAGACCTGCTGAAACCCACAAGTTTGATGTTAACATAACTCGTTTCCTAGAGCGAAACAACACTGCACACTCCAGTTGATCATATTCAACTTGAGAAGTAACATGGTTGTTTATGTGCTCAGCGATAGAGAGTGCTATTGGAATTTGCAAATACTTCAACATGTGCTGATTATGAAGGGAAGCTGGTTGGTTGGTTGCAAATAAGTGCATGGAACCTTTGAAAGTAGATAACCCATCCATAGAAAGGAAGGAGTCTGTCCTAGACATGAGAAGCTTCCAATCCTCTATAGTAGTGGATGCATTTCTGATGTTGTTAAAAGGTTCCTGAAGGTGACTTGTGTTGGATCACTTCCTTGCTGGCGAAAAATAGTTGAAAGAGTTACAACCGTGTTGAAGCTGTGCCAAAGTGCAGTACCATGGGAAGAGCCTGCATACAATGGAATGTCCATAACTGGTGGTAGTTGTGCAAGGTAGCCAACAAGAATAAATGAGTAACCACCGAAAGAGATGTTTTTATGTTGAGGGAATGCTTCATGGAGACGTTCATCAATCTGGTTTAAAAGTGTTGGGCCTAGGAAGCTCATTTCATCAATGAGAATGTAGTGGATATGGTGAAGTTCCTATTGGAGGTTTGAAAGTGAATTCCCTTCCAAAGGCATGAATTGTTTTATCGGAATATGAAGGGCTGAATGGATAGTAGATGCTTGGATATTGAATGCTGCAACGCCGGTAGGGGCAAGTAGCAAAAGCAGGGATTGATTGAAGTTCTTGTTCAAGGAAAGGGATTCTCTTATGCAACGGATCAATAATGATTTGCCAGTGCGAGCAATCCCCTGTACAACCATTCTGAGTGGAGGACTTGTTTTGATGTTTGTGGAGTGATTGATGACAATGGAGAGGGATTTCATTTGAGTGGGGGACAATGTTTCATAATTTGGTGTATCGGAGTAGGATGGTTGAGGGAGGTGACGGTGTGAACAATTGTTTTCTATGAAGTCAATGGCAAGTTCTTGCAAGACGAGGGGGATGGTCGTATTATGCCAATTATGGTTGTTGTCAAAGTCACGACGACCGAGGATGTCAAGGTCACTTAATTGCATGTCATTGGTAGGGTGTAGTTGGGAGAGCAATTCCCATTCATCCAATTACATGGGTTGTGCGATTTGCAAATCGTTTGAAACCATGGTGTGTTCCGACAAGGAAAGGGGTTCAGAAGGTTTTTGATCAACATGCCAAGGAGTGTAGGTCAACTTCAGTTCTTCCCAGTTTCTAACAATCGCTTCATCAAAAGCACCAATGTCGAACTATATATTGTGGAAAGGTTTGTATAGCATGAGTTCAGATCTGCAGAAATCAATGAACAAGAGTGTATCTATGGAGGGGATTGAATAGTAACCGGAAATAACACAGACGATGGCCTTGGGCTCTCTCTCATAGAGGCTGCAAGATCTTGGTCATATAATGCACATCGAAATAAAGAGATGGAATGAAGAGCGGGAGGGCGTGAAAGGTAGGCACCTATGAAGTTTGTTGATGTGAAGGATGTGGGATTGTTTGATGAAACACCTTTATAAATTTTGTGGTTGACATTGAGAGAGAAGAAAGTGCGGCTACTAATTGTGAGAGGTAGTTTTTGCAACATATGGCATGTTTCTTGGGCTCCAATGTCACGATCAACAAGCGTTTTGAAAAGGAATTTTTGAATAGCAACAATGGAAGGGTCAAGAAGTGGTGCAACATGGACAATTTGTTGAAGCATTTAGTGAAAGCTTTGAGATTTTATTTATGATTTAGATGCATACTTAGCAATCTATTTTTGAACGACATGTATGTCAAGCACTAGTTGACAACCAACATTCCCGCAATGCATTTTTTAATTTTTACCTTGTTTTATGTTAATTTCGATATTATGAAGGGAGTAGTGTCTCTTAGTAAAATAATATTTGATTCTTTAATTTATATTTTATGAACTCTTCTTTGTGTTTTATTGAAGATGTTTTTATCACTAAGGAAGTAGTGTCTCTTAATAGAATAGAATAGTTATTAATTGTTTAAGTTATGTTGTAGATAATTTTTTTATCAATAGTTATTTTTTAATAATAAATTAAATCAAAAGTATTTTTAAGGGGGTAGTATATTTTAGTAGAATAATCATTACATCATTAATTCTTTGTTTAAGTTATATTGCAAATATTTTTATCAATTCTGTTAATGTTTTACTGAAAATAATTCTATCCATTATTTAGATTTATAAATGAATTTCACAATTTTAGAATATATATATATATATATATATATATATATATATATATATATATATTTGTATACTTTATTTTTATTTGTAAATTTAAAAATGAGTTTGGGCTCTTGGACGAATTTGAGGGACCCTTTAGATGCAATCGTGTATTTGTAAAACGCGCGAGTATTCAATAAAACCAAAACACGCCAGCGTTTCGTAGAACTAGGCATGGGCGGGCTCCGAGCCTGCCATGTCAGTTAACATGTAGGATAGGATTCCATAACGCGCGCGCGTTATGGATCACTATAACGCGCGTGCGTTATGTATCACTATAGCGTGCGCGCGTTATGGATCACTATAACTCGCACGCGTTGTGTATCACTATAACACGCACGCGTTATGGATCACTATAATGCGTGCACATTATTTTAATCATCAAAACCTTATTCAATAGTTTATTTAATAGTTTCTATGGTTTAGGAGGTTATATAGGGATTTGGTGTTAGGGGCTTAGGGATTAGAGATGGGGGGTGGTTATTTGTAGGGGAAGGGGGATTAGGAGAGAGAGAGAGAGAGAGAGAGAGAGAGAGAGGTGTAGAAGCAAGGATGAGAGAGTGAGAGAGGGGGGGTTAGTTAGGGGTAAGGGGCTAGGAGGGGGGCTAGCGAGAGAGAGAGAGAGAGAGAGAGAGACTGAGATAGGGGGTTACTAATGGTTATGGGGGGGGAGGGACAAAGAGAAAGAGAGAGGAGAGGGTGTTATTTGTAGGGAGTGAGAAAGAGATATGAGGGGTGTGGTTAGAGGTAGGTGGAGGTGTAGGGAAGAGAGAGAAACTGAGAAATCCTGGGTTAGTAAGGATTAGGGAGAGGAGGGTAGAGAGATAGAGAGGAGGGGGTTTTGGGCTAGGGGGAGTAACTGAGAGATAGAAAGAGTAGGATGGTTAGGGATGGGGGAGAGGTTAGGGAGAGGGAGAGGGGGTTTAGAGAGAGAGAGGTGTAGAACCAAGGCAGAGAGAGTGATAATGATGATGATGATGATGATGGTAATGATGCTAATGATGATGATGATGATGATGATGATGATGATGATGATGACGACGATGATGATGATGAATACGATGAAGATGGTGTTGATGACCACCACACCGATGATGATGAAGATGGTGGTGATGACGAACACACCGATGATGATGAAGATGATGAGGAGGAGGAGGAGGAGGAGGAGGAGGAAGATGGAGATGATGATGATGATGATGATGAAGATGGTGATGAGGATGATGTTGATGATGAAGATGATGATGAAGATGACGATGATGATGATGAAGATGATGATGATGGTGATGAAGATGATGATGAGGATTAGGATGATGATGGTGATGATAAAGAAGAGGATGATGATGATGATGATGAAAATCATCATCATCATCATCATCATATTCATCATCATCATCATCATTATCATCATCATCATCATCCTCATCATCCTCATCCTCATCATCATCATCCTCATATTCGTCACCATCATCTCCATCTTCATCATCATCATCGTCATATTGACCATCATCTTCATCATCATCATCATCCTCATCACCATCATCATCATCATCCTCATCACCATCATCATCATCATCATCATCATCATCATCATCATCATCTCCATCTTCATCATCATCATCATCATCATCATCACCATCATCATCATCATCATCTTCATCATCATCTTCATCATTGTTGTAGTCGAGGGGGTTGCATTGTTACCAGTGATACATAATATATTAGACAAGCATGCACAAGACACAGATACAAGTAGACAAGATATGGAGAGAAGAGAAAGCCTTTATATTACTCAGCAATGCAGACAATATATAGAACATATCTAAGTTAACAGTACACAGCTCACTAGCCTATATATATATGCTCTTACAATTAGTTATGTAACTATCTTGTAGGCGCAACCAACCGACATAGTCTGAATGGTCGACACAACTTGTCAATTTACATGCAAAAGTTCGGGCGGGGGTCCTAGTTGACAGGATGACTTAGACTCCTCCAACATCTCCCCCACCTCAAAAGCTTTCTTCGTCCCGAATAAACGAGGAGATGTGTCTAACTGATACAAAATTTATCTGGCTGTCACCGTGATGTCTGAAGGGAACTGGTTGTTGATTGTTGTTGTACACAAACCTCAACAATTGCTTTGGCCGAGGTAGATAGTTGGTGTCAAAAATCCTCCCAAGTGCGCAGCGTGTTTTGGATATCAATGCTAAGTGTTGTGAGGCTCGACAAGTCGGCTACCTTTTTTTTTGTTGTCTTGCTCTACAGATGAATTAAGTCAGGACCAAATGAATTAATTTTCTCATTGGAACCTGTAAGCAGAGTTTGGAGATGTGGTCAGAGCTGTTCGACTTTGAGGAGGTTGTGTCAGGCCTGACTCATCCACTGTTCTTCGCTTTTTTCAAGCTTCTCCAATTTCCTATTTTCCCTCACAATTTGTTCTTCAATAGTTCGACCCATGAAATTGCCAGCTACTTGGCGTTGCTGATGAAGTTTGCTAATTAGTGCACGTATCTCCCGCATTTCTCTGAATACATTTCCATAATGTGTGTACCAATTGCGGAGAACGTCGGTGGCTATAGCTTCCTGATCATTGTACTTGATGAGATGATCATGCACTGAGGTGAATGCTTCACATTGTTCAGATAGCAGGGATGATGTTTCTGTGGCCTGTTCCTATCAATCCTTGGTGAGCTCATCATATAATGTCGACACAATAGATTGAAACAATTGAAAATATTTATCAAGTGTGCTAGGCGTGTCGAAGCTAGATGGAATTGGGATGACTTGTTGTGCTAATTCTTAACACTTAGCCAAAAATACGATTTGGTCCTCCTCTAGATGGTGAATGCGGTCATCGGCTGCCAGTCGTCTATGTCATTGCTCGTGATTAATTGCATCGGCAAGCAGGTTGAGCTCTGCTTGCGTTGCCTATTGTGGATTGTATGTCGAAATGGGCCCAAATCGTTCAAAATGGATAGATAAACAACCAAGTTGAGAGATATGGTCCAGGTGCTGTTGTTGTTGCTAATGTTCTTTGTCCTGTCGCCGTTGTTCTTTATGCTGCTTCTTCTTGGAATTTCCTTGAGATTTGGAGCATCTACTTGCTGTCCTGATTATTTTCGTATCTCAACTACTTATGATGGATGTTCTGCCTCTATTTGTGCTTCGGAAATCGTGTGTTCTACTTGTACTGAGTTGCCTGGTACAACTGTTGTGTTTGTCGGGAGTGCTTCCTCGGCTTCTACTTGATTAGCTTGTTTTGCTGGATCAACTACTGTTATCATAATTTCTCGAACTGGTGTTTCTTTCTCTTCAAATGGAATTTCTTCTCATGTTGTAGTGGTTCCGTCGACAGGGATGGGGGACAATGCACTAGTAATGGCTTCACTAGTCGGCGACACAGGTGTTTCGTAGACTGGGGGAGGAGGGGGTGGAATGGGGCTACCAGACGGTTCCAGACTGACTACGGGGGATAACACTTCTGGTATCATTGACTCCATTTCATCAAGGACTTCATGTTCTGAAGGACTCTTTGGTGGTTCGATGACATGTTGGGAAGGTGGGGGTTCTTCAACTAACGGGTTAACTGGCAAAGGAATAAAATATGATATTTGTTGGGCGACAATAGGGCTATTTGGTTCGATATTTCTTTGGAGTTGGGTAATGTGCATGCTGACCATTTATGGTGTTATGGCTTCTGGAGGAGACGGTATGTCGATTGAGATAATGATGGGGGGAGGGGGGGCAGAGTCAGTCAACGGACTGGTGTCAACGAGAGCTGGTTTCTTAGTGACAAACTCTCACCATTGCGGAAAGATATTAGGTAGTTGGGATATAAACTGATTAAGGTCATTGTCGACTTGGATATTTTGTTGAAAGGGGAGGGGAAGGGTCTGCACAATGTTTGGGATCTGAAGTGGTGCTGAAGGTGTAGGCGGAGTGGGTTCCAGGGGTGTGGGGGGAATTTCATCCTCTGTCACAATGGTTGGAGATGGTGGGGGTGGGCTATCAGTCAGGTCAACATGAGGTTCTACCATAATCTTGAATTTATTTTTGTATTGTAGTTGGGGAGGTTACTCACCTTCCAGAAATCTCTTGAACTGCTCGTCAACTCGTACTTTTTTGTTCGTTGCATCCTCCAAAAATTTTACTACACTATCGAACAGTTATACTTCCTCTTCCTCTGTCAGCTCCCGGATGATCATCTTTCTTTTACCTTTTCCTTGTATTTGTGCATCCCTAGTTTTTCGATCTTGTGATAGTTCGTCGGCCAACTGTTGGATGTTCTTATTAGTCATAGCGTACTCAGGGTTTTCGGATGGAGTCTCTTCCTCTGAATTTTCAACTACATCAGGTGGATCTTGATGTGCTGTGAGAGTAAGTGCTAGAGGTTGTGGCTCGACCGTGGGCTCAGCTTGAAATGTAAAATTGTTCATATACAAATGGATTTCCTATTCTTCTTCCTTCTCTACATCTGATAACAGTTCAACTATAGGAACGTCGACAGCGCATGCCTTCGCGGGAATTGTCAATTTTGTGTTGGACTTCCTAGTGAGCTCGTTGAAGATTTCATCAACAAAAGGGTAATAGTCGAGAGGTTGTGTAGTACCAGTTGTGCCCTGCAAGTGCCAGACCGATGTGTGGTCTAGTGCAAGTTGGATGTGTGCTATCGGTGGCAGATTTCGTCGAACATTCTGGGGTACCCTCAATCTGGTCTACAAAATTCTTAGCTTTTGGAACTAGACTTATAGCCAAATATTCACTATTGACAGACCCAGTCGGCTTCCTCCATGCGTGAATCAACGAAAGTTCGACCAAAGCGGTCGACTATCACAAAGAATTCCTACCGAATTCATAAATTTTTTGGCACATCAAACATATATTTTGGAAACTGATCTAGCCAAGGAATTGATTGACTGCCCTAATTTCCGTTTAGGCATGGAATTGCAAGACCTCTATGGAATAATTGATCAAACCTTATAGAAACTGACCAAGAAGCTTTTCGATGAGGACGTCAACCTATTGTTTTCATCCACAAGTTGTCTAGAGTAGTCAACCAAACCTAAGAAAGGTCGTCCACGAGTGTCAACCTCCGATGAGTTACAAATTTGGTCAACCTCATTTTACTTATGTTGAAGCTGATGCTGCTGCTCAACATGAGAGAATAATGGAACCATTGGTTAAAGTCTCCAAACATGCCACCGACTGTCGGCACCTGTCCAACTGTTTATTTATCATTGATTAAGATCAAGATTTGAATTCACAGCTAGTATCATACATTTTGTTGTGGATGCCTTTTTCATAATTTTTTTCTTATGGTTGATAGATAAAACTGTGACAAGTGAAGATCAATTGCCAACCTTCAACCATTACTATCTTCCTAAAAACTGAATGCACGTGTTGGAGCAGTTAAGCAGTTGGCATCAATAATCTTTATTTCAATCAATCTTTAAAAGAGTCGACTCACTTAAAATTCTATATCACCATATTGCTTTTCGTTCATGTTAGTTTAGTCGACAATAGTATCCTTCTTATGGTCAAATGATTGATGGGTCAGTAGTCGATGAATTATGTATAAGTTAAATTATCCTTCTTTGAAGCTGATGAAGTTGTAAGTAAAGTTTGGTCGATGTTCTTCAAAATGGTTAAGGCCTTACCCTATGAAGTCAAGTCACTCTTTCATCTAAAGGAGTTATTTGGCCAAGTATGTAAAATATGGTTGGGTCATTACATAAAAATATGGTCAATGTAACATGGTCGGAATGGTAGTTTGAGTCGATACATTATATGGTCGGTATCTACATTCGGTCGAGCTCAACATCTTATCAATGTCACTTTATAT